>CM053508.1:18758144-19052586 GCA_028627145.1 Eidolon dupreanum
CTCTTTTAAAGGGTTCACCTGATTAGGTCACACCTTCCCAGAAGAATCTCCCTTTTGATAAAGTCAAAGTCAATGGATTAGAGACCTTAATTACATCTGCAAAATTTCTTCACCCTTGCCATATAATATAACATAATCATGAGAGTGCTACCCCATCTCCTTTGCCATATTCTATTGGTTAGAAGAAGCAAATGATAGGTTTCATTGCAGCTCAGCGAGAGGGGATTCTACCAGGGCATGGCTCACTGAAGGTCACTCTAGTGTATGTCCACACAATCAGGGACCTGGGCCCTCTATTTTTTCTGTTCTACCCTATGACTAGCTTGCATCCTCAGGTTGTCCTCATGGTCCAAAAAAGCTGCTAGAGCTCTAACCCTCATGTCCCCCTAACACAATGCAAAGAGGAAGAAAGAAATATGGCAAGGAGTATTTCTCAGTTGCTTGTAAGCAGATTTTCAGGAGTCTCACACAGCATGTTCACAAATCTTTTTAGCCTGGGGTGTAGGCGATAAGGGATGCATTCTCTGTAGAGAAGTTATTCAGAAACAATAAAACGAACTTAAAGTCAGTCTGTTTTTTTATTGTCACCATCCACCAACAATTCTAAATAATCCATTGATAGAATACTTCTTCTTGAAAAACATTTCAGATTAACATATTTTTATTACTTATTCTCTAATTATATGGTACTCAACTTGGAAATTAATTCAAAGAACTTAACTCCCAACACATAGGAATTTGTTCATTTCAAGAGTGAGTTCATAATGGTTTGAAATCTTCCAAGCTCCCTTCGAGCACAATTTGTGTCTCCAACTTCAGTGGAAATACATATTCCTGCATTTAAACAGCATATTCCAAGTGAACAATAGTACATGAAAGAAACAGAAATTGAATTACTTCAGTTCTTTCATTCCGTGTAACTGCTTAGAATTGTTATTTTATGTTTAAATTTAAAACAGCCAACCAGAGTACAAACTGTAGAATGTACTGTTTTTGTTTGGTGACTGCACATTTTAATTTATACATGAAATATTTGACTTAATGCAGATAATAATTTTAAAATTAAAATATTTTCTTTTTTAACTGTTAGTTGTCTTAAAACTAAAGAATAAAATCATAAAATAAACATTACATCAGTAGTCAATTTAATAGTTCCCAAATCTGCACCTTTTTTCAGATGTTTTAGTTTTATTAAACTTTAACTTTTATTTGCTTTATTAGTTACTGTAATGTTATCTATTACTGTGAAAATTATGCTGATAGAATTTTTTTCTTTCTATTTAGTTAGTTCTGATATATTAATAGAGCTCAATGACCTTGAAATGCCTTTTTATAAAATAAATAAGTATAATAAATGCAGAACTAAATTGGCAAGCTTTGCTGAACTTTGCTTTGAAATGGACAGCCCCTAACTTCCTGCACTTCTGAGATGAAAGGGAAGAAGAGCCTTACCCTGTCCCTCTGTTCTCAGGCACCCCACCAGGTATTAACATCAGGCTGTGGTTCCAGTCTGACTGATCTAGCCCTCAGAGGACCATCTGCCCACAAACAGGTGAGTTTTACTAGTGCCAATTAAAACAAGGCCATTTATCACTCACTGATAAATTGGGTGAGTTAGGAAGAGAAATTGGAAAAAAAAAATGCCTAGAATGTGGGAAATAAACTTTTGGTTACTTTTAATGTACAGAAACATTGCTGGAGTTTAAAGAACATGCGTTGCTTTTTTGTTTTTTCTGTGCTCCACGTGGGCTTGGAGGCATGCACACGCAACCTGTTATCAGTGATCAAGTGCTCCATCGATGGCACTGAGATATTTAAAAAAACAAACCAGTGTAGTCTCAACTTCTTCAAGGAAATGGGCTACATTAACCAGGCGTGGAAAGAATGAGGGGGACAAAAATTTCCATCCTAGAAATTATTTTCTGAGTTATACATGTTGGGACTGCATTCTGGAACCTCTGTGTCAACTGATAGTTGCCAGTATAGCAAAACCACATTCTCTCCCAAATCCAATAACTAACTGTTTATTTATTTAATACATTATCATGTCTCCCTATAAAATAAAGGGCATTCTATTACCATAGATCTCTGTGTCCAGATGATGCACATTCCCTCTCTCTCTGGGTCTGTATAATTCTACCCATTTCAAAGTCAGCACCACTAAGAAACTTCCAGGGGAGAGCACGGTGTGGCTGTCATAGTATTAGTTTGTGATTTGATGTCATTCTGACATTTGGTTTCCCCAAATTTCTCCTCAATGAAGCCAGAAAGGAGGCAGAAACTGGAAATTGTTTGTGCCCACTATACCATGGCTGGACCTTCTCTGCATCACTTCTTCCCTGCAGAGGAGGCACAGGCTTCTGAACCAGACAGCCACAATTAAAAAGACCCAGGGACACTGCTGTGACAAGGATGGGAGTGATGTGTGGATGCTCTCACGCACAATATTTGATTATTTCCTTATGTAAGAAAACACGTATCATGTATTTCAAAATTAAGTCGTTTCTACATTTGGAACCCATATTAATAGAAATGGAATGCTATTTATTAATTATCCTTTATACATGTTATTTAGTAATATTAAAGTTATTCACTAAATAATATTTAATGAATGCCATTTATTAAATACTTATTTAGTAATATAAATAATATTCACTGAATTAATGTTATTAAAAGTAATAATACGTTCAATTTTAAAATTCAGTATCAGACCTCCAAAGTGTTAATATAAATAGTTAAGTCAAATACAAATGGAAAAAGGATAAAAGGAGGGAACATTCTGGGGTTTACATTTACAGCAGTGAGCATAAGATATGTATGTTAACTCTTTGTCAGTCTCAGCTTCCTCCAAATTCTCTGTGACATGTGACTGTTGATCACTCCGTGTCTTGAAACTTTTTCCCCCTTCAAGCTGTGAGAAAACACTTAATTCTTCTGCTGCATCACTTAAATTCCTGCTCAGATTGTTTTGCTGGTTAAATGTCTGCATGTTTAAAACAGTGAGGATAAGATATGTACTAATTCCACAGGGTGGGAGTTGGGAGGGGGGAAGTCGCCTGGAAAGTCTCCTGGGCTTTATGCCCCACCTCTCTGCTGATGACCTGCCTGACCACCCACGTCCATCATTCACCAGCTCATTCTGCAAACTGCACAGGAGCCTACACCGCCTTCTGTTTGCTGGGTTCTGACCCACCTCCAGGTTCTCTGAGCCAAGAGATATAGCCTGGCTACTCCAGCAGAGAATTGCAACCCAGGCAAAAGTTGTGGATAAGGACTCCTGGTGGCTCTGCCTCACAGCTTCCTGTTCCTTTCAGAACTTCTCTAAGTGGCTCTCTTCATGGCTTCACTCTATGTCACTATCTAAAAACTGTCTGTTAGTGACTCTGGGGCAGATACTCCTAAGACTGAGATTTGAGAAATTCTGAACTTTTCAACCCCCTGAGCATTCTAATAGCATAAAACCGTGCTTTAATGGTGCAGTTTCGGTTATTGAATAGAAGTCCATTTTTTAAATTAACAAAGAAATAAGTAGGAAAGGCAAGGACAAACAGCATCAGAGGCAATCCAGTGAGGCTGGGTAGCGGTGTTCATGGATGAAGCACAGCCAGTGAAGTGCTGTCCTGGAAGGAAATGCATGAGGTACAAACAAAATCAGAAGCTGCAGCCCCAGAATGAGAATTAAAACAGTTTACTCTGCTGGAAAAAGGAAAGCCTTTAGAAAGAAAACCCAATTTTGAAAAAATAGTGAAAATGGCCCCATGAAACTAAATGAAAGAGGGACTCAAAGAATACATTACAGCAAAAAAATTTTTTAAACACATACATAGAAATTTTTAATATACTACTCAACACCCCTACACACACACACACACACACACACACACACACACGCATGCACGCACACACACGCACACCCCGCATTTTTCTACTTTGCAGTGATGAACATCCATGTCAGCAGAGATTTCTTTAAGCAGACGTTCTTTCTCCTTTAGGGGCCAAATTCTAAAACTGGCATCTGACTATTTGTCCCAGGCTGGGATACTGACTCTGCACCCAGGCCAGCTACTCCCCTCCCAACTTTCCTCCAAGGTTTCATCTTCTTCCTGCTTCCTCAGCTGGTAATCCCTCCACCTTGTGTCTCATTTGCTATTCTCTATCTTCTGTAGTCTCATGTGTTCCTTCTCTACTGACTCTTTCTCTGGCCATAAATATAGTCGGTGTCTCCATTAATTAAAAAAAAAAATACCTTAAAGTACTGTTGCATTCCCCTCTAGAAGCCCTCAAATAATCATATATAAACTACCATCTCCACCACGACACTCCTACTCTCTTCACCACTGCAAACTGGCTCTTGCCCCCATTACTGTGCTAAAAATGCTTTGTTCAGTATCCCCACTGTCCCCCTCACTGCCAAATCTAATTTTTTCAGATAGGTCATCAGTTTCCTCCAAACTCTATGTGACATGTGACTGCTGACCACTCTGTGTCTTGACACTTTATTCTCCTTTGAGTTCTGAGGAAATGTTTCATTCGGCTGTCTCACTTATATTCCTGCTCAGATTGTTTTGCTGGTTAATTGCTGGCACTTCCCAGGACTCTGAGCTCATGCTAGTCTATACCCGAGGCTCCAACTGTGATCTCCAAACCACCAGTATCTCCATCACCAGAGCCCTCATTAGAAACACAGACTGGCTGCCAGATAGAATCTAGAAAACCCAGGTAATTGGAATTTCAGATAAGCAGTGAATAAATTTTATAGTTAAAACATTTAGGATAAGTATATTCTCATGCAATATTTGGCACTTACGTATACTTTTTTTTATTAAGTGTATTGGGGTAACATTGGTTAATTATATGGTTTTCAGGTGTACATTATAATTTGACATCTGTATATTCTATTGTGTGTTTACTACCCACAGTCCAGTTTCCTTCAGCTACCATATAGTTGATCTCCTTTACCCACTTTACTCTCCCCCTACCCCCTATATTTGATCCCCTTTAATCATCTATAGACCCCCTTCTCCCCCACCTCCTACCTTCTGGTAACCTCTAGTCCATTGTCCATGTCTACAAGTCTCTGTTTGTTTGTCCTGTTCATTTGTTGCTTTTAGGTTTATATCCCACATATAAGAGATATGTGATTTTCAACTTTTTCTGTTTGGCTTATTTCGCCTAACATGATTATCTTGAGATCCATCCATGTTGTTACAAATGGTAGTATTTCATCTCTTCCATACTTATACTTTTTAAAAATTTGTTGTTTATCTGAAATTCAAATTTATTGGGCACCTAGTATTTTTATTAGCTAAATCTTGTAGTCTTAAATGCAAATTACTGGTTCCTGTCACAGTCCTACTGAAATTCTGGGGATGGGTCTCATAGTCTGTGGTTCAACAAGCCCCTCAGGTAATTCTGATGCTCACTGGAGTTTGAGGAGCACCGTTCTACCTCACACCCTTGAGTGACCTCATCTGTTCCCCTGACAACACTTATCAAAGTGTGGGATGTTCTCCAACTCTTAACTGATGTGGGTTCTCTTGAATCTGAATTAACTATGTGATCCACCCCTATGTAGAAAACCAAAAAGAATACAGGAATAAATTTATCAAGTTCTTGGCTTTAGAGCAATTTTGAGTTGTCTAGGTGTGAGACAGAAAGATTTGGGAGGACACAATGAAAGAGAATCTGTTTTTGCATAGCATTATGAAAAAATTAATTAGTCACTGGAATCAGGTTTTTTTGTACCTACCGCCACCTCCTCAGTCTCTGTAACGGAAGGTGATAGATGTCCCCACATAAGCCTTAAAAAAAAAAAAACGAAATGTTGAAAGAGCTGGATTCCAATTAATCTTACCAATAATTGCGGTTTGATTCTTGGTGTGTCACTATCTGAGAGGAACCAGTGCCTCCATCTAGAGTTTCTCTAAATCGCCTTGACTTTTGATTCTGTGGAAAGACTTGGGCAGTGGATTGAGCTGCACAGTTGCCTGTTCTTCACTTCAGATTAGTCTTAAGGACTTAACTGAAATTTTGGAGGACATAGCACCATTAAATAGACTAGACATAGCACCATTCGAGCACTTGTAAATCACAAGGTCAGAATGTTTGAAAGTATTGCTCCCCTCCTACACATTACAGTTTAGTGAGTACTCATTAGGTGCTCGGAACTGTGTCAGACATGGTACAGATCATAACAGCTTAACTGTGGAAATTACTGATTTAAAAAAAAAAAAAGAAAGGAAGAAATGTTGGAAGAGCTGAATTCCAATTGATCTTACCAATAGTTGTGGTTTAACTCTTGGTGTGGCACTATTGTATGAAATTTAAAAGTCTCAACAGTGGGTGAAGTTATTAAAAGTAGCAGCAGCGAGTAAGCCTCAGATGCTTATATAACTTCTTTAAGAATGAAAATGTCAAGAAGGTTAAAGAGACAATCATACAAGCGAGACACATTCCATAAAATAACAAAGGACAAGACCTTTTAAAAATGCCCGATGGCAAGAAAATGTCACAAGTTTGAATAATGCTCATTATTTGTTGAATGTGTTCCACATGTCACATGCATTGATTTTCTAATTCTATGAGAGGTTTTAACTTAAAACTGTAATTGTGTTGACTAGATAAGAAGTGACTTACTGGCTCCTTCTCCCCCGAGGGGCTGGAAAACCAAGTTGGCAGAGTAGGTGGCACTGCCTCCCCTGGGTTTCTCAGCCAGCGTCATCTGGCCACCGCAGAGCCTTTCTTAGGGGTCATTGTTGACTTGTCCAGTCCTACTGCAAACTGCCTCCCAGCTCGTCCACTGATGCCCTCAGGGTTACCCTGTGCCCAGCCATGCCAAAAGTGCCCACCTCTCCCTGAAACTCCCCTCTGCCCTCAGTGCCTTCCTCCCCTAGCTACCTAGCATATTTCTATTCATCCTTTCTCTTAAAGCCTCAGTGAAATGTCACGTTCCCTGTGACACCTAGTCGGTCTTCCACGTGGAATTTATAATCCCTACTTTAGTGGTTCCTCAGCACTCTATCAATTCCCTCCATTGTGCTGCACTAACACTTTATATTCATTCATCTATCTCTTTAATAAATATTTATTGAGCATCTGCCATGGATCAGACATTGTATCTGGCCCTGCAAACAGAAAGATGAAAGGTGCATGGGGTCCCCTGTCATGAAGCCAGCAACCTAGAGAGGGAGTCTGGGACATGATTACAGGACAGTACACTAAGGGTGACAAGTATGTGCAAAGGGTAGCCTTAGAGAGGAGCACAAGAGGTGCAAATTACTGAGCCCGGGAAGGAGAGAGGGTCAAGATGCCTAACTGGAGGAGAGAACAGCTGAGATGGGCAGCAACAAGAAGGAAAAGGCATTCTGGGCCCAGGCGACAGTGGAAAGGCGCATAAGTGAGATGTGCATATGGGGTTGGGTGGAAAATATAAACAGCTGAGTGTTTGCGGGAACTTGGAGAACCTGATAAGAGATAAGGTTGGAGAGAAGAATAGAGATCAGGACATTCGTGTCCTTTTAGGGTGATTTGATTTTATCCATGCAGCGGGTTCTGAATCACCCCGGTAGCATCATAAAAGTCTACATCCTGAGGCTGTACCCTCGAGGTGCTGATTTAGTAGGCTGGGTGAGGGCCAGAAAGCTTCCATTTTAACAAACACTCAAGCCACTCTGATGCATTCTGCCCGAGAATCACGTTTTTAAGTAATGATGGGGAACTTTTGAGGGATTCGTACAAACAAATAACAAAGACTTGAGTTTTTTAGAAAGAACACTCTCATGGTTAAAGGAGGATGCATTTAAAAGGACAAGACTGGAAGCAGAGAGACCACATAGGAGGCCTTTTCAATGATCAAGTAAGAAATGATAAGGCTCCCAACCAGAGAAACAGTCAACAGGAAATGAAATTCCTCAAACTTGGTGTTTAGGTAGACTGGAGAATGAGAGAAAGTCAAAGATGGCCCTTAGTTTTCCAGCATAGATGGATCCCCACGTGAGATATGGATACAGAGGAGAAGTTAATAGAGGGGGAAATATGATACATTTAGTCTTTTTCATATAGAGCATTAGGTGCCTATGGACATCTGGGTAGAGACATTTAAGAGGGAGCTGAATGTCTGAGCCTGAAGCTTCGGGAAGCAGAATAAGCCAATGAACAGATCTGGGATTGTCTGCCTCTGAGAGGTAGTTGGGGACCCTGATACCTAGAAAGATCCCCTGGCAATAGGGTTAGTATGAGAAGAAGAAAGCCTACGGCAGAGCAAGCACCAGGTGACATGGATTGGCTAAGGAAGAGAAACTATGATGAAGATGGAGACCATGGTTAGAGAGGATAGAGGAGAAACAGGAGAGCATGCTATGATGGGATCCAAAGGAAGGATGTTTCAGGAAGGAGCACAGGCTAGGACTAAGGGCACAGGTTCTAAGTCAGACTGCCTCCAGACCGGTCCCAGCTCCAGCAGTAACTAGTTGGGCAAAATAGAGTAAATTATTTTTTACTCTCTGTGTCTCATTTTCCTCAACTGAAAAATGGGCATATTGATGGGTACCCATTACATAAGTTTATTGTAATAGTGTACTAAGTTAACATAAAAAGCATTTAGACTACTACCTGCTACATATTATGTTTTTTAAACAGTTTTTAAAACAGCTTTACTGAGCAGTTGATATCCAAAAACCTGTAGATATGTTATGTATATAATTTGATGAGTTTCGACATATGCATATACCTATAACACCATCACAATCTAGGAAAAAGAAATAGCTATCACCTCCAAAAGTTTCCTTGTAGCCGTGTGTGTGTGTGCATGTGTATGTGTAAGAACACGACATGAGATCTACTCTCTTAACCAATTTTTAAAGTGCATGATACAGTTTTATTAACTATAGGTACCATGTTGTACAGCAGACCTCTAGATTTAGGTGAACCAGAAACCAGAGGTCAGAAGAAGTGAGGATGTCTCTGCCGAAGCCAGCTTAGACAGATGATGACAACCTAGTCTTGAGCCCTGAGACCTCATGTCAATGTCTTGAGACAATATAAATGCCCTCCCCTCCCCACAATGTACAGAAAAACAAGGGAAGGGGAGATCCTGGGGCCAACTGAGATTTAGCTTCTGCCATTAAGCAGAACAGAGGTGCAATGAGAAAACACATTCTATTATAGAAAATTTACAAAAGGATTCTAAAATATCTGATTTTATGGGTGGAGAAGTATGCCTGCCACAAAAATCACTGGAAACTGACAACATCTTGCTGAAATCACACAGCACTGTGCTCAAGTCCGTGGCTTCACCCTGGTCCACAGAGCCTAATCAGCTTTCCAAGAAGGAAATGAGATGGCTTTGACTGTGGTGGTGCATTTTCTCCTATAAGCAGCACTGATCTAGACTAAGTGTTCACTATCCCTCCACTTAATGAACCAGTTATGGCCTGTTGGATTCTGGTCTGGCCGAAACAGTCCATTGTAAACAAACGCACTTAAAATTTCAGACCCAAATCATCTTTTTACATGTTTTATGGTGCTAAAGGCTAGTCTGTTAACTAACCTGTTGAAGTACTTTAGGAAACTGAATGCTCCTTTTTGAGGAAAATATTGTTCCTTCCCACAGACCCTATGTGGCTGACATATGAAAAAAAAGCAGAAATCAGGCTCTTGACTGTCAATGACATGGCAACTCTGCCTCTTTCTGGTTTTTAGAGTGAATGGATAGAGTCTTCTGCCAAAAACACAAAATATAACTTAAGGCTTGAGCTGAAAAAACTTAGTCACAAACCAATTTAAAAGCAGCCCTTTCCAAAGGCTCACGTGAGATCTCTGATATTAGAGCACTAAGTGGTGTCTAAATGTACCGTTTCTTGCTCCTCTTCCTGCACTACCAATGGGGTGGAGAGCAGAAAGCAACTGATAGCTCGTATTACCTAAGCTCCCTGCAAAAATGGTTTCCCTTAATTACAGTTTGTGTTCTGCTCAGCTTTTATAGATGGTACAAGGAATAGCCATTTAAACAGCATTCCTGTGACTTTTGCAAGGCCAAATTTAGAGTTATTGCCTGTTAAGTTGTGAAATGTCCCTTACATGAAAACCCAGTTGCTAAATTGCTTCTTCATTCAGATCAAGAAAAAGTTTCATTTCTCAAAGAGCTGACCTGCATTCTGCTGTCAAACGATAAGAATTATATTACCCAACTATTTCTCTTTTTGCCTCAGCTCCAGAAAAGTAGAAATTATTGTGCCGTGCTACAGTGACTATTTCATTTTAAGGACTCTGTGACATTGACTCGTCTGCTATATGAATGTGTCTCTGGCTAAATTGTGCATCGTGTTTGATTTTGTAAATAGCCTCAGGCTTTTACAGAAATAGGGGGATATCATATTAAAGAAATGAATTTTAATTCTACCAAGAATTGGTTTTCTTCAAAACTTTTATCTTTTATTTTTATATTAATTTTTCTACTTGATTAATTTCCGTCACTCCCATCAGAGTCTAAGTTCCATGAGACTCCATCTAATCAACTCACCGTTGCATCTTCAGTATCTAGCATCATGCCTGAGAGTCGATGGTACTTGTGTCTGTCAAGATAAACCCAGTTGTGCTGCAGTAACCAGCAGCCTGGAAACCCCAGTGGGTTAAAAGAACAAAGGGTTTTTTTCTTGCTCATTCTACATATCAGTCATAGCGGTTGGCTGTAGCTCTGCTTCACCTCATATCCACTGGAATGTTGCCACGGCAAAGAGAAAAGAGATCTGACAAACCACAAATTACTCACTAGTACTTCCACTTCACTAGCCACATCACCATCACGTGGCCGGCAAGGGGATGTGTAACCCTCCCAGGTAAGGGCCCTGCAAGGAGAGAACATAATATTTGGTGAATGGCAACACCATCTATACTACTGCCCTAGGAATTAAGCCACCTGGACTTAGAAATCACATTTTTTTAAGTTAGTTAGGTGCTCTTCAATTATGCCTTCCCATATATCTTTAATCTTTTGTACATGTGAAACTTGTTTGTTTTATAATAACCTGATTTCAAAGTATCTCACTATATCACTGACATGGTATAATATACTTCATTAGGTCAAACATACTTCATCACGCATAGTCTCTCCTTCCCACTAATAGTTCAGAATGTCTAGAGAGTAGTATATTAACTTTTTCCAACAGCAATATAATATGCTAGCAGAGGCCTTTGTTGACTGATATAGAGCCTGTGCCAGAGTTTCTAGCTCCTGTGGTAGGGTAGACCAGATAACCTGAAACCTTTCACTTCAAAACACCTGAAAATACGAACAAAATATAACAAACATTCTCTTAAAGACACGCCTGAGCTTAGAAGAAGATAAAGGAACTTCAGGGGCCAAAAATGAAAACGAAACTGAAAACTACAGCTGGAAGCCAGAGAACTAAGAGATCAGAAATAATATGAGTTCAGGGCTTTCCAGTCTGATGCTAGAATTACAGCTCCAAGGCTAAAATTTGAAAGGCTTCTGGGAGCAGTAGATCCTAATAAAAAGCAAATTAGGTAAATCTGTGCAGGTTTTCCTTTTATCCTCCTACCATCAAAATGAGCTAAAAATTATATCTTCAAGAAGCAGATTGTGCAGAGAGCATGAGAAGTTACGATTGAGACCACAAATAAAGCTTGAATCCCCCAAAGGACCTCAGCCTAAGTAAAAGATATTTTTATTTGCCATATTTCGCAAATAAAAATACAGGATATATCACTTCTTGGCCTTTTGGCTAAGATAAAATGTAAAAATGCAGGATATTCAGTTAAATTGGTATTACACATGAATAATAAGTAAATTTTTAATATAAGTATGTCCAGTGCAGTATTTGAGATGCACTCATACCAGAAAGGTATTTATTGTTTATCTGAAATTCAGCATTTCATCTGGCTACTCTAGGTACACCAGAAAAATTATCCACCAGTATAGGGAATTGACAAGAATGCTTGTCTATCTCTATGTGGGCTCTGATGTGAGGAGGGGAGTATCTCCCCAGGAATTAACAATCAGGCCTGCCCTTACATGGATTTATGATTCAACTTTACATAATCTGCATGATCCTCATCTATCAACCAGAAGTTAGCATAAGAAATGTCCCCCAGACCACGATACCCCTGGATCCTAGCAGAAGCAGATGCAGATCTGCTCAGGGTGAGGAGGGCTCACGTCCTCCCCTCAGGCCACTGAATGAGTCCACAGACAACACCTCACTAAAGATAAACTCACAACCCAAAATTACAAACACAGGTAGAAGTGAGGGTGCTTGTGTACAGCAAGGAAGGAAGGCTCTGTCACTTGCCAGCTAAAGTCAAAGGACATGGAACCTTTGAGACAGAGTGAGGGTTATTCAAAGCTGATTTCATCCCTGTGTTCCCTCAGGAGGGACAAACCAAAATATCCAGCTCTGTGACTTCAGACTGTGATTTTCCTCATGGCCAACCACCTCACGCAAATCTATCGCCACTGTTAAGAAAAACAAAACAACACAAAAAAGCCAGTTCTAGTGTCAACAGGTTCAGTGTTCATTAATCCATTAAGAACTGACCTTCAGAAATTCAGTACTTTTAGTTCTCTTTTATCATAAGAACCACTTGTTCATTAAATCCAAGAAAATCTCGAGCAATCTGCGTTCAAAGGCTTGACTCCAATGCTTTGCTTCCCTGAAATCCACGTGGATGGACCAACTATCCCAGTTTTTCTGCACTTTTCCTGGTGTTAGTGCTGAAACTCTTCGATCGTCAGCAAACCAAGACAGTTGTTCACAAGAAACATTTTTTTATCCACATAAAAGGTAAATTAAGTAAATTCGTGAAGATTTTCCTTTTTAACTTCCTATCACCAATGTTCAGGCAAAATAAACTAATAATTATTACTTTGAGAAGTAGGTATACCGAAAGTGTCTATAATTGCAGTATATTATGTATAAATATGCATATATATTCACATGTATAAATATGAATACATACACATTCACTCTTAAGCTTCCTTTAGCTTCAATTTTCTCATCTGCAAAATACAAAAAGCCATACAACCATAGGTTTTGGTGAGAATTAATGAGTCATGTAGAATAGCGGTCTCCAACATTTTTGGAGCCAGGGACCTGTGCTCCTGTGAGAATCTAATGCCTGATGATCTGAGGTGGAGCTGAGGTGATGATGCTAGCACTGGGGAGTGGCTGCAAATACAGATGAAGCTTCACTTGCTGGCCTGCAGCTCACCTCCTCCTGTGTGATTCGCTTCCTAATAGGCTACCAGATCAGTACCAGCCTGAGGCATGGGGGTTGGGGACATCTGGTATAGAATGTAGATAAAGTGCTTAGCTTAGTTGCTGGCATATATAAGCACTCAAGAAAGATAGCTATTTCAATTATTAAGTTTAAGACTTTTGTAGCACTTAGATTTTATATTTTGGAAAGTTATTAAATTGTTCCATTTTCCACATTTCTGGTTTAAAGTAGCAATTTTATTGATATTGCTTGATTATTCCTAAACAGTGTGTCTGATTCTACTGACAGATGCAAATTATTTTCTTACTGTGTTTGGGCACTTATCTGATCATTCATCTTTTGATTTTCAAAATCCAAACATCTTTATCAAGACTTAGGAAAAATAACAATAATATCAACAATTTTTTTCACTTTTTAAACACAAACTTGACATACTTTATCTTGGCTGCTTATCTTTTTTTTTCTGCAAAATTCGAAAGTGAAGTAAAAGCTTCCCCTTCTTCCCACCTCTTAATATCAGTGACCCAGAACTAACAGTTTTCATTTCTAACTGATTTTCAATGTATTAAAACTCTAAGTAACCTTTAAATTGACTGTATATTTTATGCCAGTCATTGTTTTACTGATAGAAAAGGAGCTCAAAAGTTCATTTCTGCCACCCCCACCAACTGGCATTAGGCTGCGTTGAGCATGTGCATATTAAACAATCTTTTAAATCGCTATCAGTTTGAAGACATTGCCCTCCCTTCATTAGAAGGACATAATGCTGAACCTTTTGGAGTGAATTGTGATAGATTTGCCTTATATCACCTAAATAATCTTATTTGGTCTCCTTTGGAGCAACGTGTGGCATCCCCAGGACTGGAACACACAGATTATCTCTCAAAATTAAACTAGTAAAACCCACATGAAATGACTGAGTTCTGAACAAAGGACCCATTGCCAAAGAAAAGATGAAACGATAGGTTTCCAAGATTTCTGACATGTTCTCAGGACCATGAAGATACTTCAGGAAGACATGATGTGCCACAAGTTAGCTGCCATATTATGAGTTATAAGAACTCAAATTCAATTCTTGTAAGAAGCACACTGAGAAGGTGGCCAAACAAAAATGTGTTGTCACATGTCTGAATGTCGTAACAGGAAGGTGACCAATGCGTAATTTTTGAAGAGGAACAAAAAAAAAAAAAAAAAAAAAAAGTGGACAGAAACCGTCTGGCACTGCCTGACACATCCTGGGGTAGATCTTGCATTTAGTGAAGACCAATAGAGAAATATCCATTATGTGGGAGCAGGGACCCCCATCCAGCTCTCCCAAAGTCTTGGTAAATGTCCCTCAAGTCTCTGCTACTGCTTTATTCTATCTCCACACGCAGCAAGCGACATCTCTTTACTCATCTAAATTCCCAGCCACACTGTCATAGGGTTATGTCTGCCTGGCTGTGTTAAGATTCTTTCTTTGCGGTCTCCTAGCGAATTGCCTATGATGTACATCACATTCTTGTTTAATGCTTATTCAAAAACTAGTGTTATCTTTCTCTTATCACTATGAAGAGGATTCTGGGTTGAGAGAAGATTTTGTTCTTAGTTATATTTCCCCAACATGTTACTCTTCCACATCCACAGTCCTTAGCACAGTGTTTTCTCATAAATAGAAGGTTCTTTGTTAATTTTTACCATTCCTTTTCCCATCTTTTACACATCTGAGACTAAGACAAATTTTTATTTAGTTGGTATATAAAAAAATAGCACTGATTCAAGGAATGAAACCACAAGCAGAGGGTTTGAACATTTTGGAAACTAGATTTATTATGAATGTTAAACTGCAGAAAAAGGGTAATATTCTTTGTGGATGCCAAGGAGTATAGAGGGAGGAAGGTAAGGAGCAGGGCTAAGTAGAAATTCCAGAAGGCAGAACCCAATTATTCATAAGGAAAACACCAAGTCTAAAGTCAAAAGAGCCCACTTCACATCTAAATATTTTTCTAAAATTTTGAGGAAATGCCTAATTTGTATAATTTGAATGAGTCATGACAGACATTTCACCTGACAGGAGTTCTCTCTTATTGAAACATGACAATAGTACATTTTGCCTGTTAGTTCTCATCCCATTGATACTCAGAGCCTATGCTTCAATGTGTAGTAAACTTGGAGGGTATAGATTTCACCTACTCCACTGACAAACCAGGATGATGTGCCTGGGGCATGAAACTTCAAATCCGGGAGTATCTGATTGCATTGTGCTATAAGTTAGCATCATGCTTTCATAGGACAAATACTAAAAGGCAAATAAAATAAAAGTAATCATGGGGAGCAAACTAAGAATTTGGCTAAGTACTTCTAGCAGAGAATTGGGTGGGCCCCGGCATTCTGATCACCACAGAAGTAGATGATTTCATGGGGCAAGGATAGTATCTGACTTTTCCATGATCTATGTAAAGTAGCTCTCCATCCATTCCTCTGCTACTAACCAAGTAAGCATTGCCAAATCACCTTCTCAGACACCTCGATATGAAAAAGGCCTGAATAGCAGTCTCCTATGGACACCAGATATTATAAAATTCTGAACAATGTGAATTAATAAATTGAAATTCTGATTAACTTCTCATGTAACTTGGGTTAATGAGAGTCAGTCCCCAGGACTCTAGTCAACTTTGGGGGCACTGATAGAATCAAGACTTGTTAAATGAATAACCAGCCAGGTAAATGTGGTCACCTGCCAAGGTGAGCACGCAGGTGATGTTTCCATGGGGCCTCAGCAATGACTCGGAATCAGTTCATGTCTCTTTGTGATATTGTGTTCTCTCTCTCTCCCTCCTTCTCTCTCTCTCTCTCTCTCTCTCTCTCTCTCTCTCTCTCCTTCCCTCTCTCTCTCCTCTAATTTCATAAAGCAAGTTTTGGAACTTTAGTTTATCAACTATGAAGAAAATATGCAAATAGGAAGGAAATAAAAGATAAAATCACTGAGACATCAGCAAAACACCCTGCTTAATGGTCTATATTCGACTAAATGGGACATGAAAAGCTACATGAAAAATAAGAAAAAATATGAAAAATAGATGATAACAATTCTTAGGAAAATATTATCATACATGAGAAGCCAAGCCAAATAATAAGTGGCATTCCTGTGGGCCCCCTTTGAAGACTAAGTAACCACGCAAGTCCCAGGAGAGCCAAGCACCTCTGGTCATGACTAATTGAACAAGCAGTGGATGTTGATCTAAGGAGAGCTATGTAGAGACCACCAGTGGTCTGCTGGTTGATCTAAAAGTTCTGCCAAAGTGAAATGACAGTGAGTAAACCTGAATTTTCTCTGTAGGTTCTATGGCTTATAGACTTTTTTTAACATTAATACTGTAATATGTGAGGATGTCTGATCATATTAGCCCTCTTACTTCTGTACCCTGACTAGCATACCTCTCACCTTAGCTGAGTTTGAGAACTTCATTAAGAGCTCCATGGTCTCCAGGCCTAAGGGTGATCGTTCTAAATTGAAGCACTGAGGGAACAGAGAGCATCTATCACGGAGTGATCCTGCAGTCAGGGTTATGTCCAACACCTGTGACCAATCTGATTCATGTGGAATTTATCATGAGCAAACAAGAGGAAAACCAAGAGCATGATAAAGAGTTACCAAGATGAAGAAGCATTGTGAGTAATTCTGGAAGAAACAGGAAAAAACATTTAATTTTTGAAGTAATTTTCTCAAAGAGATTGTTAGAGGATTCATAAAATAAGAAAAAGCTACTATGTAATATATGGATCATAGAACAAGAAAGAGTTCTTATAAAATAAAAACATGACTGCCAAAATAAGAAACTCATTAAAAGACCTAAATAGCAGAATGGGTGCACCTTAAGATTAAATTAGTGATTGGAAGACCAAATCATGCAACCCTTATCAGAACATCGAACAGAAATGTTAAAATAAAAATAAATTATAAGAATCTAGTGGAGACATGCAAGATAAATGCAAGAGACATAAAATTTGCCCAGTGTATGTTCAGAAGGAGACCAGAAAGGAAACTGAATCAAGAAAATAATGGAAGAGAATTTTGCTGAGCTGAAGAAAGATGTGATATCAGAAAAAGAGCTTCTGATGTGAAATGTGAATATCAAAAGGGGGTAGGTAACTAGACCTTTGCTGCTGACATGCTTAACTGCTTTCCTTTTGAGGTCCACGACAATTCTATACGTAAATACAGCTTTGAAAGAGCCTATTCTGTGTGCTCAATGTGCATATATAATTTCTGCATGAAATATTCTTTAAATGCCTGCCAGATTTATTAAAACAAGGTATCCATTCATTTTATTGTGCTTTTTAGCAAACATCTGGTGAAGGGCAATATAGCTGGTGGATAATCACTCAGTATTTGCTAGTTAACTAAGAAACACAAACGGGCTATTTTATGCACATGAGAAAAGCTACAAATAATATTTTTCTTTTATGTAGAGTGATTTAGAGAATAAATTATAATCACCTTGAGCTTCCACAAATGGGAAGATTTCTTCGCAATAACATATGTTGAGTCAATTGTATTTAAGCAATGATTTTACAGCCACACATTCATTCAATAATTCAAATTCCTCAGGTCATAATCTCTGGAACCTAATCCCTCTGTGTACTTAAAAAAATTCCATTCAAAGTTTAATGAATTGTTAAAGAAAGGTTCATACACACACACAACACACACAAGAACCTATAGAGAGCACAGACACACAAAATAAGCATTGATGGCCTTTTGAGCCACGCTTCTCTTGCTCAGGCCCACTTCCACGTCTGGAAGTGCTTCCTTTCTAATAAAACTTTTCTTTTCTACTGTTAAAAAAAAAAAAAAGCATTGATTCCATGAGGCATTCTCTTAAGTATTGTTTTAAAATACTCTTTCTTGATGTCCTACTGAAGTTTTCATCTTCCCTATTAAAATTTGGTTTTATCTTATTGCCGAGGTACTGGGGAAAATGGAGATAGAACAAGGACAGATAGATAATGGCCTAAGTAGTGAAGATTTTGATGGCTGTTATTACCGTGGTTGCTGTTGTCGTTTTAAGGAAATTAAATAAACTTTTCCTAAAGTTTCCACTTTTACAAAAATATTTTCATGGTAAATATGTCTCAATATTGCAAATGAATTGAGAAAGAACTAATCTGTGAAATGAACCCTGGTTGCTACCACTGTGATCTCTGATAAAACATAAGCTTGCAAAAAAATAAAAGAAAAATAAAACTTAATAATTATAGTCCAGACATTGACACATACGATTTTGTGCAATAGTAGCACAGGAAGTACAAGGCAGGAAAAGAGGAACTGAAAATCAAATACCCTAAATCAGCTATTCTGGGCAAAATAGATCAGATTAAATGGTTTTTCTTTTTAAAAAATACTGTAATTTGTTGTTTCAAATATTTCTGATTTACTCAGATAGCTCACATTCACAAATAATCCCTTATAGCTGGAACTGCTGTTGCCAAGATAAAGAGATGTCATCATTATATTCTACTTGCTGTCAGACCAGCATTCCATAGGAGAATAAAAGTCACAGCTATTAAAAAATATATATCTTCCTGACATATTTCCACTGGGAAAAAAGAAGGGATAAATTTCACTCATGTGTTAGTATGATTGATTTAATGAAAACATCGGGTTTGCATTAATTTATTCAACAAAAATGTATTGAGCACTTACTATGTGTGGGCCCTGTGCCAGACCTTGGGATCCACAGGGTAGATCAGTTTCCTTACTAAACAGAACTTTTCAATCTAATAAAGGAATATGCAGGCATTTAAACTTAGGATGTTTTGGTGGATTCTTAGATGTAACCCCTAACTTAGATAGGGGTTTCTCAACTTTGATAATATTAACATTTTGGGTCAGTTCATTTGTTGTCAGGGACTGAGGGGACTGTCTTATAGATCATAGAATATTTAGTAGCATCCCTGGACCCTACCCACTGCATTTGCAATTTGGTGAATGTCTCTAAGACATTACCAAATGTCCCTTGGAGGACAAACCCACCTCCAACTTAGATGGAAGATGAGAAGAGAGTTGTGGGGTAAGGAGAGAAGAAAAGAGTATGGTGTGGAGAAGAGACATGAGAGGTGAGAGGGAATCACTGGTCCCTAAGACCATAAAGACCTTGGCCCCTTGGGTAGGGGCAGATGCTAAACCAAAATGAGAGTACAGAGTTAACTAAAGTCCTAGGGCCTGTACAAGTCACATTAACAGCTTCGAGTTTGTATTACCTATTACATGTGACAAAATATCCTCAAGATTTTTCCACTTAAAACAACAAACTTTTATTATCTCAACAGCTTCTGGGGGTCTGGAATCCTAGAGCAGTTTAACTGGGTGGCTCCAGCTTAGGGGGGTCTCACGAGGTTGCAGTCAGTCTCTGAGCAGGGGCTGAAGTCTATGAAGACTTGCTGTGAAAAGATGAATGTCCAAAGGCTATTTCCCTAGGACTGCAATGCTTCCCTCCACACAGTAATGGAGGAGTAGATTTGCATTTAAAAACAATTGCTCTGGCTTCTACTCAGAGCTACGAACAAAAAGAATCAGGAAGGCATCAGTTGTTTTTGATTAGAGAGGTGCAGTCAATATACAATTTATCATTTAAGCCCCCAGATAGTTAGAAAGTGACTGTAATTATAGAGGGCCTTAGTCTTTAAATGGTCATAATTCCATAAAAGTACAAAGTAATTAAACTAGCAAAGAATTGAAACAACTCTTCTGAATTCAATAGTGGCATAACCTGAGGCCCTAAGAAGCTGAATGAGAGAACTTCCATTAAAGAGCATCAGACTTGATAAAATTCCTCATTTCTTCATCAAGCTTTTGTAGTTGAGATCATCACAGCCTGTTTTTCATGTTCACAGAAAAGTGGTCTTAGGGATCTCTAAATGTCTAAGTATAGACATTTAGCTGAAAACCCCAGAACTCCCAAATGGGATAACACTTAGGATAGCTCTTTTTAAAGCCTTTGTCAAACTGGGTGTCTGCTTTCTTTCAACTCAATGAGATTACTCTTAACACCAGTTTATGTGAACTATCCAGCAGTAATCACAAAATCCTATATTGTGAGTGGTCTTACTAGAGTCTGTGCAAATGGTCCGCCCTCACCCTTCTTGCTTCACATCCCTAAATACCTGTCTTATTCTTTGGATACAGAAATCCACCCTTTCACTGGAACCTGGCTTTGAAGTCCACTGATATAAAATTAAGGTCATCTGAAACGGTACCCTGATGCTCACAACCACCCTGTTGCCAAACCTCAACCTCTCTCTGGGTTTCCCCAGTCTGGACCATCACTGGGAAGCCCACTTTAACAGCAGCTGGCTTAAGCGTAGAATCCAAACATCCCCAGGTCCTCGTTTTTCTAAGTCTCTCTTCTTTACACCATCAAGCGGGTACAATCACACCCTTTCCCTTGATTCTCACTCATGTAGGACAACCAAAGAGTACCTGCATTCCCCAGGTTGCTGCTGGTCGCTTCTCCCTCTGGTTGGTACCTTGAGCTGCTCTCTCCTGCCCTCCATGCACAATCACCTGTGCCTTCCTTCCCCAAAGCGTGGCTGACGCTAGGTTGTAGTATATGTAACAAACTTTCCTAAGAACGACTTAAGGGAATGATTAGGTTGTGAAGAAAAACTTCAAATTAGATATTTGATCTCACTGCTACTCAAATTTTTCTGCCTGTGTCCTTCCACATAGGGTATCCTGCTGATCACCTCCCCACTTTCCATGTGGTCCTAGCTTATTACCAGGGTATCACACACACACCCAGTACATGGGGTTTCCCTCTGACCCTGCCCTTGGCCCAGTCTGTGGTACTTGGACACTTTCTCCACAGGCTCCACCCAAGAGAAGCAAAATTACTTAACCTCTTCTCCCAGAGATACCAGCTGCCCACAAGAAAGAGCCTTTTGCATTTTAATGCAGAGCAGTTTAGTTCCTTTGTCCCAAACTCTCCTTTCCTTAATAGGATTGGGGGAGAACAATGACACTCATAGAGATTTCCCCAAAATTGAAATGCAGTTTTCCCTAAAAATATTCTGCCCCTACATCTGGAACAACAGGGTATGGTATTAAATAATCCCGGTTTTGTACCTGCTACAAGTACAAACCACAAACCAATTAGCCAGGACTAGGCAGCCCAAAGGAAATGACAATTACCCAGAGGAGCAGAGCTAGGTCCAGACAAGCCACACTGACTGATTACAAGGGAAGGGGCTTGGACGGCTGTGTTGAAGCAGACTTGGGCAATAGCAAGAGCAAGGGGGCAGCCAGTATAGCCCAAAAGCCAGACAGGGGACCAGGAACCAGAGATCTGCATTTATGGGAAATGCGGTTCAGGAACAAAGAAGGGAACAAGCCTGAAAGAAGTGCAATTGACACCCAATGCCGTTCCGGGTTCTTCATCTCAAGCTACCAGGAACTTCTGGTTGGTACATTTGTCCCTAAACAGTGGTGACCAGCAGGGATGAAGTGGAAGGGAAACTGAGTGTGTACCTTAAATACTGTTCATATCACAAATTGGCAGTTACAAAATAGTCACACTGGTTTGATGATTGCCAAGTAAAACTTAGATCACTTCATAAGTTATGTAAATGTTTAACTTCATAAATTATATAAATGCAACTGAAAATATTGAATGTCAACTGTAACTGAAAAAAATTTTAATTAAAAAATAAAAAATTAATTTTAAAAATACTGTACATGGCATATTTTACTTAAACCCCTATTTAAGTACATTTGATTGTTTCCATTTCTTAATCTTATAAGAAAGGCTATGAATTTTATTTTTTGTTTTTGTTTTTTTTTTTTGCTAAATTTTTCTATATATCATGTTTATTTCCTTAGGATAAATTTTTAGAAATATAACACCGAGACAAATCTCAAGTGTGAATATTTCTCTAATTTTGACATATAGCATTTAGGCACAAAATGAAATCCTAATTTTGCTGTCAATGTGCTTTCCTGATGCCTGTGAGAAGTCATTTGATCATTGCTACTGTACTTTCTAGCCTTATTTAATTTTTCCTCTACTGGTGAGTTAAACAACTCACAGAGGAAGTTAAATAAAGTTTAGTTGCAAGGTGATGCAATAGTGGCAATTTTAGGGTTAGAACAAATGAAAGAGAATGAGTTTGCAGGGTATAAATGCTGTCACACAGCAAACAAATTACTCTTCGGATTTACTCTTGAGATAAACCTCCTCTTTAGACCATGAAGCTCAAGGTATTGTTACATTTGATATGGCTTATTTAAATTGGTCTTCTCCGTTACCTTTCCTTTCTTAATTTCCTCAGTTGCCCTCTCTTTTTAAGAGCTACCTGCTTCTACATTAAAAATGGCATTTTACCATTTCTCATAGCCTCTGCGCTATCTAATTAACTGCATCTTTTTTTTTTAATCGGTGTTTTACCAATAATAGCCATGATTCTGTTATACAAAATTAGGAGGAAAGTGAATCATTATAATTTCATTGAATTTTAACCTCCTAGTTTTGTATATGTCAATTACAGCATTGCCAGATTGCATTTCTAATTGTGTTTACTATCCTTAGCTCCCTGGAGAAGCTAAGCTTTTTGTGGCAGAAACTGTAACCTCTTGGTTTGGTTTCTAGAGAGCTTAGCAAAGTGCCAGACATATAGCAGGAATTTGTGAAGTATTTATTAAATGACTTCATATTTTGCCTTAATTTATACATCAATCATAATGTTTTACTAAAAAGAGATGTAAATGCCAGGAGAAAGTCAAGAAGATCAAAATAATACTTTAGATATAGATGGGGCCCAGCCTACAGACAGCCGAGGGCTGCATGTTCATTTCCTCATTCCCTTCCTTGAGGCACAGAAAGAGGCCACTTGTTCTTCACACATGGGGTGGTGTTCAGGACCTGTCAGGGGATCCCCATATTTCTCCCACACTTGCTATGAAAGCTCGGCTTTCGTAAGTCACTAGCACCATGGAGTCGTGTGGACGGACACCAGGGTCACCCTCCAGTCTCCATGTTTGCGCCCTGCCAGCCCATGCTCCCAGGCCCACACACCTCCCACAGGGTGCTCCCAGGCCAGGTCTAACCCTGCAGCGAAGAACAACCAGTCACAAAATGCTCTCATCTGTGGGAATTGTGAGGGTGGGAAGAAAGGTTGAAAAGAGGCAATTTTACTTAGAACAAGGAGTCCAACCAGTGCTAGAAACTCTAAGTTTTACTTGGCAATCATCAAACCAGTGTTTCATCCTTTCATCCCTTTGCCCCTAAATACATTTACCCAGATTTTTAGCACCATGAAAATCAAAGTTATTGTTATTCTCCATTTTACTCAGAAATTTCTTTGCCAGCACCTTTTCTCCCAGTGTTCTTCTTTCTGATCCCAGATGATTCATCTTTCTACCAAAGCTTCAGAGACATAAAGAGTAGCCCATTCTTTTGAAAATTACAGGGTTTTCCTGACTTGATACTCTGGAGACTGTAAATATGGGACTAGTCAGTGGCTAGCTCGAAGGACTTTCACCTGGGCACTGGTTCCATTTCTTATCTCTGCCTGGGCACTGAGTTTAGCATCAGAGCATCTCAGACACCTCAGATCCTCTAATCCAATAGTCCCTCACCCTATAGCTAATACTTTAAAATGATGTATCTGATTCTTAGACAAAGTAAGTAGCACAATAACATAATAATCAGAGCAGAAAAGGAAAGCAACCCAACATTTACTAAGTGGTACTAAGTGCTAAGTATATAATGAAACATAATTTAGGAGTGGATGTTTTTAACTGTACATAATAAAGTTCTCTTGTAAGACATATTAAAGACAAAATAATTGTCTATGCATTGAGGAACTTGATATTTAAAGGAACTGCACGGTACTCTGCTGCTTATAAAATGCAAATAGCCTTACAGGTTTTTATTAGGTGGTTTGTGGGTTAGAAGCAGAATGGTCTTCTCCACTAGGATGACCACGCATACTTCACATTCGACAAGTTCACAGTGCATCCATTACTTTTGCCCCGAAGTCTGCTCCTCATCCTGTGTTCCCTCTCTTGGTAAATGACACTGCTGTTGCCACATCTGGAACTGGTGCCACAGCAGCAGTCTCTTGTCTGCCCATCCCAAATGCCTTCTCTACATGACTGCCTACAGAAATTGTTGCAAAACACAGTTCTGATCACTTCCCTACCTTTCTTAGGACAGCACTATGGCTCCCCACTGCCTCAGCTGTAGCCTACAAATCCATTCTCCCTTTCACCTCTGTCCACTGCATGCAGCTCTACAGCTGGAGTTTGCCAAATTCACTGCACTCCTCACTCCTCCTAACCTTGGCCCACGCTGCTACCCTTGCCTTTCACCTCTATCCTCATCTCAGGCACCTTCGCCTGGTTGACTCCCATGTTTTCATAACCAGCTCAGGTATCAACACCCCCAGGTACTCTCCACCAACAGAAAGAACAGGCAGTGGTTCTCCAGGATACTTTTAAATTTTCTAGTAGCTATGTTTTAAAAAGAAGAAACTGATTAAATTAATTATAATACTATATTTTATTTAACCACTATAGCCCAAATATTATCATTTCAGTATGTAATCAAGATTTCACAACTATTAGTATGCTTTATATTCCTTTTTGCCTACCCATCTTCAAAATCTAGTGTTTATTTTACTCCTATAATATGTTCCAGTTTGGACTAGTCGCATTTCAGATGCTCAAGAGCGCATGTGAAGAGTAGCTACCACGTGGGACATGAAAGCACTAGAGAACTTGAGGATCACCTAGACATCTCAATGAAAACACAGAGCCCTGTGCCATAATGCCAAAGCTTCTAAAGCTGGGAGGGCTAATTCTCAGAGTCTGGAGTGGGGACTACAGATGTTCATTTTCAACAAGAACTCCAAGGGTTTCTGATGTATGTGTTCGTCAGACCACATTTTAAGAAACAGGCTTAATAGCTGTGCATCAATTTTGGAGTTAGACCCATAGGGGTTTCTAACTCCATCATTTAAAAGCTGTGTAATTTAGTGACTTCATCTTTCTAGATCTCGGTCTCCTCACCTACAGAGTAAGACTCATAATAAATACCTACCTAGAGACTTGTGAGTATTGAATGAATACTGTATTTAAAAGGTCATCACAATACCTGGCACATACTTAATATGGCACTTACCAGCTGTCTGAATACCCTGTCTTTACGGGTGAGATGTCCCTCTCACCCTTCCCCGCTGACTCTTCTTCCCTCTACTGTCACCTTCACCATCCTCCATGGTCATCATCTGCTAGCTAGTCTTCGCCTCAGTTTGAGGACAGAAACTAGCTGTTGTACATTTCCACACCCCTTTTTCTTACATATGGTAGGTGCTCGGTACACATCATTTTTTAGCAATTGAACTTAATTTGATTGGCCGGGTTCCCTCTAGCAAACGCTTCACATAAAAGTACATCAAGTTCTCACATATAAAAGAAGTATGCAAATACAAAGTGTAGCACTGTTTAACACTCTTTCCTTTAAAGTGTGTCACAGAAAGCTTTGCCAAAGTGATCCACGGCTTGAAAGTGGGACACCTGACGGATCGTGTCATTCAGAGGAGCAAGAGGATGATTCTGGATACTCTGGGCGTTGGTTTCCTGGGAACCAGTACAGAAGTGTTTCACAAAGCCAGTGAATATAGTAAAGTAAGAAGCTCGATGTCTCCTTTAGAGATAAAACCAAGTGTGCACACATACCTGCTCATGAGTGTACCCATGAGCGTACCCAGAGCTGTGTGTGTGTTCTACGACCTCACTCTTTGCTTTAGGGATACTACTTGGTGTACATAGCATTGTTGTATATAGTTTTACGCTTTTCTATGCTTTGCTATCTGAGTTTTAGTATTCATTCACATCCTTTACTAAGTCGCTGTCTTAAGACCGATCTTAAGACTAGTCTTAACACTAGTAATATCTCATGGTTTATTACTATTATGACTGAAAGCACTTTTTACCTGAGAGTTTTAGAAGCAATAGCACCTACCCCAGACAATTTGTCATACAAAGACTTTGAGAGTCGCTGGAGAAAAGGCCGGGCTGGCACTCTGAGCAGATAGTGGGTGTGTGGGGGGGAGATGTAGCATCCACTCAGCAAAAAATGTGCTTGGTGTAAATGGTTAGTCCACCGTCCCTAGTACTTACACACAAGGAGTAAATAAGAGTAAGTTCAGACTCCACCCCCTGAATCGTGGTCTGGAATCGATTGACAGCATCTCTTCTCACATCCACGGAGAAAGTTTCATATTCTACAAAGAAGAAAAGAATCCAATGATTAGGCCTTCGATGTAGGACCAGTTTCAGATAAGGACTATTCATGTAATGCCTCCAAAGATGAAGAATGACTCTTGAAATGCCGTGCTGTGCTCACAATCTGTATCACTGACTGATATTCTTCTGTTCCAGATCTATAGTTCCAATACATGCAGCACTGTTTGGGGCCGACCAGAGCTCAGGCTGCCGTCGACATATGCTGCCTTTGTTAACGGTGTGGCTGTAAGGAGGTTTCCATGTCTTTTCAACTGATAAACGATCACAATAATTTTCAGAGCCAGGACATATTTCAGAAATTGCCAAATTTCCATATTTTACCGATGACATCACTGAGATTGAGAGAGGCCTGCTCTCTCTCCTATGTAGTAATTTCAGTTTTCATGTTTTAATAGTAAGTTGGTGCTTTCCAAACAAATTGTGAAGTAGAGGAAATAAGATAGAAGGATTTAGATAAAAACACCCCCAAGGTATCTCAACTCTAAGCTCTGAATATATATAGCAAAAAATATAAAACTCAATTTCCAGACTCAATTCTTTTTGTTGTGGTCAGTACCACTTTCTATCCAGTAATCAACCATTCATTCATTCATTCATTCATTCTATGAATATTTATTGAGAAAGAAACAATGGCTATATATGATGATTATATTTTTTGAACCAAATAGCATTTCTTGTCTGACAGACAATTTTTATGCTTTATGCTTTTTTGTATGTTTCAAGGGCAGTCTACAAGATATAATTTGTACATGAACGTGTTGGGATTTCTGAGATATTTTTATGGTTTGGGGGTACAGTAGCTCAGAATATTGAAAGTCAAACCCAATGATGCATCCAGGAGTAAATGTCCAGTAAGCAGTGAGAAACGCACAAGCCATATCCAATAGACATAAAAATCTATTTTTAAACGAACTTCTGGATATTACTATTTCATATAAGAAAAAAGCAAATGGCTGGAATAAAGAGGAAGAAAACCTTAAAGCAGAAAATAATGATTTTAAAATATAGCTTAGTATATAATCTAGGTTCAAAAGTTCTTGCAACTTTTCCATACGTTTAAAATTATTTCATAATAAAAAGATACAAGAATAAATGGTCTGATGTGGAATAAATGATACTGAAGTTTTAGTGCAACTTGTATGAAGGGTGGGGGAAGAAGGAGGGAGAGAGGAGCAGCCACCTAATTCCATAGCTTTGTTTTTAAAGGGAACATAAATCTTTTCAGGGGCTGTGGCAAAGAGCTCTGGTCATCTGGGTAAGACCCAAACTCCTTGGGGTTCACAGCTGCTCCACAAGGTCTTGCCCGATCTGGGTGGTTAGACAGTGTGTCCAGTGCCTAGCCATGTG
The DNA here is from genome assembly GCA_028627145.1 of Eidolon dupreanum. NCBI lineage: Eukaryota > Metazoa > Chordata > Mammalia > Chiroptera > Pteropodidae > Eidolon > Eidolon dupreanum. The sequence continues at coordinate 18,786,016 of CM053508.1, forward strand.
ATGAAGAATCACAGCCATTTCATAGGTTTTATTTTCAGAAAATCAGATCTAAAAATCTCATATCAAACAAAGTTGTTACTAAATACTCACTGGTCCAAAAGCTGTTTCATTCAGGGAAATATATTTTGGTTTTTGGTTGTTGTGTCTGTTCATGTAGATTCACTCGATGGATTTTGACGACACATGGTACCCTGCCACCCACCCTTCTGGAGCTGTCCTTCCTGTCCTCATGGCTTTATCAGAAGCTCTGCCCTCAAGCCCAAGATTTTCTGGCCTGGACCTGCTGCTGGCTTTCAATGTTGGGATTGAAGTGCAAGGCCGATTAATGAATTTCTCCGAGGAAGCCAATGACATACCAAAAAGGTATGGGAAATATTTGCCCCATAGAGAGACAGCCATATTCCCCTTCATCTGTCAATCGTTATCTCTGTAGAGCTTTTGGATGTAAAAATTGGCTCAGTTGAAGATGTTAATATTAGTGCCAGCAGATAAGTCAATTCACCAGTCATATATTAAACTGTATGCCCATATACAGAGGTGTGACTTCAGAAGTCCCCATGAAAAAATCTTTTTTGGGTTTAGAGAATCAAGACTGTGAAATAAATTGGGGCCCCTCATCCCAAGTGACTCAGGTCATTTTGGTATGTATAGGGACTCTAGATAGTCCTGATCCCATCAAAGTAGAATCTACTTTGTTTTTGTTAGGATTCTTCAGACTAATAACATTCAGAATATCCTAGATCTGACTGTTCATAAATAGTGAAATGTTGGCTTTATTATATGGTTCAACCTAATATTTACTTTGCTACTTGGTCCAGCCTATTAGGAAAGGAGTAAATTGGAATATTGAGTGAATTTTCACAGTTTCTACAAGGCCCTCAATTTTTATAGTTATTTAAATGGACTTTCAGCAATCAACAACTTTTACCTTTCTCCAATATTATAACAATTTCATTTATGAAGAATTTACTACATTTCAGGCACTATTGTAAGCATGTGAATTCATTCAAAACTCACAAAACTATGAGGTAGAGACTATTATTATCACCATTTTATGTAAGAAAAAACACATATGGAGAAATTGAATAACTTTCCCCAGATCACTCAGCTAATAGGTAGAAGGGCTGAGATTTGAACTTAGGTAGTATGACTCCATTCTCTAACCCCCTGATCACTACACTACATTGTCTCCTGATGGTTAAAGTTTATAAATCTTTGACTCTTTGCTTTTTTTGCTTTTCAGATTCCATCCCCCCTCAGTGGTTGGAACTTTGGGTAGTGCTGCTGCTGCATCCAAGATTTTAGGCCTCAGCATGACAAAGTGCCAAGAGGCTCTGGCTATTGCTGTTTCTCATGCAGGAGCACCCATGGCAAATGCTGCCACTCAGACTAAGCCTCTTCATGTCGGCAATGCTGCCAGGCATGGAATGGAAGCTGCTTTTCTGGCAATGCTGGGTCTCCAAGGAAATAAACAGGTCTTGGACATGCAGACAGGGTTTGGGGCCTTCTATGCCAACTACTCCCCCAAAGTCCTTCCAAACCTAAATTCCTACACTTGGCTGCTGGACCAGCAGGATGTGGCCTTCAAGCGTTTCCCTGCACATTTGGCTACCCACTGGGTGGCAGATGCAGCTGCATCTGTGAGAAAGCACCTTGTAACAGACAGAGTCCTGCTTCCCATTGACCACATTGAAAGAATTGTGCTCAGAATTCCAGATGTTCAGTATGTAAACAGGCCCTTCCCAGAGTCAGAGCATGAAGCCCGTCACTCCTTCCAGTATGTGGCCTGTGCCATGCTACTCGATGGTAACATCACTGTCCCATCATTCCACAAATGCCAGATCAACAGGCCACAGGTGAGAGAGTTGCTCGGTAAGGTGGAGACCGAGCATCCTCAGGACAACTTCCCAAACTTCAACACACTATACTGTGAGATAAGTGTCACCCTCAAGGACAGCACCACCTTCACTGAGCGCTCCGATACCTTCTATGGTCACTGGAGGAAGCCACTGAGCCAGAAGGACCTACAGGAGAAGTTCAGAGCCAATGCCTCCAAAATGCTGTCCTGTGACAAAGTAGAAAGACTCATCGAGATGGTAGAAAACCTGGAAGACCTAGAGGACTGTTCTTTGTTAGCCACGCTTCTGAAAGAACCCTCTCCGCTGGTTTCAAAATCAATCCATCATTTAACAGTCCCAGCATACAATCTCTCCTGAGGTTCTCTGACATATAAATGACTATATTTGGGGAAATTCAGTGTTTTGCTTTATAGAGCAAAAGTCTGTTCTTGATCTTCCCAGGAAAAAATGCAGCATGATGCAAAAAATCTAGACACAGAACTGGATGTACATGGAAGGAGTCTTGTCCTGTAACTTTGCAAGACTTTTCCAATTTCCTATAGCAAGATAATATACATGCAAGAAACACAGAGAAATTGATTGTATAAGTATTCATATTGCTGAAATTCAAGTTCCTGCTGATTTGCCTATAAACTTAATCTTTACAGAGAAATCTAATGAACTTCATGAACCTCAAGACATGAGAGAAATTTGAATCTGTACATATATTTGCTGACAGTAGAAAAGGGCTCTGATCTGTTGCACCACCAACAGACTTCTTAGACCATCTCCACAGGGCTACTGGCTTTAAATATAAGAGCTTAGTGGGTTCAAATCCTGCCTCTGCCATTAACTAGATGTAACCTCAGATATGTTACTGGGTATTCTTCTGCCTCAGTTTCTCTATTTGTAAAGCAGAAATATAAAGCAGTCTAAAAAATAAAGCATTTTGGCTCCAGAAGCCATGTTCTTAATCACTATGTCACCTTTCATTACAAAAAAATTTTTTGAGAAGTACGTAATAGATAAAGAGCCTGAGATATAATGAAAAATGATAGCAAAAAAGTATATATATATAATTATATATATAATTAAATACTGATAAAAAATAATTAAAATGTCTTAGAGGGTTAAAAATTGCAGGAAATTATTATAATTAATGTGTTCTAAATTCTTTGCATCATTCAAGGAAAGGGCAAAATTATTAACTCTACATTTTGATTTCTAAGTATGCATGTTGACATTCCTAGAGTAATCATTATAAAAAAAAGCAGTAGAATGATCACTTCCAGGTTAACAGAGGCAGAAATATAAAATTAGGAAAAAATAATCTGTAGAAAGGCAAGAAAGAAGGGGGAAAGATACATAGAAAAGGCAGGACATAGATGATAGAAAAAAATTTAAATATATTTATAATTATAAAATGAGTAAATGGACTAAATGCTCCAGTTAAAAAGACAAGACTATAAACTTGTTTTTTAAAATGTTTCATAGCTTTCTTAACATCTACTTTACATACCATTAATTCATCCATTTTAAGTGTAGATTTCAATTAATTTCAGTAAATTTATAGTTGTGCAAACATTACCACAATCCAGTTTTGTAATACTTCTGTCACTCCAAAAATTTCTTTATGACTGCTTGCAATCAATCTCCACTCCCACCTCCAGCCTGCAGCAATCAATGATTTGCTTTCTATCTCTATACTTTTATCTTTTCCAGACATTTGACATAGTAAATGGAATCACACAATACATAGTCTTATGTGCCTGGCTCTTTCACTTAGCATAATAAAAATTTTCCACAAACATAGCTATACTTTCTTTCTTTTACTTGCTGAGTAGCATTCCCTTGAATGGATGTACTACATTTGCTTACCTATTTATCAGTTAATGAATGGTTAAATTGTTTCCAGTTTAGGGTTATTGTGAATAATGCTTATATGAACATTCACATACATGTATTTCTATGGGCATATCTTTCCATTTCTCTTGGGTAGACACCTAGGAGTAGGAATGCTGGGTCATTTGGTAAGTACAAGTTTAGGTTTATAAAAAACTGTTTTCCAAAGTAGGTTTATCATGTCACATTTCCACCAGCAATGTCTGAGGGTTCCAGTTTCTTCTTATCTTCACCAACCCTTTGAATTGTCATTCTTTTTGATTTTAGCCAGTTTAGTGAGGGTGTAATGATATCTCATCATGGTTTTCATTGGCTTTTCCCTAATGACTAATTCTTGCCCATTTTTGCCAATTATTTTAATTAGGTTATTTACTGTTGAGTTGTAAAAGTTCTTTATATATTCTAGGTATAAGTTCTTTATAAGATAAATGTTTTTGAAGATATTTTGCCCAGTCGGTGACATGTTTTTCCATGTTTTTAATGGTCTCTTTTAAAGAGAGATGTTTTAAAATTTTGATCAAGTTCATTTTACCATTTGAATAAGAATTATTGTTCCTGCTTTTGGTATCATCAGAAGGCATTTAAAAAACAATCCAGTTATATATTTGTTAAACAATGGAGAGGTTCAGACTGTAATACAAACAAGAAGCATTTACATAAGCAAAAGGATTGCAATCCAAAAGACACAGATTCAAGTAGCAACCACACTGTGCTCTGGGAAGAACAAAGAAGGCAGGGTTTATAAAGATTTTTTAAAAATCACAAAATGTAATTCTTTCATACAAATGAAGGATTGCTGGCTAGGTTAACAGTGATTGGTTAGTTCCAATATGAAAATGAGAGAAGTGAAAACTAGGAGGAAGGAAGTAAAGTCCATATGTGTCCACATAGCAGTTGTTCCAGGATGTTTATGGTTCCAGGATATTTTAAGGTGAGTTTAGCAACAGGTTTAACAACTTAATAGCTCTGAGACCTGAGGCAGGAGACCCGAAGGCTGCAGAGGCCCCACTTCCTTAATAGCCTCCTGACTCTATGTTTAGTAATTCTCTTATCAATATTTAATCTACTTTATTTTCTCCATTATCAGATACTTTATTCAGGACACATAGGATGCAGAAAAGTTGAAAGTAACAAGATGGGAGAAAATGTGCATGGACTATTAACAAAAGAAAGCTGGAATAAATAACTGCTAACATTAGACAAAAAAAAAAAATCAAGCAAAAAGCATTACTAGAAATAAAAATAATAATAGTGATAAAAAGTTCAAATCACTAGGTAACTAAAATAATTCTTAATTTATATGCATCTGAATAATATTGAACAGTGAGGAAAAATTGATAAATCTAACACCATACTGAGCAAATTTTAACATTTTTCTCTTAGTAACTGATATTTCAAGGAAACCAAAAACAGACTACATGTTTTAGCTAGTGGACATATAGAGAATTCTGCACCCAACAACTAGAGAATTCACAATCTTTTAAAAATCTCACAGAACTTTAAAAAAGATGGACCATATATTGAGCCATAAAGCAAGTTCTAGCGACTTTTCAAAGGACTGGATCATACAGATTATTTTCTCTAATCACAATGTAATTAAGTTAACTCAATATGAAAAAGATAATTAGAAAATCTTGAAGTGTTTGAAAATAAACATTCCTCTAAATAACTCTTAGGTCACAAAAGAAATTATAATGTAAATTATAAGACATTTAGAACTAACCAATAACAAAAATATCACATATCAAAATATGTAGAATGTAGCAAAAGCAGTACTTAGAAATGTGTAGAATTTTCTGTTGCTGGTTCTATATTATTTGGATTATGCTATTCCATAGGATGCCTCATGTTAACTGATGAATTTGTTTGAACACAGCTGATAAAAAGAGAAGATAGAAGAGATGGTTTCTACTGTGGCCTTGAAATAAAATTTAATTATTATCCTGTCTTGATACATTTCAGAAGTTTCTAAGGGCAAGATCTGAGGGTCATTAATATCCTCAGATAATCCCTGATAAAAACAAGACAACAGGTCCCAAATGGAGTCACTTATGCTAAGGCCCATAGCACCAAATCAAGACTTCATTACAGTTTCAGCTCTCCCAGAAATGGAACCTTAAGCCAGTCAATCAGGAATCTTATGATCAGCACTAGTTGGGTCGTCCGCCTGAGTGAGAGGCCCCTGACGTTCCCTAAAGGAAAGTAACTTTGCAATAACCAATCCGCTTTTTTGCCTACTATCACTTTTGTCCTTGCTCCCTTCTGCCTGTAAAAGTCTTTTTCTGTACAGCATTTTAGAGTTCCTTTCTATCTGCTAGATTGGATGCTGCCCAATTCAGACTGATTTTTGCTCAAACTCTTAAAATATTTAACATGCCTCAGTTTACCTTTAAACAGCCCTGATGGATACGTCAAACCAACAGCAGTGTCAAGGAGACAACCACACTCAAGATGGCCTTGATACTGGTTTGTGCCCACTGAGTTAACTGAAGGCGGGAGAAAATGAGGGAATGTGGGTCTGTAGAGAGAGCGTCCACATCCTTCTTGCTATCCAGCACACTATCCACCCCTACAGCACCACATACAAAAAATAGAGGAGAAAAAGAGGGAAGGGAGAGAGAGAGAGAGAGAGAGAGAGAGAGAGAGAGAGAGAGATTGATTGTCTCTCCACATTCCTTTCTAGATGGTTCTCATTTATAAGGGTCAAAAGCTAGGGCATTTCTGAGTCACAGTGCTAGAGGAGACCTTTTGGTGGAATGGCAGAGTTAAGGCTGAGCCCATTGCCTCTTCCTTCCAAGAGCCTGAAGGACAAGAACTGTTTGTGAGCTACCTGGCCCTGAGAAAGCCCAAGACAGGGGCTTCCACAGCTCTGATCTGATATCCAGACACTGAGGCAAGTGTTTGCTCTTACCTTTCATTCCCTAGGAGGAGCAGCAAAGGATGCTACTCAGCCTGCTCTTAGTGCGGTAGGCCCTATGTGTAAGCAAATAAGTCCTCTGCATGGAGTTGGCCAGACCACTGGGGGAAAAACCCCACTGTGAGCCTGGAACAAAGCCTCCAGCTCACAGAGGGAGGTTTGTTCCAGATCCCCCTCTGTGTTTCTGCATCCTCAGCACACATCCTGGGCCCTGAGTCAACTGATTCAGTCACCAGACACACCTTGCCAGTTCTGAGGAGCCCTAGAGCTGACTACTGTATATACTTCGGGGATTCCTAAGACTATGCACACTTTCAGGTATTCATGGCTAAAGTTTATTGTCGGTAAAGTATACATGACAGGATCAATGAGAGAAAAAGACATAGCAGTGTGTGAAGAAATCCATGCATAGGCTTTTGATGCTCTCTCCCCACCAGTGAGGAGACACGTGAATGCTCCTTTCTCCAGCAGTGAAAAATTCAGTAAAATGTATATAATGTCTCTGCCCTGGGAAGAGACTTAGTACCTACGGTTTTATTAGTGGCTGGTCAGGTAGGCACCCTCCACCCAGCAACAGTCCTAATTCCAGACTCAACTCAAAGAAGGAAAGCAGGTACTCGGCATAATTCGCATTGTTTGCAGTCTAGACATTTTCATATGTTAAGGAGCTGGTCAAGCGCCAAATTCTCAGACCCCAGCCAAGGACTGACCTTATACACAGGCCCTAATAAAAACAGCAGCCTCTGGCTTACTTTTATCTCTTTTCTGCTCAACTTTTCCCATCCTGAGATGTCTTCCTTTCCTGTTTCTGTGGCTTTGTAAAGTAGAAAAATGATACTGAAAGAAAGATTGGACTTTCTCTGCTCTGTAGCATTTAAACTCTGTTATATTATAATGTTAACTAAAACTGACACCCCAGTAGGCCTAGAGATGTTACAGATCAAAAGGCTATGATTTTAACTGCAGCACTTAAAATGAGAACGTGTGAGGTTAAAGAGAATTTTTATATATATTTTATAACAATTTTACTTGGAAGCCTTTATCTAAAAATAATATCACAGACAGATAAGGCCCCTATGATATCTAGGACTACCTTAAGGTCTGTGATAGCTTATGTGGGGAATGCTGAGTAAATAAATAGTTGGCATTCGTTCAATTCAACAAGTGTGGATTAAGGGCTAATAGGTGCCCAAGGCTGTCCTTGGTGCAGGCAACAGAGTAGTGAATAAAATAAGCAAAAACCTCTTACGATCGATCGTGAACTTAAAATCTAGGGTAAGAGACAGCAAAGTAAGCAAACAGGACAAGGCAAGTGCTCTGCACCTATCCCGGGCCGGCTGCGCTTCTGTCATTCCTCCCCTGGTGGCAATGAGAGCTTTGGGGGCTGAGTTGAGTTCCAGGACCAGGGTCCAGTGCCTGTGAGCCTTCCTTAAGTGGAATGAATAGCTTCTGGTTCTTCCTCGGCCATAATATAAACTGTGACAACAAGAGACTTGTGGCACGATAGGAATGTAGCTTCCTTGTCAGTTCTGGAGGACTTTCCTACACAGAGCAAAGCTATAGGGAAGTAAAGGGAGGGGGCGAAGTCACAACAAGAGACACAGCTCTTCCCTCCAGCAGAGGAGTGCACGTGTGTGCACGCACGTGTATGTGTCCTCTTCCTACCAATGAAAAATCTATCAGCAACACTGAAGTCCTTTTATCACTCGTTAGTGAAATTCGTCCACTTTTCCTCTCTTCCTCTACTCTGCATCAACAAAAATAGGAATAGGAATAGTTCACAGAAAGTGGTAATTCAAAAGACATCCAAAGCAGTGGTTCAGAAGTAACTACTCTGGCTCCTGGACCCACATCGCTCTGGTTGCCCAGCAGTTGATGGCTATATATAACCCATCAAAAGAATTTATGATGCATAGTAACGAAAAAAGTATCATGGCTTTACCTGAATTATAAAGAACAGAATAAATACCTTCTCAGAAATAATGAAAATTAGTCTAGTCATCTAGCTCTGCTATAAATGGAGAAATCAACAGATATCGTCATTTCTTTAAAAATTTTCCCTTTTTGTTGTAGTTATTATTAAAAACAAGCCAACCCACCCCAGTTACAGTTGGTTCCTACGTAGGAGTGAATCTCAAGGTTCAGGAAAAAAGCCTTTGGAACATCCCAGTGCCCATCTGTTCAGAACATGGCATGAGGGTGTTACTTCTGGCTGTAAAAAGTGAAAAATAAAAATGACAGTGTGCTTGTGTAGAAGCCATGTATGTCTGAATAATTCAATAATAGTTATTTCATCCTTGAGTCAAGATCACATTGAAAGTACTTATCAAGTGATAGAGCATGTAATTCATTTGGTTGGAGCTAAAGTATTTTTACTTGCACGGTTTCTTCCAAATATTATAACTAATGCATTATTTTTCAAATACATTATAAAACACCCACCACCACTTTTCCTATCAAAAATTGCACGCCTGCACTGTTTTGTTTTTGTCGGTGGCATCCTGGCAGAATTCACTCACATCCCTGCAGCTGTGTTTGCATCTGGGCTTTTTTTTTTTTTTTTTTTTTTTTTTTTTTTACAGCAGTTGCTTGGTCTGCATCAGCAAACCTATCAGAAAAGAAGATCTAATCAAGTAAAAGAAAGCATTTCTTAAGCACCTGACAGCATGACTGTGAAGAGAGTTAAAATTATCAGCTCACTGTGGCCTCTCAAACACTGCAATATTCAGAACAAAAGCTCACAGGCACCGTGTATTAAGAAATCTGTTCCAACAGGAGACTTCATTTAAATATCCCGTTAGTAAAAGAAACAAAGGGTATCTGCACTAGGATCAATAAGAAGTAATTAAAGCAAGCACAATTTGATCCATATAGCTGAATGATACGCAAGAGAATTGCTATATTGAAATTTTCTTACAGAATAAGCCAATGTATTTTGAAAGAATACACATTCCCTGTGATTCAAAGCCATCATGATTTATCACCTTAAATCATGGTCCTTAACCCTTCCCATCCACCCTAATCCCTATCATCAAACACCACAGCCCCATAATGAAAGATAATTTGTTATCAGAAAAGCAGGCACATTTACATTCATCTGGAGGAAGGAAAATGGGAAAGCACTGTAGAACCTGCTTACCCAGTAGGAAGCTTTTCATCCTTTTCTTCCCTTCCATCCACATTATCCTGACCCACCGTGACTTCACAAGCAGGAAGGTTTTAGCTGCCAGCACAGGAGGAACGCAGCAGCCCCAGCCGATGGGCTTCTTAGCACAGTGGAAGCCTTGATGAGTCCTTTACAGAACTGTTTACACTGTAGTTCCAGACCACTCCAAAATTATCTGCAAAAACAGGAGACCAGGATTATTTGAGGCAGCTGACAAGAAGAACCTATGAATAACTAATTCTTAAGCAAAGAATTAAGGCATATGAGAGCAATAACACATGTGATTAGAATGGAAAAATGGCATTTCTTTAAAGTTATTGGGAGTTGATAATGACTTTAATTCATTAACTTTGTTTTAAAAAGTCAGGATAGCAACCCATATTTGCCAAAGATCCTTTTGGAAAAAGTTGGTGCCGAGTACTAAGAAACAGACTCAATCATTAGAGAGTTTGCATGGTTTCAATGCAGCCCTTGTAGCAAGTGGATCTTACAGACCCAAAGAGGGCTTATACCAACCTACTAATAAACCTTTTGCATCAACAGTCTGAAGACACAAGCTGGGATACCCATTACAATGCCAATTTTTTCTATATATTTCAAGTTTGGTACAAAGTAGGACTATATTTTTTTAAAAAGCATTTGAGATCACTTCATTTCCCCTAAAAACAGAAACCTGTCTTTTTTTGTGCAAAAAGATTTTTAAAAATCGCAGTTTTGTTTTAGATTGATTTACAAGTAAAACTGTCTTTGATGTGAAAACACAGTATCGGGCAGTCATCTTTACAAAGTTGTCTCAGGTCGACCCTATTTGCAGTGGAAGAAAAGAATAAATCCTCAAAACATCAGCAGCTCAAAATTAATCTTCCTCACCCCCCACCTCTGGGATTTTGTGAATAGTAGTTAAAGTCACATTGCATACATTATGTGTAGTTTGTCTCCAAAGACGGTGCCTCAATGTCATGTCTCCGATATTCATACCCTTTTGTAGTCTCTTCTCTTGGAATCTGGTCTCACTTTTGATTACTAAAATGCAACAGAAGTGATGCTGAGGGATATCCGTGGCTGAGTTGTTAAGAGGAAAGCCTGAGTCTTCTTGGGATGGAGGGTGCCACTTCTTATTTAAGAAGCTCAATCACCCCAAGATCTATGCTTATAGGGAAGCCCAAGATAGCCACATGGAACCGCCACACGGCCACCCAGCCAAACCGCAGGTGTTCCAGCCAATCCCAGCCCACGCACCACGCATGAGAGTGAAAATACCATTGTGGTGTCTTTCAGCCCAATCAGGCCTCCAGATGCCTGCAGCCCTAGCCATAGGTAATTGCAGCTGCATGAGGGACCTCAAGCAAAGCCCCGCTATGTCCAGTCAACCAACAGAACCAATAACAGATTATTGTTAAAGCCACTGAATGTTGGTAGTGTTTGTAACATAGGCACAGATATGTGAACAACTTTATATGTAAAATAGCAGTAAGCAACCTATTTAGATAAATATATGTAAGTAGCCACAAGCAACACACTCCTGATCTAAAACAATGATTCCCAGTTCCCACTGTGGAACACCTCCAAATGGCCTCCAAAAATCTCAAGAATATTGTTAACGTTTAAAATAATCTTAAAATACAACTGACTCTATTGTTTAGTTTGGAAGAGATAAATATATAACACATAGCTCTTTATGAAGGGAATTAAATAAAAGGAAAATTTTAAATATCTAAGACAATTATACTTGTAAATCGATCTTTTACCTGAAAAGGTAGAGTCATCTATTATAAGTTATTTCTGCACTGAAGAAGTCCAGAAATAATCAATTCTCCACTGTGACTTCTAGAGCCTCAAAGCTTTAAATTGTGGGCTGCGTGCCACATGCCACCTGTCACCTGAGAGCTGAATCAGAATCTGCATTATAACAAGATATCTAGGTGATTCATATACCCATTAAAGTTATAGACATGTTGGTATAGATCAGTGGTTCCCAAACTTGTCTGCGTTATGACAATCATCTAGGGATCTTACAAGTTCCAAACTCCAGGCCGTAAGGACACAGGCATTGATGGTTCTGAAGCCCACCCTGTGATCCCAGGTGTAGCCAAGTCTTAAAACCACTAGTCACTTTAGACAGAACGCTGGTCCTCAAACTTGGCTGCACAGTAGGATCACCCGGGAGCATCAAAGAATATTAATGTCTGTTTCCATCTCCAAAGAATCTGATGTTATTGGTCTCAGATGGGACACAAGCCCTGGAAATTTTTAAAACTCCCCAAGTGATTCTCACATGCAGCAAAGTTTGAGAACCGCAGACCTAGAGCCTGACTCAGAAAGTTCAAAATGGCCGCTGAGCCCACACTGCTCTGTCGGGAACGGGGTTTTGAAGTCAGTGAGCATTGCTTAAAATGAACAGTTGGCCTCACAGCTTTCAGCTAACTCACCAGGTATAATGACAGCATCAAGCTTGCTGAGGTTCAGGTCTGCCAAATCGTGTGTGTCCCCACAGGCTCAACTGGCACTTTCCTCTAGCACATTTCTCTTCTCTTCTGTTGGGCCCCCTTTCAAGTGATTAACCATGTGCATCTGCTCAGCATTAGGAGCAAATATCTTCACCTTTAAAAATAGAAACAAAAACAAACGATGTCATTGCCTCTACGAAAACAGTCATGCAAATCAATCTCAGAGCCTAAACCACAAAAGGAAAGTCAAAAAACCACTAAGTAATTCTGTTTGTCTGCAGGGCCAACACCTACAACAAATTATTAAAGCTCAATTTCAAGGAAAAAATCTCAGGGGACTTCTAGAGGGAAAAAAAAATACAGCTATAAATTAGCTTCCAGAAAGAAAGCAGAACAGAGAGAGGTTGGTTTCCAAATATATATACGTATACACTTTTTAAAGAGATGGAAGAGGGAGAGGATCTGGCTAAAAAACATGGGGGAATTGATGAAATCTGCCCTGGAACCTTTCTAAAGTAGTGATTCTCAACCCTGGTTGCAAATTAGAATAACATGAGTTGTTTCAGGCCCAAACAGACCAGTCAGATGCCAATCTCTGGTAACAAAGCATGAGCCTGGGCATCAGTGTCTCAAAATCTTTCCAGATGACTCTACTATTTGTCAGGGTTGGCAACCACTGATCTAAATCAAATGGGAGACAAACTCACACCCTCAGGGCTCTGTGTTAAAATCTCAGGGGCTTTAACCCAATAACCCCAAACATGCCATTCAGAAGCTCTCACTTCCTCCACTTCTACACATCCAGCTCCACCAAACTCTTGGTAAACACCCCAAGTCTGCCATCAGAAACATTTGGAAGGGGTGGGGATCACTTGGGTTCCCCTGCTCTGCTCCCAAACCTTGGATCCTGCAGGGGCACTGATCTGGGAAGACTTGAGGATTTGGAGGCAAGGAAGGAAGCTCGGGGTAGGCACCTGTATACTGGGGGGACTTTGAATCATACCTTTTTTACTGTCTTCTTCTCCATGCCCAAAATCACAGGTCCATTTCACCCAGAAGTGGACAGGGCTGGTCTGAGTTGAACATTCCTTGACTCTCTGAGAGAGCGTCATTAGATCATAGCCTCAACCTCCTGTTAATAAACTTTGTATTTGGTTAAAATATATATTAATATTCTAAACATTCTCTTCTCCATATTTTTTTGGTTTTACAAAACTGAGTAAAATATCTCCTTTCTGTGATATATGTGAAAGAGATTCTAAGCACACATGTATATCATTATTAAAAAGATACATGTATGCCATTATAAAAGACAGAACATTCTGAAGGGCGAGAAAGACAGATACAAAGAAACATGGACTGGTTTCTAAACCGATAATTCGGATAACAGATTGGCCTGGAGTTGCTTCTTGGAATTAATGGGAGCCAACTGCACAAGGTGAAAGTGAAAGTGAAATACACTTTTGACACTTGCGACTTCCTTGGGATCCTTCACAAAATGCTGCATTGCAATCAAGAGTAAGCACGTCCTTCTACTTCCAAGGGTCTTCACTCAATGACAGAAACCTGGACTCATTAAACAATAACCAAGAGCAGATAGGACATTGCCCCTCGCCTATAGTAAGTACTTATTGGACAAATGAAGGAATAATGGCCACATTAATTTCAATACCCCTCAAATTAAACAGGTGCCAGGTTTAAACAATTTCCTAAGTTTTAGAGACAAGAGACCTAGCTTCTAAGTTCCAACCCACTAATCACGTATCAGTTCTCCTGGCGACCAATCCTCCATCCCATGGTGCCTTCCAAAACTCACCTCATTAACATAAGGAGATATACCTTTAAAGCTCTCATCACTTAGGAAATTTCATGGGTCTTAAGAGCTCTGCGCCAGAAACAAGAGGAAGGCAAATATATATTTATCACACATGGGTACAATTTCAGTTTGGGATGATGGAAAAGTTCTGGAAATGGACAGTAATATGGTTGGTTGTATAACATTGTGAATGTACCTAATGCCCTGAATTGTACACTTAAAAATTGTTAAGATGGTAAAAATTTATGTATATTTTTACTACAAAACAAAAAAAACAAAACCTCTTTTGACCAAGGGGCATCAGCCTGGGGGTGTGTCTTAGGCTGCTGCAGATGAAGAGTGGGTCTCCTCCAGCCTCAGCCCCTTCACATTTGAGTGGCAGGCATCCTTAGCTACCCTGGTTTTTGTCTAAAGCGCAGTTCAGTAGCTGCTGACTATGCGGAGGAGCGTTGGGCATTGGGTACAGTTTAAAATTAGAAGTAAACCCCAGGAAAGGAGAAAATTCCTCAGAAGTGTCTGTCCCCGGAATTTCACAGGCTACATAAGGAAGAGAGCGCGCCCCACCTCCTTCCCCGACGAAGGCCCTAAGCTTTCCTGATCTACCCTCGCTGCCTCAAATGCACGCAGACGCTTCCTGCACTTAGCTGTCATTGAAGACGCCCCACTGGCCAGGGAGAGGGACCACCGACAGCAGAGCTTCGGGGCAGGATGCAGCGGCCGCGGACTGCACCCGCGCGCCCCCTCGCGGCACATAGGCTCTGGTGCACAGGCTCTGGCGCACAGCCACGCGGGCGGCTCCAAGGCGTGGGTGTTGGCTAGGAATCGCCGTGGGGTGGGACAGACCACGCGCCTGCTGAAACTGCGAATTCCAGAGTTGCGGAGGCCGCAGCTAGCTATTCTGTCCTTTGTGTTGGGAAGGAAGAGAGAGCCTGCTAGGGAACCATAAACCAGATTTTATTACCCAGCAACTTCCATTCGAAAATGATCCTTAAATGTAAGAGCAAGGAAAAAAATATGGATTCTATCCTTAGCTGGATTAAAGTTAAACTTCCATGCAAGTTATTTCAAAAGAGAATATCAATATTTATAAACAATTTTTAAATTAAAAAAATTTTAATTCTGTGCAATAGATTTTCAAACTACTCGGCTCCAAAGCTGCAAGTCGAAGTGGTGTTTGAAACTGAATGAGAGACACCATTGAATTCTCATCTGCATTAAAGCTGAAGGACAAATAACTTTAGGACACAATACTGAGAGGTTGAGGTCCAGATACACGTGGGCTGTCATTAAGATCAGTGAAATGAGGCAGTCGTGGCTAGGATGCAACTGCTCCTCATATTTTGTATTTCACAAATATATCAAGTTTTTAGAAATTCCAAATCTCCTTAGATGTAGCCTAGTTTTCTTACATGATCACAGGAAAGAAATAGCAAAGAATGTGGTTACATTGTTTAGCTAGGATGCTCCCTGAGTTTATGTACAACTTCCTATATTTCCCAGATATTGAAAGAAATTTAGTCTTTTATTATTAAAGGGTGAAATCAGCAATCTCCTCCATCAATTACATCTCTGCTCCCCCTACTGGATCTTTAAATTATTAGTCCCATCTTCCTCCAACAGAAATTCACTAAGCCCTTCTTATATGCTAGGTGCTAAATAAAGCACTGTCTCTACTTTCAACAAGAACACTAACAGTTTTAGCCTGAAGGTAGGATGCTTGTGACCAATACGCCATGGATGGAAGACTGCCATGCCATGAGGTGGATTCCAGCCTTTGACCCAGTAGGATGTTTGCTTGGCTGTTGGGGATGTCCATATTTAGAAAGAGGAAGTAAACACAGTATCAGTCTCAGGCAGGGGAAAGATCAGCTGCTTGTGAATACACACATGCATCCACCTGCCTCTGAGGAGAGGGAGAACCCGAGTAGGAGGGCAGGGAGGCAGAGGAGGAGGAAGAGGAGGAGAGTAATAGTGAACTTGAGAAGCAGGATAACCAAATGGTTAGGAGCAGGTTCTAGGTCGACTCTTGGGGATCTAACCTTGTATGATATTGGGAAAGTTACTCAATATCTCTGTGCCTACATTTCCTCAGTCTGAAAGTAGGAAATAGCACCTTTTTCATTGGGTTGTTGAGAAGGTTAAATATAGTAAATGTCAGCTGTGTCAAAACCTAGAGATTAGTGAATTTCCTCTTACTGAATGGTAGGCATTGCTTCATTTTGCTTGATAAAGACAAAGAAAAGAGAAGTTTTCATTCCAAAGCTGGTTTTCTTGAGAATATTAATAAACTGTTTACAATGAAAGTAAAAAAATATTCAATAAATACATACAATATTGTAAAGACTTGTTTAATAGATTTAATGTAATAAGTAAAAGAGTATAAACACAAAATTACCTGATTTAGGTTTAGGGTGAGGTGTAAATTATAACTCCATACTTGGTTGTTTGTTTTAAAGAATCACATACTTATAGTTTTATTAAGCAATGTCACTGCAATAAATTTAATTTAAAAATACAAAAAATAATAAAATTATCACATATTAAGTAGATAACCCCTCTAATTCCTCCAAGCGAATTTTTAACTTTTTTAAATTCACACTTATTCTTTTAAATTATCTTTGACCTAAAATAAATTATGCTGTAGGTAACTGAAACTGCCAACAAAATTTGAAAATAGGACCTATCATTAGCTGATGTATTTAGGGAGAGGGAGAATGTTAATGTTTTAATTAACATGAAAATATTGTTAACCTCTTGCATGAAAATTAGTGCACAAAATTAGTGTGTCCAGAGCTGGGGCTCTTAACCTTTCTTTGTGTTCCATGGACCTCTTTGGCAGCATGGTGAAACCTCTTCTCAGGCTAAGGTTTTTTAAAAGCCTAAAATAGTAATTAAAAACCATCGTATTATGAGTGAATAAGTAAAGTAAAAATTAGCTTAGACTGTAAAAATCTGCCTTGTCATTCATGAACATGGAATAAAAGGCAGATAAAAACCAGTTGCAAAATTAACAGAAAATAGTATTTTTCCCAAAACACAGTAACATAATTGTTGTAAAGTGTCATAATAACCTCCTGCTTTCTCTACTTTCCTCCCTTCCTCTCTCTCCTTCACTCTCTCTCTCCCTGCCTCTCTTTCCCTCTCTCCCAATCAGTTTTGTGTTCAATCCTGAAAACATCCTTTCTGACGCACTTCAAAAATCTGTTCTCTAAAATTAAGAACTTAGGCTTTGCCATTTGAAATTATAAAGAATAAAATTAGTAAGAATGAAAATATCTCACCTTTGCTCAGAGAATCTCAGTTACCTGACAGAGGCAGCCTCAATTTACAACCTTTACAACCCAGGTGCAGAGCTTCGACTAAGGAGTTCCTAGATACAAAACTTCACCTCTACTTTAACTTCGCAGTTCCCAAGGAAATAGGTCTCTGGGTCCACTTTGTAGTCTAGACCATAAGGCAAACTAGTGTGTTGACACACAGCCTAGCTTTGCTTTGAGTCAACCAAAATACTGCTTAAATTTCACCCAAACTCCACCCAAACGCAGAATCCTATAACTGTCTTTACCTTTGGGGAGATGCTATGCTGTTCCTATGGTGTGCAATCTCCCATGTTGCAATGGCTGATAAACCTGCTTTTATCAAATTACAGTAATGTTCCTCCTAGTGGTCTTAAGACTAACTGGGCAAAGGACCCAAGGGAAACCGACTGGATTAAAATCCAGTCTATTAATGGCCCTTCAAGGTTTCACAGCCATGGAGTAGCGAGAAGTAACCAGCACAATGAGGTATCAGACAACAGTAGTCTGCAAGCATCTTTAGCCTGGGGTGCTGGGGTCATAGCCAAGAGGAACAGACGGCAGGACCAGAGCAGAGCATATGGGAGTGACTAAGACACTGAGGGCTCATATGAGGTAATGCTTTCTCAGCATTAGAGCTGCAGACCCAAGAGAAATCCCCACCAAGGTCAACCTGAAGCTTTTGTAGCTCTAGGAAGTCTTGAGGATGGGAAGTTTCACTGTGGCCCTCTAGTGTATGGTCCCATTATTTGTAAAAGCTATAATGTTGCTTTTAATTAGGTTTAGTTAAATGCTCAAATGCAGTCCACAGGGAATCCTGCAAGTGCCCTTCAAATCTCACATTGCATTTCAGCTTTCATGGCTACGATGTGTTCCCCTCTCATCTTCCGTGGGGCTTTGAAGAGGCCAGTTTAGTCTTGGTGATTTTGACCTGGGGTAGTATATGGAGGAAGGCTAGGACTGGAGCCACCTGAATGCTTAGATAAGTGAGAGTTACATGTGGCCCTGCCCAGACTTCCACAGAACTCCCAACCTGGTACAGTAAGTAGGCAAAGGTGTTGAGGGGTAAGAGATGGGGAGAACTACTTCGAAACAGCCCTTAAAAGGCCTCTCAGGCCTGGGGAAGCCACTGACGCCCCCTCCCCTCCCCCACGGTCATGGTGGGCAACTGTGGCCTTTGCGGCCACCTCAGTTATTCCGATATACTTACAAATGTTACCATGTTTCACTCGTGTTGTGGAAGTGAAGGCATTGGAAAGCACTGGTCCTACAGCTCAGCAGGCTGCTTGCTCTCCTGTAAGTCAAGTGACTATTAGTGGCAACGGCTTTAACGTCCTATTTACAGATACGTCAACATTTGTATATAACAGCATGGCAGGGCAGTTGATCTCATTGTTTTCTCGAGGTGGGCGAAAGGTTGAAGAGAGGATAATGTATACAGAACCTTCTTCCCCTCTGAAGTGGTAGCTCCAAACAAGGAAGAACATGGGGGAGGGGGGAAAGTGCATAAAATAGAACATAGAGAAGTAGAGTGGGCTGCATGTGTATTGCTAGTGTACGTCGTTAATCACTGGCATAGGTCTCATAAGGACAAGTCATTCCCCCATTGTCCGCCTCATTGCACCCACCACTCCAAATAAGGATTCTCCCTCAAATGTTTTCTGTCACCTAGTCTGGGCCCTGTGGGAAGAGGTAAGAAGAGTCCCCTGTTAGAGGAGCCCTCAACGCTGGATGTTTGTTGGTCTGGTTTGGTTTGGTTTTCGCGATTGTTGACGGAAGGTCAGAACAAGATACAAAGAACCGGCGATCTTTAAACTGAGACGTGAGGCCAGAAGACCTCGCCATCACGAATAGGTTAAGAGAAAAACGAGGCCCCGAGGCCCACTGAAGCGCTCTGGAGGACCGGACCCAAGCGCCCCCCTGGCTGGCGAAGCTGGGAAGCCGCCACTATGCAGGGCGCTGGGGAGGAGACGGGACAAGACCCCGCCGAGACCTGCCGCCTGGCTCCCCAACGCTCAGGAAGGCTTCCCGCGCCGGGGAAACCGGGTCTTTGGCCCGGACGCCGGGCAGAGGGCGGGCCCCGCCGGGTGCCGGGCGGCCCGCGGCCCGGTTGGCGCGGGCGGGGCAGTGGCTCCGCGCATGCTCCGCTTGGCCTCCCTCCGCCGTCGTCGGGCTCGGGAGGCGCAAGTGGCCGCGGAAGCCGCTGCATGGCGCTAGCGGGGAACACCAGCCCGGGGACCCGGGGACAGCGAGGCGCGGGCGCATCCCCGGGGGGCGCACCTTGGCGATGGGCCCTAGCGCTGCTGTGGCTGGCGGCGGCCACGGGCGTGTCCTCCCGGCGCCACTGGCCGGTTCCTTACAAGTGAGTGCGCGGGGGCGGGGCGCGTGCGCGCGCAGGGCGGCCGGGGACGCGCATGCGCGCGCACAGCCGTGGGGGCGCGGCGCGGGGACCGGGAAGGCTCTGGGGACCCGCGCGCGGGCCTTGTTTTTCCGGTCACGCGGCCATGCGGAGTCGGCCCCTCGCGACACTGAGCAAATCGTAGAATGAAGTTGAGAGTTTGGGAGTGGCCACAGCTTGTTGCGCGCCGCCCTGAACGCTTTTCCATCATGGGACACTTGAGCCAGTGACGAGGCGATTTAGGCTCATGGCTGGCCTAAATTATGGAAGGAAAAGGGAGTAATGTTGTTTTATCGCGTGACTTTTAGACTCTTTGAGTAGTGTAGGAAGGAAACTTTTAATTTCACATTTAGTGTGTCCTGCACTGTCATTAGCGTAACCTCTGGCAGAATTTACAGAATGACGAACTCGCCTTGATTCACCCGGACTTCCCGTTTTGGGCACTAAAAGTCATGTGTCCCTGTAATCTCCTGCTCCCTCGATCCCGGGGAAGCCGGGAAGGTTTGTGCCCTCGTTTGTCCAGTTTTTATCCTGAAGGTATGACAGTGGTCAGAATTTGGGTGCAGAGGCCTCAAACCTGTAAAGCTGATTCTCGCTTTTGACCTAGAAAAGTGTTTACACCGCCTGACACTGTCACGTGGCTAAACAGAAAACACGATGTCTACGTCAGGCAAGGGAAAGACCAGTAGCTTTTGAAAACGCACAGCTGTTTTGGATGACAAAGTAGTGAGTTCAGAGGTAGGATAATCTAGTGGTGGGGAGCGAGTTCTGAATTCCAACTACTACAGATCACATCAGGCTCCACTGTGTAAGTTACTTGCACCTCTGTGCCCACATGTCCTGAGCCAGCCAGAAAGTAGAAATAGTAATAGCGTTTGCCTTAGGTTTGTTGAGAGGATTAAATGCCAGCTGTTGTCAAACCTGGATATTAGAATATTCTGCTCATTGAATGGTTTGTACCCCTTGTTTTGCTTGATATACATGAAAAGAGAAGTTTGAGGTTGAAACTGGTTTTCGGGAAAATGTTAATAAAATGTTCATAAGAAGTAAAAATTAAATATTCAATAAAACAAGGAAGAGATTGTAAATCCAAAACCACTTAAGAGCAAGTTATTGACTGACTTATGTTTCTATAAGTTTCAAGAATTAAGTATATGCCTCCATCTAATCCCCTCAACTGAATAAAATAAAATTTATCTTTAAGTTCACACTTAAAGCATACTTTTAAAAAAATTAATTTTTATGGTGACATTGGTTAACGAAATCCAATAAGTTTCAGCTGTATACTTTAACAGTAGTGCATATTTACATTTACACTGTGTGTTCACCTCCCATAGTTAAATTTCTTTTGGTCACTACACCCCCCTCCCCCGTCCCACTGGTAACCACTAGTTTATTGTCCATATCTACCGTCTCTCTTTGTCCTGTTCATTTGTTGCTTTTAGGTTTATAGCCCACATATAAGTGATATCATGTGACTTTCTACTTTTTCTGTCTGGCTTATTTTGCTTAGCATGATTATCTCGAGGTCCATCCATGTCGTTGCAAATGGCAGTATTTCATCTCTTCTTATGGCTGAGTAATATTCCATTGTATATATGTACCACAGCTTCTTTATCCAATCATCTATTGTAGGACATTTTGGTTGCTTCCATGTCCTGTTCACTGTGAATAATGCTGCTGTGAACATCAGTGTGCAAATATCTTTTCATATATAGGTTTTTAAGTCTTTGGGGGTAAATACCCAGTAGAGGAATTACTGGATAAACTATGCTATTAAATTGCCTTTGACCTAAAATAGATTTTGCTGTGAGCAAGTGAGACCTATATGTAGTTATGTATTTTTTTAAACCAGGTAAGCACCTATCAAACAGGTAAGTGTACCCAAATCTTGTAAACTTTCAGGAAGGTTGTTGATATTTTTGGCTAACATCAAGATTTTGGTAACTTTTTAAAATATAAATTTTTGTTGATGTGTTAGGATTGTAAAATAGTACATCTGGCTAGAACCTTAGAGATCTAGGGTTCTTAGAGGACAGCTAGAGGTAGCTTCTTTCATCTTTCTCTCCCAGTGTCAAATATGGGAAGGTGACCAGTGTCTGTTGAGTTGAATTCAACTGTAGTACAATTGCCATGGCTTTCGCTGCCACTTTTGTTTCGTTATCGTAGTAACCTAACTGACCTCTCAGCTTTAATTTGGCCTCTCTTCCCACCATGTTCTAATTCACAAAATAAAATTTATTTTGTAGCAAATTCAGTCATATCAGACCTACTTAAAAGCCTTTAAGTTCTTCACTCCTAGGCTTAACCCTCCCAGTTGTAGGACTTTAGGGGATGTGATTCACTCTCTATTAATGCAAAATGACAGTCCCTGCCTTCCTTTCTTCTCACCACTCCTGCCTTGAAGCCTGAATTCCAGTCTTATTTACCTGAGACTTCCAGTGTGCTGTGCTTGTCTTACAAAAGTGTTTTCTCTCTTTTTATGTCCTACCCTTCAAAAGTATTTTAAAAACCTAGACCAGGTTTTCATCTCTCTTTGCCCTTCTCACCCCCACCCATCCACACAGATAAAAATTATTTCTCTCTCTTTCGTGCCCATAGGACTTTATATGTTTCTTTGGTAAGTACTTACCACACAGTGCTTCATTGTTTAATGTCTTCCCAGTCTCCACCAAAAGCTTCTTGAGGAAAGGAACAGTAATATAATTTTTGTTTCCCTCCTTCCTATAGTATCCTACACTTAGTCGATCCTCAGTAAATACTGGTTTAAGGAATGTTGGCTAATTCTTAAAATAGAAAATATGTTCTACTTAATCATAATTACCTTTGAACAACAATCTTAGTGTATGGATTGTTTGGGAAGTTAAATATCATTTGAAAAACATTCCTTTATTCAGTAAATATTCATTTACTAAATAAGATCTGGAGCTATAAACGTTTTAAGATATGGTCCCTATCTCCAAAATTCTCACAATGAGAGCAGGAAACAGGGAAGCATGCATTTATCAAAGTACTTTTAATGTATCATCGGCTACAAAGGCAACATTGGAATGTGTTCACAGGAAAACAGATAAAGTGTATGTTTATACACTATGGGCTAAGCTTTGACTGTTTTCTCTAACAATGTTATTGACAGTGAAATTAAAATCTGAATTCTAAAATGTGCCAGAAGAACCAAATTCCTGTTAGAATCTAAGTTGATGGTTTATTTTTCTTTATTAGACGCTTTTCCTTTCGTCCGTCGCCAGATCCTTATTGTCAAGCTAAATACACTTTCTGTCCAACTGGCTCTCCTATCCCAGTTATCAAGGCTGATGATGTTATTGAAGTCTTTCGGTTACAAGCCCCAATATGGGAATTTAAATATGGAGACCTCCTGGGACACTTGGTAAGGATGTGTCATGATCATATAACATTCATTAATTAAAGGATGTCATTATTAAGTGGATTCGAAGGAATAATCACCATTTGAATGGCTGATTTTAGCTCATTTATTGGTTTTTCTCTTGATGTATTTAAAATGAGTAGTCAAAAAAATATCAGGTTTTCTGATCCTGACAATAACAGATACAGTTGCTCTCATCCTTTTTAATATTCTGAATCCAAACCCAACTCCTGTATCCAGCTCCTGGAAAGTAAGAAGGGAGGAGGCCCAAGAAAGGGGCAGGGCAGGCAGGAGACGATTCATTTCCAGGCCCTGTTGTATGCACTTTTCCCAGGTCAGCTCACCATTTGAGTCTCTCTCATCACTTGTGATGTACATAGACTTCCTTCCTGAGACTGGAATGGAGGCTTCTCGTACTAATCTAAGCTATAAGGAGATTATGAATGTGTCCACATAGCATACGTCCTTCCTATCTGAGATGAGCTGCAGTGGCCAGCACAAGAGCTGATGAGGGCCTGGAAGTTGAGGGACCTCAGAGTGGAGGCAAGAATAGCAACACGGAAGAAGCTGTTCTACTTGATATGCAGTTGTGACACCACATTTTCTCCCATCTTGTTCTTGCAACAGTGGTTGCTTCACAAATACTTTTATACATGTATGATCTTTACACAGAAAATGATGCATGATGCCATTGGATTCAGGAGTACTTTAACTGGCAAGAACTACACAATGGAATGGTATGAGCTTTTCCAGCTTGGAAACTGCACATTTCCCCACCTTCGACCTGAAATGAATGCCCCTTTCTGGTGTAATCAAGGAGCTGCCTGCTTCTTTGAAGGAATTGATGATAGTCACTGGAAGGAAAATGGGACATTAGTTCATGTAGCAACCATATCAGGTAAGTTTCAAAAAATATGGCAGTATTTGATCATCGCATAAATATCTAAATGATAGAAATTATTTTCATTGAGGCATTTCAGTTATGTTCTGCTTTATAAAATGTACTTCTGGAACCACTAACCATTGACCCAAACTAATACTCATGCAAAACTTCACCTGTGGGTGATAAATAGTTCATCTCCTCTATCCCCATGGTAAAAATGAATGAAAAAAATAAAGCATTCTGCACAATTTAATTGGACTTCTTAAACAGAGGTAAATCCATAAAATGCCTGAAAAAAAATTGATTAAAGGACCTGTTAACTGGTTCTGGAAAGAGGCTTTTAGTCATGACAAATTCAAATATTTTTATGTCAAGAAATAATACTGGCCACCGCTCATGTGGACTTACTCAGGGCCTGCCAGTGTTCTGAGTGCTGTATGTATATCACATCACTTACCATCACAGCCACCACCTGAAATAGTTGCTATTACTTTTCCCATTTAACAGATGGTAAACTGAGGCACAAAGGGGTAAAAGTTCCACAACTAGGGAACTTGGCAGTCAATAGACCATTTTTTTTAACCACTTTACTGACTTGCCACCTCAAATGTATATGATCTTATGCATTTGAGGCCTCTTCAAAACTTAAATTTATTTTATCTCTGAGGTTTTCTGTTCTTTTGGATGTTTCAAAGTTGCTGAAACAGTTGGGATTTTGCTGCATGTGTTGCATTTAATTACTGATAAAGGAGTTCAGCAGAACTTTTATCAGAAACTGGTTATGTGACCTGGTTATGTGACTTTGGTCATATTTTACCTCATTGACTCATTGCCTTGTGTGTAGGATGGGGATGAGGCTTTTATAGGTAGGGAGCTCTACACTGTAAGCCATTGTTCTCCAAAAAATGGAAATGTAATGGAAGCACTGTTGTAAGAATTATTACTGAACCACAGGACTTGAAGAAATTATCATGCTTTCCACTTGTATAGCTCTTCACAAAGCATTTTGGAGTATGTTTAGGGGGAAGGCTAGGATACTCTTCATTTTATATATAAAGAATTTATATATAAAGAATTGAGGTTCAGCCAGGTAGCATGACTTACCTCCCACGGTCACAGAGCTGGATGTAGAACCAGGGTTATAATTGGTCTCTCTTAAATGTAATCTGGGGCTCTTTTAACTGTATATTGTGCTGTTTCCTAATCTTTAACTATATACTATGTTTTCTTCTAACTGATATGCCCCAAAACATTCCAGCAATATGGAAGTCCCTTTCTTTTAACAATGCTTGGTGTAATAAATAGCTACACTTTCTTTCATTCTAGGCCAGTTACAGCACTGGCTTTTTTTAGTTGAAGAACACTAAGAATAGTATCCCCAGTTTTAACAAAACAAGTTATATTATTCCACAATTTTAATTCCATAAAGTCAATAAAGGCAGCTATTCTATTCATGTTATAGGACATGAAGTGTTGACTTTATGGACTCAAGTTGGAGTAACCTATAAAGGTTCACACACAGTGATGAAATAAAACATTGGGGCTGAGCCCTTTTAGGCATTATAAATGCCCAGATGAGGTTGTAACCATGCAGAGGACAGTGTTTTGTTAACATTTAGAGAGATTCCTCTGCTCTGGTACAGGGTGGTAGGAGAGAATGTTAGCCATCCAGGAGTCTGTATAGTCCATGTATTTGGCCAAAACACATTTCCCGTTTTAATGGATTCATTGGAAGAATCTGTGTTGTGGGTAGGAAAGTTGTAAGCAGAATCCCAACAGCTGCAAGTACAGGGAGAAGAGGAAAATACCAAATATTGAAGGTGGATGTGGTACAGTGCTTCCTCTTATCACATTAGTAGACCAGCCTTCCAGAGTAGCCTCAGCCTTCCTCAGCCTTCCTCAGGCAGCCATGCATGCTGTGTGCATACTATGCTTTGCAACAGAGCAGCTCTGCATTTCACCCTCAATTCTTCTTATATTCTTTGCCCTGTTCACTCTTTCCTCTTCCACAGTTTTTCCCTTGCTCTCCTTTTCTCGTTTGCTTCTGAATCCAAGATTCATTGAGTAGGGCAGAGAAAGAGGGCTTCTACATGTGTATAATTTTGCTTTTGACTGGCTTAAATGATTATAGGATTCATATATAAAACTTCTCTATCACATCTAATATTTACAACTCAGAAATACCTTGTGCCTTGAAAAGTGGAATAAAAATTGGCTGAGCTTAGATTCCCATTGCAAGATGCAGGTTCGGATATTCAAAAACTATTTTTTATTCATGTACTTTCATGGCCTTCACCTGGCTAAAACGTTTTACTTAAAACTAACATGATAAGCTTTAATGTTCACATAAGTCATTTTTCTTTTAACTAGGAAACACGTTTAACGAAATGGCAAAGTGGGTAAAACAGGACAATGAAACAGGGATTTATTATGAGACATGGACCGTCCAAGCCAGCCCAGAAAAAGGGGCGGAGACATGGTTTGAATCCTACGACTGTTCCAAATTTGTATTAAGGACATATATGAAGTTAGCTGAACTTGGAGCAGAGTTCAAGAAGATAGAAACGAACTACACAAGAATATTTCTTTACAGTGGAGAACCTGCTTATTTGGGAAATGAAACATCTGTTTTTGGGCCGGCAGGAAACAAGACTCTTGCTTTAGCCATAAAAAGATTTTATTACCCCTTCAAACCACATTTGTCAACTAAAGAATTTCTCTTGAGTCTCTTGAAGATTTTTGATACAACGATTATACACAGACAGTTCTATTTGTTTTATAATTTTGAATATTGGTTTTTACCTATGAAATTCCCCTTTATTAAAATAACATATGAAGAAATCCCTTTACCTAACAGAAACAAAACACTCTCTGGTTTATAAAACCTTATTTCTTTCGCTTTTTTTTTTCCCCTCTTACCACCAGCACTTATTTTTTAAGGGAGTGGTTTTACATTTGTTCCTTAAGCCTTTCCTCTTTGGGGCAGAAAGGTAAAATGCACTCCGATGGAATTGCTGCATATTATCTCAGGAATTTTTTTGGAAAGAAGCTGAAACTCTTACAGTGTTGACCAAAGTGAGTATGTTACATGATCTTTATTTCTTCAAGCCTTCGTCGATATGGATAATTGGTTTTATCAGATATATAGGCTTTTTGGACCCAACTTTTTAAAATTGTGGATATGGTATGCCAAGATTTAAAAATTACCCTCAGTGACATTTTCATGGTGGGAGCCACTTTTCTCTGGTATGGTAGTTATGCTTTTTCATTTAGGTACTTTTTGATAGTTTAGACTTTACAGCTCTTGCAACTTTTAAAACAACTAATTTGATTTTGTTCCATTCACTTAACCTTAAAGACTGCTTTGGACACCATAGCCAGAGTAGTTGTGCTTCCAGATGTAGAAAATACAGTGATAAAGAACACAAGTTTTTGGCTAGCATTTTATAACCAACCAGTAACTGGCATTGAGTGATTAAGCACCTTAACATCTCTGAACCTTAGTTTCCTTATCTCTAAAATGATTCATTTGTCAGGATTGTTAACGATTGAAGCCATGTATGTTTGGCATAGTAAGGTCACAATAAATGGTAGCTATAATGATTAATCAAAGAACATCTTTGATCTTGCCTAGTGAAGTTTACGTGCCAGCCTTTCCTGGGTTTTGTAATAACAACCTCAACTTTGAGCTGGCAACACAGTGTTTCTGCAGTTCTTCAAACATGTGGGGCATGGAAGTATCTGACTGTAGACTTGCCTGGGTGCAGAGGTACGCATCGATTCCTTCACTGCTTCTTGTAGTCCTCCCTACACCCATTAAAGCTGCCAGCTCAGTACAAGAGGGTAAACTTCCCAGAGGAGAGGATCTCCAAGTAGCTGTGCTTTCATTAGGGCTATCAAATAAGGTTCAAGTTCCTTTTAAGAGTTTGATAATCAACTGAACCCATGAATACATTGTCTCTATTCATGAAAAAAACAACAAAAAAAAACACCAGTAAGATGACTAAGCAGAAACCAGAGAGAAAAAAAAAACCTGTTTAGTATTTAATGTAACAATTATATTAGTTTCTACTAACATTTGAGTGCTTCTTGAGAGGTTAATACACGATCATTGAATTCTCATAAAAAGCCTAAGCATAGGTATTATTTACCTGATGTAAATGACTAAATTGGGGCTTAGAAAGTTACCTTTCCACAGCTACCCAGCTAGTGGTAATGAAGCCACATCTGAACAAGGTTCTACAGACCGGATGGGATGCACTCTCAAGGAATTTTTTTCAGCGCCAGTGTGGTCTTCAGACCACTGCCTGCATTGTATGTTACTAACACGTTACTGTTCTGTAGGAGATGATGATAGGAAGCGTCTAGAACCTTAGAATAATTTTCTGTTGAATCTAATAAAAAAAATTGGGGCTTGTATTTTGTATGTCTTTTTAAAATTCATTTGTGTAGGAATTCATTTATTGTCTTTTGAAAAAATATGGAGACTACAACAGTCTGAAAATAAAAACCCAGCCCTTTATTACAGATAGCTTGAGAAACTGCACTCACTATTAGTGCCTACTACAGAGGTGGTTTTGCTGAAGTACATAGGGAGAACTTGGATCTTTGCATTATCGCCATTTAGGGGCTAAAAACGGGCAATGCCAGCTTCTACAGGATTAGGAAAATTGCTCTGAGAAAACAGTATTTTGGATTTACAGAACTGCATTAGAGTTAACAAGCAAAAACTTGTGCCAAGTTTATGTTAACTGTGAATCACAGAACTTGGTTCCAAAGCAAAGACAAATGAGGATATCTGTATATGGAACTTGAATTTTAGAGCAAGATTCTAAATAGTTAATGTTAAAAAAAGTATTTAAGATTTTTCATTGTTCCTAAGAATATTAATGAAGAAATCCTGTGAAAGTAACATGTAGACTCAGGTGACTATACCACCAAGAGCACAGTGTTCATATAAGTGAGTACTCTTAAGAACTTATTAAACTTGTCAACTGTACTTATGATAACTGAAGAATATGCTTTCAAAATGGGAGCTGGGAAACCAAAATATGGCCAGGTGGGATGTGCCAATTAAATTTTGTGGACTTTTGAATTACTGTGTAACTTAAATGTGATTTCTATTTTTCTGTTAAGTTGTAAATGTATAAAATTATCTCTAAGAGAAGCCATTTTATTTAAATATATTAGGGCTTTAAATATATCCTCATTAATTCTGGCTCAGTATCAGGTAAGTATACCCACAAAGTATTATCACATATATTTTTCTAGGTACAAGAATACAGTCAAAAGGTGAAAAAACTTTAAATATTTGGAACTCTCAATCAGAACTGGCTTTTTGGAAGTCAATAAAATATTAGAATGTTTCATCCCATTTTATAATCTGCTTTGGTAGCACTTAATGAATTCTCTGGGACTGTAGTTCAAGATGTTGACTTTTTTAAAAGAAATTGTTGGCATGTTATACACAGCGCAATGTTCCAAAGCCACACATGCTTTTACCTTTTCACAGCCAAAGGCAAATGGCCAAAGTTTGTAGCATCTTCCTCACATTTGCCCTTTATTGTCCAAGTAGCTTTCTGCTTCTCAAACTTTCTACAATTGTCTCTCCCCAGTTTAAAACGAGAAGATATTAACCTTATATTTTATTACACTAATTATTCTAAGGATGAGCTTATAATTTACTTTGAAGAAAAAAGCTTTGTGTCTTTTTTATATATTGTATATGTCTTTCAAAGGAAAGTTGGGCATCAGCAAACATGTAAAAATTTTCTGGCTGCATGGTAACATTAAAACCAGCCCCATCAGATTGTTCCCAGGCACGGGGCAGAAAATTACATCTTCTTAAAAGACTTAGTTCAAGACTGAGCCTTCTTCACACCAACCCCTCCCTTCTATCCTAAGCTTTTCTATAAATTGTCTGAAAGCAGTAAATTAATTTAATCTTGGATCATGCCAGTTTTTTTCTGATAATATTTAAAAGCCCAGATTACCAAGGTAAACTGGTTATTTTATGGAAGCTGTTAAGGCAGGCGAGGAAAATAATTCCAATAGTTTAAAAACTATTCTGATTGTATGGATTTATATAAAGACATTTCTCTCTCAAAAGGCTCGCTAGGTTCGAAGACCCTAAGAATGCTATTTCTAAGTGATCTGTTTTATAAATTCTTATTTTAAATGTAAAAAGAACCTGTTCTTTATTTTTAACCATTCTTTGTAAAATTTGAAGAACACATTTACATTTCATAGTCAATTTTTAATTTCCTATCACTTTAGGCACCAGAGCTTACTTCAAGAATAGATTCCATTTGCCTAATCTTCAAAAAAGCCATTCTACTATAAACATTATTTAATGTTAACATATCAAACAAATATAGATTTGAAATTAAAACCACAGATTTGTAAGTTTAACTTGTTTTAAAATCAAGTACATATATCGGGGTACTTTTAAAAAGTTATAATAATACACCAGCTTTAGTAACTATCTTTATTCTTAAATTGATAAAAGCATTTAACACATGGGTTACAGTATAAACAAATTAAGTGCTATACATTTTGCTTATAAAGTGACTTAAAGTATTTCAAGCATTATATAATTCCATTTGTACAAAAAGTAAATTTCCAAATAAAGCTTTGGTTAGTGGAACTGATTATGCACTGTCTAATCCATTTTCCAAAATTGTTCAAGGGAAAAACGCTTCATTCACTAACACAGGAATTTCTTGTACAATCAAAGCTTTTTACTATAGTTAAGAAGGGATAAATAGTATAACTTACAAATCTGGATCATCCTTTTTTCTTCTCATTCTTAAAACTGATGGCCAGAATACCATCAATTTTAAAAAGCATAAGTTATGTAGAAAATCACCTTTATTTTTAGGAAGGGAAGCTGTTTTAAAAATAGATTAGATCTATAAGCTTCCATAACTACTAAAATGCTTTATAAAAGTTTGAAGCATTAATATATTCCATTGGGGATAAATCACTTTGAATTTCCCTCAGGAGGGTAATATTGACTAGCACTAGTGCTCAGAATCAAAGTTTATACAGTATCTAAAAAAACTAAATGTAGCCCAAAACTTAATATTTTTACAGATTCTACAATGTATGGATTACACCCTTTTTCATATGAAAGTAATAAAAATGCTACCTAATTTAATATAAAATATTGGTTTAACCAAATTAACAATCACAAAACTGCAGACATTTTCTAGTAAAATTTTCCAATCCACCGAGCAATATTTACTAAAAAATGTGATTATGAACTTAAATATATCCTTTTAAAAAACTTACTGCTTATGCTGAACTGTACATTGGTGCTTTTATGATTTTTGAAAATCCTTCTTACATTAACGACATTAATTCCAAAATGGAAAAATGAACCATCATTAAAATTCACTGGAGACTAATATTCTTTCATGGAAACAATTTTTAAATATTTTAAAGTTCTACCTTTAATTATTTCAATTTGTCTTTTTAAATAGATAAGCTTTTCATTTCAATTATTGAAGAATATTTCAGAACTAGTTTAAACAAAGAAACAAAACCAAGGAGAAATGGTAAAGCATTCCTTACTTTACATATGATGCCTCAAGTGCCACATACATAGTAACATGTCACTGAAAAGAATTTATATCGTTTAGCAGGTTATAGAGCAAATTTAAAAGTTTATACAAAGTTAAACACTGCCTCTCCTCTATTCATTTTCTTTTGATTTCATCTTTGCTGTTTATTATCCTTCTATAACCACTGTGTGACATATCAGTTTTTAATGTGTTCTGATTATTCATATATTTATATACCTCATTAAATAGCTTTGTAACATCTGAGAACATTAAACCAATCTTTTTCATTAGATATGAAATATCCTACATTTTTCTCACAAAATGCTCACTTTCCTGAGCTATATTAAACACCTTATAACAGGTGTATGTATAACTAAAGACCCTAAAATGTCATTTACATTCTTAAAAAATGCACAGACAACATAACATTTTAGAAAACCTATTAGTATTCACTTGGATATTATATAGGTTTTGTTCCTTCAGATTGTTAAAATCTTTAATCTTTATAATAGGTTATTACTTTCAGTTTTGAACTTTAAGTTTTCTGCAATTTGATTGCTATTAGGCTAAAGAAACAGATCAAGTTTTCTGACCAAAACTGGTCCATAGGTCTTCCAATAAACAATCCTTATATATTCAATGCAGATATCAAATTTCTGTGCCACAAAACAGAACTATAGGAAATAAACTTTTATTATAATACAATATGCTTAAAGGTGCTATTATTCATCATGCCCTCCATCATTTGGTCTTTACCACGTGGGCATCATGTCTGGAAACCATACCCTACCAAGATGCTTGGACACTTCCCAATGAATCTGCTCCAAGCTATACTTTTGGTCAGGAATTAATACTTCTTCCATAATGGATAACTGAGATAGGCGGCCACCACACATTTTCACAAACTCAACAAAGGCACTACATGAGACTTCACATTCCCCTAGTCCAATAGCTGACAAATTTTTGCAACGTTCTGCAATTCGAATTAACTCTTCATCAAGTGGCCGCAATCCATTAGCACACACTACTAGTTCAACTAGTCTAGGGCATGTCATTCCCACACGGCCAAGTACATCTTTGCTTACTGATCTCCCAAAGTAAAGATGGGTGGCAGGTATTTCATACCGAAAGAATGGATCAAATTCCTCTTCATATAAAAAAAAATACATCACTAAGTTCACTTTGGGTGAATGTCTGATGAAAGCATCCCAGCTGCTCTTCTGAATAGTATGGAAGTGTGTCTGTCCAGGATTCTCACTGACCACGTCAATGCGCAAATGTTCTAATCGAACATGTTTTTCAGAAGATAAAGCAAGCAGCAATTCATCACTTAACAAGTGGTAATTCAGGGCCAGTTCACGTAAGCCATGACACTGATCAGCCACACAAAGGATACCTTGGAAGAAAAAAGACCTATTTACAAATTTCTTTATAAATCTGTTCAAAAATTTAACCATGTACATGTACCACAATAAAATCTCACCATATTTCCCTTACCACGAAGCTATACAATTTAAAATTTAGTTGTATGGTTGAAGGAGTAGAAATTAAGTCACAAACATTTAAAAATCTATTACTAATTTTGTCTACATGAAAATGGGACATTCTAAATCTGATACCTTAAAAAGAAAAGAAGCTCACATATCAATTCAAAAAAATCATAAATTATTAATAGCAATATTTTAAAATATAGCATGACTATGGTTTATCACAGTAATGCAGTGCCATCTATTTTAAAAACTGATTACAAACACTAATAAGAAAAATTACATGATTGTTGCAACAGAAGCCAAAGGACATGTTTTGAAATTCAAAACCTATCTTAACAAAAATAAGGTAAAACATGACTTATGTAACTAAATAAAACATTTGAAAAAAGAGTTCTATCAAATGAGCAGAGTTTAACTGTTAATAGTACATAATAAGCTTGTCAAACTTCTAGGAAAATACCAGGATACATTAGATAAGTCAAAAGATAACTACCCAATTCACATTAATTGAAATATACGTTATGACTTTTAAAGCTCTAATATACTCAGAAAGCAGTTTCCTCTTAAGTGGTTCCTATGCTTAGGGTACTATGTTTCAAAACTGACCCAAACCCCCAGCAGCAGATGATTCACCAAAGGTCAATATCTGATCTCCAAAGTGGCTTAAGAACTCTGCCCTGATGACACACTTTATACTATTTGATAAATGATCCACTGAAACTATTTCTTTGTGTTTAGAAACAAGGATGAGAACAATAAAGCACATATCATATTTTCTACTTTTTATTATACAAGTATGATATTAGATACTAGATGTTATCCTACAAATAAAAAACTATTTAGAAAAGTATTATTTCTATTTTGAAATTGAGGCAGCTAGCTAAAGACAACACAGCTGGAATTCAAACAAAAACTTAGTGATGAGTGACTCAAGTTCATGCACTTAACTACTGCTGAAGAAGTGACAAGGCTGAGACTACCAATTAGCCAAAAGCTTTGTAGCAGTAGGAAGATAATGCAGGCAACAGAATCAATGAAGAGAGAAACTGAATCACCAGTATAAGAGTCACCAGAAGAGGGAGTAAAAGACATCTATGCCTCACCATTCAGCTATTGCAAAGTTTCTGTTCTCCACAAGGTATGTACATACTTTAAAAACAAACCCTGATCACCCAAGGTAACCTAAACACAGTTCTGTCCTTTGCAATCTCATAAAGCCTGGTAGAAAAAGAAAACAAACACATAGGAAATGATAACCAAAGATGCGAATAAAAGAAACTTTGAGATATCATTTAATAATTACTAAAACAGTTGCGGCAACCACAGCTCTAAAAGTGGTCCCCAAGATTCCACACCCTAATCCCTGGAACCTGTGAATGTAATATCACTCCCTTGATTTTGATATGTTACATGGCACAATTAGGTTTAAAATAAGATTATATAGGTGGTCCTAATATAACTGCATGAAACCTTGCAAAACCGATTTTTCTTTGGCTGGTTGCAGAAGAGGAAGTCAGATTTTCAGAGCTTGTCTGGCTACGCAGAGAAGCCACCTGAGCCATAGCTATAGCTCTGACCTACAGAACTATGGTGCTAATAAACTGGTGTTGGTTTAAGCTGCTAAATTTGTAGCTGTTACGCAGCAATCAAAACGAATACATAGTTGTAAGTGTTTACTTATACTTAACACAAAATAGTGACAAAGATAAAACTGTTAAACTGTTACAACTCAATA
Source organism: Eidolon dupreanum (assembly GCA_028627145.1). Taxonomy (NCBI): domain Eukaryota; kingdom Metazoa; phylum Chordata; class Mammalia; order Chiroptera; family Pteropodidae; genus Eidolon; species Eidolon dupreanum. The sequence goes on from CM053508.1 coordinate 18,820,854, forward strand.
ATAAAAAGACGAATTACCTAATTAAAACATCGGCAAAGGATCTGAATATACATCTCTCCAAAGAAGATATAAAACTGATCAAAAGCATATGAAAAGACAAAACAAAACCAAAATGAGATACCAGTTCACAACCAGTAAGATAGCTATAATCAAAAAGACATAACAAGTGTTGGAAAAACTGGAATCTTCATACACTGCTAGTAGAAATGTAAAATGGTGTGGCTGCTTTGGAAAAGTCTGGCAGTTCCTCAAATAGTTAAACAGGTACTATGATTCAGCAATTCCACTGCTAGGTATATACCCAAGAGAAACCATATGTCCATACAAAAACTTGTACATGAATTCTCATAGCATTATTCATAATAGTCAAAAGATGGAAACAACCCAAATATCCACCAGCTGCTCAAAAAATAAATGTGGCATATGCATACAATGGCATATTTGACAATAGAAATAAATGAAATACTGATACATGCTACAATATGGATGAACCCTGAAAATCACATTAAGTGAAAAAAACAGTCACAAAGGACCACAGATAGTGTGATTCCATTTATATGAAATGTCCAGAATAGGCACATCTATAGAGATAGAAAGTAGATTAGCAGCTGCATTGTTGGGATGAAGGTTGGAAGGGGGTGGTACAGCTAAGAAGTATGTGGTTTCTTTTGGGGATAATAAAAATGTTTTAGAATTGATTCTAATAACAGATGCACTACTCAGTCAATATGCTAAAAGCCAATAAATTGTAAACTGTATATGAATTATATTGTAATAAAGCTGTTACAAAACTGGTATAGAAATCCACTGTTGGTGGAATTATAAAGTCATACAACTCACTTGGGAAAAAAAAAACAGCAAAAAGCATAAAAAGGATCCAGACCCTTTGACCTAGTTCTTCAACTTCTTAATAATTTGTCTTGAGGAAGAAACTAAGAGGAGTAAATTGCTATGTGCCAAAAAGGCTCATTTTAATAATTAGCAAAAATGTGAAAACAAGTTAAATGTCCAACCTTAAAAGAACTATAAGGCAAATGTTGGCTTACCAACAAGAAAGAATACTAAGTAACTAATGTTCATTAGTTCAGCTGATAATGAATATCTTATTTGTCAAGTATTGGTGCTAGGATGGCAAAATACAACAGGAACAAAACATCCTAAGAAAAGACAGATAATTAAACAAGAATGCTGTAGGAGTCACAAGGGCATCAGGGAAAATTTTCTGAACTAACACAATGAGACCTACAGAATTAGAAGGATCAAGCAGGGCAAAAGGTGAGTGGAGAAGGAAAGTGAATGGTATTTCCCGTGTGAACACCCAGACGTGGAAGAAAATGCAAGCATTCTAAGAACTGATAGGACCTCAACACACAGTACCCAAGTAAGAGAACATCTTAAAAGATGAAGCCCAATAGATAAGCAAGGACCAGATCATATAGGACCTTGTCAGCCTCAGTAAGGAGTATGAATCTTGTCTAAAGCATAGTGAAAAGTTCTGAAGGAAAATGGAGGGGAAAAAATAAGATTTATATTTTAGAAAGATCTGGCTGTAGCAAAGAAATCAGAGAAGAGCCAGGCTGCAAGTTGGAAAATCAATTAAGAGGTTATAGCACATACTGTAGAGGCCTGGACTAGAGCAATAAGAAAGGAGATGAAGAAAGGCCCAGTGTCTTAATCAGTTTGGGCTACTTAACGGAATACCATAGAATGGGGGGCTTAAACAATAAACAGTTACTTTTTATATTTCTGAAAGCTGGAAGTCCAAAATCAGGGTGACAGCATGGTCAGGTTTGGGTCAGGCCAGATCTCTTCATGATTTGTAGATGGCCACCTTCTCACTGTGTCTTCACATGGTAGAAAGAAATCATCTTTCTCCTGTCCCTTCTTATAAGGGCACTAATCCCATTTATGAAGGCTCCTAATTAGGTCCTCGGGACCTAATTACCTCCTAACACACCTCCAAATACCATCCCACTGGGGATTAGGGCTTCAACATATTAATGAGGCGGTGAGGTGGAGAGGTGAGAGACAACACACCTATTCATTCTATGGCACCATAGAAATTTGAGGCATATTTCAAAGATAAGAGTCACTAGACCTCCCTGACTACAGAAATGTAGAAAGTAAGGGTAGGAGCAATCAAGGATATCTATTAGGTCCCTGACAACCAGATGGATGGTGCCATTCACTAAGTCAGTAAAAAGCCAGAGATTTGGAAAGGGGGAAAGGAAGTTCATTAGTCTGAAGCACCAGTGAGACATTCTAGAGGCACTGGGCCTCTGGTAGCTCAATACACAGCTCTGGAGTCCCAGAGAAATCAAAATTGGAGGTATTAATATATAAAATGTAACTGAAGCCATAGATGATGACACAGCCCATAAAAAACAAACAAACAAACAAACAAACAAAAAAAGACCCAAAATAGAACATGGAGAAACATCAAAATTTAAGTAATGAAAAGCAAAACCAACAAAGGAAAAAGTAGGAAAAATCGGACAGGAAAGAGAAAAATCAAGAGTATGGTATCAAAGAGGCAATAGATGCAAGTGCCAAATGGTGTCTAGAGATCCAGTAACAGACAATGATAAGGATATGAAATGCAGAAAAAGTTTGATAAGATGTTCAATGAAGAAGGAATAGAAAATAGCCCTTAATTTCAACTTAGAGAAGCTGTCCAAATGTGCAAAATATGGATATAAAGAAAATAGGCAAATACGTTAATTTTAAATTAAAGTCCTCTATGATTATACTCTTAAATTAAGAAGTCTTATAAAAATGCTCTTTCTCTTCCCTTCCCTTCCTCAACAGCTAATCTAAAAGTTATTAGGCCAGATCAAGCAAGCTTATAAGTATACTATCGGAACTGACATGTACATTTAATAAAAAATAAATGAACGTGGGCTGTACTGGGATAAAGAGAATAATGAGTTCAGTCTCACAGAGTAACCAGAGACGCAAGGCTCTCATACAGTCCAGCATGGTAAGTGCTACAAGTTATGTTCAGAGTACTATGGAAACAATAAGCAGGGTATCTAAATCAGAGAAGAGGAGGAAATAGGAATAAAACTGCAACACCTGAACTGAATTTTGAAAGCTGGAGTTATCTTGATGAAGTGGAAACAGAAAGAGGTATTCCACAAGATACAGTGTACTGACAACACACAAAGTACAGAAAACTGTAGTTATAAAGGGTTCAAGAAAGAGCTGCACATGAGTAGCAAATATGATTAAAGAAGTGGAGGTCAGGGTACAAAGGACATTGTACACTATGAAGCTATAAAGTATGAACCTTACTCTCATAGCAAACCTACAGAGTAGACAGTAAAATGTGACCAAGGTTGCATAGAAGTTAACTGCTAAAACTCATTCTTCTTCATTTAGATTATCATCATTAGTGATAATCCAGAAGTGGCAGAAGCAGCTAGGAAAATACAGTCATCCCTTGGTATCTCTGGGGGATTGGTTCCAGGACACACACACACACAAGGGCACCAGCCCTACAGAGACATCAAAATCCACAGATGCTCAAGTCCCTTATATAACATGAAATGGTATTTACCTATAACCCATGCACATCCTTTCATATAGTTTAAACTTTCTCTAGACTACTGATAATACTCAATACAATTTAAATGCTATGTAAATAGTTATTATACTGCATTGTTTGGGGAATGATGACAAGAAAAAGTTTGTACATGTTCAATACAGATATACCTATCATAGGCCTAACTACAAAGTACACGTCAGCAACAACATAACATTTTTTCCAAATATTTTCAACCCATGGTTGTTTGAATCCACGGATGCTGAACCCATCGATGTGGAGGGCTGACTGTATTGCAAGAGATCTAGCCATTCCCATCACCAAGATCCTTCATGTGGGAGAAAGGAGAATGAGCAAGTAACCTCCAAGAGGGAATCATTTTCTTGGAGGAAAGCCAGGCTTTAGTTATGGCAAGAAGGTGGGAAGTGTTCTGTAAAGAGTTCAAAGATTTAACACTCTCACTGAAGAACAAACTTCCCAAATAACAAAGCTAAAAGAATGGGAAGAAAATCAATAGTGGGAGGTAGGTTTATACCTACGCTACAAACCATTTGGAATTTAAATGATTTTAAACTGAATGATATAGAATACTTAAAAAAAATCTATACAAGAGAAGTTGTAAAGAGCTTTTATAATACTATTCCTCCATTTGATGAGCTCTTAGTTCCAAAATTCAACTTATAAAAATTATCTTGCAAAATGTAAGGTAACAACTTCAGCACAATGCTTCTCCCTCTCCATAGTGAGGAAAGCAATTATGGTATTGTGCTGACTTAAAATCTATTGTTAGCTCAACTAGAGAAAATTGTTAATTTTCTCAACTAGAAAAACAATTAGAGAAAATTCTGTTTTACCTAAAGGGGCACCTCAGGCAGACCTCATATTATATTTTTATTTTTTTATTCATTTTCTAGTGCAGGTTGGACACAAATTGCAAAATAAGATGATAAGAAAATAAATTGGAAGTGTCAATGCTACAGAATTTATGTTATTGTATTGACATTAAAAATATTTTTATGCAAAAGAAATGAAGTAATCATATTAACCTACCTTCAAGGGTAATGATCATAGTTTTTCTTACTTTGATTAACACATCGATACATTTTACTAAAATGTTATATGGCAAAAACACAACATACCTGCTGGAGAGACGTGAGGACAGCTGCTCATTTTTAGCAGCTTGAGCGTGTCACTATTGTTGGCCACTAGTACTTTGAGGGATGGATCATCTACTGGGGTATCATCAATCTTAAGCGAGGACAAGGACTTGGAGTTTACAAACACAACTGTCAGTGCAGAGATAAAGTGAGACTGAAAAGAAAAAATAAGTAAGTAAATAAATAAATAAATAAAACATTGTTTCAATTTTTACAAATGAGAATTAAGAGACTGTCATATAATACACATATAGTTCATTTGAATTCCAATGATGTATTTCATAATTGTTTTAGGGGAGCATCCTCTTCACTCTGTTGTTGGGGAGTATGGAATAAAAAAGAGCTGACTATCTACCAACTTTGAGAAGAACCTTTTTACCTGTGGGAGAAAAATAAGACTTCAAGACTCAGGATGTGTCTCTAAATCACTAAATCACACAATCACTGGTTAAGGAAAAAGAAATTCTAGAATCCAGGATGAGCTTACCTCTCAGACACTTCATATTACCTAATCTGGAAACCTACCCTGGCATTTTGTAACACTGAATTATGTTATTTTTGATGTGACAGTAATGACCATTAAAATAGTAGTGACTATTAGCATAATGATTAAAAATTAAAATAAGTCAACCAACTCAAAAGCTGTGAAAGACTTATCTGAAATATGGAAACTCATACAAAATTTGATTCTAAAATAATAAAAATCATATCTTAATACTTTAAAACTTTAAATGTTAAATATTTTCAAGCCTATTTTATTTCAATGTATTTTTTCTACAAATGTACCAATTAATATCATTCCATTTATTTTATATATACTAAGTATCATTTGGACACAGAAAATGACCTAAAGGAGCCACTACAGAGAAACATATGCTGAGGGCCACCTGTAGTTACATGCAGATTTTTGACTGCTTGCCCCTAACCCCTATGTTGTTCGAGGGTCGCATTCCCTAACTTAACTTTTTCCCTACTTTAATTAAATAACTGGTTAAGTAAATTTTGATTAACTGTCTTATTTAAATGTGAACATCTTTCTCCTAATATTTAATATCAAATTCAATTATATATATCTTCTACAATCACATTTCTTCATTAGTATACTCATGACTGCATCACTGCCTTCTTTTTCCCATTTCCCTCAGATTTAGCACCAGTCAAATACACTTTTCTATTCTCTTTGGTTCTCCTAGGACTTCCAAGATAAAGCAACAGTATAAGCATCCTAGGCCCATTTGATATGGAAGAGAGCAGTCCTAGATGCATCAATAGTGCCCAAAGACCAAACTGCTACATACAAGTACAGTACTAGTGCTAAATCTGCAAAATGATGCTACTAAGGAAAAAGATAAGTTATGTTCAACATACCTTTTAATTTGATGTTTTATATATACAGTATGCATATGTTTTTAACTATGGTATGTACATAAGAAATCTATTCTGAACATTTCATTTCCCAGATGAAGCTTGAACAAGGTATACCACATAACCCAGTGCTTTTTAGAATGAAGTCCTTGAACCTTCTTAGGCCTGGACTGATTCAGAAGGGAAAATTTGGAATATAGTAGTCCAAAATTTAGAAGTTCCTCAGATGATTTTTATGCACATTAAGTTTTTAGAATCACAGTACTCTAACTCATGTACGTAAAATCTTAAAATGCTGAAAAGAGATTCTCTTACCCATTTCCCTTATTTTGCACAAGAAACATTTTTATCTCAAATGTACATACATAGTGAAACTTTTAAAATCAATTAAGACTTTGAAATCAACCGAAATGGTGATACATTTGTTACTGATATTCCACTGAACCACCTGAGTTATAATATACACTCGATTTAGTAACACCTCTTCCTGAATCATCCCAGTAAATAAAATTGTTAGGTGTTTTAAAGGGATGTCTAAATTAAGTTTGTGGTATACTCTGAAAACCATTCAAATTATTATTGGATACTAACCTACTGAACATTAGCTAACATATTCTGAGACCTTTATTAGTTGCCTCTCTAAAAATGCACACTTATTTTTCTATTTTAAAAGAATAGTTATTAGAGAGACTATTTTTAATTACATGTAGGATTATGTTAGAACATAAATATGAATTTAAATCACTCTTCACCAAAAAAGTTTTCTTTAAATAAAATCTGTAGATTAATCCAAGGTGTACTAACCTCGCTCAAGAATAAATCTTTATGCACTACCAGATGCTTTTATGAGCAAGCTATATCCGCTCTCAATATTGATATTGTTTACTTTTCTTTGATTAAAATTTCACCAGTCTGCTCTAAAGATCCAAAAAGGAGCATCTATATATGCCTTCCTTTCCTAATAAGCTTGCTTCTCAGTTCTTTCTCTTTTAGTACTTTCTACAGAAGTCCCTGCAAATTCAACTCACTCTTCAACTTTAACCACAAAGGAGCACAAGGATAAGAAAAACAAAAGATAAAAAAAAAAAAAAAACCTACTGTCTAACATTCTAAACAGTAACTGGTTTTCCATTAAATATACTACTTTTCTTACGCACCACAGTCAATATAAGAAAAAGAGTAGGGTTTTGATGGATTTCTCAGTAACACCTAATAAAACAAAATCAGCAAGATACCTTTGGCAAATCCATAAAACTTGGCCGAGCAGTTGAAATAAGTCCAAGTGTTTTTAAAGAGCAATTCACTAGCTGCGATAATATATCACAAGCTGCTTCAGCTGATTCTTTGCTGCTGTCCACCTTTAAAAAGAAAACATTTTTTATCCATATATTTACGTATCTCTGTGCATATCGTAACTTTACAAAAGCAAGAAATGTAGTTATTAGTTTACTGCATTATAATTTAAAGAATACTGATTCTTTCAATCATCCACCTTCATATATAACATCAGCCTTTTCTGAGTACTCCTGAATATTATTAGGACAATTGTCAAGGCTTAACTTTTGTTATAAGATATATAATGAAAAGACTTGGCTTTTAAGTTGATTTATTCCAAACTGACTACATAATCTAATGGAATGCATGGATTTATATTTGAAAAATAATTATATATTTGGTAGTGGATCCAATCATATATAAAAATACAGTGTCTACGGTACACGTTTTAAGACATCAGAATGTGTAATGAGAAGGTTTAAGTAAATCAAAACCTGGGCTTCAGCATTAATGTTAATGGAAATATGAATGTGAAGTAAATGAGAGCCTCCAACCAGTCAGCCATAAAAACAGGAATCAAATGAGAAGTAGCAGCTCTTACACACTCTTCTGCATAGATGTTTCCTGGGAGACAAGTAATATGACCAAAAAACTCAAAGATATAAGAGGATATAAGAAGCTCTTTTATCAAAAAGGAGTTGTTCTCTAGGCTAAAAGGCATCTTAGAATAATTAAAAGTAGTATCATTACTTTTATTTCCAGAATGATGTATAAGCCAAAAACGTCCTGAAGATCTGGTTATAAAACTGATGTACTGCTTTATATTAAAGTTTCAGAGCTGTTTATAAATTATTTTTTGGCTAAGTTTCTCCACATCAGTGGTTCTCATACTGTGGTCCCTGGACCAGCAGCATCAAAATGACCTTGGAATTTGTTAGAAATGCTAACTTGCATGCCTAACCCAAACCATGTGAATCAGAAACTCTGGGGGTGGGACCCAGCAATCTGTCTCAACAAGAGCTCAAGGTGGTTCTGACGCACACAAAGTTTGATAATCACAGTTATCAGTCACTAATAACTGACTAAAAGCCTCTCTAGCCTATAATAGTGATGAATTAAATACAAATATTATCAAGAGAGCTCAAAAGAATCCTGTGATGTGGTTCCTTTTGTAAATCAGAAATTATTTCTTCAGCAAAAGAAACAAAATAATAGAAAAGCTCACATATAAGACAAATGGTTTTATGAGGGTTATACAAGTTGAACATAGCTGAATTTTGTCACAGGGCTATAAAAGATTAACATTGGACCACCAAGCCACTGGATAGAACTTGTCTTTAGGCCTATGAGATTAACATACTATACTCATCTTTTTATAGAATTTACCATTAGAACACTTAAGACAACTCAAAAATGACAAAACAAAGGGAAAGCTCTTCAGGTTTCATCATGAGGAGGTAGGGGAGAAACAACATATGAAGAGTTCCTGAATTTTTGTTTGAGCCTCCTACCATTCCCTCACCTTTGCTCCTAGTTAGGGTTGTCAGGTAACATACAGGACATCTAATTAAGTATTAAGTATGTCCCAAATAACGCATGGGACATATTTATACTAAATTATTTATTAACTGAAATTGAATTTAACTAGGCATCCTCCATTTTTATTTACTAAACCTAGCAATCCTACTCCGAGTGGCCTAAGTATCTTTACGCATTTTTCTGGGAAGGAGGCCTAATCATTCCCATCACCAGGTCTCTCCTCCTGGATATACCTGGGTGAATAAGCAGGTAATCTCCATCTAAGAAGGAATGACATTCTTGTCAAGACTTTAGTTTTCATAAGGAACTCTGGGTTAAAAACAATTGCTTTATCTAGATTTAATGTGACCTGTATAACAAGTGCTAGATATAAGCATATCAGTATTCATGCATTACTTTCCAACAATAATTATCAGGTGTGTTAAGAATTTAATAAAAGTACCCATATTCCATTAGTCATCCCCCAAACAAAACACTACAAGCCTCTGTACTCATACAAACCACTGTGATTCCTTAAACTATTCTGGACATCTCGAAAAGCCAGCCCACCTTCATTTATCTCATCACTGAATAATTTCCAGTATGTTCCTTCCAGTAATGAAAAGAAAGGAACAGTTCTCTTTGGCATTCTTCCATCTACGTTTTTCTCTCTCTAAAATACATTTGTCTAAATCTTTTACATAAAATTTCCATATATCCTTTTTCTTTGAAGACCCCATATCATAAAGCCATCAATAAGCAAACTCAGTCCCTATCAGATAGAAATAACAAATTTTAGTAAGTTATAATCTCCATATTAAAAATTTTTTATATTTCTTTTTCCTCAAATTGTTTGCAATAATTCAATGTGACTGACAGCTTTGGTCAATGATTTGTGCTTATTGCTCCTACTCCTTGAAGACTTTAATAATTATAATAAAATGGAGTAACTGAGCTCAAATATAATTATTCGTGACAGCTTTTGAGGTACACGATAATTCTAAATCTTTAAGCACTTTCCCCAAAAGCCACATTTCAAATACATGAAAAGATGTATTGATTTAGATACAAAAGCCACTAAATAAATTTTATTTTAAAAGAAGGATTTAAAGTATTACCTTGAAGCTGACATACTGTAGATGGTTTGAATGTCTTTTAATAATCTGTTTGATCAGCTCTGGATGTGTAGCTTTCAAATAAGATGTAGCCGGCTGATTCAGTTCAAATTCAAAACATCTCCATAAATCAGGCATATGAAATACCTGATTCCAGTTTCGGCAAACTTGCGAAGCATGAGCCCGATCAAGAAGAGGCAAATACTTAAATATGTGGAGGATAATGTCCTGAAGGAGATTACCCCAGTCACAAGTCTGAGACTGTTCATTTGTAGTCCTCAATTTCTTGGATTTCTCTGCAGTACCTTCTTCTGATGAACTATGGTCACTATCTCTTCCTCCTCGTTTCATCCTATTCGAAAAAATGCATAATTTTTTCATACTTAACTCCTGAATAGAAATCCAAAATTCATTCTTCTGTCACCAAGATGTATATTTATGTATTTATAAATACAAACACAAATATGCAGAAAGAACTGGAACAGTAATTTCAGGAGAATATCAAAATGTTATAAAAAATGACAGTGCAGACCAGATGTCATTTTATAAATGCTATATAGGTGTTTTTAAACATTTGTATTTATACTGTACTACTTGGGGAAAGAGTGTTATGATTTTGAAACTAAAGCAAGAATTTATATTTCAAAAGTTGTAGTCGACAAAAGAGAAGAGTAATTATAAAAAAAAGTTGTAGTCAACTAAAAGGAATATAAAAGAGAATACACCTATAGTGACACTTTCTAAAAGTTTCTTAAAAATCATCTAAGGATACCTGCTATATTTGAATTCTTGAATTCATGGCAGGCCGAAGTCCCAGGAACCTCCAGAGAGGATCTAAATTAGCCAATACATCTTTCCATATTGAACAGTTTATGGTATGTGTTACTATCAGACCCAATCTCTGCTAAAAATAGGCAAACTCATCCCTACTATGCATTATTTGGCCTGGAATGTGGTTTCTTCTTCCAACATGTCACTTACTGTTGCAATGTTTTCCCTAAGCTGTATTCCTGAATGATAGGTATGTTCATTACATACACTTGTATTAGAGAATGGGCTCTGGAATCAAGCTCCCTGGGTTTGAATCCTGGCTCTACCTCTAACTGGTTATGTGACCTTGAACAAATAGGGTTCCTGTGAGGAATTAAATAGTACCAGGGCTTTTGAAAGGAGAAAAAAAACTACTGAACTTAGGTATAGTAAAGCAGTACAGTATTATAGACATTAAAGTGTAAATCAGTAAAAATAGTAAAAATTAACCAATTTTTGTTTTAAAATGAAGTGTGAGTACAAGAACACATGCTTATGTGTAAGAAATACACACTGGAAGTAGATTCACCACAATAATATAGTAACTATAACAGTGAGTGGGATTACAGTATATTAATAACAGTGGGATTATAATAGTGGAATTACAGGTGAATTTTTTGCCAGTATGTTTTACACATTTCTTTTAATGTCAATGACTTATACTGTGATCAGGTAAAAAGGTCTTGTTTTAATCTCTTATTAGTAAAAATAGGTATTGCAGGCTCTTAACTAAACAGAGTAACTTCAAACCACTCACTAGTACCTCTATTTAGCTTAAAGCCTGCAGTAGTTTTCTAGCAGTCTGGAATGGTGGTGGTTTGGATTTAGAGTTACAGCTTTTGAAAAGTATCTATCGCTTGTGACTCCAACTCTCTTCTGGCACATCAGCATATAAGAATTTCTGATTCATGTGTGGGACAAAGGATGTGCGTTTATATGACTCTTAACAAAATATGTCTCTGTAGATTCTCTATCCAGTAGCTAGGAAAATTTGTGGAAAAGGATTAGGGACTGGAGGGAAACAATGGCAAAAACCCCTGGTTTTTTATGCCATTAAAATCAGACCAGGAGGTCTTAACACATGTGTAATAAACTGCCTTTTCTTCATTGCTCCTACTTCCAGCTATATGAGTTAAATGAAGTATATGATGTATATCCTATTGTCTGGGGAGAGAAAAGGAAAATCTAGAAAGACAGAAGTGATGGCAAAAGGGTAGTTTCATGGAGACTGAAACTTATGTGTGAATCTCAGAATGCATTTTAAAAAATGTTTAGGGAACAGGTAGTATAATCTACAATGTAATCTTTAATATAAAAAATCTCTCCCAATAATAATGTCCCACTAGAGACTGAGATAACACTGTCATTATGACCCATTTTTCTGCTTTAACTTATCCTGAAGGCTTTAATTTTAGCATATAAAATTTGGGTCAAAGAACAAAGAGTTTGCTACCTAGGGCTTATAATTTATCTTCTGGCTATCTAAAACTCTTCAGAATTTTGAGATACAGAGATTCAAAAGAGAAATGAAGTTATCTTTATAATTTCTACTCATTACAAAATACTGATTGCCTGTTTTGGAGAAAAATCTTCTAAAACCAGAACTATTCAACTTAAAGATAAAATGATTCATCTTAGAGTATATCAACATATAAAAAACAAAAAATGACACTTATTCACACAATTATCTTTGCTAATACTTTGCTGACCCTAACAATAGATACTTTCTTTTGTCGATTACAGTCCTGTTTTAAATAAAGTATATTTCAATACTTAAGTTGAGGAGAGAAAAAGGTTGACATTAAAAAGAAGTATGCAACACTGAGGAAACAGTATCTGTCTAAATGTAAAACAGTAAATGATCATCAAAGAATATTTTAAGCACTTGCTAGTTCATGAATAGCCAAATAGATTGTAAATTGTCATATATGACTTAAACATCAGAATCATAGATTAAGCAATGGAAAAACTCTAAGCCCCAATGTCAATAGAAATGGTCTCTGTATTACCCTCATTTGTGTATGTAAATAACAGATCACACAGTAGGCATCTAATAAAATTTTTAAATGTCAAATTTTTTCCAAAATGATCTACCTATGCAAAAAATTGCATTGCTTTTCAAAGTATTTTATTAGATCTACTTACACATGAAGCTCTACTGTATAGAAAACTAAAGAATTCAAAGCATCCACCAGGCAGTGGTGCAGAGTTAGAAGCTGGACAATAAATGGCAACGAGATTTTGTAGAGTACCAAAACCAGGCCTCTTCAGGGCTCTAGCAGTTCAATTTCAAAATGCAGCTTTTCCAGGACCCAAATAATTGATGCAACTTAGGCCACTAGAGCATTTGGTGAGGGAGTATTACTACGAAAGGCCAAAAACCAAAATAATGAGAAAAGACTACAGCACAGGGAGTTACTGAAAAAAATCAACATCTCCACACATTGTGAAAAGAGCAGTCACACTTCTGTCAGATGGAGGGCGGAAGAGAACACCTAGCTGTGTGTCCCTCATTGTATCAGGTACTTTTAATACACTAGGCTTGTGGCATTTTTTAAGCCCATATGTATTTAGCTATAAAAAGCCTGTTGTGGCATCACATTTCCTTTCTATTTATGTTCTGCTTTGACTAGTATCAAAATTAATATGCGTTCTTTGGTTGGAATACAAGAATAAACCAGTGGAAAGAGATTAAAGCTCAGAACTAAAAGGTTAAGGAAAGAGTAATGGTGAAAATTTGTCTACTGGTCATCTGTAGATAACTGGGAGTCGATGGGATTTTCATAAATATTTCAAAGATGGTATAAAAGAAGACTAATTAAAAGATCTGGGCCATTCAACTGGACATCATGAGCAACAAGATAACAGTACCCTCATTTGTTAGCTCAAACACGCAGATCAATTACTTAAGAGACTGCTTCCTGATCCCTGTCTGCAAACCCACCTGAAGCGGCACCTCACGCTAAAAGCAGGCGCAAAGCTGCTCATCCCAAGTTGACCAAGTTTTCCACTTAGCTACGGGGCCCAGTGTCCCCTCCTCCTGCGCCGCCTGCACGGATTGGCTTTCGCTGACATTTCTCCTGCGCCCTACCTGGGCAGTCGGTTTGACATCTTAACGCTCATTTTTCATGCTACAAACAGCGGTGTAGCCCACTGCGGGAAGAGCCTGGCCCCAAATTAGCTTTACGGTGCCTGTCACCAACTCCTGCCGAGGGTAATAGAGCCGGGCGACAGCCGCGGCGCGGCAGTGTCGCGGAGAGGCTGCACGGGGCCGCCGTACAGGCGCCACGCCTTGTTGTCATGTTTTGAAGCCAAGCAGCGGGGGAACGCCCCCAAGCGGGCTCCAAGGTCTGGGCGCTGCGCCCCGCCCCGTGCTCCCGAGGGGCGACCCACGCGCGCCCCGACCTCGCCCCCGCCCGCCGCCCACCGCCCACCCACGTCGGCGGCCCCCCCGACCCCGGTCCCGCCGTCGCCGCGGGGCTCCGGATCTACCCGTCCGCTGTTACCTGCTGCCGGCAGCGGCTTCCCCCACACACCTCCCCGGGCTCCGGGGACGGCAGCGGCTGCTTCCGCGGTTCTCACATGAGGCCCCCCGGGCCCCGCGCTCCTGACTCCCGCCGCCGCGGCCCCCCGCTCTCCGCCCGCATCCGAGGCGCTGGTCCCGCGGCGGGCGCCAAGGCGGCTCCACCTTTGCGGCTCTGACTGAGCAGGGAGAAGCCTCCTTTCTCAGTCCCGCGCCGTCCGCGTCTTTCTTCCGGGCCCCCTCCGCGCTGGGCGAATCCACCGCAACGAGCTACCGCCACCGCGGAGCCTGCCTGCGCCTCGGCCCCGACACCGACTCCAAAATGGCGCCGGAGGGCCGCGGGAACGCGCTTTGCCCGACGCGTCTCCGCCCGAGGGGGGCGCGCGCGTGCCCGGCGCGGCGCGCGCAAGGACGCGAGTGGGCCGCGCCCACGCGGGAGCGCGCCCCGCGCCGCGCCGCTGGCGGCTTCCCAGGCCGTCGGACGCTTCCCTCCTCCAGGCGTGACTGCCGCTGCGGGGGCAGTTTTCGTTTCGAAGCCGAAGTGGGCGGGCTGGAGCTAACTAGATGTCCAAGAGGCTATATGCGGTTGAAACTAGAAAGTTTAGGGAGGTGGAGGAGAAAGAAGAAAGGAGAGAGTGTCTCCGGGGCGCCTAGCAGCCGCTGGTTTTGGGGCAGAAGGATTAACAGCAGAGGCGGGCCGCTGACACACCTCCGCGCATGGCCACGCCTGTGCGGTGGAATCCTAGAATGTACATAAACCAGAATAGTGACAGTGTTAAGGCTGGGATTATCTACAATTTTATATTTAAAATGCATTTTCATATTTTTCTAAAAATTATTTTTTAATCTTCAGAGTTAATACTTTTTAAAAACTGCCTTTACTGTATAGTTTCTTGAAATTTATAAATAGCTTTCAGAAACACAAATAAGGAGTGTAAAGAATTAGATGGTTATTTAAAAACAAAACCTCTGCTGAAGTCTTTTGTAAATTGAGGCATCTTTGTATAACTGCTACCTAGTTAACTTGTTTTAAAAGTTTGGATTTTTGAATACTGGGTTTTCTTAAAATGTTAGAATATCCTTAGGTGCAAAATCATGACTTGAATCATGCACCACCCCTCCTGCCTCCCTCAAAAATAAAGTAATTTTCCATCCAAAGATGTCTTTTAAGGATGAGACCCATGTGTAAGAGACTGGAAGGCAGCGGTGCTCAGGGAGTCCTCCATGCCCATTTCCCCTCCAAAACTGAGCTAGGAAGTTATGTGTAAAATTACATTCAGATTCATTGTGGGAAAATGCCAGTGTTGTATGTTAGGACCTGAGTATCAGATGATCAAGCCAACTGAACAAAGTCTCTAGGAACATAAATTTGGTTGTACCTGAACTGCAACATTTTTGGGGTCCCTCAGTGACTGGATGATGAAGGACAGTAACAAGTTTTAAGACAGGAGATGATAATTATTAGAGGAAGAAAAATCAAATACAGGCCCATTTATTAAAGCTAGATTGACATTATAAATGATCAGCAAAGCACATTAAACTAAATCAGCAAACATAACGAGTATGTTTTATTATCACATTAAGACTTTCATACTCCACTGTCTCTTTTTAGTTCCGCATTACAGGCTATCTTCTCCCTAAAGAAGACAGGGATCTTGGCATAGTTTACCTATCAAATGCTTCCTCTTCTCCCCTATTATTATTTAAAAATTTTATTTCACCTTTTTGAAAAAAAAAAAAAGTGTATTTATTTTTTAATCATATAAGTCCAGGAACTATCAGTGGTCATTTTCTACTACATGGTCTGGGGAACAGAAAAAAGTACTCTGTGGTGAAAAAGAACAGCAAAAGTGATGCAGAGAGGACCTAGGGAAGTAAAGGAGCCAGAGCCTCTGGCCCTGGTTCTGCTGGATTCCCAAAGCCTGGAGGGTATCATAAGCAAGTGCATGTTTTTCTTGCTAAAGTTATTTTGAATGTTTTCTTTTGCTTGTAACCAGAACTCCTTACCAGTGCAAACTTGACTTGGAAAGGTTCTTGCTTGGTTCTCAAATGATTTTTCTTCTAACGGAAAGGCAATCGTGGAATTTGCTCTCACTGTGTTCTGAGCCTGGGAGTGGAATTGGGTGTGGCATCTTCTCCATAGCTGCCATCACCAAGGGCAATTCTGCCTAGTAATATAGGGGTGGTGGTCGCTGGGGCTGGGCTGATCTTAGATGGAGCCCCAGGAAAATGGGAATGACAACTGCCCCTTTTAAATGGATTTCTTGCCTTCAAGTTGACAGATCAGCCACAGACCTTACCATGAGAAAGACGCATGAAGTTCTTTCCTGAAGGGCTGGTACATAGATCTCTGAAGAGCAGTTGAGTTGGAAAGGAACAGATCTTTTAACTCTAACTCAATCATTCCTGTCAATTATACAAGGGAAGGGCCTTATAGATTTAGAGTATTATTTCCCTCTCTTTAACTTCTTTTTTCTCTCTCTAGTTCCTCTCCTTTTTCGAAGCTCTCTTTCCCTTAGCTCCCGGTGTTGCCGCACAAAAGGAGGAACTCTTGTCTCCTCATCCCCATCTCGGATCTTGCAAACTTGAGAGCTCCAAGTCTCCCCTGCCAGTCAAAGCTGCTCCAGATTGGAATGGAGGAGATGTGGTCTGGGTCGTGGTTTAGGTTTTGATCCTGGTTCTGCCTTCTCTATATAAGCGAACTTGAATAAGATACTATATAACTTCTTTGTTCTTCAGTTTCCTTATCAGCAAAATGGGAAAAACGACACCACCACCACCTACCATATAGCTTTGTCATGAGAATTAAATGAGTTAACATGTAAAGTGTGGAGATCAGTAGCAGGCTTATGGTAAATGCTACCCACATTGCTGCTGTTCTTAGTATCGGCTCTAAGTCCATGAGTGAGGACACTCACTCCTCCTTGGTGTCTTGCCTCAGCAACCCCACTGCTCCCCTCTTGGTAGTTACTCCAGCACACACCTCCCTCTCTGGCAAGTTAGCCTAACAAAACTATTTCATTTTATGCCAACTCTGGTTTTAACCCTATCTAGAATTAGGTTGTAAGCTCTTCAAAGGAAAGAAGTGTGTTTTGAGACTTGGGCAAGACCTTTATCAACTCTTCCCAAGACCAAAGTCAAAACTTTCTAAGTGGTCTGCCTCAAGGGCAGTGTTTTTCAAGCCACCTTCTGACCGGCTTACTGCATTATATTCGTAAAGCACATGTCTTTTGCTCAGAAAAAAAAAAAAAAAATCCAAAGATAGGTGATAGAATGTAAACTGTTGAGAATGAGATTTTTGGCATGTATTGTTCATTAGAAATATATGCAAACCACATGTAATTTAAAATTTTCTAGAAGCCAAGTTTTTTAAAAAAGTAACACAGGTGGAATTAATTTTAATAACTTATTTAAATATATACCCACTATATCTGAAATATTTCAATATGTAAGCAATTTTAAAAATTATTGATATTTTAAATTCTTTGTCTTTTGGTACTAAGTCTTTGCAAAACCCTGGTCTAGTTTTTTAACCTCTGTGAAATTCAGTTGCCTCATCTGAAAAATTAAAATAATAGTTCATAGGTTTTTAGAAGATGAAAATGTGATAATGCATGTGAAATCTATTGTATTTGTTTCCTATCGCTGTGGTAACAAATTACTACAGACTCAGTGGCTTAAAACGACACAAATTTATTATGGTACAGTTCAGGAGGTCTGACGTCCAAAACGGGCTAAAATCAAGCTATTGTCTGACTTTGTCTCCTTTTTCCCACGTTAGGACCCTTGTGATTACATTGGGCCCATAGGGTTAACCCAGAAAAATCTCCCTATCTCAAGGTCTGCACCCTTAAGCACATCTGCTAAGTCTCTTTTGACATGTAAGGCAACATATTTACATCTCCTGGTGATCAGGATATGGGTGTATTTGGGGCCGTTATTCTGCCTACTTCACCCATACATTAGCTCAGTGCTTGGCCACTGTCAACCCTCAACAAATATTATCTTTTATTATTAGAAAACCTTGACTATATTATTTACATTTCTGTATTTATGTTCTGTGAATGTCACATCCCTAGTGCCTGGCACAGTGCATTGAACATATTTACTCACTAACTCATACAGTTCATTTGTCAAGCTCCTTCTGTAAGTCACAGTTACTAAGCAACAGGGAATATAGTTCCCACTCTCATGAGCCTGTACTGTCAAGTGTGGATATAAGACAGGTGTTCAAATATTTATTAAATGAATTAATGAAGCAAAACAGCTTACTTACACTTCTGAGGAACACATCAGTGCCTTAGTTCTCACCACTTTCTCCCTGGAACACTCTTTCCCACTTTTGCTTGTGAAAACTTCCTTCAAGATCAGGTTCAAATACTAGCATTTACTTATTTTTTATTTTTTTATTTTTAGGAAATGGATATTTAGGTTGTAACTGAACATGTTTCTTGCCTTGCTTTGTTAGCTAAGAAACTTATTGTGAAGTTGATGGCCTATTATCTAGCAACTATGTAAGACTGTACGGTTACTTACTGGGCACTCATCTCTAACGTTGGCTTTTGTTTTCTTTCATAATTTCTCTTCACTGTAATTCCCTTCAATACTTCTCTCTTACAGTTTATGTATTCTTTCTAAGCTACCCTATATCATTTGTGAAACAAAGCCTCCACAAAATGTATCATCCTTTTGTGCTGGTCAGTCAGGTCCTTAGGAAGCAGATGCCAAGATAAAGTTAGAGGTGCAAGAGATCTGTTGGGGGTAGTACCTGTGAGAGATCAGGGGCAACCGAGCAGGAGTAGGCAAGGAGAGCCTTCGGACCGCGATGTGGATTTGGCATCTATGAAAGGACAGGCAGAAGGAAGAGTGCCCAGGAAGGAATGCTTCCTTGGGCGGAAATGGCCTCTAGCATCCCCACCATGCTGTCATTGATTGGTGCTGCCCAGGAAGGATGTGGCTTAGATCGAAAGCTGTGGTGGAACCCACAGGTGCTGCACCTGGGAGGCCACTAGTGACTTGCCTTCCTTCAGGTAGGGTCTCCCATGAAGGGAGACGTGAGCCATGTGCCTCTATGTCTCTACTGCACACTCCTCGAGGCATATACAGTGGTAGCTTTTGCAGCCTTGCCCATGTTACAAGTGTCCACTTACCATTTCGTAAATCACCTTTTCTGTAGAACAAGTTGGTGATCTAATATTAATAGCATGATGTGATAGAAAAAGAGTTTATATTTGACAGACAGAAAGATCTGGATTCATATCTCAGGATTTTTTTCAGCCAAATCTGGATTAGATTAGCTAGAATATAATACAAGTTATTCAACTTCTCAAAACCTTTAAAGTCATCTACTAAAATAAGATTATGTTTTTCCTTACAGAGTTGCTATAATTAAATAAAATGCCTATAATTTGATGTCTACCATTTAGGAGGTGTTAAATAAATGTTCTTGTCTTCCTTACTCTTCACTTTCAAATCATACTTTATCATGGACTGTTTTTGTAAATACTTCCTCATCTGATTTAGATTTGGCATTATTATTTCTAAGAAATGGTGACTAAGAAAGGGTAAGTGCCTGACTCAAGGTCACAGTCAAAACAGAGGCGGGGTTGTGACTTGAACCCAATCTTCTGGTTTCAATTTCAGCATTCCTTAGGTACTGTTGGCAGGTTTCAGGAAAATGTTTCATCCTGCAGCTACCATTAGAAACACATGTAACCACATGCAGGTGGAATTCAGTGACAAAGGGGACAGGGAAAAATGTTGGGGCTGAAAAATCTGAAAAAAAAGCAGCAAATCAGTAAGTACTGCAAATTAACAGGGAATGAAGAGAGTACTGCATATATTTTTCAAATACGCTTATTGATAAAATGTTTTTAGCCCTTAATCGAGCTAGAAAACTGCTTAAGAAAAATCGCTTTTCCTTGGCCTGAAAATGTAACAGGAAATTAAAGTTTCCTTCCAGATTCTCCAGCGCTATTGTGATTCTGCTTTGTTTCCTGCCTAGTGTATTACTCTGCATTTGAAAATGGTTTTTGTGCACAGTATGCTTGAGCCAAATGCATGCCAAAGCCTCTCCCCTCTGTGCTGTCATAACTTATTTCTAAAATATTTTAGGTTTTGTTTTTGAGATGCTTAGGATCTGGTTAAAAATAGCTTACTCATAAATGAAGATAAGTTGAAGTCATTTTGAGTATAAATTACAGGGCTTTGTTGCTATTATCCCTTTTATTACTAGAATACTTACTTGAGATAGTTCATGCCAGTGAAGCCATCTCGATAGTTTCCTGTTTCTTTTCCACTCCAATTTACACACTGGAGCTGATCAATTTGCCAGAAAAGTTAATGTATACAAAATGGTATTCTTTACAGTTTTCAAGTGTTCATGACATCTCCTATCTATGCGGCATCTTTTTTTTTTTTTTTTTTTTTTGCATTTTCAATGTTAGTTTCAATTCTGTGGCCTGTGAGTTTAAGTCAACCATGTTTACAACGGCCTCATCGCATTCTCTCGTTTTCCTGGAGTGCACCTAGGAACAGTGTCCGTCTCTGTACCTACTTTGTGTTTTCTGGAAACATTTAAAGCCACTCCTGAGCCTGTGCCCTCAGTTTTCTCCCATAGGCCTGGGCATGGAACAAGATTACTATGATAGGTGTGGGCTTAAAAAAAAAAGAGTTCGAGGCTGAGCAGGTCCTGAGAGGTAGAAGCTGGGACTGAGGGGTTTTTTGAGGAGCAGAGTTGTCTCCTCCTGATGCCTGTCACCCAACATCCTCATGGAAGCATGACATGTTCTGAAGAAAAATGCTGTGTAGCTCTGAAGGTCCTGGAATCTCTTTTGAACATAAGTAGTATCCCAACTGGCTTTTCATCAAAAAGAAAAATGTGAGAGTATATCAATGTGTGAATGCCTTCGAGACATTTTTCAGTTTAAGGTATTAGGGTTTCTTCACAAAATATTAATCCAGGGTATTCTAGAGGAAGAAATTGAATGCCTCTCTCCTGTAACCCTTGGCTTGGAACCACCATAAGTGCCCTAAATAATGACAGCAAATTACTTGTGCTTTCAAACACACTGGGCAATTAAAAATTGCTTGCAACTCTAAGGTACTGTCACACACTACAAAGGAAGTTTGCATAATCTCCTCTTGAGAGATTTTAAAAGAAAGTATTATTGTTTCTTTTTAGTGATTGTTCAGAGGTATCTTTAGATGAAGGGGGACCTTCTGTACTGTTTCAAAGTCCTTCCTTGCTCAGGAAGACCATAGGTTTAAACAGTGGATCCACAAGTTGTGTCATGAAGAGATCAGTCTTTACGATCTTCACTGTTTTTCAGCAGTAAAGTCTACAACAGTTAGACTACTCATTGTTCTGTCACATTCTAGAATTTTCTATTTACATACTTTTTTTTCTCATGCCTTTCTCTACGTCTCTGCCCCTTAAATGCTACTTATTCTTCAAAATGCAGTACCACCGACCTCTTAGCTACACTTCTCCCAATAACAATAACAAAAACAAAACCATTAACAACAATCTTTCCTAAATATTGAAGCATTTGGCTTGGACATTTTAATGAAATTTATTAGAACAGTCTCTAAATAGTTATCTTTGCTCAGATTTAGTTTTCTTAATTTAAGGTCCTTCAAGGCAGATTATTTTAAATGTCTCACAAATGCTTAACAAATTACATTAAAATAATAGATACTGATAAACTATATATTTCCAACATTGGGAATTCAGAATAAAACTTTTGTCAAGTCTCATAAAATAAATATAATCTGATTTCATGATGAGTCAGAAATAAACAATTTGGCAATTTCATGGGTAAACTACTAAAACAACAACAAAAAATTACCAAAACACATTGTAGTCTATAGCAGATAAAGAGAAAACTAGTGATTTTGTTGATCACTTTATAAAAGTTCTAAAGGGTGCTGGTTAATATGGTGGGAGGTTGGTCAATTTCCTAAATGCTTTCTTCTGTCTTCTACCCAATGTTGAAGATTCCAACATTGTACTTCATCACTACTCTTATTTTCTCTAACAGTAATGTAAGTTATGATTGTGCTGTGCTAGTAAATTTCTTTCCAAGAACTGGATAGAATTTTAGGCCTTAAAGATATTTAAATTTTGTTTCTGAAGGAATACCATACACAATTGTTAGACATTATCACTGTATAAAAATGTACAGTGGTTTATTGACATGTACATTCCAATATGTTTACAGCTGCAAGATAATGAGGCACACTCAGTATTGCACTTCATTAAAATTTCAGGCTCAAACTTAACCTAGAAGTTTAAATGAAATTGCATTTGTAATTTAGTAATTCTTATAGAGGACAAACATTGATATCTTTATATACAGTGTGATACTTATTACATTTATATGCTGTCCTAACACAATTTTTTTTTTAAATAACAGTCTAGGAAATAAACCAGAATATTCCTCTTTTTATCCCCACCCGTGATGCAATTGTACAGGATTACAAAAAGGCAGTATACAATAAACAATGATTATTTTTCTTTTTTGCTTGAAAGCCAGCATCATTCTTAGTCCATGGGCATGGCGATTCTTTTATACCAATTATCTATACATGTCCAATGCTTCACAGGCCAATGACGGTGGTGGCCACATGCAAACACCTCACAAGTTTGATGTCTTGGCTCAAAAAAAAAAATAAACCGAAATAATGAGGAAACTTTCCATAGCAAGAATTATGTACATGGTATTTGGCATCCTTCTTGCACTGTGAATGGTTCATTTTCATGGATGTAAAAATGGTCCCGTCCTTATCCTGAGCAGAGTTTAAACTTCACCACATCCGCTGGGGATGAAGGCAACTTTCTCTCTATCGACAAAGGAATCTGAGTGTTTTAAAAAGTGTGAGCATTTCTGCACACTCCACAGCCCAGAGCAAACTCCTCCCCAGTGGGCGGGTGAGCAACATGGAGTGGGCATTCAGTTCCTTCTAACTGTTTGCCTTTGGGACCTGTATAAATTTTGAAGGAGGCAAAAGAATATAATTTAAAAATATGTAATCACATAAACCTAATAAAAATAAAAATCACTTATAAGTTATTGACAGAAACAATGACTAATGGCTATGTGAATATAAAATTAAAATTTATTCCTCTAACCGAAAAAGTAAAAATGTTGACCATTAAAAACTCAACATACCAGATATATATGTAGAAGAAGGGGACATGATCCCTTACCCATAACATCCTGCCTGAAGATAACCACCAGGAGCTACAGATCTTTTTCTATTAATAAATGAATTATGTACATCGTTTTAAAGCAAACAGCAATGAGCAAAAATGGTCACAAAAATTTCTCAAATTAGTCAGGCAGAAAGTTATTCTGGATGAGAAAATATGGAGACTTTTGTATAGAATCTTTTTCTCTAGGTAAAAACAAATTTAAGTATAAATAAGCCATGTCACCCTTCCGTCTTCTTTGAAGAAAAGGCCCACTTTGGTAAAATGGGAAGACTGATTATTAGAGTTCTTTTGAAAGTAGATAGAAGGGAGATTAGTAGAAAAATAAGAGTCAATCAGCTTAAAATACAAGCAGTAAAATATATAAAGTAATAATCTAGAAGAAACACTTTGGGAAAGATAAATTTGTATATAAATAAACCAGGCTTAAAATATACAAAACTGTAGTTTTATATTCTTTAAAAGACTTGTTATGCTAGTGTGCTTCATGATTTGTGTTTATTATCATTTAAAAAGGGTTTTTAGTTCTTCTGCAAGCAAGGAGCTTCACCATGTAGGAACAGGCAGGGCTGAGCCCTGAACGCAGAGTTCCTGTTAACAGCACAGGAGGAACGGAACAACACGTTAATTTCCCACAGCAATTTTCCAAAATAATAAATGTAAATTTTGATTTTGAGAGAAAAATATAAGATTGGATGGAATGAGTGTATCCATATCAATGGGGAATGAGATCTCATTTAATTTATCTTTTCTAGGTTTAAAAACTTCTCTGACATAAAAGGAAAATGAAGGTAAAAGGCCAGTGTTTATGAAGCTCTTAGCCTGGCACAGTATACTTTATAAATGTTAGCTATTATTACTATCGCTGAACAACAACAAACTGTGGCCTGATCTAGAGAATAAAAAGTAAATTCCATATAAGAGGGAGACCAAGGCATGAAGGAGACCAAGACAGCCAGTCTCCGAGGGAGGTGTTTGCTGCTGGCTCCTGCTAATAGCCCCAAGAGTGGCAGTTAGTGCTGCTGCAAACAAAAGCAGGCATGTGACCTCAGGAAGGGTCAAGATGGGAGGACACCGGAGGCTTATTAAAAAGATAATTATGTTAGAAATGATAAAGTAGATCAGTATCTCCCACCCCAAATCACACTGCACATTGATATTCTGCCTGCTCACCAAACGGTGGGGGAGAGTGGGCAGAAGGTGGGGACATGCAATGGCAGACCCAGCTCAGGTCCATGACACCATCAATGGTGGGGCTCCTGCAAACTGCAGTCTTTGCGTTCTTTCAGGAAAAAAAAAAAGGGTAATTTATTCAACAAATAGTTACTGAGTGCCTAAGTGTTATGCTAGGTGCTTGGGATGTAAAGGTGAATAGTGCATTGGCCCTATCTTCACAGAGTTCATAATCTAACATGATGGTAAAAAATAATAATAGTAAATACAAAAGAAAAATCACCTACAGTCATATGCGTGCCTACTATTGAGGTACTATTTTAGTATATAAACCCACTTTATCCTCCAGTGGTCACGGAGGCAGAAAATATTATCCCCATTTTGCAGATAAGGCAAAGTTAACTTAATTTTTCTGATTTATAAACCCTTCATCTTTAAAATAGTCACAGCAATAACTAACTCACAGGGTGCCGTGAAGATTAAGTATACTGGCACCAAGATGGTCATCAATAAATGTTTTAAAAAAGAAGGGACAAAGAAAGGGATTATCTACTTCAAGTTCTTAATCTGGAATCTTGTTTTCAACCACATACTAAAAATTAAAATCAGTGGGTTGATAGTGGTTAGAGAATCGACCCCTGTCTTTCTAAGGACACTGCATGGCCACCTGCCTTGCTGATTCCACTGTGATATCTCTAAATCTCTTCCAGTTCTCCAAATTAATGGGTAAGTTAGAGGAATGTATGGAGCTAGGGGGGCACACCTCGATCTAAGTGTATGATCTTAGGCAAAGTAGCCACTCTGGGCCTTAATTTTCCATGTGTGAATGTGAGGGATAATACTATCTTCTTTTTAGGTTGTAAAAATTAGGTGAGAAAATACATGTGAAAATGCCCAGAATCAAGTTGGTTCCTTCCTGCTGCCATCTCCCTAACTCCTTTCCTGCTGTATTACTGTGATTCACAATTGTTTAAAGGGATAAGTCCTTCTTGGTGGCTGACCTGGATGATCGTGTGAATACGAGGGAAAGCCTTGTTCGGCCTGGCCTGTCCTCCTTCCCTCAGACTACCCCGCCACTGTGTTGTCTGCAACACTTGTTTCATTACCAGCTAACTTCCTTATTGTTTTTAGTGCTTTTTTGTTTGTGTGTATATACTTTTTTTTTTTTTAATGTAGAAGAACCTTTATTTCATTGAATAAAATTTAGATTTTCCCTGATGACCTTGTTTACCCTTAAACTTTCTCAACTAGAAGCTGGTGAGCTATCTCCCAAGCTCCTCCATGTCATAAGGACAAGAGGCAAGATTGACTTTCCTGATTCCCATTTATTTCCAGGCCACTAACCGACAACTTTCATTCAATAATCCCTCTCCCTTGAAGTTCAAATGACCTACAGCACTGCCTACCTCCTTTTCATTCCCTTCATTTGCTCATCTCCTTCCTCTTGCTAATGATGGCTCATAGCTCTATTCTGGCCATTATCCTAAACCTTCTAGCCTCACATTATTCTGATCTTGTTTCTTTCAATGTCCACTACTTCTATTTAAAAAAAAAAATGTTTTTAGAGGTGTAACACTGTAACAGTTTTTATTCGACAGGAGCAAATAGCAAAAATTAGTCATACCTAAAAAAAAAAGATTTATCTTATCTTTGTTTTTGAATAGATATCTCAAATAGTTTAAAAATAAAATGTTAAAAAATTATATACGAGATGTCATAGTCCCCCTTTTATACCCCATCTTCCCTGTTTCCCCCAATAGTTAACCAACTTTATTAATTTCTTATCTACCTTTCCAGTATTTTTCATGCAAATACAAACAAATACAAATATATATATTAATTTCCTCCTTTCTTACAGAGGCAGCATTCTATATACACTCCTATAATTTGATTTTTCATTTAATACTATCTCCTACAGATTTTTTATATCAGTACACAGAAACTCCATCCTTGGTCATCTTTTTTTCTAATTAAAATTTTTATTTATATTAGTTTTGGTTATAGAGTACATTGGCTATACATTTACATAGTGTGTGACGTGATCCCCCATCCCCATCACTCTAGCACCCATCTGGCTCTACAGATAGCCATCACAATTCCATTGACTATATTCTCTACATTGTACTCTACTATTTTATAACTATGAATTTGTATTTCTTCATCCCTTCACCTTTTTCATCCAGTCTCTCAACCCTTTCCCCTCTGGCAATTAGCAGATTACCTTCTGTATCTGTAAGTCTGTTTTCATTTAGTTTGTTTCTTTTGTTCTTTATATTTCTCATGTAAGTGAAATCATATGGTATTTATCTTTCTCTGACTTATTTTAGTTAGCATAATATCATCTAGGTCCATCCATATCCTTGCAAATGGTAGGATTTAACTTTTTACTAATTAGTGTTTTGGTTTTCTTTGGATACATACCCAGTAGTGCAATTGCTAGGTCTAAAGTAGTTCTGTTTTTAATTTTTTGAGGAACCTCCAAACTGTTTTCCATAGTGGCTGCACCATTTTTCAATCCCACCAACAATGTACAACGATTCTTCTCTTTTTAATGATGCATATTACTTAGTGTTTAATCATCCCCCTACTGTATACTTATACTGTTTATGAATTTTTATTATTATAAGCAATGCTGCAGTGAATAACCTTGTACGTTTTCCCTTGTTTATCTTCTTCACCTACGTATGTCTATCTCCAGAAGTCGGATTCTTGAAGGGTAAATGTATTTGCAATTTTGAGAGGCACCCTAGGGGTCTACCATTTGCACTTTGATAAGCAGTGGATGAGTGTGTGTTTCCTAGCTTTAACATTGTATATTGAGGTGTACGTACTTCTATATGTATTTTCACTAGTTTCAGATATATCTATGTAAAATTTTCCTCTATGGTCACATTTACCTCTCCTTCTACTTCTCTCACTTACATTAAGCCACCTCATTGTGATCACCAGCCTCCCGAGCTCTTCCAATTTTCAGTCTCTTTTTGGACTTTTTCTCAGTCTGACCTCCATGGACAACCATTTCTCTGGTATTCTCAGTGGCTTCCTTAATTCCCATGGCTTTCTGATGCTTACTACACTGTCAATTCCCAGCCATTCTAGAGTAAACCACCTGTCCATTTTATGATACTGGTTCCAGGCTTTAAAAAAAAAAAAAAAGCAACCACAAAATCCCTTTTAATGGTTCCATTATTCATTCGTAATTTCGGACTTCTTATGGCCCATTAGTACTGAACAGCAATCCTTTCAGAGTAAGCCTTAGCTGATTTCCTTCTCGTTCTCCAGGCAATCTGCTCCATCACAGCTCCTAGCCCTTCACCATGGGGATCTTACTTTCTACTTCGTTCAGAAAGTCAGAAGTTCACAGGAGCCTAGGATCCTCTCGGATGCTTTAGGGTAGTGTGAACTAGGTTTCTGCCACTTGAAACAAAGCATTCTCATGTGATCATGAAATAAGACTAAATACCATAGATATCATAATCATATTTAAAAATATTCAACACATACCTGCAGGACAGTGTGGTAGTTCTTCTTTAGGAACGCTAGTCATTCTTTGAAAATCATCATGACAAGCATTACAAAAATGTGTTGTTCCAAAACAGAAAAAGACAGCCACTGAACAGCAGTAGCGACATTTATATTCCAAGAAGTCTGTGCCATGTTTTGGACACATCTAGAGCAAAAGAAAAGAAATGGATACAAGATATAGTGAGTCTATTTCAATTATACTTAAGCTAGTCACATATGTAGCTCAGTGATTTGTATTTAAGAGTATATAAAGCTCTTAAAAAGTTAATGATACACACATTTAAAAAATAATGGATAAAAACGTGGCTTTGCCCAAAAGATCTGGACAAAGTACCAAGTTCTAACCCTAGCTTAATCATAACTAATCTTACATAATAAGCTACCACTTTCCCTGTGAACTCTTCCTTGCCAGCCATATTAAAAAAATTTATAATATTTCATCTCTCAATTTCATAGATGTACTGTGAAGACTTGATTGAAATGTGGAAAATCTAAACGTGTGACTGCAGGTTTAAGAAAATGAAATAAGCATTTTATTCTTTTTGTTGCAATTGCGGAAGGAATTATTTTTTCTACCTCTTTTCCTGACAATTCATTATTAGGGTATAGAAATGCTATGGATTTTTGAACATTGATTTTGTATCCAGTTTACTTATTAACTGTTGAAATGGGGTGTTTATTTTATGGAAGAGAAAATTATAAAATGGAAATTCCATCCAAAAGAAACAATATATATGAAATAATTTGGAACATTATACACTGCCGTACATCAGAAAACACCAGGGTAAAGCCTGCTAGGCCATTCTCACCATACTGATGAGGTTTAAAACAGACAAACAAACAAACAAGTTTAATATAATCAGTCCTTTTAATTCTAAACTGTCTCTTCTAATAAAATGTGCTACCCACCTGAGCCCTGGACACGTCAGAACAGGCACCACAAATGAGCTCTCTAGGATCATAGTCATCTCCCTGTCCAGCCTCAGCATCACAGCGAGCTTCACCACCAAAATATGCCTAGGAGAAAGAGTATTTAGATTACGGTAAGAAAAGAAAAAAAACCCTCTGCCATGGGAGATGCAATCTGGGTACAGTGGAAATAAGATCAATACCACTGTTTATTAAACACTCCTTTGCAATGCCAAGTGGGATGCCCATATAGCTGCCTGTAGGGCAGATCAGGGTAAGAAATAAAGCTGCTGTACTTGAATTCTGGAATGGATTCACACAAACACTACTATCAAAGCAAAATAACAAAAGAATGTATAATATTCAAAATAAATGTCAAAAATGGGATATTAAGTAGTAAAGAGAAACTGCTTTTTCAGGGCAAAGTTTAAATAGTTTTTCATCATTTTGAAATAGTAAATAACATATT
The DNA here is from genome assembly GCA_028627145.1 of Eidolon dupreanum. NCBI lineage: Eukaryota > Metazoa > Chordata > Mammalia > Chiroptera > Pteropodidae > Eidolon > Eidolon dupreanum. The sequence continues at coordinate 18,850,451 of CM053508.1, forward strand.
ACTTTCTAGTGCTTTGAAAAATATGCTTAGAAATTCCAAAATTTTAATACTGTAGGAAAATATTCCTAAAGTAAGCATTAGTAAAGAATTATAATCCTCATCTAATAGGAAATAAAAAAATCATTTTAATCAGATAAAAATTTATTAAAAAAAAGGAAAATTTTGTAATTCTGTTCAGAATATTGCTTATACTAATAAAGCTATACTATATGCAAGAACTCAACAGAATCCAATACAGATACTTGAATAAATGAAATTATCATAACATATGATTTTTCTGAATTTGCTCAGGGCACAAAATAAATGAGGCCAATTATAAATGGAACAAACTACATGCATATGACCCATAGCCAGGAAGTTATTTCCATAACTGAGGATAAACAAGATGATTCGATCTAAATCTATTATTTGTACTGGAAAAAAAGGTCAAAAACCAGGCTCTATTGATACAGAGGTTATTAATGGTCATCTACCAACTAAATTTGGCCTGTGAAGTATTTCATTTGTCCTGGGGCCTATTCCAGTTATTTTACTTTTCTAGGTTCCCTGTTTGGCCTCATGAACATCTGATTGCCATCTCATGGTGGCGCAATATTAATTTATGATATTTAGTACATTAAACACACGGAAATATTTTATTATTTGTAACAATACAATTCACAAATATACACAACTGGTCTTCCTTTGCACGAATATATAGTTGTCTGCCTTTCTAGCTATCATCTATCTGTTTAGCCTTCAATTCATTATCTATATTTTCTTTTTGTTACACTGGGAGACTATGCAACTTTCATTCATTGATTCCTTCATTCATTTATTCATTTTCTAATTAACTTAGTGTCTAATAAGTGCCAAATTCTAGAGATAGAGAAATGAAAAAACATAGTGTTTATCCTCATGGGACTTATCAAGTGGGGCAGAGAGATAAGTGAACTGGTAATCATAATGCAGAATAATGAGTGCTATGATGGTTATATGCAAGCTATCAAAATCACGTGGTGGGGGTGATGCAGAGTGATGGGCACATTACAGAGGAGGTGACACCTGACTAAATCTGAAAGTATAATCCAACAGATTTGGCTCTGCACCTGAGCATAGGTGTATAAGTGGGTGACAGGTGAGAGTAAAATATAGAGTAGGAGGTAGAGAAGAGCATTTCATGAAGAGAAATTGCCTAAGTGATGACATAGAGGTTCTGTAAGTGTGCACATATGGCCAAGTTCTGAGAATTGCAAGTTGTTCAATAATTTGTAGCATGAAGTGCAAATGGGAGCTTACCGGGAGATGAGACTGGAGAGTAAGAGGGCTACAAGATTATAAGCAGAACAATGACAAAATCAGATTTGAGATCCAGAAATATTAACCTACAAGTAGCAGTGTAAGTGTAAAGGAAGGCATGGAGGGGCTAGGGGCTCCACGAACAGAGCTCAGGAAGAAGGCTGCTCTAACTGCCAAATAAAATGATTAGGGTTGCTAAAGACATAATATATATACATTAAAAAAAAAAAAACAAAACAAACCTCAAGAGAGATTTGGAGAGAGAACTGACAGGACTTTGTAAATAAAGACTGTAGATTGAAAGAGTCAAAGTTGATAAACATAATGCTGGACATTTGGACTTTGAAGTATCTGTGAGAAATCCAAATGTCTTGAAGGCAGCTGGATATTTGTATCTAAAGATAAAAAATTTTGGATGGTCAGCATAATATAGGTGGTAGGCAAAGGCATGGGTGTACAGGGGGGTCACCAAAGGGAAGGAGGTTATTATTAGGCAAGACAGGAACACTGGGGAAACAAATATGTAAGGGGCAGGGGAATGAAAAGGAACTCATGAGGGAGTTAAAGACAAATGGCCAGAACGGAAGGAGGATATCAAAAGAAAGGTTGTCCTGGAAGCCAAGGAAGAATTTAAGGAGGAAACAGTCAAGAATCAAGTAAGAGAATTTTATCCAAGAAACAGTGGATTTGGCAAACAAGAGGTTGTTATTGATGGGAAATAGCTCGTGTACAGAAATATTTCATGTTTTTGAAATAGTCTGTATGAGTTAAAAAAAAAAATCTAAAACAAGTAAATAAATTCAACTTGAAACACAGTACCAAGTTTTCTCATTTTTAACTTCAGATTTAAGATCTAAGAAAAATTGGACATCATTATACAATTCAACTTCTTAATCACATAGGTAATCTCTAGTTCTTAAATATTTTTAGTATAATTTATAACATACCTTCCTGCATTTGTAGCAAACATAATATGCGTATCTGTTCATGGCATAACCAGCTGGGTCATTATAAAATCTCACACCAGGAGTGGTGATAGCTTCACTCTTATGTAGACCTTCATACTCCAATCTCATTAATGCTTTTCTTCTGACATCCTCATAAAGTTCTTTTATTGGATCCAGGAGGTCTCTTAATACTATATGATTTATCTTATTCTGAAATTTAAAAAAATGAACATTCTTTAACAGATTCATCATTTATTAATTCAACGAACTGTGTGTAGCAAGGTGCCAAGCACTATGCTAAGAGGTAACCAAACATTTTTTAAAAATAAAATGCCATTTAAAAAAAATCTTGTAATGTCCTCACAAGCCCACATTTTCCCAAGAGCAAGGAAAATGGTGGAAAGTGAGGCAGAGAATATGAAAAAATTTCATTTTATTAGTTTCATATTCCTCAGTATGGAATATATCTCCTACTGCTGTTCTGTGAATAAAAGGTTACCTTGCTGCCACAAATAAGATACACTTCTTCTGTGTGTGTGTGTGTGTGTGTGTGTGTGTGTGTGTGTGTTCACATGCTAGAGTACAATGTCAGGTGGTAGAAATGAGTAGATAGTATTTTCTATACAATGTTCAGGTATCATTTCTTAAATATGACCTTTTTTTTGTGGTACTGTGGGAGACAGGAAAAGCAAACACAATTTTTTGATTGTTTCTCAGTCTAAGCAATCAATGATTGTGCTAAGTCTTTCTATAATATACCATATGCATTAGTCTACAAAACTGAAGATAACAGGGAGAACTAAATAGAAAAACAGAATAGAAAAGGCAACTGTCAATTACATTCTTAAAGGTTTTTTTTTGGTTAATCATTATTAGCTCACCAAAACAACTTGCTATTTTACTTCTTACTGTCTTTGTAGAGATGTGTCAAAAATTTTCTCCTTATTTTATCTGGGCTCTAAAGGAATCTGGCCTAATGGCACTGAAAGTTCAGATTTCACTTTTTAATTGCAGATATCAGTATCTACATGCACCATAGACATGGTTTTTTTGGTAGTCACCTATTGTCATGTCACATGATCTGACTCTCAGGGAGTCTGAAAGTACCTTCAATGCATGATATCTAAATGAATTTTATGATGCAATGTTTAATTAACTAGCTTTTAACTGTCAGTTACTATTTTGAAATTCATTATAATAGAGAGAGATCTATAATATTCTCAGATATCACCTAGATAAGGAGAGCAGGAACTGATGAGGGCTGGTGGTAAAAAGTAGATTGGGAAGGCAGATGTTTATTCTGAAAGATGAAGGATAAAGAGGAAGATGAAAGTAAATAGAAAGTAGATAATTTCTGATTCTTTCCATACCTTGCAGATGGGACAAGATATAAATCCAAATGTTATCCTTGGACCAAGCCATCTGTTTTCCAAAACTCGTCGACAGCACTGTAAGTGGAATACATGACTACAGTCGAGCTTAAATAAAGAAAAGAGAAGGAAATAAGCAAATGTAATAATGATAGGTACTCGAGTAACTGGCAGATTATTCAAATGTAAGGTGCTACTTAAAGCAAGTAAGAGAAAAATCAAGAAATTTAGTACGATAAAATTTAAGTACTTTTCTACTACTAATGGAGCATTATTAACTAGGTCTTCAGCTTCTCCTAATTTTTTGCCATTATGATTAATGCTACCTTACAGAGAGTACACTGGGTTAGGGAAAATGCAAAATTACTCAGTTTGTACCTCCCTGAAAGCAGAGGAAGCTACTGACTTAAAGCATTAAGACTGATTTTTGAGGATATTAATTTGGAATTACAAGAACTGGAAATATAAACAACAAGTAAAAGTTAAAAAATAAGTATTTGGCACAGAGTAACTTCTATAACATTACTAATATTATAGACATATGTATATATTATAAATAGAGGTATGTTATCATTGTATCATTAGGCATAGATCAGTTACATAACATTATAAAATGCTATTCTGGATTTTGAAAATTAAGAAAAGTAGCTCCTGGATAATCTAATTATTTTTATTCCCTTATGAATATTTTTTACATTCTATTGATTATACAGGCTCACATAAATCACAAATTAAAGCTAAACACACAAAATGGAAACAGAACATAAGAGACAGAATTTCTTTTTAATAAGCTGATAGGTATTAATGGGACATTTTCTTCCAATGATAATCTAGACACATTTGATACTTTAAAAGCTGAAACAACCTGGATGGCAGGTGCTGCTGAGAGCGCTTCAGTGAAACATATCATACACATGTCATCAGCATCTTGCTTCAGTGTTGTGGCATTTTTATCACAGCCGTGCAGACAGGGCAGACAATGCTCTTCGTTCTTAACACCTCCACATGGATGTCCACAAGGATGTGTCTTACTACAGGCTATCTTAGCATATTCCTGTTAAATTACAATGGCACACAAAATATCAAAAAAGCACATATCCTGGTAATTATATCTATTATATTAATTTTCCAAGATATTTAACCATATGAAATAACAACAAAATGATTTTTATTCTTTGTTTTAATTAACTTAGTTTGAACTATTAAAAAATTCTATTTTTCTTTTAATGTGATTTTAAAAAATTTCACTCCAAAAAAAAAAAAGGATGCTGATAAAAAGTAAATTACAATTTTAATCTATTTATTATCATGCATAGCCATGAAGCAAAAAAATTCCTGACATGCAATCTCTCAATCACTACTCACCCCCTTGCCAAAATAAGGATTAAAAAATCTATAGGTATCTTTCACTATCTGGGTACTATCCAAATTCTTGTTAACTAAACTGAAGAACCAAAAATATCTGGATAGCATGGAATGTATACAGACGTTCAGTACTAAAGAACTTTGAGATACATAAAGTTTCTTTTAGGGGAATAAATAAACAAAATATGTAAGAGGCAAAGGAAATACAGTCCATAGATTTTTAACTGTTTCTAGTACAAAAGCAAATGTTAAATATATATATGATGGTAGTTGGGAAACACACAAAAAGAGCCTGGTTTGGGCTTGAGAGCTTTGTCTGATCTACTCTCCAGCTTTAATAAAGCATTTAATTCCCAACATGAGTAATACACTAATTTAGTGATGCTGAGGTTGTACTCTTATTTACATGAAGGTGTCGTGTGGGAATATATGCTATCCTTACTGAAATACTCACCTGGCAATCTGCATCAGAACAAACACTGCCAACAGCAGATAACTCTGTTCCACTCCTGGAACCACAGAAGCGGCATGCTTCTGAGCTACTTGTGGTGGGTTTGCCTAGGTTCAAGGAGAAAAAAAGAAAACTCCTTCTTAAGAATGTTTTCTACTTATTTTACTGTAACTAATTAAAAACAAATAAACAAACAAGGAAACCAGGTTTGCATCGGTTGCCATCACTGGGAAATCAGCCCAGCAGTTTTACAACAGAAGGGCTGTAAGCTGCCCTAATTACAAAGAAAACAATTGCACCAAAAAAGGGATAAGAGACTAATGACCTATCTAAAACCAAAAGAATTGTTAACTGATTTACTTATCCTTTTTCAGTAAAAATACACTAGACTTCTAGTCAAGATAACAGGTTGAGCAGATATGGCAAGTCCCCCACTACAAAAGCACAATATCACATAAAATATAACAACAAAAACAAAAATTAAATAAAAATACAAAGAAAAGGAAAGCTTTAAGTACCTTTCCACAAGACAATATAAAAAGGCATAGGAGAAAACCTCATCAGAAAATATAAAACTTGAAAAAGAGAATTCCCACCCAAGGAACTAGAGATAGTAAAGCAATCTGAAAAAGGAATTTAAATGTTTAAAATAGTTAGAGAAGGAACTGAATACATAAGAACAAGGACAGGAAAATACAAAAAAGAACAGGAAGATTTGAAAATACAGATGAAGCTCATTTTTAAATAGAGAAAAATTCTAAATATAATAGTAATACACTGAATTCAGCAATATTTACAGAAAATGGTTTTTTAAAAAAATAATTTATATCATGAATAAAATGATGGTGCAACATCAGAACATCTGTTAATATTAGATACAGCATGGGCAGATTATAGAAGAAAATCAGCCATGAGGAAAAAATACCATGCTCTAGTAGCATGAAAAGCTACTCACATTTAGAGTTAAATTTGTTCAGGTTTATACTTACCTCCAACATCAGAAATTTGTGTCAGACAAATAGCAGACTACAGAGGTGCTAAAAATTGAGAATTTGTAAGATTTAATGTAACTCTAAGCTAGGAATATACCAGACTTACTCGAGGGAAAAATCAAAATGAAAACTACATATTTTGGAGATTAAAAATGACTTGGTTACACAGCTGGTTAGTGACAAAATAGGTTTCCTGACTTTTAGTCTGATGTTCTTTCTACCATAGAACATTGTCTAGTAAATATAATAATATAGACAGTGATCAGTGATGTCATAACCACTTACCAGAATATGTTCAAAATTATTCACATTAAATAATTAAATTAAACTAACATCAAGTTTAATCGTAATCAGTAGACACTGCTCAATCTCAAGTCCTTTTTTACCTGTGTGTTCTCGGAATTCCACCATTGCTTTCATTGTTTTAGAATCTGCTAGTGCCATCAACCAGAACAATTTGGTTCGACCACAACCTTCATGAAGGTCAACCTTTATAGCTTCTTCTTCTTCTTTGAAGACCTACAGTATCATTAAAGAAAAGGGAAACTATTTATCACTCTGAAAGGAGGGCATTAAATTTAATTATTCAGTAATAATGGTTTTTATCTACAAAGCACTCTAAGAAGTTCCAAATATTTCCAATTTTCTCTTTAATCTTTATGACGGCCCTCTCTCTGTAAGTGTAGAATATAAGTCTTAGAGAAGTTGAACAACTTGCTTGATTTGCACAGTTGATAAGTGAGACAGCTGAGAACCCCACCAAGGTCTTTGAATCCAAAGTCCATTTTTTGCCATTACACTAAGTCTCTTTCCCATATTTATCTCAAAATTTACTGAATATACTTTATGGTTCAGATGCTGTTCTGTGCGTAAAGACAGAAGTCTTCACCTGTCTTTGATGAGTTTTGGTTCGCCGATGAAGATGAAGGAATCTGTCACAGTCGGTACATAAATTTCCACATACATTGCATAAAATGATGGCTGCAGTTTCACCATCATCATGGTTATCACACATAGGCTAAAATGAGACATTTCCACAGGTTACATTAGATTAACAAGAAAGCCTCAATATTCGTATAAGTTGAATGTAATTTACTTAAAACAATAAGAGACGGTTATTCTAAAGTCTATTAAGAATTTAGCATTGAACACTAAACAGAACTATGGCTAGTATACTTAACTATAAAAATTCCTCAAAACTCCCAATTCAATGATTAATAAAATAAACATGTACACTTTACTTAGTGACTTAAGACTATTTCTCTCCATTATATTCAAATATTCCATATGTTAAACGAACAAATTATTCACTTTTGAAACTTGAACATTAATAATAAAATGTTAAAAGAGCTTATATAAAGTCTTCTAGAGAATGCAAAGATACCTATCAAACCTACTTTAAGTACATTTATGAATAAATGGTATGCCATATTGCCTCTCTTCCTGCTTTATTTCCTACTTATCTTAAGACTGATTACATTTTTAGTATAAAATCTAGATACAGAATCAAAGTCTGGCTAATAACAAATTTTGATATGATGTAAACACAACTCAGAGAAGAGGAAAACTCTTTTATATAATTAAAACCCCTAATATATTATAAAGAGGGTACCCTTGTGTGATGAACTTGGACAACGTGATGATTTTTCAAGAGTTCCACTAATTACATATTTTGACTTGCAGCATATTTTTTAAAGCTAAGCTAGAACTGATTATAAAGAAAAAAACAAGATAATTCTATATAAAATAATTCTGATCTTACCATTTGCTTCTGTTGGCCATCCTTTCCCATCCATCTCCCTGAGGAAAGACGATCTACATGGTCCTGATCGAGAACGCACAGAGATGCTAGAGCAAGCCAGAGCTGTTGGAAGGAAAAGCTGTTACACTACTGAGTTTCTAGAAAAGACATGTATAAAATGGTGACTGACACATGCAAACAGTTCAGTAAATTGACAGTTGGATTTGAAACTTTGTACATACCCAGTGATACCAAAATTTTCCTGATGTGGCATGAGGCACCAGGTTCACTGCTGTATGTGCCATGCACACAGTACTCACTCAATATTTACTCAATAAGTGTTGCTCCGATGGACCATCCTACCTTCTCTCTGATATACATCCCTAATGGCCTAGCACCATGCTTGGTGCACTTTGCCAGAAATAAGTAGATGTCTAACAAACTTTAGAAATTGTCCTAAAAACAGTTTAAAACTTTGAAGCTTAAAGGGTAAGCTTTGATTTTACAAGAATGATATGTTTCTTCATTACTGAAAAATATATTTAACTGTCACAACTCTAAGGAGTATACATAAGTACGCTGGAAATGAAAAGGGAGGGAAAAATAGGAAAAAAAAAAAAAGACCAGAAAAAGAAAAAAAAAAATACAGAAGGAAAAAGGGGAGTGCAGAATGAAAAGAAAGAACGCATTCATGGTGGGAAAGTGTTCCTGCGAAAATAATTGCTTCAAATGTCACACTCACTAACGACAGCATAAATGGGCTTTCTCTGTGCTAGGAAAATATAATTTATCTTCTTTTTCAGACTTCTGGGGATTAACTTAAGCAACTTCCACGAATGATTATTTTTTCCTAGTGCTGTTATACTGCCCCATCTCTTCTGGAAGCACATGGGACATGAATTTGATAGGTTAAAAATTCCTATATATGTCTCATCTGAAGAATGCAATCCCATGCTCTAAGAGATTCGGCTTTGCCCTGACCTGGGCAAAAAACTCTTGCTTTTTAGAAGATGTGTAAATCCAGTAAGTATGCAACAGGGCTCTACTTTAGGACAAGTGGGCCATACCAAAAGAAGTAGGAAGGAACCTGTCTACCAAGGACCTTCAGTCTATCACAGCATAGTGCTCACAGACATTTAGAGATTAAATTTACTGTGAAGCTCCAGTAAATACACCATTAGAAAGACAATACACTGATATAAAAAGCAATTTAGACTTTTCTAACAGGTATATCTTTAGCTTCCTAAATAATAACAAATACAAGCGATAAATAACAGGGAATAGTAATAACCACTATGCTTAATTCATAATTCTAAAAAGCCCTTCATGCTTTTTCAATAAATAAAATATTTGGTAAAAAAATGTGGATCAAGCTGACTTCTTGATTCAAATTCGTTCAAACCTAGTACTGAAAAAGAACATGCAATGATACAGACCAAATGAAAAAACCTACCCTAGTTGTTGCAATACATCTCACTGGAGATCGAAATTCTTCCTCCATCTTGGTCAAGGCAATGATAGTTTCTGCAATGGCATTTTTTGTCACTCGGGACCACGCTTCTGACAGATGACCCTATTGAGCAGGATGATAATTTAATAAACAACTAGAAATGTATAATCATAGTAGTAAATTCTATTTTCTTAAATAACATCACTCACCCAAAAGGAAAGATTTAGTGAAATCTGAGATCAAGGGGCATACTTCTGAAATAAAAATCCTTCACAATCTTATGAAAAATTCAACTTCTTATCACTATTTTGATGATTCAAAAGAAAAGTAAAAAAAAATTTAATTTCTCAATTCTCCTTTTTTATTAAGTTGAAGGGAATTTCCTTTTACACTGAGATAAAATCATAAAAGAAATACTAAGGTGTCTATGCTAAGAAATTGATTATAAAACCTTGTTACTTAATACGAATATTATATAGCTAAGCTAATTGCTTTAGATGAGTGTTACTGAAGCCCAAGAGCATAAACGGGTTCAAATTACAACTACCTTAATTTGCTAACTTGATTTTTATTGAACACCAACCCTTTATTACTATAGAATTTAGGTGTTCCTAAACTTTTTTCCTAAATATTTTCATCCAATGAATGTACTGAGAAAGCCTATTTGAGAATTGGAAAAAATTCTCTGTTTCTCTGACTGAGGAAATGTCCATGGTGCTGGGCGAAGTGGTAGGGCTTCATGTTTCCAGAGCATCTCCCCTCGTCTCATAGGCACATACGATCAATCTTTTAAGAGTCAGCTCAAATTCTTCCTTCTCCTACTCTACCTCTCAGGAACCTATAATCCATAGTATCCTGCCCTGCTTAGGCTGGACTCTCGGAAAGAATGGAATGTGAGGAAAGCAACACTATGGAGCACCCAATAAAGGCTAGCCACTCTGATAAAACATTTCCTTTCCTCCACACTCCCTGGAAAGCCAACACCTAGAGACAGTGGTATGGGACATTAATAAAGAGAAGTAAGGCTTTATAAACCATGAGAACTGAGGAGGATGAGAAACTTTTGCTTTGGGGAACTCCTTTTTTCCTTTAGGTTTTTAAACTCAGGCTGTTTTTTAGGGTTCAAAGAATATATACTTATTACTTTTTAAGCTTTAAAGTCTTGGAAGACTTTAAGCAAATTAATTGAGAAGCTTGAAATAAACATGGTTTACACAAAGGACAAATTTATCACTAAATGAAAAGATAAATGGTGCAACAGTTAACCTACCAAACAAAGCCTTTAAAGTAAGCAAAGTAACACTAATGCACTGCCATCAATTCAGCAGAATAAGCTACTTGTTTTGTTAATCATATTTCTACTGCACTTTACTGACATTAATGCTCAGGACGATGGGAACTTACTGCTGCCATGTCCTTAATAAGTTTAATGATGATCTCTGAGATCTGGGTAGGAGTTGAGCCCTTCATCCACCAGTGACTTTCACCTCGTCGAATATAACTACAAAGAAAAGTCAGCATATGCAAACTAATTAGAGAGAGTTACAAATGAATAAGATGAAAGTGCTATTTCAGCAAGTAACATTTTAATTTTTAAATGAGTCAATCAACTAAAGCACTTTAAAAGAAAATCAAACGTTATCCATTATTTATCTTTTCAATCTCAAGAGAGTAACAATTCTGATACCTGCTTCTTTTGAAATATTTCTGTTTATATATTATCTTTGTATGTATCTTCTAGGACAGTGCTATTCAAAGTATATCTGTAGACCATAAACTATTAGTTACCAGTCTACATAGTGATAATAAAGAGCTTGCAATAGAATATGTCAACTATATCACTGAGAAAACTACTGTTTAGTTCAGCTGAAATTCTCCCCTAGCAATAATAGTCTAGAAGGTGTTATTTGCTTAATATCATGAATTGGCTTTTATTAGCATTATCTCAAATGTCTCTAATTTTTTGCAGTTACACACAATTCTGTAGCAAACATCTTTGTATACATATCTGTGAGCACATGTATGAACTTCTTTGAGGGAAACAGTTGTAGAAGTAGAATTAGTAGTCAAAGGATATATATGTATTTTAAATGTAGTGATAAACTATCAAACTGACGTCCAAAAACACTGTAGCAAGTTACACTTGATATCATTAAAAAATGCCTATATCTTCACAATGCTGCCAGTGCAAAGATATTTTTCTATTGTTGTAATCTACATTTCTCTGATAACCAGTGAATTTGTTAACCAGCATTTGTAATTTTTCTTCTCTGAACTTCTCTTGTCATATATTTTTCTCTATCACTTGTCTTTTTCTCATTGACTTGTCATTCTTCTAATATTATGTGCAACAATTCACTGTCTACTATATAAGTGTTAAATATTTTTTTCAAGTCATTGCATAAAACATTTTAATAATACAGTCTATCAGCTAATTTTCATTTTTAGGTAGCCAAATATGTGAATCTTTTCCTCTCTGACTTCTGGCTTCTGTGTTTTATTTAAGAAGGTCTTCTCAAATTGAAGGTTACAAAAATATTCTTCTATAATTTGTCCTAGTAAAGTTTTAAATATATATATAAAACTTTACACACACACACACACACACACACACATATACACACACACACACACACACACACATATATAAAGCTTTAATTGATCTCAAGTTTATTTTTGTTTATGGTGTGAGGTAATGGATTATGATTTTTTTTTCTAATTCAAATTGACATTTATTATATACAGAATTCTTTTTTACATATGGTTCAAGTGTTTATGGCTTCTATTTGGTAAATAAGCAAACAAGGTGGAATTTGAAATCATGTCTTAATTCTCTAAAGAGTCGCTCATTCAGTTCTACTTTAGTACCAAAATAGCTACGATGACCAACCTGGAATTGAAAATCATTGGAAGGGTAACTGTGGTAACTCCTTTGCCCACGGTAGTACCAGCTGTTCCTGTGATGGTGGTTCCTTTGGCTTTTAGCTGTACTGTGAGTGCTTTGGCAATGCATCCTAGAAACATGTCCAAGATACCTAGCTTATTCCAATCTCCTTTCTCTGTGGAATGAATGATATCACTGATATCTGCTGGAGGGAGGGATTTCACTCCTATGATGCTGGCCAGACGGTTAGGGGTTACTTCAGGCAAAACTCGTCTTAGTAAAGAGGTTACCTGGTAAAAAAATAAAAGGGAAGAATTCCATTTAAAGATTGGTATTTTAAAGCTTTCATTAAAAAAAAAAAAAAAAAGATCTACCTGCCATTTTATGACTTCGAAAGCTTTGAGAAGAACAGAAATATGATTTAAACACTATTTTTAATTTCTTAAGTAGTAATTACCACTTTAAGGCAGCAAGAAAAAAAAGTCTTTTATTTGGTCAGGATTAAAAGAAATTATGTTATGTATCTCATGGCAATAAGACAATTAGTAGCCAGAATACTCTAATCACAACAGCACATTAGTAAAATGAATATTCCTCTCCCACAGTCTCATTAAGATGAGTCAGAATATGAAACATGGAGTTAAAATGCAATCCAAAAACCAAGACAACAAAATAAAATAAAAATCTATGTTTAAGGCCTTACACTTTACTAGTTTAATTTTCTTAACAATATTTCAAGTAAAAAAAATAAGCCAAAAGGTAAGAGGCATGACCCATCAGTCACCTGTCTCTGGACTCGAGGTGACGCTGTGTGGAGCAGGGAGAAGAGATCCTGGAGCAGAGTTAGCTGCTGAGCCAGGTACTGCCGGCCCACGTTAGAGCCGCTCAACGCTAAAACCATAGAGAGCAGCTCAAAGCAGTACGCGTCAGACGAGGCATCTTCATCATTGGGCTGAGAATTGGCATTTTCTTTGCTTGAGATGGCATGTTCCCATTCTTCGCGAACTCTGGTGGCTTCCATGCGAATAGCCTGGACTATGTGTGCACATACCTATTTACAGGCAACACAGTCAACAAAAAGAAAAGACTTGTAAGTCTGATTTACCACTCCTAGGTAAAAAAAAATACAAGAATATCCTTTGTTACTCAGTTAATTCTCCATAACACCATTCTCTCAACTCATTTTAAAAAACAATTAAGAAAAACCAGGGGAAGCATGATTAAAAATCTGAATATTTAAATCAACTACTACGTAGAAACTCTTTAAATACAAGTTACCAATGTCCCTACCTATGGTTTAAGACATCAAACAAAAAAAAAGATCATATTTTATCACTTCTATCACATTTTCTCCCACATTATAACATTTCTATTCGTAATATGCTTTCTAATTGATGGCATTCACAATTTAATTAGCAGCCAATTATTTCTTTTTAGTGATATATAAAATAACAGCACATTTTACAACTGGTAGTGTCTATGATTCAATGAATTTCTCAAAAAGGTAAAGCACAAATAAATTCATATTATTTACTTAAAAGATTCAATGGTGTTAAAAGTTAAAATAATGGGCTACTTTAAAACCAATATTTTATTTGACTTTTGAAGGGCTAATTTTAGTTATGTAGGCATTCTATTATAGGAATAATTTAGTGCTACTCCCCACCTTCTTATAATTAAAAATATTAACACCAGTTTAGTCAACATTATAATCGTTCAGCAAAATAAACCAACCAACAACAACAAAAAAAAAAGTGAGAAAAGAAACACGGGAAATATAAATGAATCTGATATAGCTGGACATTTGACACTAAAATGAAACAATCTACCTGAAAATAAAAAATAAAAAAGATTAGTAAGGTAAGAAAGTTAACACTCATAACAAATCTTTGAAGTGATGCAGGTATGCCAACATACTCCTTCCTAGAAAAAGGCAGGACCTATAAAAGAATCAGCATAAAAAACCATCTTTAAATTTTGGAAAACACTTTGTACCTTAAAAACAAACAAAAACTGATGAAGATAATGAAATGGCTATTAACCAACCTGTTTTTGTAAGTTAGTTAGTTTACTCCTGCTGAATATGATTCCAACCATATGTTCTTTCAGGTCAGCATCTGATGTTGCCTTTACATAGAAAGAGAAAAAAAGAAAAGAAGCAGGCTCTTTGAATAAAATTTATACATATAACGTTTTAAAGTATCAAAAATAAACAAGTGGGACTACATCAAACTAAAAAGCTCTGTATAGCAAAGGAAGCCATCAACAAAATGAAAAGGCAGCCTAATGAATGGGAGAAGATATCTGCAAATCATATATCTGATAAGAGGCTAATATCAAAAATATATAAAGAATTCATACAACTCAGCAGTAAAAAGCAAACAATCTAATTAAAAAATAGATAGAAGATCTGAATAGACATTTTTTGAAAGAAGACATACAGATAGATGGCCAACTGGTACATGAAAAGGTGGGTGCTCTACATTATTAATCATCAGGGAAATGCAAATCAGAACCAAACTGAGATATCACCTTGCATCTGTTAGAATGGCTACTATTAAAAAGGCTAGAAATAACAAGTGTAGGAGAGGATGTAGAGAAAAGGGAACTCATACGCACTGCTGATGAAAATGTAAATTGGTGCAGCCACCACGGAAAACAGTATGTAGATTTATCAAAAAATAGAACTACCAGATGATCCAGTAATCCCACTCTTGAGTTTTTATTCAAAGAAATATATATATGTATATATATATTTGTGGAATATTATTCAGCCATGAAATAGAATGAAATCTTGCTATTTCCAACAGCATGGATAGACCTAGAGAGCATTATGCTAAGTGAAATAAATTTGAGAAGAAAAACAAATACTGAATTATTTCTCTTATATGTGAAATCTTTAAAAAATTATATACATGTATACCTACACATACATATAAAAGAGATAAAGAGATAAAGAGATAAAGAGAACAGATTGGTAGTTGCCAAGGCTGGAAGGAGGGTTGGAAAAATGAAGGAACTGTTCTTGTTTATTTTGTGTTTCAATAAATTGAAAAAAAAAGTATTCTGAGAAATAATTATGCAGGTAATTGTATAAGGTGAATGTATTTTAAATTGAGATCTATAACACTAAGATGCTATGATTCGGTAGAAGAAGAGATAAAACACTTATATAAATAAACATAACAGGAGAGAAACCATGAAGAGATGTCTAGAAATTACTCTGAAGGTTAGCCGAGGGAAAATGGCTTTTGTTTGAGGGAAAGCATATAGAAGGTTCATGGAGAAGACAGTATATTTAAGGTGGACTATAAAGGACAGATAAAATGGAGGAAGGAGAAGATATCTGATGGTGCACAGCAGAGTAAAAGATTAAGTTAATTTTGCAAATGCTAACATTTGAATATAAAAGCCCAAAGTATAGAGATAATTTTGTTAACACACTAGATAGATCACAGATGAATAATGAATTTGATAGTTCCTTTATCTTCCAATTAAAGTAAAAATATTAACTGTATATAACCTAATATCACATATCTATTAAAATACATAGCAATACATGGACTATTTCAATGAACAAACCTAAGAAAATTGTAAGAGAAAAGAAATATTTTTAGAATACAAATAAATACATTGTATACTTTTTCCTCTCCTTCAGGTGATGACAACAGTGCTTTTTCCTCTTGTTCTGGTGTAGGTTCAGCATCTCCAGAGATGAGCTTTCCAAATACCTGATGAAGACAGGGATGTGAGAAGGAATTAACGGCAGAAATTACCATTGTGAAAGCTAGAGGACTCATCAGATGATTCTGCAGGCTTTACAATATTACCATGTTATTCCTGCTATATGCCACTACTTTTCAGAAGTATGAATGAAACACAGGAGTTTAGGGCTATGAAAGGAAGAAAAAAATGGGCCACATCTTTAATTAGAGATTAGAGTTAGCAATTTCTAATAAGTTCTACAAAATATTTTGTTATCCTCTTGATGCTACTATTGAAATAACATATCCTGTGCGAGGATGTGTAAGAAGGGCACTCACTTGAGACGTAATAAGTCTGAATACTCGCAGAGTCTCAGCTTCACAGTTCCTCTGCTGGGCCACACTGGCTGAAATCTGGCCAGCAATTTTTGTGCTTTCGCCATCTTTCCAGCCCAAGACCTTGACTTGTCGAACTCTCAGTGTATTTTCTGGGCCCTTTAATTCAATTTTGATGATGTGATTATCCCCTCCTGGAAGTTCACTTGTTACCCAACCAATGTGCCTAGAATCCAGATCAACCTGGCAGAGTAGAAAAGAGACAGAAATCTGATACAGCTCTATCACTATTTTATTACTGTTCTAAACTTAGCACTCATAACAGCAAGCTCAAATAACAAATAATTGTACAGAGAGTAAAGTTTACTAGGTAATTTCACACTGATTATCTCATTTTAACTTGGTGAGGATAAGTGACACTATATTAGCTATTAAACAGATGAAGAAAATGAGGTTAATACAGGTTGAAGGATGCAGGTCTGATGACTATATGCTTCCAGGCACCAGTTACAAAAGTGAAACCCTTACAAACAATTTATGTGACTGTACTTTACCTACACTGACTATAAGTACACTCACTAGATTAGCAATGAGGTTCTGTTTTATGTATCTTTACATAAAGTATCAGTTAAAGATAATCATTTTTGATGTATAGTTACTTAATATGTTTTATCTTTTAAGAAAAATTATGTAATATGTAACTTCACATTTGTGAATTCCAATTTCATTGAGAACATAACTTTTTTCAAAGATTATATTTCAATGTACTGTGAAATGATTTTTGACACCATACATTTGATAAAATGGAAATTGTTCTTATAGCATTTGATGTTCAAGAAATGATCCAAAATGTCTATATCATTTGTATAGATATCTAAATTGATATTATTTTAATTGATAACATTAATTTTCTAAAAAGACTATTAAGCATAAACACTATTTCACTGAAAAAGATTATTTCCCTAAATTCTTTAACAATTTAAACAAAATTTGTTTAATTCAAAAATCACAATTCATTCTTTCAATAAGATTTGGAAAAAAAATCCAAAAAACAAAATAAGTAGTCAATATTGATGAGACAAAGAACAGCTCTGATAAAGTTTCATTAACACAAGTGAGTTATACAGAATCTCAGAACATGCCCAGATAGAATCTAACTTGTTTCTAGAGCTGGTCTGTGAATTGACTTGTAATCTGGATGTTTGTTGCAGGACTGTAAAGTGATAGATTTTTAGGCTAGAGGACAACCTACATTTTAACCTGAAGTGTAGGTGAATTAAGGTGTTAATTATTAACTGGATCTGTGATAAATTTTAAGGCATCTTGAATCTTTGTAGGGAAGCAGGAGGCAAGGTGGAGGACTGCAGACACAGAATACCTGCTCACGGCTAGAGAACATTTAGGGCCATAATGGGGAAGATGTTTAACACAAGGATGGTTGTAACTGTTCCTGTATATGGACCACATGTCAATTGAGTATTTTTTAAATAGATGATTTCCTATAATACTTTGGTGGCATGCCAAAATTAGAACTCAACAGTGGAGACTGAAAAGAAAAAATTTCTCCCTAGGTAACAAAACATTCAATGACAAAATTTTAATTACCTGCTTTATTCTGCATAAATCTTCTACTGCTTTGCCAGTTAAGAAGGTCATCGAGGTAACTTTATTCTAAAAGAGACAATTCAAAGTAGTTATTATGCCATATTCCTGTTCTAAAACTTAAAATGTTTTTTAACAGCCTATGAAGATCACATCAACCTTCTTCCTGTCTTTAATGGTCCTTCCTAACTGATCTTGCTCCATCTGCCTAACCAACCACAGTACCTACAACTCTACTCTTATTTTCACAAACTCCATTTCAGCCTTTCTTCATGGGCCCTGAGGGAGCAGCCTGGCACTCTCTCTTTTCATACAAAGTCTAAACATTTAAATTCTCTATCATAAAGTCTTTCAGAAACTCTACTTGTTCCTCATGTCCCACTCTCATTGCTATATTCTCACTGCTTTGGAAGTAAAAGGAAGGAAAGTAGTTAGCTTAATCAACGAATGTCACAAAGCACCCAGACTGGACTCAGAGAAGGATATATGAGACTGATGAGTTCAATTCCTTCAAAATCCTTACAAACTAGGGAAGAAATATTAACACACAAAGGAAATATCAAACAGTAGAAGTTCAATACTTTTAAGCACTGAAAGAGTCATGCTAATACTAGAGCCAAAGACCTTAAGGCTGAGCAAGTTTTACATAAAGTACAACAAAAAACAGATTAACATTAATTCCTTGGAGAGCTTCATACTTTAAGTGCTACAGGCTGATGAAATTCAAATCAACAAATGCTGTTTATAAGGTACTGTGACAAGCAGGCTGGGGGACACAGAGATACATAAGACTCAACGATGCATTATAGCTTAGAAAAATTTCCTAAAAGGAAAGCAGACCTCAGTTTACATACTGAAACTTTTAAAAATCAATATTGTTATGATTATTTCTCTAAGAGGCAAAATTTTCAAAATAATTAGAATCATTATTCTGAGGAAGAGCATGTCCTGGTTTAAAAATACCATGAATCAAAGATAACTTTGTACTGAGCGGTGAGTTCTAGCCAAAAAAATGTTTTGATTTATTACACTCGACTTTCTGGTAAAATATTTGTACCAACTGATACTCTTGGTTATGAGGAGAAGATAATAAGCTCATGATATATTAGCTAAGCCCCTTTTTCTTATTCAACACCAGGGCAGAACTGAATCTGCACTGATGGACAGGAGTTGGGGGTGGCTATGGATGGCAAAGAGCACTCTGCAGACTGGACTTCTGTGGTCACATTCCATCCAGGTTATCTGGGATCCAACCCCACCTCTATGACTCTTCCTGGGAAAGGAAATATGTGAATGGGATGGCAACAGCTTGGCAAAAGTCCAAAGGGATCTATTCATACTATATCTCCTAGCAAGCCACATCCATCCTGAGGGAAAAAATTCCAAGAAGTATCCTTCCCTAATGGGGGTGGAAGCATGGGGGTTTGGCAGTGGTGCTTTCTTCCTGGTTCTTAACACTCAAGTAAGTAGGACTCTTTTTCCTTTGTGTAGTGTTGTTTCAAAAAGCGCTTAATTCATTTGAAATGTGGATAGGCTAGGGCTAGGAGAATACAGACTATGATTACCTAGGTTAGGTGAGGAACTCCCCTCACTCTCCCTATGATGGCTGAGGGTGAGGATTAGAAACTGAAAGCTAATTATAGTATAGATCAAAGTGTATTAAGTGCCATCGAAGAATATAAAAAAGAGCCCAGAGAAGGGAAAGAGAAATTTTTATAGAGGAGGTATCATGAAAGGATTTCTCTGCTGGGTCATACAGAGATATGGGGAGAATATGACAGGCTGAGTTTAAGAGGATGGCTTCCAGGCCAAGAGAATAGTTTGAACAAGGGCACAGAGGCAGAAAATTATAGAGTAGACATTTCTTTTGCTTAGCTGTAGCCAAGATGTATTTGTAATCATACCTCTTTTTAGAACTGTTATTCCACAGTACCCCCAGTCATATTAATCTGTTCTCAAATTTAAGACTTATTTGGGAAATATAAAAGTGCAGTTTGGTTGGTGAAGTTCCAATGAAAACCTTTTTGCTAAACTCAGAAATGGGAGTGCACGATTACTAATGGCCTGAAGAGAACTGCTGGGCTACAAATTAAGTTTCCTTTCTTACCCCAAGATCTCGGGAATTGTCTACGTGAACAGATACGTAGCGGGCATTGATTCCTTTTACACAGTTGATGGTAATGTTCTTAGTTTTGTTTTTATCTTCATCTCCTGATTCCCAAAAGGTTTCTGTGGAACCGTCTGTCAAACTTCCAATCATAGCAGGTCGGCTTGAAGTTTTTATGTCAACAATGCCGGTTAAGTCTTTTAAGCACATTACTATGCATAATTCCTACCACAAACAAATAAAAGTAATTATAATACTCAAATGGAAATCTCCCATAATAAAACAAACATGAGATAGGAATCAAATTGTTTATGAGTAGCTTTCAGCTTCTCCTTCGATACATTGTTGACTATTAACAGGATAATACAGGGTAAGTGTTAGATGACTGACCTGATTCATAGCTTCAAAGCCAGACTGTATACTGATGCTAAAACTCTCTTCACTATCGCCATCATCTGATTTTGACAGAATATTGTTAATGTGATGAAACACGTTGCTCTGATGGAGGAACTGGTGATCAGACTGCTTGAATTTCAGACTCCAGCATCTAAAAATGCATAAGCAATAGCAATATGTTAAATAATTCTTTTCTAAGAATTTCAAAGGAATTCCTGTAAAAAAGTACTCTGTAGCTAATATTTCAAAAAACCTTTAATGATCTAGGTAAACAAACACAAAAAAAAAGAAACTGAAAAAATTCAGGGAACAAAATCATTGCTACTGTACTTTTTTCTTGAATAATAAAGGTAATTTCTTTGGAACAAGGTAAGCTCTAAGCAGTTCACTCATTTTAAATATGTAAAAATTAAATACATGAAAATCAAGGCTGCAAAAGTAAAAAAGGTAATAAATCAGTTTTGTAGACAAGTGTTACCCCCAACTATAACAGTCTCTCAAATTTATCAGTCTTATGGTTTCATACGAATTTATCAGAGATAACATATCTTATATTTCAAAAATCTTCTGAGGAGGAAACAAAATCTTTCCTCTGCTGGTCTTATCATTAGGGATGTGGGTCGCCAAAATCCATCAACCTATTCCTTACAAAGATCAATGGAAAATTTATGTATACGTGTAGTTTCTAGTATGTGGATCTAATAACAAGGTTCACAATGTAAAAGTAATGTTAAAATCTCAGCAGGTTTGGACTTAAAAGGAGGTAATGCTGCTCAAGGTAGTTTTAGGATTGGTTGCACATAACTAGGCACCATTTTTCTTAAGATTCTTTTCAATTCAAAATTCTATTTTAACTTCTGTTTTTGAGATTTCATTCTTCCTCTGCCTTTTTGTGACATTTAAGAGTCTACTCTTCAGCAGCACTTAGACAAGTGATTTGGGTTAGGGGAGAGGGAAAGGGAGGAAAATTGGTACAGACTGTGGACATTTAGAGCACTAAGAAGTATATTATCCACATTTTACACAGAGACAAACAGGTGTGAGCTAAGAGGAATAATGCTAAATTATGACAGTAGTGAGGGAAGCATTGTTCACTTAATGTAGGGATTCTTTATATTTTATGATTTAAAGAGGACTTCCAAGCATTTTGAGTTTTGAATACACCATAAAATCGCTTCTTCAATGTACCTAGAATACTTAGATATAAAATTACCTTAGGGCCATTTGCTGTAATGAACTGCCACTGGGGAGAGACATCATGAGATCGGAAATAGTTTGAAGCAGGCGGTGAAACGTATGCGGTAAAGGATGAGCAGCTTCACCTGCGATCACTATGTCTGAGAGTGGATGTTCACATACTCTTGTATCTTTCTCCTAGGACAGAAATTGAAAACAAGTTGATCAGTCTGTGTGCAGAAAGAAATTTAACCCACAAAAGAATCTATATATACTTAAAAGTATTATGTATACTTTCAAAATAATTGTGTAACAAAAATGTAAACAGTAAAACCAAACCATACCCAAACATACATTAACTAATTATGTATATATTATTTTTAGGGGAAAAAATGATAAGATCACTCAAATAAAATCACCAAACAAAAGAATATCACATGTAAGTATCCATTATGGTGTATTTACAAATAAATCCATTAGCAGAGTGAATGCATATGTATATGCAGAAATGAGCCACTCCTCTCATTTGAGCCTGACTCAAATCATTAAGCCAAAGAGTTGTGAGCCAATAAACAGCTGTTTCATTCCAGTGAGTTTTGGGGTGGTTAGTTATGCAGAAAAAAGTAGCTGCTGTAGGTGTGTGACAATCTCTCATTGTAATGGTGGATTTTTTCTATTTTTCTTGCAGTTCTGTCAATTTTTACTTATTTGTTAAGGTTCTATTTTTAGGTACATACTAGTTCAGAATTAATCTTTTATCATTTTGTAGAAAGCATCTTTACCCTTACTAATAGTTTCTTTTGAAGTATATTTTCCCTGATGTTAAAATAGCTATACCAACTTTATTTTGGTTGGTATTTAGCCAATATATCTTTTTCTTACCTTCTATTTTTAATCTTCCTATATAATTGTTTTAGATGTAATGCTTATAAAAAACATCTAGCTTTTTTTTTAAATTTTATAGATTCTGATAGTTTTTTTCTTTTAAATAGATATTTAGTGCTCTAATTTTATTCCACATATGGCAATGAGGGCCACAAGTCATATAGTTACAGAGGTAAATATGGGGTTTCTAGTGTATTGGTTCAATGTTTTTCCATCATGTAGGCTATCTCCAATAAAACTGAAGTCTCTTCTAAACAAACACATTTGAATACACAACCCTGCATCATTTTTCCTGTTTGCTATTCTACAGTATTGTTGTCTAGTAGACTGATCTATGAATAATGTTGCCCTTTTACCTGTCTTGTATTGTACTGTATGTATCTTCTGGTTGATTGCTTCATGACAATAATGCTTAGTGAGAAATCAGAACTGACTGACAGCATTTTTGCTAAAGAGAAAACTTTCACTAAAATATAGTTAATATGCTGATCACAGCATTGAAATTTAATTCTTGTCCTTAGGTTAATCTGTGCATGACTTCATGCAAATTATTGTACTATCTGAAGGTGGTTCTTCTCTTCTTTAAAAATATGAACAATTAAGAAAACAAAAATCTCACTCACTTGTTCTGCACTTTCTTTATTTGTTTTATTTTCCTCATCCTCTTCTTCCTCTGGTTCCACTGGAGCAGGAGTCAATGACGCCACAAAATGCCACAGAATATCATGGAGAGAAGTTGTTTGGATGACATTACATAGAAGCCAGTTGAAAGCCTGAATAAATAACAGTTAAATGAGTCCAAGAAAAAAGAAAATATAAGAGTAAAAAATGCAGGTTTTTTCTTACTCAGAAACATAGTACTTCCATGGACTAAGTGTTTCAAGAAAAGATACTAGGAAGTCTGACCTTCATTTCACTGAAAGCACACTGAACTTGAAGCAGTCACTAACTTTGTCCCTAATTTTAAAAAACAAAATAATAAAAAAAAATGATACTAATGAAAGTCAATACCAAAATATTTTTTTGAACCATTTTTTTTGTTTTAAAAATGTTTTAATACTAATTTACTCAAGCACTTTTTTTCCAACTTGCATTTAGGATCAACATAAAATGTTTCTCAAGCTC
Organism: Eidolon dupreanum; assembly: GCA_028627145.1. Taxonomy (NCBI): domain Eukaryota; kingdom Metazoa; phylum Chordata; class Mammalia; order Chiroptera; family Pteropodidae; genus Eidolon; species Eidolon dupreanum. The sequence continues at coordinate 18,874,260 of CM053508.1, forward strand.
TACAAAAGCTGCCACTACTTAAATGTAGTTGTATTGTTCCCATTAACAAAGCAGCAGGTTATTTATCATATCTATGATAAAGAAAAAGGTTTACTATATACAAGTCTATGACATATAGCAATCCTATCATTTCCAGAGAAGAGACGCAGTTGTATTATTCAATATAATTCATCCTTTTGCAGGATTAGTCTAACTCAAATGACATTACTATTACAAAAAGCTTTTGTAAAAAATAGTATCAGGATTAAAATAAAGCAATATAGAAATAAATTTCTTTCTAATGCTTAAATATGGAAGTCTAAATTCATTTATATTCCTAAACTTAAGAGCTTAATTTTGATATGAACACTTGATATATTTTTAATTTTTCGTAATTTACTTAGTAGTGACACCATTAAACGGAATCATCATATGGTTTGTATGCTCAATGAATCAATAACTCCATTAATGTATTCGTACCTCCATAGCAAAAACTCGACAAGCAGATTTCCTTAAGGCCTGTTTCATTGCTATTTCAAGACCTTCTAGATCATGATGCTGTATAACAAAAGCTAAAACTGGCCACTGGAAATTTCGTTCTCCTTTGGAAAGAGAGCTGTGAGCTGAGATTAGCCGGGAAAGCTCAGGAGATGGATGTCTCAGGAGGGAAGAACCAACTTCTATTTAAAAAAAAAAAAAGTATTAATTTTCATAGGCAATACATATGATTATTTAAGATGTTATTTAAATATAATAGTATCGGGCTTATTCACTTTAGAGCTTTTAGTGTTTTGTTTTGTTTTGCATGTGACACGAATCATAACTTTAATTTTTACTGAGGCACAGAAAGATTAGATTTCCTAAAGTCATACAGCTATTAAGTTGTAGAGATGGGTTTTGATCAAGGACTGATCCTGGATTCAAATATATCTCATCCCTATCATTTTATAAAGGACTGATTTATAACAAAGGTGTCCCAACAAGAGCTCAAAAATATTTGTTAAATGAACCTATAAATCACTGGAGGATGCTCAGTATTTTCCTTGAAGATTGTAAATAAGATACAAAATCAGCTACCTATAAATACTAGGCAAGATCTTCATATTAATAAGTGATCTTCTCTTCGGTTTCTTTCTTTACTCTTGAGACAGAATCAACCAGCCCCAATTTGGGGCTCCACATACCAGTTGGTCCAAATTATCTAACTTTTTTACTGATTAAGAGCTATTTAAATCTCTGAATTTTAACATCTATTCAGAGTAGTAATGGCTGTAAGAGTTAGAAAATTCTCTTGGGAGTGAGAAGATAATTGTGAAAGTGGTAAGTCATTGGAATTGCTGGTTCACTGAAGCTTAGTGGAAGGGATAACGGTAGCAACATTTGGCTTATACATCTAACAGGTAAGATTTTAAATATCTTTTCTTGAATGATCACTAAATGATCTCTGGGTGTCTTTTCCAACTGAGATGCAAAATTCAGAGAATTACAGCTATGTCACGTAGAAGGAATGTCTACCACAAATTAAAATTAATCTATTTCTTTCCCTTCAAAAACTAGATTTTAAAAAATATCTGCAAATAAAATCACTTTGATCATTCAATCTTCCTTTTTATCTTTATATTTACCAGTGTCTCCACTGTTAACTCTTCTTCTAGGAATGGCTTTAACTCGTGCTGGTAAAATGGAGTGCTGCTTATCATACTCAGAAGCGACAACTGAGTATGATCTTTGGAAAACAGTTCTCTTTGCAAGATCAGTGTCTGTTATGGGACTAGTTTCCAAACTGCAGATAAAACAAGAAGGACAAGAAAAGTAAATGAAGTGAAACTGTATTTAGTTTATAATACTACAGACAAATACATGAAACTTTTCATGTGGAAAAACAGAAATTCAAAGCCAACTTGACATTCTCTCTTTAAATCATAATCTGATTTTTCCAATACAGTTAACATTTTAATTGATTTTCGATCTGAATCTTAAAATATGCTTTGCATTTTAAATGAGAAAAAAAAAAAAAAAAAAAAAAGGCACCAAAAGCTGGAAGCTCCGGTCAGAGTCGAAAACACTGTGGTAAAAGTCATGTGTCATGACATTCAGGGAAAACAGGCAAATATATTGATAAAAGCAATGAATAGAAAGAAAATGCACATGTAAATACAGAACACTAATAAAATGGAAAGTGAAACGATTCAGTTTTCTTTGGTACTTGATTGTTCTATTAGGTTTCTCATTCTTGGGAAGTGCTGCCCAAAGCTTGTTCTATAGCATGGCTGCACCACAGTGCAGAGAGGTAACAAATGGCATCAGAGTTAAATGATACTTACACTCTATATAAGAATCTAATGATTTTCATTCAGGTTTACGTAAACTAACAATTTTTCTATTGACTAGAGTAATATTAAAAAAAAAATACTTGAAAAGTTAGTAGGATAGTTATACAATATCCTTCATTAAAATGTTTTATAAAAAATTGAAATACCTTCTCTTACTTTTTCTCTAAGACAAATTTGTGAACTATTCTTTTAATGTATTCTTTCTGCTGTTGCCTCATTCCAAATTGGGAAATTTTTGCTCACCTTGAATTCTGGAGTTGTTTCTTTTCCATCATTCAAGACAGGTTTGAATCCTATGGCCCTTAGTAAAGCTGATATATTTGCTAGTGTATAACTCCCTGCTCATTTTATTTAGCCACCATCTCTCAAAGTTATATATGTTGTTTGAATATATCATGAACATTATACACAAATGACTGGGAAAGTGTGCCTGGATGTCAGTTTAGGCTGTTTAGCTCCCAAATGACCAGAATATAGGGATATATTAATTTAATTCACTTTCTATATAGTGTTACTATAATGCAGAAGATATCTGTTCTGCTTTCAGAAGAAGTTGATCAACTTAAAAAAAAGTGTTATACAACCTAAAAAATAATAGTTCTTTTAAAAATGATCATGTTTGTGAAAAACTCAAGCAACAAAAGAAAACCCACAGGAAGCAAAGACAACCATCATTAACTCAACCTCTGCTACCCTGGGCCAGATAATTCCTTGTTGTGGGGCTGTCTTGTAGACTGTAGGATGTTTAGCAACATCCTTGGCCTCTAACCACTAGGATGCCCATTGAACTAGACCAGTTGTGAAAAATAAATATGTTTTCAAACATTGACAGATGTCACCTAGGAGGCAAAGATCATCACCCCCCCCCAAACTGGAGACCAGATTTAATGGCTTCATTATCCATCACCTTTTACAATAGCCTGAGTTTGCCAAGACTTTTAAGAATAGCTCAAAGGTGCTCTATTCCCTTATTTATTGGATGCTTTAGAATGTTTCGACCTGGCTGAATATAAAACGCTTAAGGGTCATAGTCTCTTTTATTCAGAATTTTGTGAAAATTACACTTACATGTACTGTGTAATTTTATTAATCATTTGATCTGATTAATCCATAAATAGGTTCTAATGTTCCCAAGACCCTTTTTATTTGAGTATGTCTAACTGGTTGGGTAAAACTTCTAAGCTAGTATTTTCTTTCTTTTGGAGCTTTAGAGATATTGTTTCATCCTTTTTTTTTCATTTAAAGTTGTTATAGGAAAGTCTGAAGTCAGTCTAACTTTTTCCTTTTGTAAGATGATGTGTTTTTCTCTGCACAGATACTTGAAAAAAATTTTTCCCCTTGTAGTTTCAATAACTTAAGCTATTTCTTACATTTACCTGTTATGAAAATTTCCTTTTAATCTAGAAATTCAATACTTTATTATTTTGGGACACTTCTTCTTGTAGAAAATTATATTAAATAACTTCTTTTTTATTATATTTGTTGGTTTTTCTATTTCACTGGTAATAGTTATTCTTATGTTGGACTATCCTATTTCAATACCTGTTATCTTGGCTCTAATTGCTATAATCTTTTTTGTCTTTTTTCTCTTTATTTATTGTAATTATGTCAAACTTTTCCTTCACGTCAATAATACAATTTACTATTCTAAACATTTTAAATTTATTAGTCTTATAGTGGTGTTGATTTGGTCTTCCAGCCTATCCTCTGCAATGTATCTTTTTACCTCATTCTGCTTTTTATCTCATTCTAACATTTGAGCTTTTGTTTTATTAAACTTATGTAATTATCAAGTTTTTCAGTATTGCAGAGTACTTAGGGAAATTTTCTTTTTTTTTCCTTGAGAGAGTTTTCTTCAAACTGGCTTCTTCATCTGACTTGCGCGTCATACTATTTTCATTTTGCTAATGCTTAAAGTGGGCAGCTCTTTTTGATCTTCTATTTGTTCTAATAAAGTATGGGTTGATTTCTCTACATTTCCTCTCCCACAATATTTGACACCTGTTTTATTTCCCTCCCAGAGAAAAACTGGAGACTTTATTGAATATTCTGTACCAGGAACTATTCCACCTAGTTAAATGTGTATCATGGCAGTATTCCCTAAGACGGTGTACTGTTGCTCTGCTTCAGCATGGAGATGTGGAAAACAGGTTTCCCCAGGAGATTTCCAACTTTTGTGACACTAGTGATGATACTAGTGGTCCCTACACTAGAGGATTCTACCCTGCCATGACATACTATAAAACACAGAATATTCTGTGATATTTTTCATTTCACTATCTTTACCTAAAAGTTTAAGCCACTTGATTTTGATCCTAAGACTTAAAAGTAACTTGATGAATTATATTTATCAGTCTAGTCTCAAAATGGTTTCTAACTCTTAAAAAAAACAATGTCTCCTTTAGAGACACTTTATTACCTTTAAAGATATAAAAGGCTGTACTATATTCTTTGGAGAAAATTTCAAGAGCAGCTCCAAAAAATACTCTGATGAATAATCCACATATTTTGGGGGAAATATTGCAAGTATTTTCATTGGAAAAATACTCCAAATTTGGACATATAAGTTCTCTTATACTAGTATATAATTGTAACTGTATAGTATTAACACCATGGCATATCTTAATAAGCAGGATTTTTCTTCCTTCAGCAAATGACTTCCTTTCCAATGATATGTTCAGTTATTCATGAATGAAATCTTGATACTATTCTAAACTTAGCCTTTTCATTATCCAATTTAGTCAATAAATCGAATTGATTTTCCCTACAAAACATTTCTTTTATCCAGCTTTTTTTCATAATCATTGCTAACGTAATCCAATTCTACACGGCGGGCTGAAATCTTTGACTAAATTTATCAGATCTTTAATTGACTTCTAGGACCATCCTTGCATTTTTATCATGTCATTCCTCCTCTAAAAAGTCTCAGTGGTACCCTACTTCCCTCTGCATTAAATTTACATGTTTCTATTCAGTTCTCCAGGAGCTCTTTACTTTGATACTACCAAATGTAAGTGTGAGGGCGGGAGAGAGTGTAGAGGAGGATTGTAAACAATAATCCAAGATCAAGATTTACTTTCAGTGTTACTTCTTCCATGAAACCTCTAAGCAAGACTCAAAGTGATCCCTCTATAGTCTGATTTACTACAGCACTAAATAACATAATATCATATAATAGAATGTTTTATCATCACTTCATTATTTGGTCTTTTCTCTCCAACCAGTCTGCCTCTGCAATCAAGGACCTCACTTCAGTTATGTATGTACACTTTTTCTTACTGCTCTAATAGCTAGCAGAACTGACTCAATTTCCTTTCTGAGATGGAAGGATGTACACAAGAACTTCTAGAGCATTCTTTTATTTCTTCTACCAAACACTGGCTATTCAACAGAGAGGAGAGAACTCCGATACCTTGGTGGCATAGACTTCATATTGCTCTCTGGCTCTTCAAACACATTAGGACTTGCATCAGGAGTCACTGATATGTATGGGGCAGGTACAGATGTTGAACGTAGATATCTCATTTCATCCTGGAATAGGTTGTCATCTTGATAGCCTACAAAATTTTCATGATGATGCCTGCATTAAATCAAACCAAATAAGTTAAGGTATGATGGCAATACAGATATTTTCCATTTTTAATTTCCTTTGTGAAAGTAAAAGCAGGCACATGTAAATCTATATGGGTGAAGTATTAAAATAATCATGATGTAAGCAGGAGGACATAAAAGTCTGACAATTTTACACGAAGATATTCCAGGTACCACAGACATTTTAAATTGAAAGTACAGCTCATTTTCTAGCCCTTTGAGAACTTTTCTGTCTTCCAGTGCTTTAGTGGATGATCTTGCCAACTATTTAGGTGCCTAAGCTAAAATATCTCAACCATGACCAGTTACTCAGGCCTCTGAATACTAGGTTTCCTCTGCCAACCATTCTCTCTTCTCTGTCATCACTGCCTTGGGTTAGGCTCATGTTTCTTGCATGGATCACTGATATACAGGCAATCACTTTTTTGGTAAGAACATATATAGGAGTCAAATTTGAGAAGGAATATAGCTATATGAAATGTTCCATGAGATAGGGGAGTGTCCATTTTCCAGAGAGCTAAATATATAAAATATATTTTGTGTGCCAGCACTTTTATGTTTTACAATTTGATTCTTCCTTTTTCAAACCAGGACAAAGAGTCGTTAACCTAAGTCTACCAAATGGTCTGACTAAAGCTAAAGATTTGTTACATTTGGCATAGTTGATTTCCATCTCAGTTTCAAATGTATTTAATCTCACATTTTCATTTTTGTTTCCCATTCATTTTAATGAAATAGTAAGTACAAATGTAAAAAAAACAAAACAAAACTATGTAATTCTGCTATACAAAGAGGACAACACTGCCAAAATGGAACTGTTGGTTGGCAAGTCATGCCAGCAGGCAGTATCTAGAAACCTTCGTTTGTCAGCTGTAGAAAAAAATCTGAATTTCTACGACAGGCTGTTTTAGAGTGTCACTTTTTAATGCATAAAAGTACAGTTTTTAGCACCCAAGTCCAATATAGGAAAATAGCATATCATTAACAGACTTTTCTCCATCTTCACTTATACCCTTTTATTCAGTTTCTGCATTCGTAGCTGAGTGATCATCTACATGCAAGCCAGTTCATGTATTTCCCTGTTTAAAATTATTCCATTTTTTTCTCTATGGGATAAAATCCAACCTTAGCATGGGCGACAGGGCTGCGCATTACGTAGTCTTGGGTAAACACTACTGCTAGTGGAATTTCATATATTCCTCCCAGTAGCCAATGCTTTAACAAGCCTGTGATTCCTGAAGTGTGTAATGTTATTTCATCATCTGTGTCTTCACACACGTGATTTACTCTGTCAGGAACTGCTTTCCTCCCATTACCTGCTTGATCAACTTCTATTTATCTTTCAGGACTCTAGTAAAGTGTCAGCTCTTTTGGGGAACCTTTCCTGACTTCCTTTCAAGATGCAGAAACTCTCCATCTTTTATGCTTTGACAGCATCTTGTACATACTTCTATTATCGTACTTATCACATAACATTTAAATATTTCATTTACATGTCTGTCTTCCCACCAGTGTGAGAACACACAGAAGTCAGGATTTTATTATAATCATTTTTGTGTCTTCAAGGTCTAGCACAAAGCTGGTAACCAGCTGGTACTTATTTAAAAAATGAAGTCTCTTTCCACTTTAGCATACCCTGCTATTAACAGAAGTCAGTCTACCAAAGAGTAAAAGACAGCTAAAGTCTTACTTTCTAAGACATATATTGTATTAATAATAATACGACTTGACATAGTATTTACAAGTTTAAAAAAAAAAAAAATATCTACTACCACACTACTACAAAGCGTACCCTACCAGTCAATGTTGGTCAAGGCAACTCAGAAAACGAATTCCTGGAGGTCACTTTATTGTGCACATTACGTACTACAGCATGGGTATTCAGAGCATGATGTTAGTTCATCAACAATAGCTGTTAATCCAAAGCGATTAAATAAAACAAGCAAGTTATATTACCTAGCTAATGTCTGCAGGTAGAGACAGGGCATTTTAACGGGAAGATCCTCAGAGATGCCCTCTTTCACGCTGGGAAGCTGGGACTGGAATGGCTTTGCAGGATGGTAACACAGAATGCTCGGTTCCGCCGCGCTGCTCAGAGACAGCAGGAAGAGGGCATTTGCTTTAATCACCTGGTGAGCTTCCATAGTGGGCAAGGCACGAGGAGTCTTGACTTGCATCGGCTTCCTCCTAGATTGTTTGACCTGGCAAAGAAAAATTCGTAGTGATCTTTTCCTATTCAAGTTCTTAATTTCTTCACCTAAGTATGTTGAGTTTCTAATAAAAGTTATTAAACACTTGTAGAACCATTTAAAAATAAGTGATTACCAAAAATGACGTTCACTTCATGCTTCTCTTGAAATGAATGAAACTACACTGAATAAAAACTACATTTCTTTTCTTTCCTTGGGAAAACTAAAAATCTAAGCAGTAAAATCCAAATGTAACTATTTTTTTTAAAAAAGTAAATAATCTGTGTGGGTGTGTATAAATTCTGCAATAAGTTTTAGTTAGGTGTGCTACTAGTATAAGTGATCTTGAGTTTCCATAAGACCTATAACATGATTAAGAAAAAGAAAGAGGAGGTAAAGAGTAGAAAATGAAAAGGAAAGAGAAAGAGGGAGTTAAGATAGAGGAAAGTGAAGAGGGAAAGCTGCATATATGTGCAGAGTAGTAAAAATGAAGAATTAAACAATAAACGTTTGTCAATATGGCACATGTGCCATAAGTCAGCTGTTCTGTGTTATTCCAAGATATAATTTATTTTTGTAACAAAAACAGCTGGTCTAGTACAAATATTAAATTTGTTTATTATTCCTGTTATAAAGCTGATCTTTAATATCAGTTCTGTGGAGTTATGTTATAATATGATCATAAAAAGAAATTTTTATAAGGTTTCTTCTTATCATTAACAGTGTAGTCAGATTAAAAATACCTTTTCCCTCGCGGCAGCCTGTTTTTCACGGAGGTATTTTTCTCTACAGCGATCACACACCAGGTACCAGGTGCTTCCTCCTATGCCACCATCACCACAGTTTCCAGCCCATCCTCCACAAAAATGCCCAATGCTATTGTAACCTTGTCCACCAGCATACCGGCCACAACCTTGAAACAAGAACAAAAACAAATAGCGTCCCTAGTAATCTGATCATTGCCACTTACACATTAATGACAGATTTACCTTCTCAAAGTAAGCTAAATGTTGAAGCACGTATTGTTTTTTTCCAGGCTATTAACCGTATCATAAAAATTGCATGTTTTACCAAAAAGTACTCAAATTATGCCTAAAATACTCCACCCACACAGGCAGATGAAAGGAGATGTAAGACGTGGGGACATTTAGATTTATTTTAGTATGTCAATAAAATGAAACGCAATAGGTATAAAATGTTCTGTAAGAATTATATATTTTAAGGAATCATATTTTCTAAAAGGTTTTAGGAATAATATGTAACAGAGAAAAAAATTAACCAAACTTATACTAGGTAAAGTTTGGAATGCTAATCAAGTGTCACAGAAATCCTTACATTTATCTAAAACACAATTTTGTGATGAAACAGTTACTATCACTTCCATTGGAAAATGCCCAAAGAAATAAGTACTCTTAATTTGCAGTTTTGGTCAGGAAAACAATAAAATCAAAAGAGATCTAATATTGGAATCTTTCCTGAGCATATGGACATGTTGTTATTTCTACTGTGTGAGACACCTTAACAACATCCTTTGGATAACACATAAAACATTTAAAAAATAAACAATATTTCAGAATGTATACATTCAGATAAAATAGTACTAACTTGCCTTACCACCATACTAATAGAATTTCCTTACCTATTTTTCATAAAAACCTATACTGACACTGCACTTTAAAAACTGCATCATAAGATACTATAAATTCTTCATAAGTTTCTCTGTTTTTTAACATAATTTGTACAATAGCTTAAGTCAGAAGTTATGTAGTTCATTTTTTTTTTACAAACACTACTCATATATATATCCAATATCATTTACCTGGGTGAGCTTGCCTCATGTGATATGTCACTGGGTATGGATGTGACTCTCCACACAGCTCACAGATGGTATCTTTCTCTGGTCCTCCTACTGCCAGCTGGGCCATCTCACCAAATAAATTCCCCCTGGGCCGAACTTCTGCCTTTTCTTTTTTCTTTTTCTCTTTTTTGGACTTCTTATTCTCTTTTTCACACTCTTTCTTTTTAAGGACTGCACAAGAACCAGGACTTGGAAAAATCATATTCTGGGAAGCCGCTTTGATAGTAGCCAAAGAGATGTCTTCCCAAAAAGCCACTAAGTGTTGTAAAGTTAAGGGAAGAGGAGATTTAGATTTCATTGGGTGATGCATGGACATTTCAAAAGTGGCTTCGGTTTTCCCATCCTCACATTTTTCATGCAGAGGTGGTTCCTTAAGCATAGACAACACCTTATTTTTGTTGATACTACCCATTTTAGATATATCTGGTCCATGAGGTGCGATATTAAACATATTCAGTGCAGATGATATTTCCAGTGAGTGTCTATTTTTTAATTTGGTTTCCTTTTCTTCCGTAGGTTGTTGACTGTTTAAACTACTTCTTATAGGAGCGTGTTCCTTAGAAAGTTCAGGATTAAATTTTAAGAAAGAAGAACAAGCCATTGCATCGTGCACAATGCCTTCGTGCCACAGGAAAGAGGCAAAGACTGCTCTGGCACACTCAGCCACGGAGGGAGACATGGCTTGCTTGGCTGGCTCGACAGGTTTGGATCCATCTCCTTTGAAGAGAAAGCTAGATTTTTCCTTTTTGGGCCTGGTGTGCCTGTTAGCACATTTTCGACTTATTTTGGGGGATGCTCTTATGTCCTGTTCATCTTTCAGTGGGGCTTTTCCTATGCTGAAATGGACTTTATTGGAACCCTCATCCACGCTCTTAAATTCACTGCTGTCGTCACAGGCACTATCTGTTAGACCGTTTGTTTTTAAAGTACTTGAGGTGCAGACTTCCACCACCTCACTGTGCAGGTTTTCCTGCACCACATGTGGAGAAGGAGCCCTATTTTCGGATCCGGGGGACTCTTTTGAATCCTTTGGTACTGGTTTTGGTTTCGGTGATGTTGATCGTCCCCTTAATGGTTCTGTGAGGGGCATTTTCTTCTTGCGGAGGGTATCTGGATCAAGTGTGTAAGAGTCTGATTTGGAACGTTCTCGAGGAGGATCAAGTTTTGTCTTAACAGGAGCAGTGCTCTTCTGAGGTAGATTTTTATCATGTGGGGAGGAGGAGCGTGGAGAACTAGCACCAGACGGGCTAGACCTGTTGGTTGGGAGAGTCTTTGGCTTAGGAGAAGATGATCGAGAACCTGGTCCTGGGGATTCAGCTCTGAAGCTAGAAGACATCCTCCCGTCAGATTTCAGGGTCTGCAAGGTGTTATGGTTGGGCGACAGTGACCTACTATGAGAATCTGACCTCAGCTTTGCAGCATCAGATTTCAACATGAGGGATTCACTAGCGGATAAACCCTCCGTGCCCCTTGGCTTTTTCTGATCAGCTGTAGTCCGGCTCATACGTCCATCAGGTTTAAGTGATCTGCTGTGTTTGGAGGACAGTTCTGATTTTCCTGATGTAGAAACTGGTCTAGAAGATGTTGAGATAATTCCTCGGTCACCTGTATGATCCATTTCATAGTAAAACTTGTTAATAAAATGATAACTTATTGATAATTCAGTTACAAAACACTGAAATACAAAATATAGCTAAAGTTTTAGATTGCTTGTCACAGACAAAAATACTTGAAGAATAAAGGAGAAAAAGGAAATATTTCTTATAAAATTTCTACTACTACACAGCTCTTTCCACCAAAAACAATCTTCATGGATGTAAAATAGACAACAAATAGTATATATACACCAGTGTGGTTATCTGTCATATGTAAACCTCGGCCTTAGTACAGTAATTGACAAGAAATTAAATTCGGTGAGGAACTAGAAAGAACATACCTAATTTTTTTGGAATAAAAAAACTATGAAAACCTGGATTTTTAAATATAAGGTGTATTTCCAGTTGAATGACAGCTCACACCCTTATTAGGGTAATAGTGCAGATTCTTGTTGAATTAGGAAACCTAATTTATAAATAGATACATTTATCATTTTCAAGTACACAAATAAATACAATTAGTCTAATAAAGAGCTGCTTAGGAGACACTTATTTGAATGACTGGCTTAGAATAATTTGTAAATAAATACGAATTCCCAAAGGTCATTATTTATTACATCAAATTCAGGCAGTCTGTTTTAATAAACAGATTCTATTCTAAAAGGTTATTTAGTTCACTCTCTTAGCTGTTAGAACTCAAGCTTGGTCCCCTTGGAAAAAAGAGGATCCTCAGAATTAGTAGTACAAGTCTGAATTGTGGGGGTCTTGAAATAGGAAAATAATAAAGATAGAAAAAATATTCTACCACTTTTGGAGGCAAAAGCACTAGATATTTCTACATAAACATGAACACTTTTTTTTTCTTCTTTTTTTTCGTATCTAGACCCCTCATTCAGTGTCTCTCCTTCTTACTATTTCATGCTATGCTTTGCTTTCAGCCAGGTCGTCTTTGTCTCCAGTAAATAGTACAACCTACAGCATTAGCTTTCCTCCTACTCTTAAAACTCCTACTCTTAGTGCAAGTGATATTAGTCAGTTGTTAGGAAGAAAGCAATCTGATTAGAGTAATTCATGTGGTATGAAAAACTGAAAATCCATAAAGCTTGCTAGAAGTATTTATATATTTCTAAGAAGGATACCTAGTAAATTGAGATGCATCTGTTGACTGGTTACATTGCAAGTATTTCTTTTTTTATTTTTGGAAAAGAGATGTGAATAAATTTGAATAACATTATGATCTAGCTTGCTTGTGTGTGTGTGCATGCACGCAAGCACACGTGTGTCTGTAGTCACACTATGGTTATCTATAGGTCAAGACAGTACTGCCAGAGAATCCGCCTTCCTAATGGAAGGTACACGAGCACTGGAATTTTTGTCTACTACTCTTCACTGATGTAATGTCAAAAATGGGTCCTAGTATATAGTAAGTGTTCAATAAACATCTGTTGAATGAGTAAATGAATTCCTATTTTCTTAATATTTTTTCTCCTGCTAGTACCAAATCTTGATTCTCCCAAAACCCACTTTTTTACAATTATGGCTCCCTTCAAGGCCACAGGGTAGAGGAGACAGTAGTCATTGTTGTTTAAGGGTCAGAAACTTGCAAGTTGAGTAATTCTGTAGTAAAATAACAAAGTATGGCAAATGGCCAATTTAAGGCATGCAGGTGAACTGAATATTTCTTTTAACTGCAATATGCCAGTGTTTAGAATAATTACTCTCATTCTTTGGATGAACAGAACTATTAAATACAATGCACTTCCATTTCTTGCAATTCTTTATTGTTCTATCATGAATTTCATTTATTTTATGTGTTCTTTTTATAAAAGCAGTTTAAAAGACTGGGGAATAGTCAGGAGAAAAGGGGTGAAACAGATCACAATGTAGAAAAGAATCCCAAATACTGACGCCGTCTTGACAGACCACAGATGAAAAGATGTTACGATCTTGACAAGTGCTCTCAAGTTGCATAAAAGTAGTTTAAGAAATTGCTGCCCATCTTTTTGCCTAGTAATAGAGCCATAGATCAAATTTTATTAAGAAATATATTGAATTTGGTAGAATTAAACATCAGCCTAGTCCTAGCCACTGCTTTTGAGTGTGTGAAGTTTGGATTACTAGTTATTTTGTTACTAATCTGATAGCTCGATATGACTTCATCATCACATTTATCTTGTGAGCTGAACCACATATAATGGTGAATCTAGACTAATAAGTAGTATTTTGTATCTGTAATCGCTCTCTCTAAAAAAAATCAATTCGTGAATTGAAGATTCGCTTTCTAAATTAATGATGCGCAGTTCCCCATAAAGGAAATCTCTGTGGTTGGCTGAACAATGGAATCTTTCAAATATCAGGAACATCACTTGTCATATGGTAGCAAAAGCATTAGAGAGCATTTGAGAGTGTAGATGTTTGTATATCTTACTTCCACACTTCAGGAGAGGTGAATATTTTAAGATCTGTAAGTGGTGATAGCTGGATTCTAAGTGTGTGATAGCAGTAACCCACTGGCGTGCAGGTGCATAAATAATGTAGAATTATTTCTTTCTGAGACTTACTTGTCAAATTAGAATTAAATCCTTTTGAAGAATTTACTTTAATGTTTTTTAAAAGGAATATGTCAAGTTTGTTAAGTGTGGTAAATCTGTATGATAACTGATGTTTACCTTCTTCGTTTGGATCTCTAAAGTTTTGAGGTATGTAGTAAGTATTACTAAAAACTGTCATGTAGTGGTTGCTTGAAATATCAAGAAACATAAACAAATACTTTGTTAAAAATCTTTAGATCATACATAATACTTTTGCATTCATTGCTTAATTTAATGATTATATTTATCATATATAAGTTTAAGTAATATTAACAAAATATTTTCTAACCTCTAAAGAATTCTGAAAAAAAAAAAAAAAAAAACTGGATCAGATAGAAATTGAACACATTTCAATGAATTAGCAAACATGAAATGTTAAGTATTCATTCATTACTGACCTGCATAACTGTTTTCAAAACAAAATTGTAAATCAAGTTATATGATACCACACTATAATATACCATAATATAATACTACACTGTAAAATGATATGCCATAATATATAGTATATATCAGGTTATATAACACAACATATTGAGATCATATTCTAAAATATTATTTATTATACTATCATATACTATCACTGTCAACTGTACATAGAAGTAAAACTATTTTACCCATTTCTAAGAAAAAAGAAAATTCATAATTACTTGAAAAACTTATGCAGTACATTAGCCATTACTGTGCAATGTTTTGATAAAATTTTCTTAAAATACAGGATTTTAAAAGTTTAAATATTAAGACAATATGTGAGTAGGCATGTATAGTATTTTAAAAGACTGAAAGTGTTGTTTTAAATTGTCTAAAATTTTATCAGTTGTCACTATAGTTTAAACGTTACTAAGTTTAAAATTTTTAAACTATATGATTAAGAAAATACTACAAGGAAGATTAATGTCAGACAGGACAGGTATGTATGTATGTATATGTGTGTGTATGTGTGTGTATATACATATTTACATACATACACACACACACAAACCCTGATAACTAAGTTAAACTGAAAACTTTAAATTAATTATCAAAGTGTTTCCCATAAAAAGCTAAAATAGGAAAATAATTTTTACATTACCAGAAAAATAAGTTTAAGATTAACCTGTCACATAAAGATACTATATTCTTATGGATCACAATGTGCTTTATTACTTTATATACATATCATCTTGTTTTGATAATAATGATTTTACAACTCCCCAAGTCAGGTATTTCTTTCTATATACTACCTATTTTATTTTTAAGACCTCATTTTAAGGTTTACAATTAAATAAGGGTAATATTTAGCCAACAGCTATGGTAAACATGCATATCAAGATAATCAGTACTATAACAATGAACAGGTATATCACAAATTATCCCAAAATAGAAAAATTTAAATAAAATGATAAACTTTAATATTAAAAATGGAATGGGATGAAAATGAGTGAGGTGAACTAAAACAGCTTTATTGAAACCTCCTATGTTCATTAAGAATGGCCCATCCATGGATGCACACATACCCACCCTTCAGTTTGTGAGACAGAGATGAGAGAGCAGAGGCAGGCCCAGCTACACCATAATTTTTGTATATGCGCTCACGAGAAGCAAGGCTGCGAGATGAAGATTCTACAGTGGAAAACATTGGCAAAGAAGCAGCACAGATTCAATAGAAAAAAAATGTAGCAGAGAACACAAGCAGAAACAAAGCATTTCAAATGGTATGTGCGACTATTAACTGTTCTTAAAAAGTTTATATTCTGCTAAATTTTTCAACAAATTCATATTTCTCTAAAATTAAAACTGAAAACAAAGGTCAAATTAATTATTTGGATTAATAAAGATAGCTCCAAATGTGTTACCTTTAAAGTTAAGTCAGGCTCAAAGTTCTGATAAGTCAAATTGGAACATTTCTTTTTAGATTATTACTTCTTCAACTTGACTTTCTTTAGTTTGGTCCTCATTTACTTATAAATAGAAGTTTATAAGTAAAAAAATTCTTTTTGGTAAATATGAAGAGATGAATGTTACTTACAGTTTAACCTACTGCCACCTGGTTTTCTGTATGGACACATGACTATCATTTTTCCATTATGTATCTCAGAATGGACCCAAGTTGCATTTATGGTTGATTACTTCTGAGTCCATCTTCAGTGAAAAATGTTAGTACTAATCTCAGTAATCTTATTACTGAGATACCACACTTGTTCATAAAGTTTCAAAACACGAACACAGCAAATTTATGTTACTGAAAATGTTAGACACATTTATGATTTACCATGCAAAAAAATAAATATTTAAACAATTTACCTTTTTGAAAAGGATTAATAAAACCTTTAAAGTGTAGTCTTTTAAAATCAGTATGCTAAAAAAAATCTAAATATTAAAAAAAATCCATCTTATTTAAAAATTTTAACTTATGGCAGTTAAAATAAATACAATTAATGAGCTAAAATAAATTCAGATAACTTTTTTAATACTTTTAAGTAAAAAATTGAAAACAATATAGACTTGTCTCAAAACAAAAGTAAAAGTTGACTAATTCATTATTGTGGCCAAGATTAAAGGTAAACTACTCATAAAGCAAAAAGTCATTCCGTGTAAGGTACTGAGTATCATATGTCAAACAGTATTCTAGGCATTGAAAATAAAATGATGAACAGAAATAAAGTCCCTGCTCTTATGGAGCTTATCTGCAGGTGAAAGAAGAAATGAACAAATAAGTATATACTTGATCAAGTGGTGATAACTTGGGAGTCATAAGCATGTGATGCTGGTTAACATTCCATGCCTGGGTAACACCATTTAGGGAGTGAGGTCTAGTAGACACCAAAGTCCTGGGACACTCCTAGGAATACAGACAAGAGGAAGATGTAGAGAAGAGAATGGAAATGAACAGCAGATGAGGTAGGAAATACCTAGCAGGCAAAGGAAGGTGTTTCAAGAAAGAAAGAGGTCAACTCTGACAAACACTGCTGATAGATCAAGTAAAATGAGATCTTAGAATTGACAACTGAACTTTGCAAAACAAGTCAAAGACTGACTAGAGC
Source organism: Eidolon dupreanum (assembly GCA_028627145.1). Classification (NCBI taxonomy): domain Eukaryota; kingdom Metazoa; phylum Chordata; class Mammalia; order Chiroptera; family Pteropodidae; genus Eidolon; species Eidolon dupreanum. The sequence continues at coordinate 18,891,419 of CM053508.1, forward strand.
AATTTCTGTTGATATGGACAACTGTAGGGACACCTTGCAGTGGGTTCAAGAGAGGATGACAGGAATGGATGGACAGATGTGGCATACATGCCATTCAACTGTCATCATCTAGGTTAAAAAAAAAAGTTAAATTTTTAATATTTTTGGGTATCATTCTTTCTGAAGTCTATAAAACTCAAAAAGAATGAGGTGCTTCAAAAGAAATTCTTAAGCTCTTTAAATCTCATATAATACACATTCTGCCACTCTCATTAAAAATATCAGTTAGGAGGGTGACAGCTTTCAATTCAATGGGAATTCAAAATGCCAATGTAAGAATACAGTCTTATGGCTTGGGTGCTAAAAATCTATGAAGAATGGGTTTAGTATTTATAAACATAATGTGTTAAACTACAAGGATACTTGTAGGGTAAGGTGTTAGAGGTTTAAGGACAAACTCCTGGAAAAGGTTTTGAAGCCAATATGTTACAAAGTCTAGGGAGACTGGGTTCCTAGGTACGATTCAGTATAAACAATAAAAAGTTTTTCAAAGTCTAAAAAGGTTATTGCTAAATTCCTAAAGAAATTAAGCTGTGACTACAGACAATACTTGTTCTATGCATTTAACTTCAACAAAATTTGTTAATGATTAAAGATACTTTGATATAGTTAACTTTTTTAAAGATTTATATTTTTCAATTTAAAAAAGGAAACAACCCTTAGGAGATATGCTGATAACTATACAGTATCACAGCATAATAGATATATCCATAATTCCAGTAAATGTACCAGGAGAAAAACGGAATTATGTGAATGCTAAAGGAACTAAAGACATGGAATAAGACCTGAAAATTATTTACATAATGTTAGTATACTGAGTTATAAAAGGATCAAAACTAGAATAAAATGTCTTTTTCTTTTTTTAATTTCTAACTTAAGGATAAAATAAAAATAAGCTTTTCCTTAAAATCTGCTTTTTGTTTTATTAGTATTAGGGAAGCATTCCAATCTTTTAAAATAAAGTCAGAAAACTGGACATCATTCTAGACTGGGTTCCACAGTGATTAGCACATCCCATGCATTTTACTGCCTAAGTATTTCTAAACTTGTTCTCTTTTACTATATTCTCACTGTAATTTACCTTAGATTAAGCTCTACTTAGCTTTTCTCTGGACTCCCTGCCTCTAACATTCTCCCTTTCTCTAGGACTTTTTAAATAATATTTTCAGTTGTCTTTCACAAATGTAAAACTGATCATATCACCCTTTTGTTTAAAATTCTGTAGAACTATATATTTCCTTCATCTGCTGCCTTCATTTTATTCACTATCCTTACAGGATAAAGACTAAATACTAAGTATAGTTTATAATACTCTTCATGATCTGGCCCCAGCTTCTCTAGTGTAAAGATACTGCCATTCAGGACTAACACTCTAAGCTACAAATACATGAAGTTTCTTAACTGAATCACTGTTCTCTATCATGATCAAATGAGCTGATTCATATGAAGTCATTAAAATTATGCCTGTCATATGATAAAAGTATTAACTATTACTATTTCATATCTTTTCTTCTTTCCTCAAATTATCAACATACTCTCCACATAACATGCTAACTCTGGGCTGCTGATGGCTTCCTTTTTACTGAGAAAAACAAATAAACAAAAGGAGAACATTTTCAAACTCCTAACACTATACTTCTTTCTCTCCTGTTATGATGGATAAACTATTTGTGCTTCTACTTAGCCAAACTTTCCACTTTGCACTAGATCTCATCCCCTCTCCTATGTGAGAATATTGTTCCAATACTTCTTTCTCCAGCATCATCAATTTTTCTCTATTGGATCATTCTCTTTAGAAAACAACCTTGATGTTACTTTTTTCTCAATAAAAAAAACAAATAAAACAAAAACCTCTCCAGATCTCACATCTTCTCTTTGGGTTTCACTTTGTTTTTTCTTTCCCTTTATAGTAAATCTGGACAGATTTATCTATACTCATTGTTTCCAATTCTTTCCCTTTTTTTCTCTAGAACCACTCTAATCAAGCTTTAGCATCTCACTCTATTGAAGTTGCTCTTATCAACCAATGACCTCCACATTGCTAAATCTGATGGTTCATTCTCAATTCTAACTTTATTTGACCCACTAGCAATATTTGATACAGCTTATAATTGTCTTCTGTACTTGGCTTCCAGAAATACCATAGTCACTTGGTTTTCCTTCTATCCCTATGTCCATTTCTCAGTCTCTCTTGCTGATTTCTCCTAGTCCCTCCCATCTCTAAACACTGGAGTGCCCCCCAGGGCTAAGTCTTTAGGCCTTCTCTTTTCTACCTAAACCTACTTTCCTACTGCTTTAATTCACCCTTTAAATAGCATCTATATATAACAATCTTAAATCATTATGCCATAAGCCAATGGACTCCCAATTTATATCCAGAATTCCATGGTCATATATCCTTCTCAATTTGGTATCTCCACTGAATTAAACAGAATCTCAAACTTAACATATCTGGGATAGGTTGTTTGTAAACATGGCTACAATTATTCCTATCCCTGTATTCATGCACCTTTACAGAAATTTTATTTAAGAAGTGAAGTCTATTACTCCATAGGCTCACCTTGTGTCTTGCTTTGACCAACAGACTGTGGCAGATGTAACACTGTGTTAATTTTGGCCTAAGCCTCAAAAGATTGAGCATCTCTTGCTTAGATTCCAGCTATGTCCACACAAACAAACCCAGGTTAGCATGCTGAATGGTGAGACACTTGGCTCAATCACTCCTTTCATGCCAACCAATGCCCAGACAACCTCCTGAGGTAAAAATGCTTAGCTGACCTACAGATGTGGGACAAGACCAAAATAACTACATAGCTGAGCTCAGTCTATTCTGCCAAACCACAGAATTGTGAGCTAAATAGTGTTCATTTTAAGTAATGAGTTCTGATGTGTTTTGTTATGCAACAACAACCTACCAATATGATGTCTAAAATTTAGCCTTTGTTATTGCTCACCAAACCTAGTTCTCCAGGAGTCCCCACAGTAAATGGAAATTACAGCCTTCCAAATAAATGCCTAGGCAAAAAAACTTAGATTCACCCTTTACTATTCCGGCTTTCTCATTGCCGATTCAATCTGTAAGCAAATCCTGTTGATTCTCCTTTAAATTGTATCCAGTATTCCACAATTTACTACTACCTCTTTGGTAAAGCCACCCTCATTTCTCGCCTGGATTACTGCAAAAGCATCCCAAGGTGGACTATTTGCACCAGCGCTTAGAATGCTGCGACACATGGGTGGTGCACAATAAACGTTTGTTGATTCAGTGGATCTCTGTAACTAGCTCCTGTTATTCTCACAGTGGGAAAACTCTTATAATGTCCTTCCCCTCCCCCATTATCGCCTGATAAATCCCTAAGTCCTTCAGCACTCTGATTAGGGGACACCTCTTTTTTAAATATCTTCTAGCTGAGCCAGGGGTTTTTTCTCCTTTAGTTCTCCTATATCCTGTGAATATTGCTCCTGCAGCACTTAAGGCAATGTCATCATTTTTTTTCCAATGCTATAATTTTTTTTTAAACATGCTGCCTTGTACAATATTCTAAAACCCCCTCAAGATTAGTGATGATATTTTCTTTACCTATTGGTCCCTATAACCTAGCACAGATACTTAATAAAAGCAGGTGAACAGATGATGGAAGAATGAATAACTCACGTGAAGAAAGATAGTAATGAAGGGTGGAATAAACATAGTAGCCAATAAGGAAATGGAGTCAGAGGAAGAGATAAAAAGTCAAATCTAGTCAGGAGAAAGCAAACAGATGTACTAGGAGATATTCTCTTAAACAGCAGCACTCTCTTTGGTTTGAATTCCTAGAGTGAAATGAACGGTTGATGGAGAAATTGCTAGTGATGAGGTAGAGGAAGATGGGCCAAAATTTCATACCACAGGGAAGAGGCAAAGCTGAGTGAAGATAAATTCCAGCCCATCACTAAAACGATAAGGATTTATAGGGATGCTAGAGATGTCAGAGCCAAAACTAAACAAATATATTGGCTGTTATGACAGATGCTATAGATTCAAGTATGAAAAATTTAATTGAATTTGAATATTTGAATAAGAGTTGACCCTGATTTCATAAAATCTTTGTTGAAAATTGGCACACTTATCTATATAAAAATTATAAAAAGGAAAAGGATCTTAGAAATCTGCTTAATGTCACAAAACTAGTTGGAGGGAGAACAGAGACTACAAAATACAGGTCTCCTAAGTCAAGTGTTCCTCCAGGCCACGCCTTCACAGCAGGCAAGGATACAAATGAACAGATTCTGTGGTGTGACTATAATCCCAGATAGATATGATCTCTAAGTCTTAGAAACAAACCTGGCTATTATAATAACATCCATATTAACATCTGAATAAACTGCTACAATATGAATAATTAATATCAAAACAAATAATGAAATTATGCTGTAAAAATGCACTGGGAAGTAGCTAAGAAACCTCATTTGTCCTTTTCGAAATTCCTTCCTGCGACTCATTCCACAGAGAACAGACTGCTCTCTCTGAGACTGATTTCTTCCAGTCTTCCCTGGAGCATGAGAGATAAGTGTTTGTATCAAAAGTCAATAATGAGATCAACAAATAACATTTATTGGGCACTCCATTTTATGGATGAGGTAAAAAGGCTCAGATGTGTCAAGTAACAACTAAAGCTAGTACTGGCTGGAAGAGAAATCAAAACAAAATCTTTATATCACTACATCTCTATAAGCCAAGGAAACTCATATATATATATATATATACACACACACACACAAACACCCACAGACATACACACACATACATGCACACACACACATATACATACACACATACACACACACACCCTCAAATGTAAATAAATATGCATGCAGATACTCAGGTGTACTCTTTTGTCACATTTAGCAAATTTAAGAATGTGAGATTATAGGTAAAATAGAAAAATTCTTGTTGCAAGGTAACCTAGAGTTCTCATATCTGGGCTTGAAAGTATGATATATTTTGACATATAAGTTACATGTTTAAAATCTCTGGGAGGAGAATAAATTATCTTAATGCTTTATTAAACATTTTTCTACCCCCACAAATTATGCTATTTAGCCTCTTGGCTAGTAGGTAAAAAATGCTTATGTTAAACACAGTCATTTGAAATACAGATTTTGGTTAGAAGACCTTGTTCAGAATTCGAGCAACATATCAGACATCATATCATCACATTATATGTTATATTGTAGCTGTTTTTTTAAAAATTACTGTTGGAATATTCCTTTTTTTTCTTTGAGGATGTACTCTGAGAAAATACTGGAATAGCTATCATAAGATAATAAGAAACATCTTAAATCTTAGGTATGTATGGTCAATAAATATTCTTAGAAAGTCTATGATTTGTAAGACACTGTTGGGACTATGGGGAAAAAATGATGCTTTTAAAAGAAATGAGGAAAGATAATAAGTAATGCAATATTCTTAGAAGAAAGCAGGGGTAGATGTTTTCTACCTCAGTCCATCAAAATCTTATTGCCAAACTGCTTACCAAGTCTAAACACTACATAAATACTTTTGAAGTAAAAAAAAAAAATTACACAACAATAAGGAAAAAATCTATATACACATTTCTCTCTCTCTCATGTCTGTGCACACATACACACATGGTAAGACAAGGAAAATCTGTAAATTTATTTCTGTAATTACTCTATTTCACTAAATAACAGGTGAAATAATTTGTGTGTATATATAGGTATGTGTGCATTTATAATAAAGTAATTTTGCTAATTAAGAAATTACCAAATTAATTTAATGTCCCAGATTATTTCAAATTAGAGAGATCAGTGAAAAACTATGCTTCAGGGAGGAAAAAAAAACCCTAAAGAGTTACTGATAGTAATGTTAGAAACGCTAGATAAAGCTGAAATGAGGGACAGTTTACCTGTGTCCTTGCTCTTCTACTTAGCTTGGAACTTGAGCTGTGGCATTCCAGAAAACTTTTCCTTTCAAACCAAGCTACTTTCTTAAAATTAAACTATAAAGGGAAAAATTGCCAGTCCAAATAAAGCTAATACTTTAGATGCTAGAACTAAATGTAAGCAGAAATTTAAATATATATACATATTAAAGAACAGATTTTACATTGTCAGTAGGCAAAGTTGAATATTTAAAAACATGACCTTTGTACTCAGAACTGGCCTTATGTTCTGGATCTACAATCTTACAATGTATATTTCTAGGGCAAATTATTGATCTTCTTTAAGCTGTTTTATCTCAAATGAGGATGCACTAGAGTGCTAAAGGTACAGTGTTTAGTACCTAGTTGTGGCAAGCAGTATAAGCAAAAATGAACAAATATGGTCTTTTATACATGTTTTATTTTAATATCACAAAAGTATAAAATGAAAATGAATCTCATTTTACTAATTAGTAAAGGAAATTCAGTATGCATAATCCACCTTCTAAGCAAGATGTAATGCCGGTGGGATGGATGGCAGTGAAGTTTAGGAAAAGAAAATTTACTCAGGTAGCCTGCCACATTCAACTTTCCTAATAAGATATGATTAATATAATTCTAATTTACTTCCAAAATATTAAAACTATTTTTAGATTCTACAGGTTTTTTAGTTATGCTAAAGATTAAGACTTCTGGTTTCTGGAATTTGGAAGTCAAACTTCAGTTATACACTGCCGAAAATAACAGGTCTGTAAAAAGATCCAGGTAATTCTCATTGTTTTACAGTACAGGCAAGTAATGATTCAGAAAATTGGTAATTGATATATTTCTAAGCCATGATTTCAAATTTGCTCTGAGATGGTGGTCAAGGAAGCAGTGGTACTGATAACACTTAGACGCAATATGCATGAAACTATACTGACACAATGTCAGCTGGAAACTTATTAACCTTTCAAAGAGATAAATCTGATTTATCATGGTCTTTATATATTGCTTTGAAACAGTTCATTAAATAATTTGGTAAAATAAAAACAGTAATTACACTTGTTTTTGAGAAGGCTGGTAATGAATCTTTAGGTGAAACAAAAGGTCCTTATTCCTCAGTTCTCTTGTCTGCTGCCACGGTGACATTAACAGAGTAACTGACAAAAAACAGTGTTATTTCTGTTTAAAAAGTTTTATATAAAATATGAATTTTCTGCCTGATTATGACTTTTTTCCTTTTTGTTTTTTCCTTGTGCTTATCTGTAAGACTTCCTGCAACCTGGGTACATCTAAATGTAAAAAATCTGCTGCTCCATAAAATCTGTAAACTAAGACTTCACTTCTCTTTCATTCTTCCATAATTCTTATCAAGGAAGGAAGAAACTATTTCACACACATGACACTATTACGTTTCCTTGAAATTCTTTTAAGTGACAATGAAGTGAATATCACATATGAATAGAGATGATGATTAACTAGAAGTTGATGCTACTTATATTTCCAAACTAATTAATTTCATTTATTGAACTTTCCTAATGTATATTACAAATCTAGAAAAGTTCGTACTCTTATGTACTCTTTACCTAAGGTAGATAATTATATCAAGTGAATAACATCATTTGCTAACTATATTCGACGCTGGTTCCTAATAAAAACTAAATGAGCTGGAAATCTCTTAAGTAATTCTAATAAAAGTCATCACAATAATTTTGTAGAAAAATAACTTAGACCTCAGTGTGAATGTACTTTATTAAAGGAAAGAGGTCATGTATTTGAATCCAAATAATGGGAATGTAAGCTGATACTTCCATAAAACATGTCATTCACTGAGAACATTTTTATATTGGGTGGTCAACATGTGAACTGAAGGCCAAGAAGAGCATATGGTTGTCACACTGCAAGGAACTTTGAGAATTTTAAGTGGGAGTCTCAGGCTATTAAGAAAAAAGTGCACTCAGTTACGTGTAATTTCTTTGGGTCTATTTTCCATATTATGAATTACTATCATGGATAAAGGGCTATAGCAATCCAAGGAAGCAGAACTGGAATCAAACGATCAGTTTAATGTATTGAGTATTAGAACAACAACAGAAATATAAAAAGAAAAGAAACAACAATTTGGGAAAATTTGGAAAACTAAGTTGGTATATATATTACAGTGACAAAATTCACTTAAGAGAAACAAACCTGCCCAGAACATCTCTCCTCCACCTACTGGTAAGTGAAATAGGTTTATTCTCTGGGGCATCTCTGAGCAACAAAAATCCAGTGTAAAATAATGAAAGTTACCCCCATAACGAATGCTTACCATAATTGTGCATATTATAGATGAAAATTTTCAATCAAATGTTTTTCTTAACATGTTTTATAGCATAATTTGCTAATACAGGAATTAGAATAGAAAGCATAAGTCATATTTTAATAACTACACTTACAAAAAAGTGTGATTAAAAACAAATGTCTTAGCTGCAGAATGTCTTGCTCAGAATAGCTTAAATGTTTCAAAAATGTGGGAAGGGATAACATCTTCATTAAATAAAACCAGTCTGGTGAGTTGATAAATAATTAGTAACTGATAAACAACTCAACAAAGCTTCAGAAATGGCTTGATGAGGCAGGTAAGACTGACAGACTTACTCTGAAGCTGAGGCTGCTGGAAGGAAAGGGGCTGTCCGAACACAAATGGGCTGTGGACTAGGGAAGTGGGAGGTTTTGCAGCTTGATCAAAGATGGAAGGAGCTGGGAGATTGGGCCGTGACTGAATTGAATTCAATATGGCACTCAGTTGGTCACCTGCAGTGGGCAAAACAGTCAAAACTACAACTTGTTATTAATTAACATCCAAAATGGCAAAGTAAATGGTGCTTTATGACATTCAGATAAAGTTAAACACTAAATAAAACTATGCCAACTCAGAAATGTGTGGAAGTTGGTGATCATTATCCTCAAATTAGGGACTAAACGTTGCATCTTGTTTTAATAATGGAAGCACCCAACAAATTTTATAAAACAGCCCAAATCCATTTGAATTCATTTACAACATCTAGCAGCAGCATGGGAGAATAGAGTCTATGAAGAATCTATGATATGTTGATTCAATATCATGCAAGTATAACTGAAGATCTAAGTAAACAATGTCTTCTACATAGTACCTGACAATGACTAATATCACCCTGCCTCATATACAGTACGCTTCATGCAGAAAAATAAGCAAATAACGTGAGCGGTCTTTTTTATGTAGAAGGCAAAGTATATGTATTAACTTAGCAATATATTTACATTAGTTATAAATTAATATTTTCTTTAACATTGTTACCACCAAAGCAATTATACATTTTTAAAAGCATGAATATTTTTGCTTGAATGTATAGTATAAAATCCGTAAGACACAGAAGATAAAAAGGAATATGAGCTACCAATTTGAATAGTATCTCAAATATAAATTCAGACTTGTTTTTCTTAAAATTAAATACAAAGGACATTCACAAAAATATTTTTTAAAATATGAAATATAATGGGATGGATAACTCCTCATTTACATATATATGTATATAATATAACTATATGTATAAAACTATCACATATATATATATATATATATATAATATATATATATATATATATATATATATATATATATATATATATATATATATTAGATAGTTCAAATGATGCCGGAGAAAAAAAGCATATCCAGACATATGTACAAACTGAAAAAACAGTACCTTTCCAGCCATATTCCCTAAATTATAATAAAGCTTCATAAATGAAAATTTCAAATGAGGCAACAACAAGGAATAGGTTTCTATAGATTTATATCAAAAGAAATGTGTACACAAACTACACATCTTTACTTTCAAAAAATTAATGCTGTAGGTTACAGAGAAGATTTTAGCAATTATAAAGAATTTCATAAAATGGTTTTAAAGGAAAAGAATTTTTGCAAAAAATAATTTCTTGATCTTGGGTAGTATAAAGAATTAAGGAAAAAGGGAACTATTGTTATAGGTAAGATAAATAAAGGTTAAATATATTTAATCAGATTAAAGTCTCTTAATTTTTTTTGCTCCATGTAAATATTTTAAAAGCCTATTAATAAGTACATGCTATTTTTGAGCAATGGTAGCAAAACCACACTTTAATAAAAAAGTAATACACTGTTATTTCTACTTAATAACATGGTTTTGGCAATGTTTGTATCTCTGGAAAGCTGATTTTTATGATGTTTTAATAAATTATATTTTAAAGACTGATTCAAAGCAAGAGCCACCAGAATATACACATTTTAGAAACTGAAAACATACAATTTGAATTAAACATGGCTTTAAATCAGACTACTATAGAGGTATACTAGTGTAAGTAAACACTAAGATTTTAAGGACTAACAATGGTAGAAAGGGACATGAAAAAAATTCTGCCAAGAATTTATCTTATTTAAGTATGACATTCTAACTTAGGTTAGCTGAAATCTGAGCTACCAGAAATGAGTGAGCATATAGTATCCAAACCTGTAGGACAGATCAACACAATAAAATAGAAAGAGCCCAAAAGAAATCTTGTGGCAATAAAGATATCAAACAGAAAGTGGTTTTATTTTAAATTGAATATTTCCTCTATATTAATGTAATTTTGTATTTTGTAGACTATTTCACCTGATTTGCAAGTCAGGTATGACACTGCATTTATTTCTTGAAATCAAATCCTGTGAATTAGTTTAACATTTTAAAGTAAAATTAGTTCCATGTAGACTATCTGCTTCCTCCTACTCATCATCCGACTGTGTGCTATCTGCTTACAATATGGCTGATTCTGAAGGATCAGGTTCATAGGAGAGAACATGAAATGTGTCCGAATTTTTACACGCAAATAAAATTTTGGGTAAAATTCAGGTATAAATTATTTCAAAACAACAAATATTTGGACTGTCCATGATGTTGGTATCTTCTATTAATGCAGCCAAAAAAGTTGTATACATTTTATACCAACATGGCCTAGGGTTTTTGGTTTTCTTTTACAACTTTCTAGCTTCATTATACATACCAAAACCACAGATTTCATGTCATGTAATTCTAAATTGATTAAGATAACTTGGTTATACATTAAAAGCCACACAAATTTAATAAAGCTCATGTGTAATATTACTTAAAAATGTTACTTAAACATTTTTATTTTAAAGGAATCATTTTGGCAAGTTCTTTTTTGTTCTTTAACATTACTCCTAATAAGTAGATAATACAAAAAAGTTCATTTACTAGATATAATGACACTGAATATGATGTGAATTCAAAATGTCTTTAAAATAGGAATAAATAAGCAAGAATTCCTATAAACTTAAGCTTAATCTGGTAAAAACAATAATATAAAAGGAACACCTTCATAAACATTTTGATCATTTTATAGGAATAAACTTTAATAAAGTTTTGTGAGTAAACAGTAAAAAATATGGGTAGAAAAGCAGGTAATAAAAACATTAAAGTTAGGTAGGTGAAAGACTACTTTTAAACACCTACCTTTATTATTTCCGAGTCCATAATCAAATCCTTGGGCACTGCAACTTGCCCCTTTGTTAAAAGTCTGTACCGAGAAAGGGCTTGGAGGAGGAGTTTGAGAATTTTGATCCAGAAGAAGTTGTTCTACAATAAAAGGCACAGCTATGAAATTAGTTTCCTATATGCTTTCCCTATTCTTAGAATAAAGAAAAAATTAGAAAGATTTTCATGATGGTCAGATTTTAAACTAATCTCACATTTAGATTTGCTAAGTTTACCAATTAGGTTAATGATACTGACAAAATATATGACAAATCTTTGTTTTCAATGATCAGATACACAGTGAAATTTAGAAATGGGATACAGTCTTATGGAGTCAATTTACTTTCATTGTGGCAGGTTATGTCACTGAATGGATACTAATTATTTCTGGACCAAGAACTCATATTTATAACAAATTTATATAAAATAAAAATGGATAATGTATAAGCCAGATATCAAAATATTTTATGCATTAGTATTCGAATAGAAAAAAAGTTTTCTAAATGTCTAAAGTACATGGTACCAAAATAAATTTTTGCTTATAAAATACTTTAAGTCCTGAATGTGAAAATTATGGTTAATTAAAAAGTATAAAGAGGTGATAAATCATGTTCTGTGGTCAGGGCCATTAACACATGCTCAAGTCAGCAAATTTATCAGAATTCTTATTTTAAGAAGGAAATGGCAGTATTTTATCTAGTTTACAAATGGCAAGAAAGCAACATATAAATTGGTACTCTGTTAATACCTGATCAAGTGTCTATCAAGTGTCTCTAAGAGTCTATCTGATATAATACTAAAAACACCAATAGCATAATTAAATAGTCATAGTAATGCCAGTTAAAAAAGGCAAAATCCACTAAATGAAAGGTAAAGAGAAAAAAGTGCCTAGGACATTAAAATAACATTATGAAAATGAAGAGTTTAAGCATTTTTAAAAGTCAGTATCCCTTTAAACAGAAAATGGTACTAGAAGAACATGGTGGAGTATTTTCTCTCACCTGAAAATCAGAATTCTGCTGTGCCAGTATTATAGTCTAACCCTTTACGAACATTCCTAGACTTTTCCCATTAAACCAATCACAGTACTTCCCTTAGGCAATACTCTTCAGTATAAGATATTTCAGCAGTGGACTATTTCTTCTGGAAAATACCCATGAACAGTCATCTGAACAGAAAAGACAGCATTGCTGTCATCCTCTAGATTCAGAACAGTCTGGCACCAAGTGCAATGCAAAGTCTGTTTCGACTACAGCAGTAACTTTGCGTACTAGCTTTATCTATGAACATCAAAGACCAATAAAGAATTTTTACAAAGAGGAAAGCTTTCACTTTACTTATACTACTTTATATAAATAAATGACTATATTGACAAATCCTCTTATTTCCATATTAAATAGAGTTACATATTAATACTAATTAGCAGACTATGTGGATACTACATCAACTAATTTTAGTGGTTTTAAAGCACTAACTTATTATCTCTTTCCTTATTACCCCAAGCTTTATATTAAAAAAAATTAGAACTCACACTATGACCATATACATCTCTCTCTCACACACACACGTGTATATATATGTTTAAAGAGCAAAGGATTAAGTGATTACACTATTTGTTCATTTGTCTTTCATATAGAACTTATAAAGTATCCTCATTTTGAAAATGAGAAAACTGAGGTACAAAGATATTAGGTAAACTGGCCAAGGTCACATAACTGAAAAGCTGAAGAGCTGTAATTTGGACCCTGGCAATCTAGCTCAAGCCCGCTCTTATACATTACACTGCCAGTTAAAATGGCTATTAAGCTAAAAGGCCCTTTGATAGTGACCCAAACCATTCTCATATTATTTAACTATGTAATATATAAAGCTGATCTTACTTTAAATAGTTTCACTTGTATGTAAATATTCCTATATAATGAAAACATTTAAGAATTCATGAATATGTAGCAAGTATATTTTAACACATAGTAAGTATATTGTGAATGGGAATGATTTTTGCAAAATGTCTGGTTTAGACCAAATGAAGTCTTTTTCTTTTTCAAGATATAATGAAGAACAGTTCTACCATCTCAGAATATTATTTTATCACCACGTCATCTTTGACTAAGAAAGCGAATACATAAAGATGAGGGAGGGAGTAGGTTCTCAAATTGTTTTCAATGGATTATTGACACAGTGTGGTAAGGTGGAATGGGTACTTATTTTGCAATACAAATGAAGGTTCTGGCTCATCTTATATCTGCCATGTATCCAATTGTATAACCAAAGGCAAGTCATTTTAAATTCTATGAGCTTTAGTTGCCTTACCTGTAAAATGAAGATAATATAACCTATCTCAAAGGCTTACTGTGGGGAAAAAGGGAGAATGTTTAATGTATAATGTTAATATATCTACATGTACTCTGTTATTCATGCAGGTCTCAAAACTTTCTTGAATATTTTTATACTTATGGTCATACTACCTATTGGATAATGAGTATTATAAGTTTATTCTTTTTTGGATAAAGAAGCATGTCCAGTTACTTAACTAACGTTATCCTATAATTTGGGGATTTGGTAGAAAAGTCTATGCTTGATTTATCTATTCATCTGATGTCTTAATTTAGCGAGGAACCAGTATGTGCCAAAACAGTTTCATAATTAGGAATACAAAGATAAAAACCCAGTGCCTGTCCACAATGGACTCAGAGTCTGGGAATTAAAAAACAAAAATTAACTCGAATGTAATATCATCGCATTGTTCTAGTGGTGAATACAGTTCTTTAGGGCACACAGGGAATTCTTAACTCTGTCAAGGTCAGTCAAATGAAGTTCCACTTGGGTGATGATGGGTCTGAACTCTGAAGAACGACTTTGCTACCAGGAGAATGGAGACGGGGGACAAAATGGAAAATCTTTTATTAAATGAGTTCACTGCTGAAAAAGGTAAAATGAAGTTTAAAGCTGAAATTCTAACAACAAAATAGAAAACCCCCAAAAGATGCTATGCATTTATTCAATGCTTCTTTCCTGAGACAAAATTCAATCACATAAAATTGCCGGGGAGAAGTACTATGATTGGTGGTTAGAAAATAGAACTTCCATCTAGTGGTAGAAAGGGTAAAAAATTCAGTCCTGAATTGGCACAGAGGAATAATCATAGGAATTTATATTAACGAAATAAAAAGCATGTTTTACAAACAGGAATTCATGTTTCACATTTTAACTCTTGATGTGCATCATGTAGTTCAGAAATTTTAACAAGTGCAAGATTTTCTAACACTTAGTTTTGCTTTTGCTTAAAAAATACACAAAGTGCTTTACAATAAAATACACTTTAAACTTCTGCATTTCAAAAGTTAATTGGAATAAATCACAAATTTAAGCCAACTTGCCATCTTCATGTCGGAGGTACTGGTTTCCGCCTCTGTCTCTAGCTAAGGACCATGCCTCTCCTTCATCACTCTCACAGAACTCTACCATGCTGTTCTTATCCAGCTGCACCCATGTACCTTCAGAATTGGTTACCTAGTACATAACAAAAAGCATGATTGATTGGCTTGATTCTTTCAGGGCACTCAGGCTGAAAACCAGCAAAAGTTTAAGAGTTTGAAGTGTAATCATTCCAATAAATATTTACCATGAAATTAGTTTCTGAAATTAAGACCACAGCCTGAGGTAAGACAGAAATCAATATAAAGTTCTGTAAAATACTGCTTATTTATGACTTCAGTTAAAATAATTTTTAAGGCACATGGATAATTCCTAATAATTTTAAACATTACCCCAAAACACATGGCTCTTTTTTTTTTTTTGCACCTATAATGCCAAAACACAGCTTACTCTATTATTTAGCTTGGTAGTGCCTACAATGCAACTTGAAAATGACCCTGACACTGAGAAATAGCATGACACACTACATCTTCAAGCTCATCAGCTGAGGCAAATGCCACAGTTGACAAAAGAGTAATTTTATTTGCTCAGGACTTCAGTGAGGCTCATGAACAGGAACAAAGAATTGAAACCCTCTTTATACATCACATCTCCATATCGATCCACAGCAAACATTTTGAAGTGCTGTTAATCCATGACGGTGTAGTACATTTGTAGTAATAAAAACATATATACAAATACCAAACATTTATATATACAATACACATCATTTTGTTAATATATATGTATATATATATAGTTTTCACAAGGATTATTATGAGAATAAAATTATTAGAAAAGAAGCACAGAAAAATTACGTTAGAATTTTCAATATGAATAAAGACAAAGAACATTAACATTTAAAAACCTGAGATGGAAATGGCAACCTTTGGAAGAAAGAGATGCTTTGGTTGTATTATATTAAAAATGAAAGTCTTAGAAGTCATGAAGCTACAAGAATCCATACCTCTCCCACTGCTTTGACTTTGTTTCCCAGAACTAACATTCCAATTGGGATACCTCTAAGGTTAGGGCAGCTTCTGATGTTGTGGCCGGAAGGTCCCGTCTTTACTACCTTGTACATGCCTGGCCCTCCTCGCATGAACGGCATGTCTTGTTCTTGCATTGTTGCTTCCTGTGGGCAGCAGGAGTTTATTTCTTTGAAAAAGTCATCAGTATTAGTTTTAGGTTCCTGAAAATTTGAATAGGAAAACAAAATAAACAAAATACAATCTATGATCACCTTCAACATCTTCCTATTAATAGCTTTTACACAAATTCTACAATACTGTTAATTAAGAAAGAAAATACATATCCAAAGATAACTGAAGTATGAGTCAATACAACCATTAAAGAATTGTTCAGTTTTTCAATGCTGAATAATAATTAAAATAAAGTTCAAGAGAAGAAAATATAGTAGGACAGCAATGGAATCTTGGGCTTTTTTGCCCACCACAATTTGAAAAATACAGTAATACTTGATTTTACTTTTACTTTTTAATGAAATATTTAACAGCAGGAGAAACAAAAACAATTTACTATGTGAACCACAACTGAATAATTTTGAATATTATTAATGCACTACTGTATGTTGATATGGGTTAAAAAGTCTAAATCTTCATTTCCTTCTACTTTTGTCTGTAATAATTATTTTTAAATATAGAAAATGGGTGTGAAGACTCTGGAGACTTACCAATAAACAGACAAAAATGATGAAGGAATGTGCATAAAATACAGCTACATCTTAATATGTACTAGTTATGAATAAGAATGTTTATAAGATTTTAATAGCTCATGCTTTCTTAATATAGCACAAATAAAATGTCATTATTAAACAGTGATATATTAATGCTATCGGCAGAAAAAGGTGATTATACTCTTAGCAGAGAGGAGAGGGTAACATTAAAGATGGATTTTTACATATATAATGTGTTTTGATGTAAAAGAGAGTTCTAAAATGAAAGAAAATGACCTAAATTTTCTGTTGAATCTTAATGCTGTGATAAAATTGTTTATGTGAATGCAATGCAGAAAAATAATAACCTTCCCATATTTGCTCTTCTTCCCAACTAAATGTAAATAAAGTTCCACACTGGGAGTTCTTCCATTGTCATTATTACTCCTTTAAAACAGACTGACACTGCATTTAAATATAGTAATATGCACTCTACAAATTGCTTTATAGTCAAATAGAGTAAAAGATAAGTATAATGGGACACTTTTTCAAATATTAGGTTTAAATTAGTGTTTAGTAATGTTAGAATAAAAATGAGAAAACACGTTATACAAGATAAAATATTACTGAATAACTCAATCCCTACAAACAGTTTCCTATAAGAGGAATGTAAACATATCTATTACACAGTAGGAAATTAAAAATAATATCCTGAGGTTAAAAAAATGTGTTTTCAAGAATTCTGTTTACCTGTGACTCTAATTCAATGTGGTTGGTCAGGGAAAATTTTAGAGCCACTATTAACCTTTGCACAATATTTTGTAAATTTTATAGTGGTGATCAATTATCGTCAATTTTTACTTATACAAATGTGCACTATGAATAATATTTATTTTCATTTACTGTAATTATCATACTGTTTATCTGAAATTCTTTAGCTATAATTGGCAATTTAATATAAATGAGAATTTTAAATACTTGAAAAACTTACACTTGATTTACAATCTAAAATAACCTTAAAAAATCCATTTAATATACCCATGGATGTATACTTGTAAAAAACTGATATACATGACTATAAGAATACAAAGAGGACTCAAAATAAAGATGGAGGGCAGGGTCTAAACTTTAAATTGTGCTACTACACTCACAAGGTTTTCGGTAAATATTTTAAAATGTCCAGTTGTGAATGATCAATTTTAATAATTACATTATGCTATTTCCTAGTTGGGAGATGGAAGTTAGTCCTTATTACAATTGATTTTTTAATAAAATTACATGGTTTGATGTCAAAAATCACAAGCAAATATTAACAGATTTAGCAAAAAAATGTCATTGGTCTTTAATGATATGTCTAGAGCATTTAATTAAGTATAACAATATTTCTAATTTTTGATCATTCAGGGTAACATTGAGAGGTAAGTTTTGGCGAAAACTAATAACTGCAGGTTATTCACTGAAAGGCAGTACATGAGAAGTTTTATCAAAATATTTAATATTTTGTTGAATAAACTATTGAAATTAGTAAATGTAAGACAAAGCCTATTATTTTATGTTAAACAGTACAGAAAAAACCGATAGACATAAAATAAGAACTGAGCCTTTCATTCTCGAGCAATCCTAAAATACATGTCTTATTTAATACAGAAATGTAAGGCCTGGCACCAGCACATGGAAGTGATGAATTGCAATGTTATTTTTTTCTCCCTGCATTCCCGCCCCATTCTCAGATGAACGTTCAAAAGGGCATTGTGGAAGAACAGGAAAAAAACAGAAGAGCCATAAGGTCGGACTCTCCCACTTAAATAAGTTAGTTAAGAAAAAGTTAGCCTTGGGTGTAAATGCTGGAGAAGCTAGCCATAAAATTAAACATATCAAATTGGAAGTCACATAAAAGTTTAACTTAAACTAATAACACATTCATTGGCAGAAGTAGTTAACTAGAAAAGGATTACATGGGAAACACAACTGCAGCACTTTTTATAGATTTTTAGTTAAAAAAATTATTAATCTTAAGCAAAGGTTTCAAAGGATATAATGTAAATTTGTTATACATGCTGAAATACCTGAATAATGTATGATTGTTCCTTACAGTTAACTCACCTGGGGGAAAAAAGCTTTGGAAGTCCATGAAAATACGTCCAAATCCCTGACTCCTTGGCTAGCATTAAAGATATTCTGAGCAACAAAGTTTAAGAAAGAAAAATATCAACATAGAAAGGGAACAGGATATCAGCTGCAGAAGATGCGTTCACAGTAATGACACTGCTCTGTGCTCTAGCACCAGCACCGAGACTGAAGCCACCTGAGTAAACCACACATTGAGGAAATTCTGATAAGTTTTTGTCAGCAGCTCTCTATGGATATAGTGTGTCATGCCATTTACTACAATTAAGAGCCAGACATTGATTTAAAGCTTAAGACAACCAATGCAAGGAAGAAACCTTAAAACTCCTTTAAATGACAACGTATCTGTTCCAATACAACCCAGATTTGTTTTATGACAGAAAATGGTCTGTGGTTTTATAAAGAAAATAGGAATAATATAGATTGTATAGATAGTGTAACTATTATTATGAATAATAATGGCATGTAGTATATATGACTAGTTATTACTTTTTAAAATTATAAAAATAAAAAAATCAAAAAGTAAAAAAAAAAAAAGAAAATCTAAGTAATTTTTCGATTTTCCTCTCTTCTATAAATGGGAAAAAATCATTTGGAAATGTTACTGAAAGCTGTTAGCAAATTTGTTTAGAAAGCATACAGAAAAACATAAAATCTGAATCTTTTATTAAAAGATAGGCTCAGTTTTCTCCATTTCAAAGTTTAGGAAATGCACAGAGCATTTAGTCACTATGGTAAAATCTAAAAATATTTTGTTAAAGAACAACCAATTCACAACAGCATGGTCCCAGAAAAATCAACATTTTCACAAAATGTCGTAATAAAAATTTAAATGAAACACATTTTACACAAGTATATCATGCTACTGAATATATTTACCTGATCTAAAATTAAAATCTTTCCAGTGAGTAGTAATCGCACAATTTTACTGCTTATGTACATACTGTGATAAATGGTTATTTTGTACAAAAAAGAGGATATTCAAATGTTAATAAAAGCTGTCATCATCCAAGATTTCAACACAAAAAGAAACAACACAATTCCCAACCAATTACAAGCCATTTTAGATGACCTTATATTCTTTAGTTCTGTATTTGCCTCATATATATGTGTACAGACAGATGTAGACACACACCCGTATACATACATATATGCTAATTCATAAATATAAGACACATAAAAGCCAGGAAAAACGAGTTTCCAATTAATATGCCTACAAATAAATAAATAAAACAAAACAATACCCAAAACAGAACCTCCCTCCACATTTAAAAATGAATAGAGAGAGGATTGGGACTTTTCCCTGTAGTTAAAGTGGAAACGTGTTGCAAAGCATTTTGAAGGATTCAGGGGAAAAAGGATGTCCTTACTGGTTCATCCATGTATACAATAATTTGTGCAATAATTTCTCACTATTATTTTATAGATTAATACAGATTTACATATATTTGTGCATATATGCATATGTGTAATACATTTATATATGTATGTGTGTATATGTATATACTATATACATTTACACACAAATACACATATATATCTACAAAAATCTAAATCATTTTATCCTCAAAGACTATTTTACAGGCAAAAAACTTCTGTCACGAAAATTAGGAAATTAAAACATACTAAAAACATAACTAAATTAATGAACACCAAATTGCAACTCTAAGCTGATAATCTTTCAAGGCACAGAAGAAATCAAATAAGTGAATAATTTGAATGGTGAAAATACATGACCAAACATGCCAAAAGCTCATGCAAAAAAATAATGATAATTCTTTCATTGTGCTAGATAAGCACAGAGTTTAGAATTGCCATTTTTAAAATGAAAAAGCTAAAATAGCCAGGAAAATTAAACATAGTATATACACAATCACAATGTTATTGTAATTGCCTAAATCTCATTCTGTTTAAGAAACTTAAATACCAAGCTAAAGTGTGAAAAGCAGCTTTTGATAACCATCCAGGACAGCACATTTACTAACAGTAAATTAATAAATATTTAGTACTTATTAAGATTAAAAAACAAGTTATGTATACACATACACATAAATCTATTAATAAAACCAAACCAAGAAATCTGGGGTATGTTAAAGCTGTGACTACTAGGCATCATTGAGTATCTCAAAAGAATGAAATTGGACATAAAATGCAGGAAATATTTGCTAATTTTAACAATTACCCTAATTACCAAATGATATTTTCTCTTTATCTCTCCATCAAATCTTCGGGGCCCCAAAATTTGGAAAAATAAACATACTTTCTATGTGTGAACTGTGAGTAACCAGCCAAGGTAGGTAAGAAGTGGTTTGTACTCAAATGTTCGTAGATCCAAGTTGCTATTACAGGAATTCAGACAATATGGGCATTAAAAATGTACCTTAGAACACTTCCAATGAGGCACCATCTACCTTCCTTGATATAAACTTTCTCCATCATTCAGCCTCCTTCACGATGTTGGAAGAACTGATTTTTGATGAAGTATCCACAGAATTGTGCCTTTCCTATCCTAGAAGTAAACTTGTTTTTCCAAAAAATGTCGGCTCTATTCTAGGCCGCCAAATGTCCCCCGTGTTATCTGTACAACTAATCCTCTATTTACTTATATTTTCCCTGATGTAGGAAACATTCTACTAGTTTACATTTTGTAGTTTCCAAATCTTTGGAATTTTTATTTAAAGTCAACGTTCCCCAGGTATGCCTTCTTAGACTGATCCATGTCACCTTCAACATGTATCATGGTATTCATCCTCATTCAACTCCTAAAGTTATAAATATTCATATTTATTTAACTTGGGCGTTCTAGCCAAAGTAATATGATTTTTATAGGTATATTCACTTTATCTTTTTATAATTTTATTAACCCTTGTCTCTCCACTAGATTACGGTAGACAAACCTAAAAGCATGGGCTTTAATCACATCAACTGGGGTTCTGAACTAGTTCCACTACTTCTATTTGTGATCTTGGGAGATAAGCTATCTTTTGTCATTGGAAGAATGAGAATGATAAAATACTTAACACCACAGAGTCACCCTGAGAATTAAGTGAGAGAATTAAGGTAAGGAGCATAAATGTGTTAGAAATTACTTTAAGCAGCATGATCCAACCAAATGCCAGGAAGAAAATTTAGTATTCAACAATGTTGAAAGCCTATCATGAACAAAATGTAATTAACACTTTGGAAAAAACAAATATGAGTAAGAAGGGATCTTTAATGAGTCCTTACCCTTAACAGAAATAAGAAGTATATAATTACAATTGGGCTGAAGGCAAAATAAAAACCCACCTAAACATAGGGTAGTTGGAGAAAGAAGTAAGCCTTCTCTACTTTCACAGTGCTACCTGAGAAGGCAGAGGGACACCTAATTTCCCCAGTACTTTATTGCTTTCTCCAATTCTTTGCTTCACTCATGTCAACTATTTAGCAGTTCCCAAACACAGCATGCCGCCATAATTTTGGACATTTGATTCTGTCTAGAAATTCCTTCACTTTTTCCTGGTAACTTTCTTCAAGACATCCTCAAATGTCACTCCCTAAGTGAAGCCATTCTATAACTTATCACAATGCAACTTAATTATTTGAACGTAGTATGTCTAACACATTATATAGTGAGTATCTTGAGAGCAAGAACTGTACTCCATTTATTTATTGTGTATCCCTCCCCTCTGCTCTCCACCCAACGTCTACTTCCCAGCTTAGTATCTAGTACATAATAGGAACTCAATAAATATTTGTTACATGAACAGTTAATAAATAACAGCTACAGAATTACTGGAAAGTACAGAGAAGAGAAATGTCAAGAGAAATTTTTAATCCTGGTCAACAAGGAAAATACTTTAAAAGTTAGGGGAAAAAATGGAAGAAAAGGCATTCTAGACAAATGAAACAACACAAAGACTGTAAGATGTAAAACTGAACATAGTGTTCTAAGAAGGAAAGAAGTCCTAATAGATCATTAGAACCTCACAAAAAAGGATCTATATCCTTCATATTTATTCGTATTCTTTCCATTAATTTAAAAATATTTTTAAAAATACAGTCATAATATGAATGTCTAATGCTATTTAATCTTTAAACTAGAGCATTACTACAGTGCTAAAAGAGAGTTAAAGTCTAAGTTAGGATGCTGTTATTTCTTAGCAATGATGTTTAAATAGAACTGTTGCTAGGCAGGCCAAAATTTAACTAATGTACATGTCTACAATGGATACAAGAGTTCTATAATATGATTAAATAAATAAGACGATGCAACAAATATCGCTTAAAGCTCATTCTAAACACAATTATTTTTGGTAATCTTTTTTTTTTTTCAAGTAGTTCATCAAATATCTAGTCAGCGTTCAAATGTCATATCCTCGCCCCCACTCTGCCCAATAGTTTACTTGAGACGGGATCCAAATAAGGTTCGCACATTGATGTGAAAGAAAAATTGTTTTAACCAGAAAAGGTTGAAGAGGTAGATGTAAACATCACTAAAGGCAACTTTTCGGTACTTCTGGATCTTAAGTTAGTGTCATTGGTTCTTGGTTATTTCTAATTTTATTTCAAATCTCCCAGCTTTTTATTCATTCAGCAGTATTTTACAATTATAAGCCATAACTATAGTTGATTTAGTCACAAATGGACTAGAGTTAAAAAGGGAGAATAGGTATAAAGTGTTTTTTTCCAGTAGTAAATGTACCAACAGGTGCAAAGAAAGAAGTAGCAAGGTGCATTTATTTAGCTGTATTCATTCCTTTAGGGAATGAGATGGAATTATTATTCCGTCTATGAAAATATCATTATTCCCTCTATGTCCTATCATGTTTAGCCCTCCAGAGTAAGGTACTCATTGGTTTTGATCTAAGCGGGTCCTCATTTAACACCCACACTAAAGCAACTTTATATCAGATCTGTTTGGGGCCAAATTCAAATATTCTACTTTATCACACAAACTGCCTATATCCTTCCAGCTCTTTAACTATAGTGTACCTACTATATTGCTCTAGGATTTTATTAAGTCCTCCAAGTTCCTTGGATCCTCAATTTGTCCTTTTGCATTTCTAATTTAGGCTGGATCCCAGGCAGCGATCTCACCTACTCTTCCAACAGCATCTGAAATTCCTTTTTGCCTTTAATTTTTTGTCATAACTGCCCGGAAAATTCCAGTTAATGCTATAATCTGCTTTCTTGGCTCCTTTAATTCTGGACACATAGGGCTATATGGGAGGGTGTCTAGAAAGGATCTATCCAGTGGTCTCACTGGGTCCTTAGTGGCCCCAAAATACCAAACAAGTAGTTTTCTGTTAGATGCTCCCTTCTACTTCTATAAACATTATTCTAAATTTTTACATTTCTAAACCCTCTAACTTAACTCATTTCAGTCTCAACCGATGGCTTTCCTGTCTTCTTTTTATGGAAATATCATGGTCTCCTTCAACATCTTCCCTTTCTCCCTCCATCTCTAAAAACTTATCTACTGCCATACATATCCCCTCTTCCTTCACAGAAACGACTCTCTAAATGTGGCCTTAATTCCCTTTTCTCCTCCTTTTTCAATCTGCAGATTTCTTATCTACATCTTTAATTTTCCCCTTTCCTACTGTTTCTTTTAATTTATAAAAATCTCAAGTCACTACCATCCTTAAAGGAACCAGAAAATCCTCAGCCCTAACGATACCAGACACTGAGTTATTTATATAAAAATAGAACTCATGTCATCCTTAAACATGAAAAAAGGCTAGAAAATACCAAAGGCTAGTTCATTTTACTTTCTATCTCCATTTTTCAAATAAGTCAGTGATAACCTCCTCATTCACATTTCAGTGAAAACCCATTAACAAGTATCTGTATGGTTCACTCCATTCAGCTTTCTCTATTTTTTTTTACTGCCCTTCTCTCTCTGGCCTCAAGAAGACTGTCTGCTACAAACTGTGTCTTAGATGAGGTTTAAAAGCATCAACAGAACATCAATGTTCCAAAATAAAGCCACGGGATTTAGAATTCAATACACAGCACTTCTTGCTCTTACTTCTACTTTTATTTTCTTAGTTTATGTGTGAGTATCTTCCTCTCGCAAGAGTCTCCTCAAATGAACAAAGGAATTTGGAAAAAAAAATTAGAGTGGGGGAGGTGGTCAAGATAATATAATGCCTTACTAGGGATTTAATATACACGAAAGTATAAACTGGTGAAAATATAAAAATAAACTGTATTATTTCATTTAAAATAAAATTTTCATAATCCTGAGGAATATTTGGTTACTATAATAAAAGAATGGTTTCAAACCATTTAAAGCCAACTTTTTAGCCACAGATGATAAAGAATTATTATTTCTCTTTCAGAGTAATATCTTTTTCAGGGGGTCAAAATCCTTTTCATTTTTACCTATAGATACAAATCTGAGGAAAATTTTAAAAGATCTGATTTAAAATTTTATATTTTAATTACAGATTTGTCACTGTTTAGTTTACTCTCAGTAGGACAGTAAGCCAACATTATCCAAACTTTTTTTCATCATAAACCTATTAGTAAAAAAAGATACGTATATATCTTTCCCCACTGTACTATCATACAACATATACAAAAGAATATTAAAAAGTGAGGTCCATAAATATAAAGAGAAGTTCCTTTACTTTCTTTCCCAAAAAATCTTCCTGTATAACTGCAACTTAGGAGATCATTACTCTGGACTATCATGGAGAAAAACAAATAATATATCGAATGGTTTGACATAATAAGCTAAATTATACACTGATTTTTAAGAAATTTAACTGTTTAAAACACTAAGTTTTTTTAAATAAAATTTTCATAGTGCTTTTTATTAGCAGTGTCATAAAGAGTACATACATGTGATGATGATGAAAAAAAGAAAAATCATACTTTTCTGTTTAAATTATAAAAAGCTGTGGGTTACTGTCACATTTAGAGATGTAGCAATCTTGTGAACACTAGCTTTAAGTATTCCACTGCATTTGTCATGAGGATCAATGAATTCTCTCAAACAGTAGGATTAAGCTTCAATTAGAACACTATAGCACCACAAGTCTAAAAATTCTCTTTATTTTAATATAACAGTATTATAAACCAAGAAAAGATTCACGCTTAGACAAGACACAGAGAAATAATTACAAAATGCCAACATAAAAAACAAGTGTTATATATGTTTTTGAATGTATAATAAATCTGAATTTATAAATTTTAGTTTGGAATTCATTCCAAACAGTAGTGTGAATAAGAAAGGAAAAGGAAATATGCAACTCTACTTCTTTGAAAGGAACTCAGTAGACTAGTTTTCATTTGCTACTTTCTGCCTGTGATGGATCATAAGTATTAAGGGACTCAGCCTTGCCAAACTCCACCTTCATTACACAGAAGCTCACAAGAAGTCGAGCACTTATAAAGTAAAAGTAATTTAGTTGTGGTTTACCTCAGAACTGAAAAGCCTTAATTAAAGAAAGCTGTGTAATGAGGACAGAGTATACCTATAATGCTTGTTAAAACCGCCTTTTACTTACGTCAACAGGGACCAGGAGGCTCTTGCCAAGATGCTGATTAAAAGACAGGCACCAGGCTTCAGTGTAACCATTCATGTTAGGAACATACTTCTTTATGGTCTCATCATTCAGTCTCAGCCATACACCATCATCATTGTGGATCTATGGAAATAAGCAACAAAAACAAGCCATGCCCTCTTGTAACTCCTGTGAGGCTTGTGAGGGCTGAAAGGCTACAGAGCAAGCAAATAATGGTGGATGTGGAGATTAAGCATCTAGTTTTTGCAGAAGGTAAGTATGAGAGAAACTTTAAGTAAAAAGCAGCAAGGAATGCTAAGCAATATTATAAATCACATGTTGAGACTGTAAAAACAATATCATTTAGGAGTAAAAGCTCAAAGAAATCACACTTTAAGATAAACAGCTTAAACATAAAATCAGATGTTTCCCAAGAGAATGTAAGTCTTCCTTTCCCTCAATTTTAATAATAAGTCATACGGTTGTATAATTAGAAAAATATACTGTTAATGTTAAAGCAATACAGTAAGATACATTTAAAAACAAACAATATTTTAAAAATTTAAGGACCACTGTAGCCATTTTTAGTGTGTACTTGTACAAGTTGACTACTGTGTTAACTGAGTTCCTTTCATGTTAAAAATATAATTTTAGTTACTTTATTGATAAAGAAAAATAAATGAAATATTTGAAACTCAATAAACACATTTTGCCAAACAATTTTTCAAACACTACCCAAACTGCTTAAAACATATTCTAACAGAAAATTTAGTAACCTTATAATTATGCAAACAATACAAAAACTTTCTGTCCAAAATTTATTACCAGGTATTTCTTTACAAATTACCTCATCAATAAAAGTGATAGTTCCATTAACTTTCACTATGCCTATCTGCTCACTCTGCAGGGAAGGGTGGCTACGGATACGGAGCCCTGCACTGTCCTTGGCCACAAATTTTCGAACCTGAGAAAGGCAAAGATAGACAGGGAAAATCATGGAACAGAGATCTTATAAATCATAAGAGATAAAATTAAACAGATTTGAAAGTATTATTAATTCCGAGAAAGTTTCCAAAATTATTTGTAGCTGGTTTCCCTATGTAAATAATAGTGGCTTATTTATAACAAAAGAACTTTTAGAAGTATTAAAATGTACATTACTTTTAAAAATTAGGCAATTATTTATATATTTATAATTTGCTCTCTAAATTTTGAAAACGTGATAAAAAGAAAAAAGCTATTTTTTTTCTTTTTAGAAAGGCATAATATAAATTCTTTACCAATGTTTCCTTTTTAATAAATTTACCAAAATTCCTCTACTTACTCTTAAGATGTTAGGAAATTAATTTTCCTTAGCAGCATAAGATACTTCAACCTTGTAAACTTCATACACTTAATTTTAGTAGACTTTCTGTTAGTTGTAAAATTTCAATAACAGAAAGTACACAAAGCCTATAAATTACTATAGCATTATACCAAAAAGCCAAAAAGTACAGGTTCTATAATTTAGAAATGATTAGAATTACGATGAACTACTCTTCAAATTTATTTAGGTATATTTAGAATTCAAACATTGAAATCAAGTAAAATTTTAAATGTTTGATGGCCACCTTGAAGCATCCATCAATGAAGAAAGTTAATAAGTCTTTGACCAATTCAGATTCTGATTTCATTCTAGCCTAACCTTATTTGGCTGAGGTTCAGTCTTCGGTTTGACTAGCTGAGTTCCTGGTGGTATCATCCCTTTTGGTGGGTCTTTTACCTTTACTTCTAGGCCAGCATCTGTGAGAAAAGGAAGGTAACTGTAACATTTGAGAATACAAGGGAGGGAAGATCCTTAAACCTAACCTTATATACATTAATAGCTATTTTAAACAACACAATATCTGAATTTTATCTTTTCAAGGTGATTGATTTTTATAGCTAAAAAAGAGAAATATTTGAAAAATGACCCTGAGATTCCAAGTGAGTGTCTTAGGAGTTCAAGAAAAAAAGGCGGGGCTCACATTCTTTATCTGGAACATACGAAATCATACTAAAAAATAAAAACAATAAAAAAAGGAACCTTTGTATGACTAAACATATCTCACAGCATCAGATCAGGGTACCACTCATCATCCATACCAACCATCTCTATGACTAACAAGCAAAAACAGCATGGCAGTTTAAAGCTGGGGTTCTCACATGAGACTGTCTTCTTTTTGCCCATGTTTGTCACTATTTGTTTGATGCTCTGTGCCTCGATTTTTTCATCTATAAAATGTGACCGAGAATAGCACCTATCTCACTGGGCTGTTGTGAGAATAAAATGATTTAAAATATATAAGGTGCATATATAACATAATATTAAGTGCCCAATGTTAGCTATTATTATAATTATTCTGATGAATTATTATCTGTTCTTGCCTATGGTCAAGCAAGGTCTCAGCTGACATTTGGTCTGACATTTTGGTCACCTTGGGAGAAAGTTGACTTAGAAAGGTAGGGAATAAAATGGATGATTCCAAGTAAATATGAATCTTTTTCTTCAATGTCATTAGAAAAAACAAACCTAAGTGGATTTTTCTTATCTACTTTGTTATCAGTTTCTTTCACCCCACTATTAGTGAAGATGAAGCTATTCTGAACTCCTGTCTGCATTTGATTCTTGTAATTTGTACCTCTTGCATGTTGCTACTTATATAATTTTGTTTGCCTATTTTATCTCACAACCATCAATAAATTGTTAACAGTTAACAGAATTGTCTTACCCAGAATAATGTTCGCTTATAACCAACAAAACTTCGCTGAACTAAAGGCTTTATGGATATGTTGAAATAAAGGATAGTATAGAAAAGGCTGAAAACAATAGGTCTCAGGAATGATACAGATATATTTACTGTATCTCATTCTGCACAGATACGTTAATGTATATTCTACACAGTTGCATCAATGTGAAGTACCTCTTTACTGTCATTGTAAAACCAAACTATTTATACCAGAGTTTCCCAAAGGGTATTTTGGTGGACTTTTAATTGTATTACTTATATCTCTACCCTGTCTCCCTCTTCACCACATGCAAAGGTGTCATGTAAGGGTTAAACAAAGTTAGACAAGATTCTTAATTTTAGGACTTCTCAGAATCCCTAATATGTTAATGTGAATTGTATAAATGTCTGAGATGAGACTACAATATACTAGGTTTTCTAAATCTACCCAATCATAGGAACTCTTTTTGTTGAGAAACATCAGGAAAGACTGTGTCATAAGGAATTCATATTGATAAACACTTTAATCGAGTATTGTTCTACTGTTGTTCTGTTATATGAATAGTTTTAAAATAATAATAAAAAAAGATTAATGTCTAAAAGAAAAGCTTTTCAAAATTAGTGGTAGATGAAGAGAATTCATTCATTCAACACTGAGCTAGATTAGGAGATCCAAAGATAAGTGAGATGGTCTCTGCTCACAGCCAGGAAAGGAAGAAAGATGTACCATGAGGGGGGACGAAGTATACATAGTTATACAGCATCATGGAGGAGATCATTCCTGACCAGTCGCCTTAGGGAGTGGAGCGAAGGAGTCATGAGGGCTTTAATGACACCACAAATTATTACAAAATTTTAAGACCTTATGAATGTACTAAGTCAGCGCTCACTATAAAAGAGGAAATGAAGTCCCAAATAAGTTATGAAACCTGCCCATGTCTATGATACAAGTTAAAGGGCAAACTAGAACAGAAAGATGATTCTGATTTAGTTCTTTGTACTAAGTAACATAATTTAAAAAAAATTACCTATTTCAATGCCATCAATAGTAACATGAATAGTATAGAGTCCAATAGCTCCTGGAGTCCAGTTTGCACAATAAGTGCCATCGTTATTGACACGGATCAGCATATTCTCACTGGGTCTAGAAAGAAATAAGATGAATATTGGAAAATTTACTTTTGGTTGAACAGTTGATAACATCACTAAGATATATCAACAAAAATTTAATTTGATTGTATTACTACAATAAATGGCAATCCTACTGCCCTGCCATCATAGCATGTTTTCCTACTCTCCAAAATGACTACATTTCATTTCTACTTACTCACCTGAAATCTCTATCAACCCTCTTCCTCACTCTCAGCTGATCATGACATCACTTTCTTCAGTGAGAAACTGAAGCAAGAGCTACAACCTCCAAGTTGCAATCAAATTAATAAACCTACTTTCCTCTCCGTCTTCTCCTGCTACAATGGAAGAAATATCCTGGGTCTTTGATTCAAAGCCAGCCCCTCCATTTGTGCTGTGAATCTCATTCCTCAGCACTTCTGTGCTGCAATTACCTTGCTTTCTCTCATTCATTGTCAATTTCTCCCATTTTACTGGATCATTTATATTTTTTTCTTCTTTTATTTACTAAATTTATTGGAATGACATTAGTTAATAAAATTATATAGGTTTCAAATGTACAATTCTATAATACATCATTTGTATATTGCATTGTGTTCACCATTCAAAGTTAAATTTCTTTCTGTTACCACATACTTAACCCCCTTTACCCTTATCTACCTCTATCCTTCCCCTCTTCCCTCTGGTAACCACTAAGCTGTTTTCTGTGTCCATGAGTCTCTGTTTGTCTTGTTCATTTGTTGCTTTCAGATTTATATTCCACATATAAGTGAAATCATATAGTTCTCAACTTTTTCTATCTGATTTATTTCACTTAGCATGATAATATCAAGATCTATCCATGTTGTTGAATGAAACTAGACTGCTATCTGTCACTATACACCAAAATAAATTCAAATAAATCAAAGACTAAAATATAAGACCTGAAACAATAAATTGCATAGAAGAAAACATAGGTACTAAACTCACAGACCTTAGATTTAGAGAGGATTTTATGAATTTGACCTCAAAGGCAAGGGAAGTAAAAGCAAAAGAAAATGAATGGGATTGTATCAAAGTAGAAATCTTCTGCATAGCAAAAGAAACTGTCAACAAGGTAAAGAGGTAACAACTGAATGGGAGAACAGATTTGTAAACAATACCTCCTATAAGGGCCTAATATCTGAAATGTTTAAAGAACTGATATAACTCAACAATAAAAAAAAATCCAATTAAAAATGGGCAGAGGACCTGAGCACACACTTCTTTTAAGAAGACATACAAATGGCTAATAAACATTTGAAAAGGTGATCAATTTCACTAGCTACTAGGAAAATGAAAATTAAAACCACAAATGAGATACCATCTCACACCTGTTAGAATGGCTATTATCAACAGGACAAGTAATAACAAATGCTGCAGAGGATGCAGAGAAAAAGGAACCCCCCATACACTGCTGGTGGGACTGCAAATTGGCACAGCCACTATGGAAAACAGCATGGAGGTTCCTCAAAAACCTAAGAATCTACCATATGATCTGGTGATCCCTCTACTGGGTATTTACCCCAAAGATTTGAAAAGCCATATCAGAAAAGATATTTGCACACCAATGTTTATAACAGCATTATTCACAGTGGCCCGCACATGGAAGCAACCAAAGTGGCCTTCACTAGATGACTCGATAAAGAAGTTGTTGTACATACACAGAATGGAATATTACTCAGCCGTAAGAAAAGATGAAATACTGTCATTTCTATTTCTACCTCATCTCTATAAAAACTTCAGAATTTCCCAATTAAACACCTCCTCTTATATTACAGCTTTTCAAATAAGACCTCGTATCTCTTTTCCCATTAATATCAAAATTTAGCTAAAGAATTATCTATAATCACAGTCCCCATTTCTTCACTTCCAATTCTCTTTCACAACTTATCCTATCTAGGCTTTTGTTTCCAACACATCATTGCAATTACTTATATCAGTCATCAATGACTACTGCATCCCCAAATTTAATGGTTTTTTCTTCTTCCTTAGCAATCTCTGACACGTGATAGCTGATAACTCTGACACTCTTGAAATGACTTCTTTTTCCTTCTTCAACATTCTCCTGGTTTTCCTCTGACCTCATGGGCCACTCTATCTCAGCGTTTGGTTGGCTCTCCCTCTTCTGACTACTCTTTAACTGTGGAATGCTTCAGGATCTGGGTCTAGGTTTTCTTTTTTTCTTTGAATAGCATCTCTCTAGTTGAGCATTCATTCATCTATTCCTCAGTTTTAAATACCATCTCTATATAAATGACCCCAAGTTCATTTTTCCCCTGAATTTCAAACTGATTATTTCCAGTTGCCCCATAAATACCCCCACGTAGATAACTAGGAGGCATCTTGGCATTTCAACTTTAATAAATCCAAAGAAGAACTCTTATTTTCCACTCACCCTAGCACCCAACAAAACAGAACAAAAATACAACTGCTTGTTTCTCAGGATTTTTAATCCTCGCAAAAATCATGATAATCTATACCAGGGGCTAGCAGCATTTTCTGTAATGATATTTTAATCTATTGCACTAGTTTGCCACAATTAATTACTACATTGTAGTGGGAAAGAAGCCACAGACAATACATAACCTAATGAGCAAGGCTGTGTTCTAATACAACTTTATTTACAAAAACAGGCCCGATTTGGTCTGCAGGTCAAAGCTGGCCAAACCCTATATTGCCATGCACTATATACTCTGTACTGCTGCTACAATCATTCTTGATTCTTCTCTTTCTTTCACCTCTTTATTTCTATTCTAGCAGCAAGGCTATTGGTTTTACCTTCTAAGTATATTCCAAACTTATCTACTTCTTCATTTCTACTGCTAACTCTCTTCCACTCCTAGTTCAAGCAATTTAATAGTTGAACTCATCTCTCTGTTCCCACTCTTGCTCCCCTGTAATTCATTCTTGAGAATAGCCAGACTGATATTTTAAAACTATAAATCAGATTACATCACTCCTCTGCTTAAAGTCATAGCAACATGTTAATTTCTAGTAAGTCATGTGATATTTGTGATACAATGAAATGTACAAGCAATTATGCTTTCTCAGAATAACTTTGGAGCTTTTCCTAAATTCCATGGAGGTGGTTTCTCTAAAGTATAACCCATCTAATAATTTTTTCCAAGCATCTATTTAAAAAAGTACTTCTCCTAACCAGCAAATAAAATAGTAAGTCAAAAAATTTGCTTAATGCCAAAATTAACAGATTACTCAGAGACTGAAAATTAAGGCCTCATAATCAAAAGAACACTGAAATCACTCTGTAATTCATTAGGTGGAGAGAGGGAAGCAAAAACAGGGGGGAAAAAAACCACAAACCAACCAACCCTAAACAAGCCAATTTATGTTTTAGGTAACAGTTATTCTTTCTCTAGTACCTTAGTATTATGTAACATATTGGCAATGTTACAATTGAATATAAATACATTCTAACTATAAATCTACATATTATTAAATTTGTGATAAATTTTATTGGAAATTTTTAAAAATAGTATAAGATATTCATTTATGGAAAATAAAGTTGAAATATAGGATACAAGTAGTTGACAACACATTTTGGACATGCTTTGAGGAAATAATCCTTACCTCTTAGGAGTTGGTGATGCAAAACGCAGTTCTTCAAATGAGTAATTTTCATAAACCTTTAAGAAAAGAGACCAGTAGCAATCACAAAATTATTAGAGACATTCTTGATTAATGCTGTGATAAAACATTCAATAAACGGTGTTGCAACAAACGGTTACCCACGTAGAAGGAAAAGGAAAAACTAAATTACCTATATCACACCACTTATAAAAATAAGTTCTAGATATGTCAAAGACCCAAATGTACAATGCCAGAGACAAACTTAGAAGAAATTTGAGTACAGTAAAAATTTAAATTTCTCCAAAATGAAGACACTGTAGAGAAAAGGCAAAGATAAGCTTTCACCTGGGAGAAGGAATCTCTAAGTCACACAGCCAAAAGGAGAAATGAATCCATAATATATAAGAAATAAATCAACACAGAGAGAAACAATACAAAAGAAAAGTAAATAAAGACAAGTAACTGACAAAAAAATCTGAAAGGTCAATAAATATTTAAAAAGTTATCCAACTAGACTGGGAATCATGGAAATGCAAATTACAACAACAAAATACTCGCATTGCAGTAATCAAAATGTGCTGATAAGAACCAAGCACTGATGACAACATTAAGGACCTAACACTTTGATACACTGCGGTGAGCATGTAGGTTTTGGCAATATTTAATATAGCTGAAGACATGCGTGCCCTACAATCCTAGCAATGCCACTTCTAGATATATATCTTAGAGAAAAAAACTTGCTCATGCACAAAAGAAAACATATAAAAGGATCTTTATTTCAGTATAGTTTATAATAGTGAAAAAACCAGAAAGGCTCATCAATAAGTGTATGAACAAATTATGGAACAGTAATACATTGGAATACATAATTTAAATGAGTTAAAATGAATGAACTACAGCTCTATGGTTAATCCTCAAAAATAAGGGTGAGTAAAACACTAGCAAAATTATATGTGTATATGATACATTTTTATAAACTTCTGAAAAACATATAAAACAATTCTAAATATACTGTTTATAGAAATATCTGTATTCAGTGAAGTATGAAAATATATCTGGGAATGAGAACCATTACATTCAAGAGAGTGGTGACCTCTGGGCAGCGGGTGGGACTGGATCCGGGGAAGGGTTTAGAGGGCTGCAATTACACCTGTAACAATATGTCTCAACAAAAATAATGAAAAGATCTGAAAAAAATTATGGTGAAACGTAAAGACAAAAATGGACTGTAGAAGGGGGTGGCTGCATAGTGTAGTGGTTAGCACATATGCTTTGCATGCAGAAGGTCCTGAGTTCACACCTCAGGTGGAGCCACATACAGTACCCCAGGTGCACCAGGCCCCGGGGTGCACACAGGGAGTGTGTGGGAGGGGACACCCTGCCTTCAGAGATCCAGTTCTTAAGGAGAAACAGCAACATCCATGGGTCAGGGGTGGAAGTGCAGTGGGGGTGGAATTAAAGCGGGGGGCGGGGGGATGGACTGTAGGTACAGGAAACTTGTCATATTATTCCTGATACTTTTGTATTCCTGACACTACCATATTCATCATTGTCTTTCAAGGTTCAGATAGAGTTTCCAACTGCTCAGTTACTTGTAACTTATATTCCACTTAGCAAAGAGAAGCATGCACGTGCACATACATACACACACCACACACATACACACCCACCATTCATAAATCCCTTTCCTTTTCCCCACCCTTTCTATTTTCACAAAAGTGATTTAGAAATCATCTGGCTGCCTTCACCTACTAAAAAGTTACACATAAGAAAAATGTAATTTAAGGTTAAGTCTAGCAAGATTACAAAGGTGTTAACAGCAGGAAAACCCAGGATTCCAGATTTCCAGTACAATGTGTTTTCCACTTCCACTTTCCCTATAATACAGATTCTTATATTTAATAATATAAGAATAGATTATGTCTCACTTTTCCATCTTCCACAGTATTTGGCTCACTACTGGGTAGCACACAGCACCTGTGAATGGTGGATATAAGAAAATGCCCTTTCCTGAAACATGAATTAATATCTCAAGAAGACAGTTTGGTAATAGCGTTCTGTAAATGCTCTAACCCTGGGTGACTCAGAACATTCTTGAAGTACTGCACTTAGCTCTGGTAACTAGATTTTCAGAAGAAATTACACAAATGGAAGCATGTTCATAGGAAACTAAAAGAATAATTAGGGAGGTAAGGATGCCAGGAACTAAACCTCTTAAATAAAAATTGAAATGAATGAGAATGTTCAGCTTTAAATTCTTCAATAGTCACAGGACAATTCATCCAAATTAGCTTTTCAAGTTCTTCATTAACCTCCATAATCTTCACTTTATTTCAGCCATTCATATCAAAAGTTATAAACCTAGGACATTGCTCAGAACTGAAACGGTCTACTCAGTTTTCTGCCCCAGTAATCCCCACTACATCAATTTTTAGATTTCTAGTCCTTCTCACCCCAACTTTCTTTCTCCGAATTTTCTATCTTTCTTTCCAAAACAACAAGGTTCCACTGCCCTCTCTTTAACCATCAAATGCTCAACCCCTTTCTTTCACTATTTATTTGTTGGATGATGTAGCAAAACCTCAATGTTGAATCACTCCAAATGACTGTCTTATCCATGTTCATATGATTCACACTTTACTGTATTATCTTCAATTTCAACTGATTCTTCGAGAATGTCTGAAAAATCTTTCTGATCAGTTTTCCTTAATTCTCCACAATGACTGTTTCATTTTTTTCCCTTTTGTTTCAAAATCATGACCCTAAGATTGATCATTCCCAGCTCCAAACTAAAGCATACAATTTCTACTATCAATAATCCTTTTAGCTGCACAGCCTACAAATTCACTAGCATCCATATTATTTTCTTGTCCCTTTCCTGATACAGTGAAAGAGAAAATACAGTGAAAGAGAAAATGATTTTTCCACCTGAGCTCTAGATATTAATTTTATCTAAGACTCTCTTCATGGATGGTTTCCTTCGACTATCTCCTTATCAGTATTAAAACACGTAAACCTTTCTATATTCAATGCCAAACTCAAAAGCCTTCACTCAATTCCATGTCGTTTCTTTTTATAATTAAACATCTTAAAAGACTTCATCTACACTCATTTTGTCTTCAGCTATTTTCTCTTCCTTTTTATCAATCCACTGTGCCTCAAACTATTCCTACCAATACCACTGGTATGGCCTTAGACAAGTTATTTAATCTCTCCGCACTTCAGTTTTCACATATGTAAAATGGGAATAAAAACAGAATTTATATGGTTGTTGTGTGGTTTAAATCAGTTACTATATGTAAAGTAGTGGTAAAGTGACAAAAGTAAGCTCTGGTCCTAGTTTATATCTTATCTCTTTGGCTGGTATTCTTGTCAATGTTTGTTTTTTTCCTTTTCCTTTCCTTCTTTTTTCTTTCTCTTATCTATTCTGTAAATCAATGTTTCTCAAAGTCTAGGTTTTGAACTTGAATCACTCTGCATATTTGTTTTATATGCAAATTCTTGAATCAATCTCTAGATCAAATGAATGTAACTCTTTTGAGGATTGAAAAATCTCCTTTTTAAATAAGTGTTCCAGATGATTCTGATTGATACAGACAAAAATTTGTGTTTTTTTTAAAAATTTTTTTAAATTATTATTATTATTTTTGATGTAGTCAAAAGTTTGAGACTCACTGATATTGATGTTTCTCCAGATCCTGTCCTAGAACTTCTATCTTTACTCAAGGAAGCAGATATCTATTTTCATAAGTAATTCAAGTGCTGATTATTCTCAAATTCTTTTTTTGAGGTCAGACTGTGATCACTTTCAGGTTTGCAATTTAACTTCCTTTTATATATCTTCATATGGATATTTCAGAGATATCCAAAACTCAACACATCCAAAACTATTATCCTCCTCAACCAAAACCTGCCCCTCCTCCAACATTATCAAACTCACTATTCAAACTCAAAATGTAAACATCTTTTATTTTCTGTCTCTTTTTCTTTACTCTATCACCATTAGTCTCCAAGCCCTATTTAGCCTAAACATCTCTTGAATCTATTCTGACAACTCGTTAGTCCAAGGTATCAGCATATCTCACCAGACTAAGTCAACAATCAACAGTCTCCTAAAGAGACTTAAACTAAACCACATCTCTTGATCATCTGCCCAATTCCATTCTCCATATTCTACCATGATTTTTATAAAACAAAAATCTAATTGTGCCATTCCTCTAAATAAATGAATGCCTTGAATGGCACACCACTTCACTCTGATAATGGCAAAATTCCTAACTTCTGCTTCAAATAATGACGATCTCATTAATTTAGACTAACATTGGTCTCTGAATATTACTAAAACTGGTGGACGAAATATATATTTTTAAATCTGCCTGAGAGCATCAGGAAGCTAAAAAGCCTGAAGTCAGAAACCAAAAGAAATGAGCCTGGTATTAGAGAGAACCCCAAAATTGAAAAGGGCTTAGGTAAACCCCAAATCTCTGAAGGGCTATGTCCCAAGAGGCATGGTAAACTGAAGAGATAAGTACTTTTGCAGAAACTGAAATCTAGTTTTCAACCCTCTCAATGCCTGACTGGATTAACTTGATTTATCATTGGTAGCTCCTCTAGACATCTTCCAAAATGAGTGAAAACCCTTTGGAGGAAAATAACATTATCCTAAAAAAATATGTTGCATGTACAGCTCTCTAGACCTGTAACGTTGTGTCTGAATTTGAATCACTGGAATGTTTGTTAAATGAATAAATTTTGAAAAATAATTTTTTTTCTGATAAGTAAAACAAATTACCTTCATCATTGTTATGGCAATATAGCGAGCCTCCTTCACTATCATGGGTTCATATGAAACGTCCAGCTTTGGTGATGCCAGCCCACCAAAAGTCATGTCAGTATTAGAAGATACAGCCATCACTGCAGGACTGCCAGGAATCCTTTGAGGTTTCTTTACTTGCTCTTGTTGTAAAGATGTTTTTTTCTGAGAAACAGGAACGGCTTTCACTTCCACCTAACCATGATATTATAAGAACCAAACATTTTCATTACATAATTGTCCATGACACATCAAAAGAAGCAACTTTCAATTATGGATTCCCAGTTCCATAATTTTATTGTCAGTCCACTTTGGGCATTCCCTTCAAAGGCTTATTTCACAGTGCCAGAATGACCTTGAGCCTTGTTTCACAATATGGATCTTGAGCAAAGCGTAAAAGAGAGGTCTTGTTTTTTGGAATAAATAATCAGAGATATCAAAACATATAAAAATAAATGCCACCATTAATAAAGTACAGGAACTAATAGAATGAACCTATAATAAATTCTTGCAGGGACTAACATTAAATTATTTTATCACGTAACTCAAGTATAAATACTTTCCCACGATCTCCACATATTTTGAAGTGCTAATCTCAATTTTAACTGTTCTGAAGAAGAAAAGGCACTCCATTGATAAGTCTTAAAAATTAACACATAATAAATCTTATATCTAAAGCCTAAGGATGTTTATTTACTCTAGTGCATAAGGAGTATGATTAGACAGCTCCGTCATCAACAAAACCTAGTTGATGTATGCAATCTAATTAAGCTTTCCAGCTCAATTTCTTCAACAATAAAATGAAGAAATTGAAATGAAAAAATGAAAAATGAAAAAATCTTTCTGTAGAGATGCAAAGAACAGATTTGCTAAGGCATGTTAAAACACTGAAAGTATAAATTATTTTATAAACAATACTCAGAAATACCTTCCAAGAATTATAATAAAAGCCATTATTGCTGTTTGTATGTTTGTTAAACATTAGCAAAAACCACCTGATTCCTAGGTAACCTCAAAGTTACAATTTAAATACCACTTTAGCTCTTTATTGAGTATCATCATTCTGAGGTTCAAAGTTTTTTCTCTTCCTTTCAGACACTATGTTTGTGGTTGGCAAGCACAGCTAAGAATTGACAATAAGATCTTTACAGAAATAGTAGGGAAAACATAAATGAAAGTAAAAGTATTACTTAAATAATTCAGGGGCATCCCAGAACTGTGTAGTGTCTTTAATGTTTATTGTTCTTATTAACGCCATTCTAAGGAGTCAATCATTTGAGACTCTTACTGCCTACATAAAATTAAGTGCAGCTGGCAAATATGTCCCATTAAATACCCAGAATTTTTTAGTTGGAGTTGAGACAGATTAGTATTTGACCTGATATAATGCCTTAAAAATATTAAAATCTATCTTATATATTTACAACATAGAATTTTAAAGATATATAGTAAAATTCTTCAACTCATGTATACTGCCAGTATTTTTATACATAATATTTTGGTTTAATCTTTATTTAAACAACTATATTTACTCTAAGTAAATTAACATTAAAAGCACAGTTGCCTATGTACTATGAATTTTTAAGTAAATCACCGAATAATTAAATATACTGAGTATTAAGACATTATAGAATGACAACTACTCTGCATTCTTTTACACTGTTTCTTTAAAATTTCTTTGCTATTCTTTTATTTCCTATGTGACTGTCTTTTTTCACTAAATAAGATTTCCTTGGAAAATCAATTTATAAGTTAAAAAAATAACAGTACCACTTGCTACTTAAAAAGCATTTTGGATCTCACTAAAATATTAGCTGCATACCAACTGTTATGTTTCAAATAACTGGCTATTATTACATAAAGATACTTCAACAAATTTTGATAAGTCTAAAATGCTCTTAAAAGTTCATGTGTTATTAGGCTGAAAATAAAGATTAAGTATGTTTTCAGCTAATATGATAATATGATATTAATAAACATCAACAAATCACTTTTCCTAAATAATATTTTTAGGACTTTCTTAGATATGGTTTCTAAATTAGAGATAAATCTGATATGGATTTTGAGCATAATTAGAAGTTTAGTGTAAAGAAGGACAGAATGGGAGAAGCAAAATATATAGGAGAATTACAGAAAGATAGATCACGTGGACAAAAAAAAAAAAAAGAGGAGGAGAGCAAAATAAAGCATAATGTCTGACTTTGAAATGCAAGATGTAAACAAACCAAATATCAAAATGGAGTAAGAGAGAGCAAAATACACAGAGGGGGAAACGTAAGAAAATACAACTAAAGAAATACTATAAGCATTACAGTAGGAACCTTAAAAAGAAATATTATGCTGACCTGGTAAATGGTTATTACAATGTAGTCACACAAATAAGAAACATATTGTGGGCTCAAAGATGGAATTTAACAACTCACTACATACACCTGAGTGAGAAATTCATCAGTGAATAATACATTAGCCCCTCAACATATTAATATGTATTGCATTATGATAAAAATTCTGTCCGCAGAGCCATTTTTTTTGTATCACTATCAGGGTTACTTTATGCTCAATTCAATTTTTTTCTTATAATTTGTTTTTTGCATTCCACAGAGTAATTCATAGAGGGCATGAAATCACTTGGATGAGACATAATCTTCCTTAAAAAAGAGAGAAGTGAAAAATATCATACTATGTAAATGTATTATATATATTTTATGTAATTAAGAGTATATACTATTCCATCCTATATATGTCTGTTTGGGTCATGACTGAAATCCTTACTGTGGGTCAGGGCCAAAACTTTGAAAGCTAGTATTAGAGCTTGCTTAGGTAGCACATATACTGAACGCCACTGGTACAGATAGACTTTTGTTTAATATCAGATACTCTTCCATACAATTTTACTTATTGGTCTTAAGACATGTGAACTATGTATGTCTCTTGCCTTTTCTTACTATGAGTCAGGTAAAAGGTTTCATTGGCATGTGCTTCTTCATGCTATAAATCAAAGAATGTACCAAGTAGTTGAAACAGTTCTACTAAAAGTAATTCTGAGGTAAAATCAGTTGCTCTGTAAGCAAAAAGGATTTTGTGGCTTAATGAACTCTAAGCCCAAACAATCAAATTTCCTTGTAATATAGTTTTGAGGGGTGAGGCAGCTGGGATTACCTATACAAATTTGCATTCAATATTGATTTTTTTTTCAGAAATATGACAAGTTTTAAATGAGAAATTTACATTAACAGGTTATATCACAAAAGAACTTAATTTTATGTTACAATATTCTCTAGAATGTCATTATTAATGTCTCAGGGACAAGGTATACAAAGAACTATATTCATCAACACATCACCTATAACTATTTCCATTACTCATTCTTTTATAACACAAGTTCATTTACTACTAATATTTGATAAATATCATTATTATATTTTAAATATTGTTTCAATAGTACCAAATGCAAAATATACTTCAGTCTTTTAAAAGACACAAAATTTTAAAATGTATTCTTTTATTGGTTTATTTAATCACTACGTATTGAGTGCCTTCCCTCTATGTGCTTAGCACTCTTTCTGCGGACACTTTCCTATCCTTCCTTTGCATCACCAAACCACCTAGTGAAATGTAAAAAACAAACAAAAACATATAGCTTGGAAAACTGGATACTACTCAACATAAACAAATCACTTAAAACAATTTTTTGGCTTCCTCCATTACATATATGTAAAGAGGGTATTGCAAATGGACTCCAGGCACTTGCCATTTCTAAAATTTTATTATTCACAATAGCCATACACAGATGTCTACTAATTTAATTTTGATATAATTACCTTCATATTGGGGACATGTACCACATCCCCATACTGGTCTTTTGTTTGAACAGTTATGGTGGTAGGCCAACCACAACGAATATCATCCTTGTTCAGGATCAAAGATGTTTTCTGAGGATCAGCATAGGAATCTGGCTGAAGCCACCTTCCAGTAATAAAAGAAACAAGCACACACAAAAAACAAACATTCATCAACATTGTCACTGAGTAAGTCAAACGAGTAAAACATGTATCAAACAAAATGATAAATCAATAATATGCCAAGCATATGAGATTTCTGAGGTTTACAAATAAAATAGAAATAATTTTAAAATCAGAAAATGAAATTTTAACTATGGCTGATTTAAGATAACCAAGGCAATGAATTTAGGCTGAGTATAATTTGAAGTGCCTAGGACACTTATTTTTACTGAGGGAGGTCCACCTTAACTTGTCAGCCCAAAAGCCTGGGCGAGAGCAGCTTCTCTATAAAAGCAGGGACAGAAATGGCATTCTGCTTCCTTGAGGAGTTAGGTTAAAACTGTCCTGTCCATTTTCTCTTTACACAATTTCTTAACTTTTTTTTTTAACCAATTTTGCCAACTTTCTATACTTTGTGAAAGCCATTCCTGAATTCGTTCCATGATATATTCAAGTTGTGAGGTGAGTAATAAGTACTTCTGTCACGTGTAAAAATGTCCACAAATACAGTAGTAAGGCTGGCTTAAAAGATTTTCTATACTTCTCCAATCACCATTTTGGTTTTTTAAAACTAAAAAGCAACCTTTATATTTTTAAAATTAAAACTAGGAAGAAGTTAGATTCCTACATTTACTAGAAAAATCACACAAACCAGCATATTTTTTTATCTTAAAAAAAAAAAAAGCAACAAAATAAATGAGAACTCTACAACCTCAAATGATTTGACTTAAATTCTAAATTTATATTTGTATTAACTGTAGATTTGAAAAAACTCATATTATTAAAACAAAATATAGCAATATATTTAGGAATTTAGTTAGATATTAAATATTACTATTCAATATACAGACTTCTCAATTATACCATGTTTCACATCTTTTTTTAAAACAAAGTTAATCTAGGACACTTTAAAATAATCAACTAACAAGTATCATATATTTTTAAAATATTAAAAGTACCATTTTATACTTCAGCAAGTTCAAAACCAGATTATTTTAGGCAGAATTTTTAATATCCTGATGGAGTCCCCTTTCATTTCTCTTCAGAAATGAAGGCTGAGGCAAGCCCTGAGAGAAAGCAACTGTTGTACTCAGAGTGCCTTACCTTGCAAGCCTTCCGCCACTTGATCCTGGAACACAAGCAATAAAATCATCCAGGAAGGACTGTTCATTGCTCTGGATCTGAAGTGGTAAGTTTCCTTCCAGTGCCTCTAATATAGTTGGTGAATGAGAAAGAGCTAAACCCTTTCCAAGAATACCAGAATGGGTTTTGCACACCTGTTGGATAAGAGAGAATATTTATGTATTTTAAAATATAAAGCTTTAATTACATGAATTTTTTAACGTGCGTACAATTTTTGATAGGCTTTTTTGGAGAAATCATTTTCTCCCCATGCCACAGTGCTCCTTTAGCTTATAAAGTAGAAAACTTCCAGGAGGAAAAACTATGGGATAATACTTCCAGAGTCTTTCCTCTCATAATAAGGGACTTTTCAGAGCCACGTGCTGCTGCAAACGGTGCATCCCCCCCACTCTAGCCCTCTACATGTTACATCCCCATTTGTCAGGGCCAAGGCTGCTTTCTGTAGGCAGCTGTGGAGGCCCCCCTCTTTCTGTGTCTCCATTATTGGCAGCTATCATGGGTAGGTGTGTCTGCTCTCATGGGTGGTCGGGGTATGGGGTACCAAGGTCTTGACTTGGGCAAAAAGTGGATGGAAGCTTGGTTGTTGTGGCTGTACATAAACTGCATCAGCAACCAGGCTTAGGCCTGGTTAACGTTAAGAAAAAGAGGCAGATAAAACTGAAATTTTAGTCCTCACCTATCTGACAAGCAAGCCTACATTTTGGAAAGACCTGCTTTAAAGGCTGAAAATAAAAACTTTTTAATGATTATAAGATAAATTTTAAAACAAAATATTTTTCATAGAAAAGGATTATAGTTCCAGTAATGTCCAATTTATGCAATAGTAACTTCTGCATTCCTCAAGTTATATAATTTCAAAAATCATGATTTTTGAAATCAAACAGACTTGAATTTGAATCCTGGCTTTGGACAAGAGATTGCTGTATGCTCTTCAGCTAACAAGTTACAGACCTTCCTGAATCTATAAAATGTATAAACTGGTGATTGAATAAAGTTATTTGGGTTATTTTAAAATTTAAGTTAAATAACACTTATAAAATACATACTACATTGCCTAACAAGACTTAGGTGTTTAATGTGTTAGACCACCATGACTACTTGACATAATAAAAAAAATGGGCAATTTGGGGGAACTTTTTTTTTC
This sequence comes from Eidolon dupreanum, assembly GCA_028627145.1. Classification (NCBI taxonomy): domain Eukaryota; kingdom Metazoa; phylum Chordata; class Mammalia; order Chiroptera; family Pteropodidae; genus Eidolon; species Eidolon dupreanum. Next base: position 18,936,198 of record CM053508.1, read on the forward strand.
CTTGAAAAGTAGCACAATAAAGATCTCTTTATATCTGGCCTAAATGACATCTTATAATAATTGCCATAATTGCTGTAATAATGAATAATATGTGAACTCTCTGATGGTTCTCCTTAACTAAAATGTTATCTGACACATATTGTTTATTAAATGTTTGTTGAATTAATTTTTATTTTTGTATTGTAAGGTACAGATTTAACTTTTCTTTTAAAATACAAACAAAAGCTGGTGGGTGTTTAAAATTTAGAAATTTCTTAACATTATTGAGGACACCGTAGCCCCCTATGATTACACATATGATCAAGATCATAGACTTTGTCACCAAACTTTCAGAGGTCAAATTCTAGCCCAGCTGCTTACTAGCTGTGTGATTCTGGGTAAGTCACTTAAGTTTTCCTTGCCTCAGTTTCCTTATCTGTAAATAGAGATAAGAGTCTCTAATTCATAGGGTTGCTGAGAGGACTAAATGATTTAAAAATATGCCAAGTGTTTGAAATAGTACTTGATAAAGTTAAGATCAAATAAGTGTTTTTTATTATTACTGCTATGATCAATTTATCTCAGGAAATACTATATAAACCACTAGTTGTAGGTATTAGAAGACCTAGATACTAGTCTCTATCTCCCCATTAGCTGAATTCTTAGACAAGTCACATAACTTTTCTAAACTTCACTTATTGGTAAGACATAAGAGATAATACCTACCTCAAAGTGTGATTGCAAAAATAGGTAATATTAAAGATATTATAAATTAGAGTGCTCTATAGATATTATTTAAATTACTACTAAAACCTTTCCCCCCCTTTTTTTCAAACTGGTTAATAACTTTCAAGATCCACTCAACATGCTCACAGGTCTGCAAAGCTTTCCCCTACACCCTTGGCACTTGAGAGCTATTCTTTCTCCCATAGGATTTATGTCTCACTCCAGAGTTAACACACACCATGCAGCACAGCAAGGACTCACATGTGTGTCTCTCATCAACGGGAGAAATTATAAATTATTTATGTTTATAATCACCAGTGAACAGAATGAAGTATTTAATGAATAAGTCTTATTTACAAAAAAATTAAGGTTGATCTGAGTGAATATACACTGCTTTTAAATTAATGTACAAAGTTTATCCTTACAATGTTTGGGACAATACCTGTAATGCAGCCTCTTCAAGAATTTCAAGATCTTCCTCTAATTCATTACCTGTTGTGTAAATAAAAGTTTTACTAAAATCTATCAATACTTAGTTTAACTTTCTAGTCTTTTGCATCCTTTTACCTTTTTCACAATTCTGATATTTCAGATTGAAAATAACTATTATCATTCAAGATAAATCTCAGTGGTTTATATTTTAAAATGTAATTATATTTTCAATGTGAATATAAGCTATAAGTTTCAAGACAATACTCAAAATACATTATTTGAGTGATGTGTAAAAGCTTTATACTATATTTATGCATATAAATGTAAAATTTTGAGTATTCCTTATTTTTTACAAAAAAAAAATAAGGAAACTGGTTATTCAGAATCTGAGCCTTTTTATTTTGGTTATCGTATAGAAGAGCTACACCTTTCCTGAACAAAAGTAACTGGCAGGAAAATCTAAGGTAGTGACTACATCCTCTAGCCATTTTCTCCTTTCTGGCTTAATACAGAACACATTTTATTTATTAAATTTTCTTTGATAGCTTAATTTATAAAATATCACTTCTAAAGGAATACATGTTCAAAAGGAAATATTCAAATTATACTGAAGGACAGAATAAATACTTCTGCCACCACCCCCCACCCAAACATAGAGTGTCAACAGTTTCCTATGTATTGTTTTAGAAACTTTGTGTACAAATAATAAATGTGTATGTCAACATAATGCACATATGTGCACATACATATATATTTATACATAAGATAATGTTTGTAAAAATGGGGCCCTCTTCTGTAACTTGCTTTTCTCAGTTAATATATTTTGGACATCTTTTATGGTCATGACACGGAGGGCTAATTGTTTTGTTGTTTTTAAAGTTACATAGAGTCCCACTCTACGGATATACCATTACTTCTTTAACCAGTTTCCAACTGATAGGCATTTTCGTTACTCTTCATTTTTACAATCACAAGTACTGTTATATTAATCTATCTTACAACATATATTTTTTGAGCACTTGTGCAAGTATGTATAAAAATTGCTACATCAAGAAGTATATGAATATAAAATTTGAAGTTACTGACATATTTCCTTCAAAGAGGTTGTACTAATTTTCCTATACAATTAGAATATAAAATGTCTCATTTTCTCATATATGTCAACATTAAGTAGGAGCATGGGAACTAAGAAGGACAAAAGGTAGCAGGAGGAAGAAAGAGAATAAAAAAAGAAGAGCAGAGAAAGATAAATGGGAAGAAAGAAAGGATCAAGTGGGAAAGGTAGTCTCAAAAGGAAGAGATACAGATAAACTTTCAGGGGTGAGCACTGGGGAAATATAAACATAATGCTTTTTATTACCAAATATTGTGGAAATAAAATGTTAAACTGTAGTTAAATGTCATAAAATTGGTGAATATTTTTAACTTTATTTTCTTCTTTGCTTCTTGATTATGAGTCAACTTACATATCACACCACTTTGTATCACAAAAAGGGATACCGTTTCTGCCACTGCCTTATTTCTCTGCTCTGCTTCACACAAAAACTCTTCCAGTTACCTTTTTCAACCTGACTCTCCTTCCTGACTTTCCATTCTCTCACTCTGATCTAAAAGGCCTTATATTTCTCTCATTTTACTGACGTATTTCTTATTGCATATATAAATAATCAAGTTTTTAGATCCAGTGAAAGATTTTAATTGACTTCTCAACAGCATTCGAAATCCCATGAATATCCACTCTCCTGGTTTCACTACTGCCTCACTAGCTATTGCTCCATCATAGTCTTTTTCCAGTTTTTTCCTCCTATTTTGTCCAGCTTTGAAATTTTGGCAAGCCCCAGCTTTGATCCTGGGCTCTTCTCTTTCTCATTTGCATTCTCTTCCTAGCTCATCTTTCATATGGTCCCATGTGTTTAAATATCAATTATGTTCAAATGACACTTCTATTGACTTGTTCCCTGAGCACCAGACAACAAGTTCTAGTTTTCCACTTGGTATGTCCACTAGAATATTTAAAAAATATCTCAAACTTTTGGTTTAATACTATATATTCAGTTCTTAACCCAAATAAATGCCTGGCACGTAGCATGTATATAAATAAAGAAGGGTGTTTGTGAACACCAAAGACTTGAAGATACTCTTCAGTTTCCATTTAAAAAATCCCAAACTACCAAGATATTAAGCAGCTATTGCTCATGAGTGTATGTGACTATGGAATTCATTTTGCTAATCTATTTTTTAAAAGTAATATATAATAAATGTACTATAATAAACGCACTCTATTCTTAAATTTTTTAAAAAATTGTAAACAAACACCTAGTATTTGTCCAGACTTACCAATAGGAAGTGCTAGGTCCTTTTTCATCAAAGCTGCTGCACAAACCCCACCAAGATTGGCTAATTCTTTTTCCAAATGAATGACTCCCTGCATAATTGCAAAAACATATTAACTGCTTTAAAAAATGTTTGGAAGATAATGTGGATTATCAACAAATGTGACTTGCATTCAAGCAAAACTTTTGAAACTAGAAGAAAGCATAGTTAAATTAAGGGTGGAAGAGATTCGGGAGGATCACTCGAAATCATACAAATGTCTAATCGCTATGCTGTACCCTTGAAACTAATATTTAAAAAAAAAAAGTGGAAGAGAATATTATGTCTCATGCTGGTTGTAAGGTTCGGGCTCATGGGTACACTGTCCTAAGAATTTTTCATTTGTTTCTTTGAGGAGACATGATTATTTTTTTTCCCTTGATTTTGCTTTTGTTGTATGATTTGAAACATTCAGAAGAGATATTTGGTTGGTCCCACTGTGAAATCAGGTTCTATTATTTTACTCAGAAAGGTACAGCAACCTGTGCAGGGTTGGAACTAAGTCTTCAAAGGCTGGGTCATACTGCACAGACTCCATTCTCTTCATATGTTAAAAGTAGCAAAAACAGACGACTGTACACAATTAAAGTACAAAATATTTTAAATTAAATACTCTAGCTTAAAATAAATTCGACTTTTAAGTAAAGAAAGCAAATAAATTTAAGTTAATAGTAGTCCTTAGAAACACAATCTTCCTTAACAGAATGAGAGAATAATTCATTCTTACCTCGTCAGGTCCAGGGCTAAACTCATATCCAATTGCAAAGCATTTGAAACCATAGAAAGAAGCTTTGTCATCTTTCACATAATCTGATGCAGTCTCCAATGAGAAAAGGGCCTCATTTCCTAAGGAAAAAAACAAACACTGATTTTGAAATCTTGAAATGACTTTGTTTTATCCATCTGAAGGTACGTAGCAATACAAATTAAATACTAAAAAAACCTAGCCTTTGCGGGGAGGGTTCCTGTATCTACTTGAACAAAACTGTGCTAAAAACACTAGAAACAATGGAACCATCCCAAATGAACTGTGTTTTGTTTTGTTTTCTTTTTCTTTATGGTCAAATTCTCCTTAATAAAATGTCCTACTTTTAAGTTACATGAGCAATCATTTTTCAATTTTATGTCAATTACTGAAGTGACCTAGGTTAGCCTTTTCTGTTTCAGAGCAAGCAATCCTTTACCCTGCCATTTGGCTTTTAGTTTTGTCTGATCTCTTCACAAATAAAGAAAGAAAGATGACTGGAAGAAAAACTCTGAATTCAAACTGGCTATTAGTTTTTGGGGGATCACAAGTGTAGTTATGGTTAATTGGTTGAAAACAGAACACTATACATATAGTTTTAAAAACTTAAACTTTTTTTAAAGGAAAATACCAAGAGCAGCAATAAAAGTGCAGTGTGCTCTCTGTCTTTGTCTCTCTGTCTCTCTGTGTCTCTGTCTCTCTGTATCTGTCTCTCTCTCTGTCTCTCTCATGCACACACACACACATCCTCAAGCCTGACTGAAAACAATAGTTTTAAACAACAACCCAGTAGGTTAGGTGGTTCATCAAATTCTCTTGAAAGGAAGGAACCCTTAGCAAGGTCTCAAAATTTAGAACTTACTGGGAACATAAAAGATATAATACAGTTTTTCTATAGTTTGGTCCCAACTATACAGACAGCCACTCCTCAATATTAACTCTCTGCTTTGGTCAAGCTACTCTTTCTTCACAAGCTCCTCAAAACATTCTCTCTTCTAAAACTCGGTCACAAGACGCTGCCCCTTGCCCAAAAATTCTTCTTTACTTCTCAACTGCAACCCAGATACACAGTAGGTCTTAAAGAAATCCTTCTAAAACTTAAACATTTCCAGTGATGTATTCCTACTAAATACAAATATCATAAATGCATATATTTTACCATAGAAAACATAAGAGAAAAAATTACTTACCTGGTAACACTAAAACCATAGTAGGCCAACCAGAAGATCCAGAAAATTTCTTTAATTCTATCCAGGAATTAAGATTTTCATGAATAGATGTCAATTTTGGTCCATATCCTGAATTTTGAAGAGTTCTGACAGGAATCAACAAACGAAGGACATCTTCTGACTGTGCAGTACCACACTGAGGGTCAAACTCGATTGTCATCCACCGTACACATTCTGGAAATGTTACCTGAGGTCACCAGGCAAGAGGACACTTGCATTTGTTAAGAAGAATTAGATTTTTACTTTTTGTCTGTCTTAGAAACCGAAAGAACATCATCCTGCAAAGATGAGGCTTTCAACATATTTGTAAAATAAATTTTAACTAAGGAACTAAGAGTCATTTAAATCTGATCAGAAATCAGGATATTAATGTCCAACAACATCTGTTCCTATACCCCACTTGCAATATCTACTGCTTTCTATCTAATATTTAGTTGATATTGCATTAAAAATATTTGTAAGTACTTATTTGTATCATTGGAACAAATACTACAAAGCTGCTCAATTTCTATAAACATACAGCTATCTGATTTTCTTGTGGAAAAGTTTATTATATAGTAAATTTTCCATTTCGGTAAGTATATACTGAAGGAACACATTGGTAGGTAACTTAAAATGTAATTTAATAGGTAAAATATAAAGATATATTGATGGAAAGTTAATAAATGACTAAAATATAAGGTTTTAGTAACTTTTAGGTTATCTAGCATTCATAGTATCTGTTATAAATGCTTCTTTTCATCAGCAAAAAAACTTCACATGAAAATAAACATACATACACATACATGAAAAAAACCTAGATTTTTTTTCTAATGTGAAGTTTTATTGCATATGAGTTTATGATGTCATATAATTACATGTATCTTTAAGGCCATTTCTAAGCTTCTGTCACCATCATCACAGAGCAAATTCTGTCATGGTAGGCAAGTAAGAATTAAGCAGGTCCTTGCCGAACAGTAAACTATGAATTGGTTGTAGGATATGATATGAACCTTTAGAAATTTATTAAGTATGACATTAATTTAAAAAATTATCTAGGACAAAGACAAACATTTTTAGTAAGGAATATTTAAAATTCTCCATTTAAATGAAAAGTTCATTCAACCTTGTTCATAATAACACAAGTATAAATTAACATTAAATTAATAAAGTAATTGGGGGGATTGTTTCATAAACTATATAAATGTCTAATCAATGTACTATATACTTAAAAGTAATAATAAAACAAAATAAAATGCTTAAAAAAAAAAATCTAAATCGAGATACCATTTCTCCCATTAGATTGGCAAATGGCCCAAAATTTCACCATATACTCAGCTGGGAAGGCTGTGAGAAAACAAACGCTCTCATTCACTGTTTGTGAGGATACAAAATGGTATCATTTCTATGGAGGGAATTTGTCAACATCTAGTAAAATTAAATATGCCTTCACCCTCTGAATCAGCAATCCCAGACCTATGAAGCACCAGGCTCCTCATTCTATATTTGTTTAACTATCAATCTCACTTGTAGGAATTTACTTTGAATATATGCTTCCAACAACATGGGGAAAGAAAAAAAAAAAAAAAACCTGACCAAACACATGCACAGTTATTCATTAAAAAAAAAAAAAATTTGTAAAATACTGAAAGTACCCTAAATGTTCACATACATGAAATTGACTCCTTCACTGTGGAGTACTACGCAGTTATAAAAGGAAAAATGTGAAGATTACTTCTTTAAATGGATATGGAGAGATTTCTATATATATTGTTAAATTTAGGAAGCAAAGTACAAAATAGTACAGTGTACTACCTTTTCTAAATAAAAGAAAATAAGATTACCTCCCCTGCCATTTTCTCTACCTACCTATCTCTCTCTCCCCTGATTTTTTCAAAAAAGAACATAGGAAGGATATGCCAGGATACTTACTGGAGTAAGTGAGAAACAGAAAAGGAAAAGGGAATGAACTTATAATTCTAAGTATATTATTCTATATAATTTTATTTGTGGAACCATGTTAATATTTTACATATTTAAAAAGATTAAATCAAGTGGGACAGGAAAAAAACTCATAAAATTGAGTACAAATAAACAAATTGTCTAACTTTATATTGAAGTTATATATGCATATATACACATACACAAAAAGTATTCTAACTTTTGAATATCGTACTTAGATTATATAATTAATGTCAGGGGGATTTATTTTAAAGACATATGCAAAAGTCATTAATTTTACTTAATAGTTTTATTATTAATAGTGACATATATTAATAAAATAGATGTTGATTGGAACTACTAAGGAGTGCTCAAAAACTAATGAAAACACAGTAAAAGAACATAAAATCCAACATGAATGAACTGTCACTTGCCAAAGCAAAATTTGAGCATCAAAATGAATAATGACAGCAAAGAATTATAACATTAAGCAAAATAGGAATCTTAAGTCCATATTAACATAAACACATACAATAAATGAATAATTTTTTAAAGTAGAAGGGATGGGAAAACCCTCCTTTATAACAGAACAACAGCTGGAGGGCATAACAGAATTAGAAAGCCACCATTTTGCTACCACTATAGTAATAAACGATTTGGGTAACAATAACCAACGGACGCTAAAAACAACTGGGTGAAAATTTGTTGGGGAACAGTAATTTTACAGTCTCTAGATGTATACCCATAGACATTTTCAAAGAAAAAAAAAGATGCTTTTTTTGGTGGAGATATTTGCCAGCTATCACCTTAATCAAGTGACTAAGTGCCTCTGGATGAAATTTACTGAGGAGGATACAACACCACTCATGTCTTGCTACCCACAGTGTGTAACCTGAGTCTAATCATTAGGAAATGATCAATCAAATCCAAATAAAAGGATATTTTTACAAAACCACTAACTGTATTCTTCAAAAATTCCCATGTCATAAAAGAGCAAGAAAGGCTGAGGAACTGTTTCAGATTAAGGACGATAAGAGATCTAAAAAGTAAATCTAAAAATCTAATGTATGAGTCTGATTGTTTCCCAGAACTGGGTTTTAAAATATGCTATAAGAGCTACTTTTGGGACAAATGGCAAACTGTTTAGCTTATAACATAATATAATACTACTATTTTTTAAGATAATAATACTACATCAATGTTATTTTATATTCCCTAAATCTGATGACTGTATTGAGGTTATACAAAAAACTTCACTATTCTTAGGAGGAGTTGTGATGTTTGCAACTTACTCTTAAATGGTTCAGCAATAAATAAATAAACAAATACATAAATAAATACAACAAAGGTGGCAAAATGTTACCTGAAGAAGCTAAGTGAAACACATATAGGTGTTCATTGTACAAATCTTGTTACTTTTTTCTACAGGTTTGAAAATTTTTGAAATAAAAAATTGAAATACATGAGCAATGAATATACACACACATTTCACCTGCATCTGTATATGTGTGTCTATACTTACACTAAAAGAAACAATTGAAGGATAAACTACGAAATTATAAAATTAAATGCTACCTATGACAAGAAAGGAGGGAACAGAGTGAGCGGATAGAGTCAAAGCCAGACTTCTTTGACTATACAAATTTGTTTTACAGATTTGACTTAGTACTATGCAATTACTTAAATTATTATAAAGCAAAACAAGATTTTAAAAGCAATTCCTAAAAAATCAAAATGAAAGTAGAATGAATGATGCCATAAGTATATTTAATTAGTGGCATAACTGCACAGAAGGGGACTATTTCTACTTACTTTGTAACACAGTCACTGACCATATCCACTTCCTTTAAAACACAGTCATTTCTCTATACATCCTAGTTGGGACATACCCAAAAGACAACATACATATGCGCAAAATACACAACACATGCACATACATACAGAAAATGAATAACTGATTTTCTAATTCTAATATTTCCAGTGTCATCAATAACAGGGATTCTAGAGAGTCATGTGTAACATACTGTGGTCCTTATTTTAAATTAGTAACATCAGTACAAACTCATGAAGAATTTTGTATTAAAAAAATATACACATAAATGCACCCAGACATATATATACACTCACATATATAAATACATATACACATATATAAAAATAGCATGTGTCTGTGTGTATAAATATATGAGTGATTATATGTGAGTGTATTTACTAGTTCTTGGCACTATAAAATATTTATAAATAATGACCAACACGGGAGAAATGAGCATCCTCGGTGCCAGATATTGGCTTTTAAATACCCATCACCATTAAAAGGAACCAGGGCACTTTGAAAAAATGGCTGGTTTCAGGTCTGAGGGAGGAAAACATGTAAGATGAACCTGGAAAATCTTATTATACCAGAGAGCCAGGATGCTATGAATGACCACAGAAGTGTGTCTAAAGGATACAGGAGGCAAGCTGAAGAGGTTCCTGTCCTATAAGGACATAAGATCCAGTTTATTAAATAAAACTCAAGGAAACAGAAAAGAGAGATGGAGGGGATCTTATAGATTAAAAGAGACTTAAGAGACATAACCAATCAAATTAGGTGGATCTTAATTGGATTCTAATTCAAACAAAAACATTAAAATTTCATTTAGATTGTAATTCAAACAATTAAAAGTTTGCATATTTGATGATATAAAAGAATTATTAGTTTTTTTTGGTGTGATAATAATATGATTATTTTTTATGGGTCCTTATATTTTAGAGACACACGAAAAATACACGAATGTGCTTTAAAACAATATGGGGGGGACAAAATGGGTGGGGAAGAAATAAAACAGGTATGAACAAAATTTGATAATTGCTGAATCTGAGATGATGGATAAATGTACTGGTTTCTCCTTTTATATATTTACCATATTCTAAAATAAGAAGTTGAATATTTTATAAGCACAAAGAACTTAAACTTTTAATTAAATTCATAAAGTTGATCTCAATTTACATGATACAGTTTAAAGAGCAAGAATAGGACTTTTTATGCCCTATATTTGTAAATGTTTTAATGTAGTTTCTACATTATGCAAAATAGAGTACTTTAATGTCTACATTGGGTATGCAAATTTTCAGAGTTCAGGCTGTGGTACAAATATCAGTTCAAAAGTATGATTTTTAAGTTTTAATGGATATATCCACTACTATTACAATACATAATATGCAGTTTGGTATTATATACTGCACTGTACTTAGAAAAAGATATGAGAACAACTCTCATAAACCCTACAAAACTATACTCTTTAATGATAAAAAACTGTCTTAAACCCTTTTGCGTATCTGAGAATGGCCTAACTACCTTCTGTAAAAGAAGTTACATTTCTGAGCTTGAGGCTCAGTATCCTTTAAGATATCATTATAGAACATCAAACCAATTTTAAATTTAAACTTTCCCTAGAAACTGGTGCCTACCTTGTAGTGCATCACACATGCAGGTTTATAGGGGTGCTCACTCTCTATGACAGCATAATGATTAGAGGTTGTACAAGCAGAGAGGCCTTGCTCAGGCTGGTTTCCTGTGGTGCTATCTGTTGACTGATTAGGATTGAATGCAGGGGGTGCATACTTCTGATTCAAAATGGCAACTGAGGGAAGCAACTGTTGAACAAGACCAAAGACTTCTACAGCCACCTAGTGTAGAAAAAATGATTAAATGAGATAATAAATGTAAAAATTGTTTTAAAATTATTAATTACTATAATTGTTAATTATCTTTATTATTAAGAATTTCCAACTAAAGTTTCTTCTGGCTAAGTTTTTGTTTAAGAGAAATTTGTTCTTTGGGAAAAAAAGATTTAGCTTAGATGTCTTAGCTGCTATATGAAAATAACCTAGTTTGTATTTTTAAATACTTTGCCCTTTTGTGATATGCATTAACTATGTTTTTTTTCAATAATTATGCCAAAGAATCAATAATTTATGATTTCTTCCTTGTCTTGAATACTTCACAATTTCAAAATACTCTGAACCTTTTACATTGCTGTTTATTCAAAATGAAGAAAATTTGGCATAAATCTCAAATTAAAAAAAAACAGTTAACTTAAGCTTTCTTTATATATAACTCTAAAATATATTTCCCATTCTCAAATTCTTCAAATGTAAAACCAACAAGTAAACACAGTAATCCACTAATATAATAAAACAGAGAGGTTTAACTAATGACTTCTACCATTTAATATGTCTATCTCTGTTGTTACCTATAACCCAGGTGCCTCAAAGATTAAAGTATTTTTCAAGGAAGAATACGAAATCTAAAAAGCGACATTAAAAATAAAAAGATTCAAAGTTATAGAATTAAATTACACACCTTGGGAATAGCAGCAGCTACTGGTCCTATGTAGGCTATAATAAGGGGAAGCAGCATGGAAAACAGACTGGAAGAGCTAAGCAGCTCTGGAATGTCATCAGCTAAAAAAGGCATTAAAACTACAGTTAGAGGTAATTTCATTATGATGTACGTAAGCTATACTAAACTATATTGTATTATCTTGAGCAAAATTATGGTTGGCATTGACTGAATGCTTCCAAAGTACCTGACACTAATCTAAGGGCTTTATTTACATGTGTTATCTCAATTAATCAATGAGAAACTTTTTTCTATCCGCTTTTTAGAAGGGGAAATCAAGGCACTTGGCATCTAAGTACCTTGTCCCAAATCGTACACCTGTACAATGATATAGCCAGGATTAGAACCTACAATAACAGTCATGACTTTAAACCAGTAGTCTTGGGGTCACATGTGGCTATATGTGTGACATTAGGCAAATTACTTAATCTGTACGTGCCTCGTATACATCTGAAAAGAGGATAATAAACAGTACTTCCCTCACTGGCTGTTGTGAAGGTTTACATACATAAAACACTTAGAACAATGCCTGCATATAATAAGCACTCCAAAAATGTTTGCTCTTATTAGGCTATCATGCCTTCTATTTTTCCAAGGAAAGTACTTTGCTGATGTATGTTTGAATCATTTATCCATGAATATGGTGCTGGAAAGATAAGTTGAGTCTAGATAGTGAAGACCTTTGTGATAAAGGCCAATCAATTAAATCCCAAAACTTGTTTCTAGATCTGCTGTTGCTTCAGCATAGGCTGGACACTTATTTAAAAAGTAAAGTTTCTTAGTCTAGCTTAAACCCCTAGTTTGGATGGGCCAAATATTCTTAATTTTTAATAAGTGTCCTAGGAGAATCTGATATGCAACTAGGCTTAGGAACAAATGTTACCCATCAGTAAGGTGAGATGAGTAACAGTGAATTTTTTTGAAAACATCTGTAACTCTGCTGCCAGAGTGGAGGGTGATGGAATAACTAGACAGGGAATGGGGAAAAGGTGGCCGTGAGCTTATTAGCGTGTTATCCACCCATGAAAAAGGGGACACGCGCTTGCACCACGGCAGCTCGAACTATGAGGACAGACAGGGGTGTACACAAGATGTAGAGTTTCCAGTGGAAGAACTCAATTTAAAAAAATGAATTAGGGGGAACGTTTAGAGCTCTCCAGACCTTTGGGTAAATGGTGATACCATTACTGGAAATAGTACATATAGGAAGAAAAACATGCCTAAAGGAGAAAACAAAATGCTTTTTGACTAATGAAAGGATAAAGCAGACTGTGTTTAATCAAGTTTTTATTTTACTAAGTTAACTAAGAAAATAATTATCAGGTAGTTGCTTTAGAATATTCTAAAAAAGTCTACGTTACAGTATGGCTAATTACAGTAGAGTATGGCTAATCCTAAATGAATGTATGTGTATGTGTGGTTCTATAATGAATAAAACATTCTGGAATTCTACAAGATGGTTCCTCTTCAGGAACTCTGAGCATAATTAATCTAAAATATGACTATAAAGAAAGTAAAAGTCTTACCATCCACAGCTAGAGCTCTGTGCAAGAGGTCTTTTGCAGCTCGAACAACGGTGCTTACCACAGAGAGAGCTCTGCTACAGTTTTTATCTTCCTCATTGGCTTTACTCAGAAGTTGGGACTGTAAATCTCCATCAAATTCACTCCTATAACGTGAGTGACACGAGATTATTTTACATGGTAGGTAAAATGTGATCCAACTCTAGGAATTGTGTCTAGATCACAGCTCCTCATTTCAAATTTAAAAAATTAAAGTTTAAAAAGTAAATATAAAATTATATAATGTCAAGGAGTGATAGGACCTCAACAAAAACAAAAGCAGGATAAGGGCATAAAGTTACTTTAAATAAGATCAAGGAGAATCTATCTTAGAACCAATATTAAACAAAAGCTCAAATTATGCTTTTTTTAAAAAAAAAAAAGTCTGAGAAAGAAAGTATTCAGGCAAAAGGAACAGTAAGATAAAGGTTCAGACAGGTACAAGATGGGTGAGTTCAAGGAGCAGAAGGAAGACAAGTGTATCTGGAATGAAAGGAGAGTAAAAACTGACAAGGTGGTAAAAGTAAGCAGGAGTTAGATCATGTGAAATTTGTATGCCACAGTAGCGACTATATATTTCATACTGGAATGGGAATGCGGAGGTATGAGAGGGTTTTGCCCAAGAGCAGAACCTGACATGATTTACATTTCTATAAGACCATTCTGGCTGTGCTGTGGAGAACTGACTGTAGGAGGGCAATGTGAAAGGAGGGAGACCGGTCTAGACGCTATTACAGTTAACCAGGTAGGAGTAGTGATGGTCTGGACTAGACTGTTTATTATGAGAGTGGTATAAAATGTCAGATCTAGGATATTTTAAAAGTACAGCTGCCAGGACTTGATGGACTAAATGTAAAGTATGAAGAAGTCAAGAATGCCTCCCAGGTGCTTGACTATAACTGTAGATGGGGAGGACTACTCTGGACACATTAAACTAATATATCTGTTAGCCAACTACCTAGAGTAGCCTTAAAGTGGTATAGTAGGTAAGCACAGGTCATTCAGTTTCCTGCCTAGGAACCCCAGGACCATAAATCACTACAAGTGTGCCTTTAGATAAGTGGTTTAACCACTCTGTCTCGGCCCCTCATCTATGAAGCAGGGAAAGGAAAAGTGCCTACCCTCATGGGGTTACCATGAGAACTAGCTGAGATAACACTGATAAAGCACTTGGAGCACTGCATGGCATACAGTAAGTGCTCAGTACACATTAACTATCATCATCATCTCTATTATTGTCACGCAAATAAAGATATCAAAGAGGGACCTGGATATTCAGTCTAGGGCTAAGAGGAGATGATATAAGATATAAACTTAGGAGCCATCAAAGTAGGATGGTAAAGTTAAGAGATTTTAATCTTTTTAAATTTAATTTTTAATTGAAGCTAAGGTTATTTATTTTAAAGCTTGGTGAAAAGTATCTAGACATCTAAAACACTGTATTTTGTAGAAGATATAAAGTCTGGAGAGCAGATACTTTTAAGGGGCTCTCCAGCTTTTTGAAATATATAACTCTTCTCTGGTGTATATGGTTTTTAATCTATGCTTTGAGAAAGAAAATATTTGTATATTGTAGTGTTATTCTGCTATGTAACAGAAAAAGTTTTCATGACTGGAGTAAAAGGACTAGAAAGCCTATGTAGCTATTTAATGCCTATTATTTCTATTCTATTTCACATGGAGAAAGGAGGCAGAAAATCTACATCTAGGTAAACTGTTCTGTGTTAACTACCTAGGCAGTGTCCCCAGATTATATATGAAGGAAAGAGAGGAAGGCAAGCCTCTGAAAGTGATGTGCAACTTCAATGATTGATGCTAAATCAGGCTGAGGACAAATGTGGTGATTGACAGTCACTGCTCCCTAGGATTCCAGCTAAGTTGCCAAAAGAAAAATTCAGACTCAGTGAGAAATGTATAGTTAAAAAGTTTTTAACCCAAAATTGTTATCATTTTTATTTTCCACTGTTTACATAAGAAATGGTTATTGTTAAAGATATTATAAGAAATACATCATTATATATTTGAGGGCCCCAAGGACTAAATTCACAGACCAAAATATTCTGCAACTGGATGACAGGATCAAGGCAATACTAGTACTTGGGTAGAGTTGATGACTGTCAGTTTAAGGTATTTTTGAGGGAAAAAAAAAGAATACATTTCACTTAAATTTAAAACTGCAGACCATAAACTATAAAAATGAAAACAAATAGCATATATGCCCAGTATATAAAAGTTTCAAAGATATTATAAAAATAATGGCAAATGAAACATCTTAAAGCAGTCACCTGTATAGTAAAACTGAATTTATATAATGAGAACTTTTTATATAAATTAGCACAAGTACTATGTGCAAGAAAGGTAGACTAGAATTTATTTGTTACTACCCATAAAGCATTTTTACCTTGATAGTGAATTGTGTATGCTCTACCACATTAAAACAGTTTCCTCTCTCTCTACACACACCTACCTATAGTAGAGTATCTGTGGAATCTGTCCTCTGGTTTGGTTTGTGCCATTACTACTCAAACTGCACGTGCTGAATGTAAATGTCACGCCGTCAGGGCACTGAACTGTGGTCATTCCTCCATCTCCATTGGCTGTACGGCTTCCATAGTTTCTCAAGCGCACAGCATATTTAACATTTTCCTTCACAATAATGATGTAAAACATGTTTATATTTATTCATAATGTACAGAAGATATACAAAAAGAACTCTGCAATAAACTGGGCAAATATATTGAGTGTCTGTCATATACCTAGATGATTTGGTTAAATGAGTTTTTAATGAATCAAACACAATCATGAACACTTATTCATTATTTAACAGAAACTGTCCTAAATAATGTGATTTGATTAAATTAATCCTTAAAATGGCCTCATGAGGTAAGTACTGTTCTTATTCTTATTTACAGATAAGGAATCTAAGGCATAGAGAAATTCAGTAACTTCCCAGAAGTCATAAAGCTAACAAGTGATAGAACTAGGATTTGAATATGGGCATCGTGACTCTAGTTCCTGCTCTTAACAACATCGTAAGGAGTATCAGTCATAATAAAAGATTTATAAAACATTATAAGGTAATAGTTTTCTTTAATGAGTTTAACTTTTGAAATAATTTTAAAGGTAAAAACTAATGATGAGTCTATTATATTTTTATTTTTAAGATATAATCAGAGACAGAAATAGGTAGACATGGGGAAAAAAATCCATAAGAAAAAGTTGTCCAAAACATGATGTTCTATACATAGAAAATGTGAGATACAGATATTAGTGCCTTATGATTCGTGATATATACTTCGCAGTGAAGGTTTTGTATTTTTTTTTTTTTTGGTATCTAAATTCTTTTTGATAAAGTCTCTGATAAACTTATCTAAAGTTCTGCTCTATAATGAAAATTATTATAACTGAATTTGGAATTACTCTATTAATAATTACTTTAACATTAATTAAAATTTGTTTTACTAAACAGTTATTTACTGCTAGATGATTAAGTTATATAAACTAATATTTTTTAAATGAGTTTTGGCACATTAAGAGAAGGAAGGACAAGAACTAATGCTTATTTAGTTTCCATACTGTGCTAGGCTTTGAGGTTAGTACTTTATTCCATTATTTAATTTAATCTGAACAACACTACATTGTAGGTTTTATCCTTCCTAAACGACAGGTAAGTCTCAGACCAGTTAAATGATGACATGCTCATGTCTTAGAGACAGTATGTGAAAGAGCAGATATTTGGACGTAGGTTGGTTTGACTCCAAAATCTAACTAGACTTTTTGCTATACTAGACTTTAAGAGCTTTTCTGTGAAAATGGAATATAAAACAGTATAACTGGAATACAGTAGGTAATCTATAAACGTTTAAAGCACCACATAAAGGAATAGTTTTCACTATTTTTAAAGTAAACTACATAACAATACCTCTCATTTACAAAAGAAACATGTTAGTAAAATTACCTTTAAAGGAACAACTTTGTCAAGTCTGATTTCAGCTATATCACTGGGTGAATCATCTGTTGTATAGGTTCCTTTGACTAATTCTAGAGAAGTCCATCTATGAGAATGGGTTGAATCTCCTGCATGTTCGCTCTAATTGAAACAAACCAAAACAATATCCACCATACTCTTTACGATATGAACAAGAACATGTCGATTATTGTTTTAAAGCAGTTGATTTTCTTGCATATAAAAGTTAGCTATTAGCATTTCCATTATTTAATTTTTTTGGTACTCTATAAACTATTCATGTTTATCTGATTTCCTGAGGGGTCTTTAATAGCTAAATCATATAAGTGGACTTTTCTCATTTGATGTCTTCAAACGATTCTTACTTCTTCGCAAGAAGAGTGCTATATGTAATTATAGAACCTAATGAAGTAGGGAAATAATTTAAATTAATTGCTCAAAAGAATCAAATAAGACAGATTATTATTTATGAGGAATATTTACCTTTCTGTACCATTTTAATAGAACTTTGTGAAAACTCAGGTACGTTAAGTAATTTAGAGAATATAGGAAATAGAGTTAAATCAATCAATCATTAAAATACCATCTTTACTAAGAATCATCCATTAGCACTCTATGACAAAATTGCTTAACCACAGATACAGGAAATAATAGCAGCCTAAATACTGTTTTTGTTTCTTTAAAACTTATAGTAACAAAAAAAAATTTACTCAAGATTGAAATTGGAGGATTAACTATAAAATGTCTAGTCTTTTTTTTTTTTTTTAAATCTTCCCTGGAAGTGTAAAAAAATGAGGTAAGAGTGATCCAAGATGTCTCACAATTTATCAGGCAGAATTTCTCCCTTTCAATTTCTTTAATGTTGCCCATCTACAACTGATCTGCTAAACCCTCAAAGTTTGGATTATTATACTACAATATTAAGTTCTGACACACATCCTGCACAACAACATGAACACTGTAAGAATGGTACTTACATCATCAACCAACACCTCTAATTCATATTCATGAATTCCACCTCCTCCATAGACAGAAAAACCAACCACAACTATTCCAGGTTTGTCCACTGAAAAACAAATTGCATCAGGGGACCCATTTCCAGTGTTCCAACTTCTTCCCTGACTTGTTTTTGTGAATCGGTTAGCGCTGGCTTTAACAGAGTGGAGAGAATTAAGTCCATCGATCTGTGAAAGACAAAAGTAATTATATCAGTAGTCTGTACCTGAGTATTAATAACATACCTTTAACAAAACTATCCAAAGGTTTCTAAGAAGTTCAATAGAGTAACCTACATTTAACAAGTAAGTTTAAACCTTCTTAAGGTACATTCTATTAAGAGATTAACCAGCAATAAAACCAGATTTTATCATTCCAAATTCACAAATCATTATCACTTGAAAATACTCTTTTAGTCAAACTATACATTTCACTTTATTTATAGTGTTAGCACTATAAACTTTTAAGTTATCAGTCATACCATATGAATGAATTATCGTTCTGAAAAGAGATACCAAAAATTTCATAGACATTCTATAGACCAAGTTTTTAAACTATGCTACACAGAGCTCTAGGAATTCTGCAGAGATAGGTATGCAAGAAAGAGGTGAATTCAGGTTCCCCTCTTCTGTCAGACCATCCCTCCTCTTGTCTGTGAATTTTTAAGTAAGACTTCATTTGCAGAATATGTTGTCTTAGGTATTAATACTAATGTATACAGTGATACTATAACTTGGCATTCAATATTTTTGAATACATACACAAACAAATATAACTTCACTAATTACAGACTCTCATTAGAGAGGATTGGAGAACTTATTTTGGTTTGAAATCACTCTTTTTAATTACAGAGCCTGCTGCTGTTCTATGTAAGCTGCAGAAATTTGGAAGAACTATAAGAAGAAAAAAATTGGAAGTTTACAATGCTAGTGAAAATTACAAACAGCTCCGGGAAAGAAAGAAATATGGGTATCTAAGACAGGACCTTTGGGAACTCCCAAGGTTGTATATTAGGCACTTGTAACTTTGAGTTTTCCTTTTCATTAGAAAGGTGAGTTCACTGGGGATAAACAGATAGTAACATTCTGAGGGGGAACCTACGCACTATCAACCTTTTCTTTTAGGATCTAGTATAGAAGGGAAGCAAGCATATTACAGACTGAATGAATAAGTAAAAAAATAATAATAATAAAATTTCTGACAAGGGCCTCAGTAGCCTTCAAGGCCAAAGCTAACCAAGAAATGGAGGAAGTGCTTCCCAGGGGAAGATACTAAAATCTACTCAGGTCCACGTGATCATTCAGAAATCCTAAGGCTTAACTGTCACTATGAATCAGTAATAAGTGTTGACGGGATAGGTTAATTCAGAATAGATTCTAAAATTTATAACTAAGAAAAAGCAAAGACTTGGAATTATAAAAGTAAAATAGAGGAAAAATGTTCCTTTGTAAGAAATTTGAGACCTGGGACCACTGACTATATGCTAGTTATTAAATATTCATTTGGATGCTATAAGATATTTCATATTATAATATGATTTTCAAAACCAATGTACTATCTGCTTTTGGGGAAAAAAATAGAAACATTTGCCAAAGTCAGCCAAAATGTTTTAGACAAATCATAAAACATATTGAGTAGGGCAGTGAAACAGTGAAACATAACACCACTTTACAAAATGTAATGGCACTTAAAATGTTTCAAAATGGGTTTCTTAAACATAATAATATTTGATCCTTTTAAAACTTTGTGATAATGCCTATACAACGTGAATGTACTTAATGTCACTGAACTGTAGACATAAAAATAAGTAGAACAGTACATTTTATGTTATATTTTACTACAATTAAGGAAACTTTGTGATAGAAGTGAGATAAAAATTCTTATTCCCATTTTACATACGTATTTGTCTAGGGTCAATCAAGTGGGCGGAGCTAAGGTTTGAACCTCTTCACCTTTTCCATACCACATGCTCAGCAGTCCTACTTCTATCACCCATCACCCAGCAATGCCAACTGTTTGCTTTCTTTAGGACATAGCACTGGGGTTGTGCAATGGGGTGCTAAGAGAAAAAGGTATATACTTTGTATTACTGTGACATCCTGAGTAAACTGGTGAGGGAGAGGAAGCAAGTAAGAGCAGAGAAGAGATATAAGGAAGGGGAAAACAAACAGCTTAGCCAAACGGTATATTCTAAGAAAAAGAAAAATACACTGGGATTGAAATCAATTTCTATGAAGCCAAAATATGTAAAAAAGAAACTATGTTGAAAATTTAAACATGTGCTTATTATCCAATCTCAAAATAGAACATTACCTCAGATCCCAGGGCTGACGCTGTCAGTTCACTGACAATACTGGCCAGTAACCCACAGGTATTGGAGACCAGGTGGGAGGAGAAGAGCTCATTTTCCCTCCTCAGGCTGTTCCTGACTGGGAGCACAACGATGACCAGCATTTTCTCCAGAACTTCACGGAAGCTTGTCATCCCTGAGATATTCTCTTCACTCTGTGATACACGAAAATAAACAGTTCTAAGATACTGCTTTATTTTCCTTCATGTGAGCACCCAAGTGCAAAATCCTGTCTTTCTGGATGACACCCTTAAAGTTCAGACTTGAGTCTATGCCTCTAAATCTATAGAGCTGTATGTGTAGTCATTATATCAACTTTTCACTTAGAAGTCCGTTTTGAAAAATTAGTCTGTGTATCATAGAAGTACCATACAGTTACAAGGTATATGTGTCTATTAGCTTTCACTTACTCTCTTAACTTTTCATAACAATCCTTTTTGACAAATAAAACTCTTTCCTTTTAAAAAGCTTTTTCTATAGGACAAGATTCCAATCTGAGATTTCTGGTATATTCAGAGGTAAAGCAACTATAAAATACTGTGGTCTGTATAAATCTATTTTCTAATAAAAGCTTTCTGTACATACATGAAATAAAAATATAAAATTCTACTATAACTATTCTTATAAAATTTTACAACTTCAATGTATTTAATTTCATAAGTGAAGACAGGAAAATTTCAACCCCTACCAATGAGAAAACTGCAAGATGAGAAATTACAGAATCTCATTAAAGTCCACTGGGAAAATACTATTTTTCAGAAAAAAGGAAAAATATGATTGATTTTGATTGATATCCAGCATCAACATTACTTATCTCCTTTACTATCCTTGATATCTCTTAACCCACTGTGAATAGAGAGCAAAACACATTAATTTCATCAAGGGGCCAAGTTTTATTGTGGACTAGGAATCGAGCAATGTAGATCTAGTTCCAGTTTTGTCATTGTGACTCAACATCTTCATCTGTCAATCAGGGGAATGATTTGCTATGATTCAATTATCAAAATTACCTTGGGGCTTACTGAACAAGCAAGTTCTACTACAATACTTATATTCCACACTGCTTTACAAGTTATAGTATATATATATATAGCAGATTCAACAGATTTCATAAAGTTATAAAATATTAGGGTGGAAAAGGGTCATAAAATTAAATCACTCTCCCAAAGACAAATCAAATATGTAAACGCACATACTTTTAATCCATTAGAAAAAAATTAAGTAACTTTTCAGTTACAACCATTGTGAGCATTATTGTGAATCATTCTCAATATCATCCTTAATGTACCATCTAGGCCAAAAAAATAAGTCACTCAGAGATAATCTCCCATCTTTAAGTTATTTATATTATTATTTGAATAAGACTACTATAACATTTTAATCAATGTCTTATGTAATTGGTTTTCCAGGCTTTAAAATAATCAATTCTTGATTTTGTTAAAACTGTAATTCTTTTACCCCTATATCACTTATACTCTCCAGAAACTTTACTTTCTGAGACATCTTTTGATAAAACTCAACCCACAATTGTCCTCCATAATTAATAGTCTTATAGAGCTATATTTGGAAGATTAGAGGTGGATTATATTTATTTGGTGGAATGTATTAAGTTATACCTACTTAGCTTCTGATTAGTAATTGACAAGATTAATATAAGAAGATTCCCATATAATCTTACTATGAAGTTAATAGTGTCAATATGCTTTTGTTGAAAGACCAAAAAAAAAAAAATTACCACATCACTGGCTACTAAAATTTCAGAAAAAGGTCATCGTATTAATTGGTGGTGGGAATGCAAACTGACACTAGCTTTCTGCAGGGCATTTTGGCAGTCTGTGACACAGTTTTAACATGTTTCTCCTTGACTTAAGAGTTTTTCCACTCCTAAAGATTTATCCTGGAAAAAAATCAGCATGAATATACATAAAAATTCTGTCAATACTGAAAATAACAGTATTGTTTAAAATACTGAAATATGAGAAACAACAACGTAAATATAAATATATGATAAAATTATTATACTAAACTCCAATGGTAGAATATCCACTAAAAAGAGTAGAAATAAACTAACCAGGATATATCTTCATAGAATATTCAGACATACAAATATACAATTATTAATTACTAATAATCAGCAAATGTTAGTTCTTTAAAATTGTTTTTAAAATATTGTTAAATTTTACTGTATTTTTAAAGGAAACGCAGCAACGCTAAAGGAAATTCCTAAAGAAAAATACGGATCACCCATAACTTTATCGGCAAAGCATTATTTTCATTTCTCAGTATTCTCTTCTAAAATACGTATTATTTACATATTACAAACTACATATGCCTTTTGCATACGTATTTACAGTCACTCATCACAATACATTTATACTTGTTTCTGGTTTATAAATTTAAAAATATCTGCCTTAATATTAAACAGCTATTCTTAATTGATGAACCAGATTCTATCAAAATGATATATCTAAATTCAACAATTTCACTTAACGATGTACACTTACACCTCTAATTAGGTTTCTAATTTTTCCCTTTAATAAAACACACATATATCTTAGGAGGTCTTCAAATTGTTTCCTCAAAAAATTTCCTTTGCAAATATTCATCGCATGTAATACTGAATTGAGAATTTATTTTGTAAAAATATCTTCTATATACCACCAATTTAAGAGCTGTATTTAGCATTTCACTCATTTTTCTCAACTAGTACTTAATTATATTCCCAGCAAATAGTAAATGTACAATTAATATTTGCTGAAAGATGAGAAGAAAAAGATTATTAACATTCATTACATAATGTCTTAAACCATCTCTGTAAGTTTAGTAGGTTTCCTCATAGTCTCATCAGCATAAGAAATCTATTTTTCCTTTTTTTTTTTTTTTTTTTTTTTACAAATAAGTTGATAACCTCAACAGAACTTTCATTCACATTTAATTTCTAGTAAGGTTAAAAATTTTTTCCATGCTGGTTCACTCTTAAGTCCTTCTTATATTTACTTTTATTATTACTACTGAGATCTTACAAAGGTATTATAGCTAACTCTGGAAATTTTCTTTCCATTCTGCTATTATCCTTTTTTATTTCCACTTGTCATTGAAATTTTTCTCTTAATTTTTCTGTTGTTTTGGTCAACAGAAAATTGCTAGTATACAATAATTAGGATAATTTTTCTATTTTGTACGCCTTTTTAAATTTTTGTTTTAAGGATTAATTCTCATCAACTTGGGAGTAATTATACATGGTTTTCACATGTATTTGAGTTAATTCTTCATGTTTCTATGACTATTGTTTTATAATGCTTATTTTAATGTACCAAAATGTTAACAGAAAATCTTTAAAAGTTATTTATTTCTTTAAAATTCAATCTTGGCAATCTAAAATATTATATTAGAATATAAGAGTTTGCTTATAGTATCTGCAACTTTCAAATGATTCAGCCAAAAATAAATACATAGGAATTCATTACATAACTGTCCATTTTTTTATAGGTTAGAGACCATTCAAAAATAAAAATCAGAGAAAAAAAGATCGTTTATTCATAGGTAAATATGAGATTTTTTTCCTTAATTTTAGCTCTTCTTGTGAAATACATAATCATTTGGTAAACATATTTACTAATTTAGAAGAATAAGCACCAAGCTAAATATGCCTCCATTGACAGTATTATAAAAGATATTTCAGAAGAAGACCTACCTGGCTGAGTTTTTCCATATGTGCTACCAAAAGGGGAAAACGGTGAACTAGTGTTGAGTCATTCTCCGTGCTAACTTGTTTAACAATTGATCGTAGTAGTACTTCTCCATCATATGCAATAGGGAAGATAGATGTCAGCTTAACAGAAGTGTGACACAGAGCTGACATAACCGCTGCAAGCAGTCGACTACTTGATGTCTTGAAGTTTGCTTCTTGGATATCCTTTTAAAAATAAAAATATATACTCCATCAAAGAAATATTATGTCAGTATAATCCAAGTTTCTGGATACATAAAAGGTAAATACCCTTTTAAATCATACCAAACTTTTCTAGCATTCAGTCATTGTAAGTGTCTTGTTAAAGGACCAATATTTCATCAGTATTTTTAAACATATTTAAGTTACTATCCAGTGAAGGTGGAAAATTGTCAAATATGGTCAAGGAAAATTCACCTCCTGTCCTCTAGTAAATGAGTTTATATATTCCTATATCTTCAGAATCATAGTCATCTCCAGCATTTATTCTCAAAGAAAGACATCAGAAAGGCCCCGATCAGTATACATATAAGGCATTTCCAGTACCAAGCACTGAAACTATTTTCCTCAAATAATAAATAACTTACAAAGTAATTCTGTGCTACTATAACATTTCACTAATGTTAATGTTATTATGCTACTATAACATTTCACTGTCACAAAATTATGCCATCGCACTGCAGTTTATTCTTAAAAAATTACCTTTCCTAAAAGTTAGAAAGATTAAGGCAACTCTAACTTATTTTCTTGAAGAGTATTGAGTAATACATAATATTTTCAACTAACATTTTACAAACTTAAATTACCTGATCCAAACAATTCAACAGATCACAAAGGCAAGCCCACTGTAAGGCAGGAGTTGGGTAGAAAGAATGAAAACAGGCAGTAAAGGTATTATGGCACTCCTGAAGGACAGCTTCTAGGAGACTCAGGGGTTGACTGAGATATCCTTGAGGATCATTATCCAACTTCACCATGCAGTGATCGACTCCTTCCGATAAAATTTTTCTTAACAAAGTTCTGGTTTTTCCAATACATTCTGCTAATTTGCTAGTTTCTTCTACAACTGCTTTTCCTGCAGCTTTGAAAGACACAAAGCAGATTGCTAATTAAATAGAATAATAAATATGCATGAAAACATTCAATATCATTCAAGTAATTTCCTATACAGCTAAAAATCACAAGTACTCATAACCAAGAAAGGAAGCAATTTAGAGATTATGTGTGGAGCAAAATTATTTCTTTTTTAAAATCTAAATAGAAAAAGAAACAAAACACTGGTCTCAACATGTAAGTCTAAATCAGTTGTTCAAAATATTTCTATTTGACAGAATCTGTTTAAAATAACACTTTGTTAGAGTATTTCATTTTAGCCTAACATGAGATTTTTTTTTATCTGAATGACTTATAATGTATCTTATTCTTGATAAGTCAATACATAAGCATCACAGCAAGTTTTAATCTGCTCAATTAAGGAACAGGTTAAAAGAAGCTGGGATCTTAAACTCTTGGTTATTCCTACGTAAATCTTTTTAATTCTCATGCGTTTTCTCTCAAAAGTCAATTTAAATAACGCATCATACCTGACACTGGGTAAATTTCACAGGTATAGACACGCAATAACCTCAGACAGCAGGTGCCTACAAAGCGCAGTCTCTCCAAATCCAGAAGCGTGGCCGTGAACTGGAACCCTTTCAATCCTCTAAGTTCTTCAACTCCTAAGACTAGGGTGGTCCAGCTCCAGTGAAGAATACTCAACAAAGACTCAAAACATTCCTAATTCAGAATATGAAGAAACAGATAGTAATTAGTTCAAGTGATACTACAGGATGTATCAAATGAAAAGATGGCGTTCAACTTCAAAACTTGATCTTGAAGGTTTTTACTGAGTTTTGGCAGCCCAAAAAACAGGTATTTTATTAGTTCATTAAATTACCATTAGGAGCACCTCTGAAACTTGACAAAAATGGTAACATAGTTAGGCTTCTATAAAAAAACAGTCTTCAATATTTACTTAAAAAATATTTTTAAGTTTCCCTGTTGCAAATTTATCTAGTTTATCATAGAAGAAAAAAAAATGAAAACCCCATAAATACATGTCTACCTAAAAGGAAAACTAAACTCTACATCGTCACTGTGTAGATAAACCAAAAGTATTTTAAACACTTGAATAACTTTTGAATATAATATTTTAGTATTAGATATCAGCAATATCAAAGAACTTATTTTATATCTACATATTAAATTTTAGAATATAAACTATAGCTAACACTTGTTAAGTTAACAGAACATAAAAACTGACTAGAAAGATACTAAAAAATTCTTATTTGGACTTTTAAAAATTCTAAAATATTAACGTAAGGGGATGAGCATCCATTGTAGTTCTAGTTGGTTTGCAGGTTTTATCATGCTTACATGATGACAGATAGCTACTAGATGAATATCAAAGCAAATCATTTATTCCCTCATCCCTATCAAATTCCAGTCCTCTGGTGTAGTAATACCAAGAATATACCTTAAAAAAAAAAAGGCATATACCTTAACTTTTTAAAGGAATGATTGAATAAGTTTCTTATGTAAAAATTAAAATGACCTAATTACCACAAAACCACTTAGATATAAATAAAAGAATTACTAAGCACAGAAAAAAAAGAGATGACTGAAAAAGACACAACACAGTCAAAGATATTTATTTGTATCAACAGATACCAAACTGATCTTAATACTACAATGATCCAAGGTGCCAGGCAACCAAAATTCTTGTAGTCTATTATTCAAAATACACTCCCTATAAACTGTCATAGCTCTTTTGGAAGGCCAATTTGAGATAATATATCAAATTTTAAATGAGCATACTTTAGTAGAAATATTCCCATAAGTACATAAGCAATCAGATACACATATGTATGGATATAATAGTAAAACATTAGAAACAAACAGTCCTTTAATAGGAAAAGAGTCAAAAAAATCAGAGTTAGAAACAAACAGTCCTTTAATAGGAAAAGAGTCAAAAAAATCAGAGTATAGCTCATTCCACAGTGTTTCCTTTCACTATTATGAGATGTATAGGAGCTTAACTCTTGTTTATATCAATTAGCCTATGGTAAAAGTGGTTTTGTTATACGTTGTTTTGCTTAAAGGCACAGAACCTATAGACAACATTAAGTGGGGACTTACTGTATAACTATTCTATGGGATACAATACAAACATTAGAAAAGACTGAAATAGAACCAAATATAGTAACATAGACTATGTCCATGGTGAATACTATGAAATTTTCAAAAAAAGAAGATGCAAAACTTTAAGTATGATCAAACAAAAACGAGAAGGTTGGATAGCATACTATATATACAGACTAGTAAACATGTGTATGTATAAAAGATAGTCTGGAAGTATATACGTCAAAATGTAAATAGTAGTTATATATAGTGATAACCGGGTGATGGGAAAGGAACTTTCATGTGCTTTTAGTATAGTTTTTTTTTCCTACTCTACCCTAGTCCCACCATGGACGTGTATTAATTGTGTGGTTTAAAAAAACAAATAAGATTTGTTTAACGAACAAGATAAAAAAGAAAAAAATTTCCCTTTGCATTTTACCAACACAGCTACCAGTTATATTAATAAATCGCATTCAAAGGGAGAAAAAAATGGTGTAGATGATAGAGGCTCTGTACATCCCTCTGGCAACCAAATCAAAGTTGTGACGGAAACATGGAGCAAGCAGCAAGGGAAAATCTCTTGGGATCTAGATGAACAAGCCGTACAACTACAGAGAAATCCAAGAAGGCGCCCTGCAATGGCAGAAGGTAGGACCGGGCAAGGACATTGGGCTGCCGGGTCCCAAGCAGTTGAGTGAGACGGAGGCTATGGAGCAGGAGACACCTCTTAAAGGGGCCGCGTCTGCGAGCAGATTTTCACAGTGACACACCTGCTAGCTCTGAGCACCAGTGCCTTTTCAGCTGCGCGCAGGAGGCAACAGGTACTTACAGGGAGATATTGTTGGAGTGAGGGCCAAGGTGAGACTTGCTTGGTACAGAAGTGCAAGTGGTATCCTTTGTTCCCTGTTGAGCCCTCTCCCCTACCAATGCGGCGGACACAGGGCCGTCATAGCTGTGATGTCATCAAACTGGATAACAGAGGTTGCTCTGTCCAGAGGATTCCCTGAAACCCTGCCTCTCCCAAGCCACATCCAGGTGTATCCTCAGCGAGTCAGGTGCACCTTGCTGAGCAGCGCCTCAACTCACACTGGAGGCAGCTGGCATCAGTTTCTGGTGTGGCCTTTTAAGGCAACTATAATAAGCACAGTATCTGTGGATTGCTTGTTGAATCTTGACAGATGGCCCCAGAGGGGTAGAGGCTTGGGCTAAATACGGCCTGCAGAACCCCTCACAGGACTGTGCCACTGGACACCTACTTCACAAATCCACACTAATAAGACCAGGAGACAGGAGCTTTGCTTAGTACATATTAACAGACACAGAAGGCAGCCAAAATGGGAAGACAAAGAAGCAGAAACCATATGACAGAACAGAACAGAGATCCAGATATAATAGAGTCAAGTAATCTAACAGATGAAGAATTCAAAACACTGGTTATAAAGATGCTCAATAAACTTTTGGGAAACATAGAGAACTCCAACAAAGAGACAAAAATGGAGATGGAGATTATAAGAGGGAACCAGTCTGAAATGGAGAACACATTATCTGAGATGAGAAGTAAATTAAATGGAAAACAAAGTGAATAAAGAAGAGGATCACCTGCCTTATCTAGAGGACAGGAAAGTCAATCAGGACACTAAAACAGAATGGCAAGAAAAAAGATGCCAAGACTATAAAGATGACTTAAGGAGGATATGGGATACTATTAAGGCTCTAGATATTTGATCAACATAAGTGAAGAAAATCAAGATGCTGAACTACTGTTTGAAGAAATAATGATGGAAAACTTCTCTAATCTGGGGAAGAAAATGGACATAAAACCCCAGGAAGCTCAGAGTATTCCAAAAATCAGGGATCCAAAGATGCCCATACAAAGACACATCATAATTAAAATGCCAAAGGTTAAATACAAAGAAAGAATATTAAAAGCAGCAAGAGAAAAACAAATAATTATCTACAAAGGAACTCCCATAAGACTGGCAACTAATTTATCAAAAGAAACTATGCAGGACAGAAGGGCTTGGCAAAAAATATTCTACAAAATGAAGACCCAGGATATACAACCAAGAATAATTTATCCAGCAAAGCTATCATTTAGAGTTGAAGGACAGATAAAGAGCTTCCCAGACAAAAATAAGCTAAAGGAATTTATCACCACCAAGCCAGAATTACAGAAAATGTTGGAGGGACTTCTTTAAGAAGAAAAAACATGTATCAAAAACAGGAATAAAGAATGGTAACAACTACATTCTTATCAATAAGTACCTTAAAGGGAAAAGAACTAAGTGTTCCAACCAAGGGATGGAGTGGCTAATAGGATAAGAAAACAAGACCCCTACAAATGAAAAGGAAGGAAATGGAAAAAGATATTGCTGTGATAAACCTAGAAGGTATTTAAGTCAGACAGAGAAGGATAAACACTATGATTTCACTTATATGCGGAATTTAAGGAATAAAAAGAACAAACTAATAAAAAACAGACTTACAAATATAGTGGACAATTTGGTGACGGACAGAGGGGAGGGGAGTTTGGGGGGCTGAGAGAATGGGGTGAAGGGTTAAAGAAGTACAAATTAGTAGCTGATGGATAGTCACGGGGATGAGAAGCACAGCATGAGGAATGCAATTAGCATTAATACACTGACTAGGTGGAGAGAGTCAGGGGAGGGAGGGAGTAATTGGGGGGGATCATTTTACTAACTATATAGATGTCTAACCAATGTACTCTATACTTGAAACTAATTAAAATAAATAAATAAATAAATCACATTCATATAGTGCCTTACAAGTAAAAAAATTTTTATGTCCCTTGTCTCATTAAAAATTCATAATGATGCAATGATGTAGTTTATTTAGATAAGGTGCATAAGAATCTTCAACAAATCAATGAAAGAACAAGACTTTCTGAGCAGACATACCATGATATTTCAATGACATCATGCTGACTTTCCATTCCACACAGGTAAGCCCAATAGCACCTGCATCTTTAAATGTGAAACAGTGATGGCCAAGTAGTTCAATAAACTCACTCGTTAGATATGTGACCCTTCTATTTTCTCAAGCATTAAAGTAAGACTTTTTGGTCAAAACCATCCTTAACTTTTCCTTCACTTTTCAACTCCTACAGCATATGTGGTAATACATGATTTATTAGAAAATCTACAATTATTTCAGAAATAGCTGGCATGTTAAAGTCAATCACAATTTCTATTTTCCCATTATTTAAAGTGCATATTCTTTGTCCTGAAATGTCAATACTAATACAAAAACAAATCTGAGTTCATAAAGCTATGTTGAGATAAACTTTTGGAAGAGTGGTAAAATGCTAAACATCAAAATGAAACTGAACACTGGATAGAAAAGCTGAAATTTTAAAAAATGGCTTACCACTGAGACAGTTCTTGCAAAAGATCTCTTTAAAATGTGCACAGGTTCGCTGGTTTGCTGTTTGCCTTTTGAAGCACTGCCATCGCTGGTTGGAAGTCTGAAGGTAGCAGACATATATAAATTTATGTTGGAAAGTCCAATGACATTTTTCTTTCCAAAATATATATTTTTGCAATAGTGAAATAATTAAGTTATACATTTAAAAATTTTTGTTAGGTAAAATGCCAATATCGGGGTTTTTAGAAACATTTTCCAATGCTAAGCCAGATTTTTAAGCACATGAGCACTCATTCCATCTTTTAAATTGCACCTTTGTAAGACTGGGTAGTAGAGAATCTCTTCTCTTACTAGACAACAGATATAATTTATGTTCTCTAGTAATGGTACTATTAAATTCTACTATTTAAAAGTTATTCAACAAATGAATCCAGGAGTAGTCCAAGCAACTTGTTATGTTCACAGTGCTATGTATCACAAACACTAACTATAACAGGGCATGAAAACAAAAGTCCCTTCTCGGGAAAGTGAGGTTTACACTATCCAGATTCTTAAAGTGATTTCTAGAAAGGAAGATACAGGGAACACGGAATCACTATTCTAGGGATAGTTCCTTGGATCTTTACTATGTTATTAGTAAGTTACTTAAAAAATTAGTAAAGTAAAAACGACATCTTTTAGTGAGGGTTTATATCTATTTGCATACTTTATTCTAAAAATTATTGCAGTAATCCCCTAGGACATACACATAGGCATATGCTTCCATATATCTCAACTACCATAAAGTAATTAAAATTCTGAAGTGGTAAAAACAGAATATTATCACACAAAGCAAACTATTATTTGATATTTAAATTAAAGGTGGAAATTTTTCAGCAGTAAGGGATTTTCTAATTCATTCCATCACAAGGTAAGATGAACAAGAAACTAAGACTGCAGCAAATCAATCGTGCCTACATCCAAAGTCCCACCTAACACCCCAATTTCATTTCTCTAAGGAAAATTTTATTAGTTTATAATATTCTGAAATTGGTTAAAAAAATCAATAGACAAGTTAAAAATGTATGTCATTAAAATACTGTTATTGTCATAATACAGATAATCCGAGTCATCATGTAAAAAAATGTTTAAAAGTATACAAAACATTAAATGTTTTTGTCAAATGTAGCTATATTTCTACTAGTATATTAGTTTGCTGAATGCTTCGAATAATTTCTCCTTTTTATACCATGTTTTATAGTGACCCTAGTTCATTATAGCAAAAGAATAAACTTTTTTAACTATAAATATGCTAAATACCTGTATAATAATTGAGGTATCTGACCAGCGTTAACATCTGTACCATTATTTGATTTCTTTGAACTCTTAAATTGGAAAACAACCCTAAGAAGAGAAAAAATAACAATGATACCAAAACCTACATAGTTCAGGATTTACTGAAGGAAATAAGTAATTTAACAATCATGTTTTCAAATCTTATGTTAATGACAGATTAATTCTTTAAGGAAAAAAATTCAAGTAAAAAGATATTGTTCTGATTTTAGTTCTAACTCTGAATAGGGTAATCAGCAAAATGAAGGAACTGAACCTCATCAGGAACTACTAGGCGAGTAGCTGTCCTGCCTCCTCCTTAGCCCCTCCAGCTCTACTTTAACCAGAGCAGTAAGCTTTTAACAAAATATTTCAATTTACAGTTTAAAATCTGCTCAGCTAGATACAGTATGAGCGTCAGCTTCAAAATGCTACGATATTCCAAGGGTTAAATGAACTGCATGCGAGAACCATACAGCTCAGGACTGAAGCAGTCTCTGCAGTTCCAGCTCGCAGTCTTACAGCAAGTTGAAAAGGTACACACAACAAATAACTTTTCTAATCATTCTACCTGAACATTCAGCAATGTGGAATTCAGCTCTATTATGAGTTGAACAAAACTATTTGAAATATACTATTATATAACTTTACCCATTTCAAACAGTTTATGCTTAAGAATAATAAAAAATAAAATGAATTTCTTTTATAAATGATGCTCCTTTCAAACATGTGAATCAGAATAGCGAGTATAAAGAAGGTTGGTATTAGAGTCAAGAGGCTTTTGGACCAGATTTTATTTGGCCACATAGTAACTATGGGATTTGAAGCAAAACTATTTCACCTTTTGTCTCTCTATTCCTCTGAGTGTAAAATGGGGCTAATAACTGCTTCATGCAGTTGTTGAGGGCATCAAATGAGATAATATATATGAAAGTGTTTCATAAACTGAAAAGCACTCTATACATGAAATTTAAACAGTAAATTTCCCCAACTTTTATTAAAACTATAGCATTTTATACTGCTAAAGTTTTGCAATTTAAAAATTGTTTTCATAAGCACTGTCAAATTTTATAGCAAGTACATATTTCTTTTTTATGGTTTCCAGACTCCTCACTATCCTTGTCATAATAAGCTTTTAAACAACGTAATACCCAAAATACATACAAATGCCACCTGATAAGGGCAAAGAACTGCAGTCTGACTATCTCTCTGTTTTGTCTAGACTTTAATTTAGCATGAGATTTTATGAATTTAATTTTTAGCAATCATATTATATTCTAGCCTTACTAAAATTTTTGTCCTACTGAAAGACCTCTGAACTTTCTAAACAACATTCCACTAACAAATTGAGAGTTGTTTAAGTAACACTTAAATATATTGCTTACCCATCATCTGTGGTAATAGAAGCTTGTCCATGAGATCCACAGTCACTGCTGGGTCCTGACACTCGAGCCCATGCTACATACCACCATCCAGCTTGCAGGAGAACTGGTTCATCAAACATCATTGCATATTTTTCTCTGAAAGTAAATTTAGTGAGTCAAAGACAATGCCTTTGTACTTTCCTGTTACATACATTTATTTTTAAAAATCCTTTATAAACAAAACATGAAATTCATTGTATTATAAGATTCTAGTCTAATGCCGTTAAAAACCCTCTAACTGAAAAAGCCAACACAAGAACACAAATAATAGTTACTTGTGTTATGGTGATGGCATTACATTTCATCCTCCTCCCTTCTGAATTATAAAACTTGCTTAAATGCTATAAAACTTTCATATTAAAATAAGACCATAAATTTTTAAGTTGTTGTTAAAAAAAATGCCAATTTTGTTTGAAAATGAAATTTTCAATTTCAGTTTTCAAGTTTTTATTCAACTAAAGTGTTCGAGAGGCAGCATGTTAAGAAAACAGCTCTGGAGTCAGATGGCTGATTCAAGGCCTGGACTTGTGACTTGCTAGCTTCCTGACCTTGGGCAAGTTAATGCATCCTCTCTGTAACTCAGTTCCTTCATCTGAAAATAGAGATAGAAATAATGTCTAGCTCTTAGGGTCCTTCTGAGGACTGAGTTAATTCAGATAAAGTGTTTGGATTTGCATCTGTCACACAATGACTACATGACAAGAGTTCACTAAATTAGGAAGAGAAAAAATAAATGTATATAAATAAAGCATCTAATAAAGACAGAGACAAGTTACAAAGTTCTAAGTAACAGAGTAGAAGGAATGTGTATTGATTGTAACTGGGACAGAAGAATAAAGAGGAAAGAGAAGAATGTCATGAATGGATCTGCAGAGTTATGAAAGTACAAAGTAGGATCTGAAAATGGCAAGGTGTCAGATTAAAGCATTAAACAGATCTATAAGAGTACCAAGGGAAAAGTTAAAAAAGATGCTGTGAAAGATTATGAAGTCCCTTAATGCTAGCTTTTGGATTCTGGGCTTTGTTAGTAGTTAAATGAAGACAATCTAGATTCTCTATACAACACATTTTTGACTCATTATCATATGCTCAGAAATAAATGGTGAACGACAATGGCATCTTAAAGTTTTGTTAAAAATAAATCAATCATTTAACTGTCCTGAAACTTCTCTAATCTTTGTCTATCTATAACATAAAAAATTACTAAAAAAGGATCTCCTGATATTGGTTAATGCCTAAAGTGAAGAAACATTGAAAGATTTTTTTAGGCTTACTATTTTGTTCTCAAAAGAATTTATCTATGAAAAGCAAGCTCAATGCCTTACTACCATTTCCAGAAAATATAAATTTTAACCAATGAATATTACACAGGTTTTCTTAACATAGTTCCCATTTGAAAGTACAGTGTACTATATTATTAAGCTCAATTTATTTTTCTCATCATAATATTCCTTGATTCATAACACAGTGTTGAGATAATTCTTAGGATTACACAGAAGACTGATAAAATCTAAGTCTCTTCTTACTTAATGAACTTCATAAACAAACATCCTGATTCTGGTAACCTAAGAGGTTTAGTAGAATCGGCCACCTCCCCAGGTGTGTAATAATCAAGTATACATAAAAGGCATGGTGTTAAGAGTATACAGGTGATCTAAATTGTGGCCCACCATGACTGACAATGCGTACACAATGGTACAGGAAGGAAGTGATTGTATCACACCATTAGAACACTAACATATTAGGTGTTTTCTACCTGATATATGAAAATAAAAGTGTGCAAAATATGTGTATATAGTATTTCCATCTTATCTTCAATGTGGAAATAGCCAATTTATCTTGTGAAATACAAATATGAAAGATATTAGTTTTAATGCAGCACTGTTAAAAGTAACACATTATCTAATATATAATTTAGTTTCTCAAGTGTCTGATCATAGTAGATTATTTAAAACTTCTTTTTAAAGTTATATTTATTGATTTATAATAAAATTTTCACATTAAGAATACAGGGATTACACTGAATAATAAAGAAATCTTTACCTAGCAGCACAGTCATAAGCCAACACATCAGTCTCTGCAAGAAGGTCTCCATCAGTTTCATGATCTCCTCCATCAGGACCCAACTCAAACAGCTGGGGAAAGGAGAAAAACATATTGTGCCCAACTGTTCAGTCATGTAAATCTGCTGAATAATATGTTTAGAATTTAGTGGGTGTCTGATAAATTCTGGACACTAGAGAATGTAAAAAAATCAGAGCACCTGCTTTTTTAATATTATTAAGTAAAATATATTAACATATATTTAAATCAAGAAACATATATGATGTCTAATGGTCTATATTAATCTCAGTTTTCCTTTTTTACATATTCATCTATTTACATCAAGTGCTCCAAGAGGTTCTGTGCCAAATGTAAACACCTGAGGGAGGTGAGAGGCTTTGACCAAAGCATTTACCTAAGTGAGGTAGAATCTTGCTTCACTTACTAGTTGTGAGACCCTAGGGCCCAGTCTCCTCATCTATAAAAAAGATGTGCCTATGTCATAGTAATTGTGAGAATTAAATGAAATGTTACTGTGGAACACTTGGAAAACACCCAGCAAAAAAAAAAAAAAAAAAAAAGGCTAGAAAAATGCTAGCTATAGAGAGAGAGGAATAACAGAGGATAAAGATCTTTGAAAAATAGGTTAAAAAAAAAGTTCGAAATAATATAGCATTGGAAAAAAAGCGATGAAGAGTGTGCAAAAAAAATGGTTATAAAAGTAAAGGACCACATAGTCTGGGTAAAGGAAAAAAAGATGTTAAATAGGAAAAGGTTATGAAATTAAGTGAAAATAAAGAAAAATTATGAGGAAACAGTCTTTTTTAAAAAAATGGACTAATACATATTTTTAAAAATCCCTTATTTCTCTGTAGGATTAGCGGGTGAACTATAAAAGGGGCAGGTAAAACACTAAGAAGGAAGAGAAAGAGGCATTAAAACTGACTGGACAATTACTGTACTTCTTGTCTCAATTTTTAGCTATATGCTAATGATCCAAAATTAATCTCCAGCTCAAATTTTATTCTCTACAGTCAATGGATTTCTCCAGCAGCTCAATCCCACTAGCTCTAAAGTGACTCATTTCTTTCTCCTCCCGCCTGCCCTGTTCTGATTAATATTAGGCACTATCATTCACCTAGTCATTCAGATAAAAGACCTGGAAAAACCCTTTTATCCATATCTCCCTACCATCACTATTATCCTATTGCTGGAACCAAAGCTTGTCAATGCACCTACATTAACTGCTACTCACTGGAACAGTTCAATAACAACTAATTTGTCTTATCTCCATTCTCTCCTTGCTCTAACCCAAATTCTACAAAGTTGAGGGTTTTTTGCTTTTAATGTTTTAAAATATCTGAATATCTGATCAGAAAGCTTTCTGAATCTAAAACTATTCAGTAGTTTTTCATTTCCTTTCTTTTGCAGCATGATATAAGATCCTTAGTGATTTGCCCCTAACCTGGCTCCCTTGTTTATGTTTAACAAATATTCTTGAATACATACTGTGTACCAGGCACAGTTCTAAGAACTGGGCATACAGGGGTGAATGATGCAAACAAGCAAACAAAAATGCAAACTACTGGGAGTAAGTTTGTAATAAGAGAGAGTATTTACAGTTTTAAACAGCCTCACCAGGGCATCAAGACCTGAAAACGAACCACACAGTTAAGTGTGGACCACACAGGGACTGAAGTGAAGAGCTGTAGTGAGAGGGAACAAATAGCAAATGCGAAGGTCCTGAGGTGTGACTATGCCCCTGGCACGTTTAAGGAACAAA
Source organism: Eidolon dupreanum (assembly GCA_028627145.1). NCBI lineage: Eukaryota > Metazoa > Chordata > Mammalia > Chiroptera > Pteropodidae > Eidolon > Eidolon dupreanum. Next base: position 18,973,698 of record CM053508.1, read on the forward strand.
AGCCGGCAGTAGGCTGGGTTCCTGTGCAGCAACTTGCACAACACGACGTGAGAAGAGTGACTGCAGTCAGTTCTGACGGTGTTCTGTAAGCTCACATAAAGGCTTCGGCTTTTATTCTAATACAGGAAGACACTATAGGAATCTGAACAGAGGAGTGGCATCCTTTGGTGCATATTTAGGAAAATTACTCTGCTGTCTTGAGAACAGATTGAAGAAAGCAAAGACAGAAACAGGATACAAGCTGGGAGGCTACTGTAATAAGTCCAGTGAGAATGACTGTGGTGTGGACTGACTTGGTACCAGGGGTGGTTTTTAGTAGTCAGATCCTGGATTTGTTTTCAAAGTACAGCCAACAATATCTGCTGCTGTAGGGTATGATAAAAAGAGAGAAATCAGGGATGACTCCAAGATTGTGGGCCTGAGAGACTGGAAGAATGAAGCTAACTACACTGAGCCAGTTAATTGGGATGGGGAGGAACAGGAGAATAGCAGGTTTAGAGAGATCAACAGAAACCTAGTTTTGAATGTGTTATATCTGAAATGCCTATTAGCTATCCAAGTGGAGATGCAAAGTAGGTAATTAAATTGTATATATGACTTTGGAGGTCTATAAGTTTGAGAGTTACCAGAGAAAAAATACTTAAAGTCATAAGGCTGGATCACTATGGGGGTAAGTACACTTTAAAAAGATGTCCAAAACAGAGTTCTGGCACTCTAACATTTAGAGGTCAGGAAGATGATCAACAACCAGCAGGAGACTAAGAAGAGCAGTCAGTGAAACATATGTAAAATGAAGTGTGGTATCTTGGGAACCAAGCAAAGACATATTTCAAGAAAGCTTGATTGGATTAGATCTCACTGAGTGTTAAGAAAGAGGAGGGCTGAGACTTGATCAAGCAATAAAGAAGTCATTGGTGTCTTTTAGAAGAAAAGTTTCAGCTGAGTGACTGGTTCAAGAAAGAATGGGAAGAAAGAGAATGCAGACAAAAGTATAGAAAGCTAAGAATATGCAAGGGAGATCAGCTAGGTGGTTAGTCCAAGAAACTAGCTTTGCCTAGGGCAGTGATGGAAGAGTCCCTTTAGGGGGAAGAAAGAGATGAAGGAGGAGCTACCAAGAAAACAGCTAGGTTTCTGGCTTAGGTAACAAGCATATGGTGGGTATTACTATTCAAGAGAGGGATCAGTGGAAGATAGCCAGGTCCCAGGGGACGAGTAAGACTTTAGTTGTGATATAAAGACTGACAACTGGTGTGCCTTTAAAACATTTACACAGAAATGGGTCAAAAAAAGTCTTAGCTGGAGATATAAATTTGGGCATCACAGAATGTTGATGGCTACTGAAACTCTGAACTTAGAAGAGAATGCATAGGAGAAAATAAAGAGTGAAAAAAGAGGCCTAGTGTTGGCCCTAGAAGAACTCTAACATTGAGTGGCCAGGGCAAAGAAGACAAATCTACAAAGGACAGAGAGGAAACAACCAGAGATATGAAAACAAAACAAAAAAAATAAAGAAGAGGCTTACTATTAGAAAGAAATGTATACCTTAAAGAAGTGAAGAAGGAAAAATAAAGATGCCTATTGAATAACTAAAGACAAAGGTAAGGTCGCTTCCAGGGAATGAGAAAAGCAAAGCACGATTTGGGACTTGAAAAAGAAAAACAAGGCCAATATAAAAATAATATATATGGAATAATTCTATATCTACTAAAGATAAGGTCCACTATGATGTTCAATATTATTAAAAACAAACAAACAAACAAACAAAAAATCCCTCTCAGGACCAGGTACAAAATATATCTTTCTCAATAGTTTGCTTCTCTATCTTAATTTTGAATCAAGACATCCTAAAATAACCATTTCAAAGCAGGTGCTTTGAAGCGAGCCAAAACTAAAACTGTTTTTCTTATTATCGACATATATGTTACAGGTATCCTTAATTATTATTCCATCCCTATTTTTTATATAACTCCAGGAACTTTAAATTTTTACTTTCTTCATTTTTATATTATCTGAAATTTTTTAGCACATGTATTCTAAATATAACCAGAAACAAAAAACTGTTTTTTGACATTTATCAGTCTGGTCGGAACTCTTTGGGTAGTGTCTTCAAAAGCCATCATTATAAGTGAGTTTTATGATATAAATATAATTTTTAGATATTACTGAGAGAACTGAGAAAATGCTTCCTGAACAGACAGTGTTTAATTGAGAATTTTTTTATGAAGCTTGCTATCAAAATTAAGGTACAAACTACAGTTTTCTCTTTTACTTTAAGAGCAAAATCAGATAATTCGAGAAGTAGAATATTCAAGCTGTTAGCAAATTTTCAAAGAATGAACACACGCTTTGCTGAGAGTGATTGTCGACCTCCTTTCTGAGATGAACCAGCATGGTGAACTTATGATACCTGATCATTTTGAGTTTGGAACCACCCTGTACACTCACTCTACCTCTCACTTCAGCCCTGGTTCCCACCCCTAGAGTAATCATATCTTGTTTACAAAGTATTTGGCATTAAAAATGCTAAAATCTTTGAAACCTGCATCGAAATGTCCCTGCAGCGAAACAGTTGTGCCTCCTGTCATTTTTAGGCTACAAGTAGACATATGAAAAGGTACTGCTGTTTCTAGACCACTAGTTAACACAAAGGACTGAGACTGACTGTTGAAGTCTTTTCAGTCTAAAATTATGGAAAAATCATTTTCCACTTATTTGTTCCTTTCTTAAAATTTGATTTTTAATAAGTTAATGACTTGATAGTACTGTATTAGATTTTAACAATGTTTCCTCAAATCCTTTTTTTTTTTTAAATTTATTATTATTATTTATGCCTATAGCACCTGGTCTTCCTTGGTGGTCTCCCATCCAAGTACTAACGGGACCAGACCCTGCATAGCTTCCGAGATCAGACATCGGGGTTGTTCAGGGTGGCATGGCCATAGACCATGGACCGTGGCTCCACTGGGGCGCAAACCCAGGACTTTGTGTGTGTAAAGCAGACGTGCTAACCGCTACACTATGGAACCACATCCCTCAAGCCCTTTTTTAAAAGGAAGCATTATATAAAGTAATAAAACAAGTCGAAACCAACATTTTCAAACAAAATGGGCAATAATGTCAATGAAGTGCTTACCTTAATTTTAGCAGTATATTCTCCTCTACCTCCAAACAGTCCAAGACCACCAAGCAAAATATCAGTGTCAGCACTAAAACGAATAGCTTCTACTGAATGAGCAGAGTAACCCCAGCCCCCTCCATGACCTAAAAAATAAACCCCAAATGATAATATGTTTTAGAATATTCATATATATTTCAGTTAGAAGATAATATTTCCTAAATGTAAGTATACATACTTTCAAACCTGTTTACTACACTATAATCTTCTTTAGAATAAACCTTCATTACGGCTTGAGTCTCCTCCTCTGTACTTGCAACACCCATTTTCAAATCTTGCATAGTTGCCAAGGTATCAAGACAACCTGGAAAAAAACCAAGAACTTAAACTCCTTGAAATTAAAATTTCTCATAATACTGATGATATGAGTAGTCATAGGGGGAATGTACTCAACAAATGTATTCCGCACTTTAAACATTTCATAGACAAATACAATCAAATAGAACTCTGGGTAATTATCATATTTGAACACATACTATATGACAATATTTTTCAAAAAACTGTATCCCTGAAAAGTTGGAATCATTTAATCTTTGAGTCCTTACAAGGGTCTTCTTTTAATGAAACTCTCTGAATTACTTTAGTTTGATTCTTAAAGTACTACTTGAGGAAGACACAATAGCCTGAGATAACCTTAAATCGATGCTAGTTTTGGATGTTTCTGATGGTTACCAGATGCAATTTGTGAGAAAAGAAATATAGTTATGCTCTAGTAATTATGCTTAAGAATATGATTTCACTATTGGAAATTCTACATAAACATAATCAAATCTTTTTAAGGTTTATTTTAAAGGCAATAAAATAAGTAGTTATGTGAATTGGTATATATTTCCAGCAACAGAATATATATAGTGAAAAAATGTATATCTCAAATTAAATAGAAGTGAAGTTGATATGTTGTGGAAAACTGTGTTCTGTAAAAAGAGATAAAAGTATGTATAAAATTCATATAATATTTTAAAGAATTTATTTTAAAATAAAGTATACAAATTAAATGTTATAATTACACATTTGAATATTCAATCTACATCTCTAAAGAGAAACCTATTAGGAAAATTATATTCAAGGCTGCTTCATATTTGGGCATTTATGAATCTTTCATGATGTTGGCAAAAGTCTGATGTATTATTTTCTGTAGGATAAATGTCTTCGAGGATTTAACTTATTTTGGAACTAGCAGATTATTTTTTAACAAACATGACAGAATAATATAAAAATTTAATATACAAATTCTATCAGCTATAATTGTCTGATCATCAAATAGCAGCGCTACCTAGGATGTGCAAAGCTGCATGAGATCGAGTGGTGAGAGCCCTTGATCCCGTCGGTAATGCAAGTTCGGGACTTAGAATACTGCATCTGGACTGCATGTCTGTTGCAGAAGGAAGTCTGGCATCAGCAACCACCGCATTGTAACACCACAGTTCTCTAGTATTTGGTCGAAACCTTTCAGGAAAGAGGATAATTACATCACCTCAATACACGGTTTCATTAAAAAAAATTTTCTAAGCTATAATTGATGATACAAAGAGAATAACATGGCCAGCTTAAACAGGACAAAATGCAGCTCATTATTTTCCATATCTGAACTAAACATATGAATAACTTATATTACTTATAAGTAAAATAATTTAAACAAAATAGTAATACAGATCACAATAGATCATGAGTAACACAGCAACAGTATACTTAACAATCTGATGTTTACACATAGGTATGAAGCTTGTGTACAACAAAAGTTCCATTTAAAAAGTTTAAAGACAAAGGACAGGTCAAAACAAAATATGTGAAACACACATATGAGGAAAAATAACAATATCCACAATGTATAAGAGCTCTTGCAAGCCAGTATGAGACAATCCAATACCAAAGTGGGCAAGAGACACAGAATGCTGTTCTTAGAAAGGAAGCACTAAAAATGTATGCAGACATTCAACATTATACTGACAAACAATAAAGCATCAATAAAAACTGTAAGGAACCCACAATGCCATCCTGTCATAATCTCATTCTTTACGTTTTTCATAACTAGAGTCTTAAAAAGCTGTCTCTACTTCTTTACTTCTTTTATTCTATTAATTCTTTTTGGAAAAGCTGTGCTTAACAATATTAAGTACATACAAAAGGAACAAAATATTTTCAAAATAAGGTATGAAAAATAAAGGCACAATGTACAATAATAGAGAGAACATTATCTTTTAAGTACCCGCTGTCTCCCTCCCTACTCAATTCCTTTCCTTTTCCTTTCAAAAGTCACAATTATCTTGAATTTTGAAGTTATCATTCTCTTGCTTTATTTATCTATGACTTTTCATGTTTGCACCAAAATAGTATATCACTTAAGCTTCATGTTCTTAACTATATATGAATAGGATGCATACTTTATGCATTCTTCTGCAGCTTGCTTTCTTCAAACAACAGAATATTCTTACAATGTATTTATACTGTGGCATTTGGCTGTAAATTAATTCATTCTAATTTGTAAAATATTAGCTCATGTGAATTTATTACAACTATCTGTCTATTCTATTAGTGATAGCAAAAAAAAAAGAAAAAAGAAAAAGAAAACCACTCAATTTTCCATTACAAAAAATGCTGCTGTTAAAGATTTTATATAAAGCTCCTAAAGCAAAACAGGTATAAGATTATATAGGAAGGAAGGATAAGTTCTCATTTTCACAGCCAGTATATCTACATAGAAAACACTGATCCAATTGAAAATTTGATTCATTAAAATGTATCTGGCATTTCAGATTAGTTTAGAAATAATGGTTTTCTCAGTCAATGGAGTTTGATAATCCAAATTTACTAAATATAAGAGCACTTAAATCCAGCAATCCCACGTCTGTGCATATACTCAAAAGAACTGAAAAGCAGGATCTTGAAGACAAATTTGCACACTCATTTTGATAGCAGTATCATTATTAATAGCCAAGAGGTGGAAGCAACCCAAACATCCATGAATGGGTGAATGGAAAAACCAAATGTGGTAAACATACAGCGGAATATTATTCAACCTTAAAAAGGAAGGAAATCCTGTCACAGGCTATAGTGTGGATGAACCTTGAAGACATTATATTTTAAGTGAAATAAGTCAGTTACAAAAAAACAATACTGTATGATTTTACATATATGAGCTATATATCTACAGTAGTCAAATTCATAAAAACAGAAAGTAGAATGATGATTGCCAAGAGCTGGAAGGAGTAGAAATGGGAAACTGTTCTTCAGGTATAAAGTTTCAGTTTTGCAAGATGAAAATGTTCTTGAGATATATTGTACAACTGAATATATTTTACATTACTAAACTGTATGCTTAAAAATATTAAGATGGTAAATTTCATGTTATGTTTTTACCACAATTTAAGAATTTTAAATTATTTTTTAAAAACACTTAATTCTTGGCAGAATAAATTCTATCAAAGTAGCTATCATTAATTAGCATTAATATTATTGTATTATTGCATTTGAGAAGTTCATTAACCTAACTCTTATTCTTTTGTAGATAATCACTGTTTTCCTCTGGTTGCTTTAAAGATTTTTCTCTTTGTCTTTAATGTTCTATAATTTCACTACAATTTCTCTTGATCATAGATAATGAAAACATGTAGTTTCTAACATATGTGGATTGAAATCTCTTTTTGGTCCTGGGAAATTCTGAGGCATTATCTCTTCAAATATTGCTTCTCTTCTTTTTTCTCTAATCTCTAATATTTCCTTTTTGGATGTCTATTAGACTTTCTCATTACATTCTTCAAATCTCTTACCTATTTTTTTATATTTTTGTCCTTCTGTAGTATGCTGGGTAATTTCCTTACATGTGACTTTCACCTGTTCAAATCAATCTCATCTATCTATGCATCTGTTTAAAAAATTATTCTTCATTTATGAGAACTCTGCTTGGTTGTTTTTCAAATATGCCTCACTTTGAGATGCTTGCTTAATTTTGAGATTGAATCTTTTATTTAAACCTTTTGTACATAGTTAACATACTGTGTCTGAAATTCAAAGATCTGAAGTTGACTTTGTTGCTTATTCTTCTGTTGAATTTTACTAACAGTGATATTCCTTATATGTTTAGCAATCTTAGACTTTGAGCTCTTATTCGATTTAATCTTGTTAAAAACCTACAGGCTAAATAGTGGGACTTTTCTCGAAAGATTATTTGTACTTGCCTTCTGCTGCAGACAAAAGGGTATTACCTATCTGATCCCATTTTAGCATCCTTCCAAGGGCAGAAGATTAATCTGAGTTTCAGGATCAGTTTCCATCTCCTTCATGTTGCAGCTGACATAATGCTTGTTTTCCAAATTGCAGTGCTGATATCAGCATTTGCCCTCAGCAAAATCCTGTGTCTATAGTGTTGACTGCTAAACTGCTCAAGGATCACATCATGGAGGTTCTGATTTTTAGTTTTACACTGGTTTTCTCTGAGGTGGAAGTGAGGTACTGGGGCAGAATTATATTAGTGATGTTTTGGTTGACTGACAAGCAATGTATAAAATATAAACTTAAAACAAACAAACATAGGGCTTTTCAAAGTGTTTACTTCAACTCTTTAAATCATACCAATATAGTATAAACATTCTTCTCAAAGTTGCAAATGACTTCTAAGTAGCCAAATCTAATGGAATATTTTGTCATCTATTCAGTCAAGCCCTTGACAGTATTCAACAAAACTGAGCATACCTTCTTTTCTCAACCCAATCCCTCCTCACGTCTATATCAGCACATCCTCCTGGCTTTTTCTCATAGTTTGTTGGCTGTTCCATCTAGTCTCCTAAGTAGTTCTTCCTCTCCCACCTAACTTCTACATTTTAGAAGGGCTCAGGCTTGGTTTAGAACTCTCTCTTCACCCTAAATTCTCTGCCTAGGTGATCTCATTCAATATCATAGCTACAGAAACAGCTATGCAATAAAAATTCTCAATTTATATCCCTAGTTCAAATGAGTCCTTTGAACTGGATTCACTTATCTAATTGCCTACTTAATATCTTCACTTAGATCCCAAAGTTAACGTTAAAAACAGAAGTCTTGACAAACCTGTTCTCTCTGTCTTTCCTGGCTCAGCTTGGGAACCCCCCTTAACTGCTTCCTTTCCTTAACCCCCAACACGAGCAAGTCCTGTTTGGTTCTACTCCAAAATATAGGCTGCAAACTGCTTCTCTCCATCTTCCCCAGCCCTAGTTTCAAGCCATGATCTCTCCCTTGCACTGATGCAATAACCTCCTACATTTACTCTTGCCTTCTTTCAATCCACTTTCCACACAATAAGTATAGTCTCTTAATGTTACTTTCCAACTTAAATCTTGCAAAGCCTTCCTATTTTTGACATCTTTAAATTCCTTAATCTGCCCTACAAAGTGCTATGTATCCTGACCCTGTCTACCCCTCCAATTTTATTTCATGCCCCTCCCTATGCTTTGACCACATCAACTTTCTTCAAACTCCTAAAACATTGTAAAGTTCTTGCTCACATCAGGGCATCTGGGCCTGCTGAGCTCCTCTTGCTTGGAAAACTTTTCCCAGCTCTTCAAATGCTTGGTTCTTTTTTATACTTTAAGGTCGCAACTTGTAGTGTCTCTACTGTATGGAAAATAGGCCACAGCCATTATTCTCAATCATAACACCCTCTTTTTCCTTAATAGCGCTGAGCAAGACCTACAAAGTATATTATTTATTCACTTTCATGTAGTCTACAAATCCACTAAAAAAAAAAAAACCGACTTGCATAAGCACAGGGGCACTGTCAATCTTACTCACTTTGTATCATTCTTTACTTACCATATTGTATATCTTTGGATATTTACTGAATAATAAAATTTAAATTGCAAACGTTTTTTAAATAACAGTACTATTTACTGATGCTTATAGTATGGGGAAATATGAATTCTCATATGCAACTGGTCAGAGAGTACTGAAGGGCAATTTGGCAATATATATAAAATTTTATAAGTCTACCTTTTGACTCAGCATTTCCACTTCTTGAAAGCTATCTTACAGAAATATGCTCATGTGGGTACAAAACTGTGTCTATATAGACGTATGTGTTCACTGCAGCAACAAAGGTAATACCAAAAACATTAAAAACATAATCTAAAGTGTTCATTAATAGGGAAACAGTTAAGTATATTTTAGTATATCCAGACTAAAGAATTCTATAGGTTTAATAAGAAAACAGTTCCTTAAGTACTGACTGGGAAAGATTTACAAATTGTTGTTTAGATTTAAAAAAATCTAACTTTTAAAATAAATATATTCTTATTTACATAAAAACAGAATTACATGTTTTTTAAAAGGTCAAACAATATAAACCAAACTTGATACTTGTGACCCATAGAGAAGATTAGTGGAATCTGATATTGAGGAAGAAAAATATTTGAACAAGACCACACAATTTTTCCTGTATATATTTTTGCTTTGCTTAAAAACAAACAAACAAACAAACAAACCCATATTCATGTGTTGTTTGTGTAGATTTTGAAGTAGGAAAAAAATTGCTATTCTTAACATTTTTCTACTCTTTCTAGATGTAAGTTCCTAATTATTCAGGAAGTTATCTGTTAAGAATAGAAAAGGAAGCAGACTCAGGCTGGAAGGAAAGTCAAAGTAAGCTAATACTGAATCAGCAATGTCTATGATTGCTGTAAAATCCAAGAACCCTACCGAAAAACACAAAGGACACAAAACAGCTAGAAGTCAGGACAATGAAATAAAACTCTGATCCTAATTAAAGGATAATACCTTCCAGCAGTTTTTACTGAAGCACAGGAGAAGATTGTCCTTCATCTTTTAATCTCTGTTTTGGAATAAGCTGGTAAATGATCAGGGCCTGGCAAGGCAATTGAGCCATCTGTCCCAATGTTACCACATGTGAAGAAGGCAAGTTTCAACTAACTGAATACCACACTTCTGAATTCTGTTAGGACCCCAGAAAAATGGCTCTAGTCATTAGAATCTTAGTCTCCTACTGTTATCTCTAATTTATAGAATGCATTTCTAATTTAATGAATGTATCAAGAAACAAATTCCACAATTACTGTTAATGCAAATTTACTTCGTTTAAAAGAAAAAAAAAAAAACACATAAAGATTACAGAAAGTAAAACATCAGTTTAAACAAGGGTCTCAACCAGAGCTAACTCTTCGGCAATGACATCTCTTCTTTACTGACTTCTAATCAGTAAGTGAGTGAGGACAATTCTATCCTTACACCATTCACCCTTCTACCCCCTCCACCTCCTCTACTCTATCCCACTATGACCACTCTAATTTGGTTCTTAGTACCTCATGTCTTCATAAGAATTACTACAAGATGACCCACCTCTAGCCTCCTGTTGTCTAATCCATACTGTTTAATGCTGCTAGGGAGATCTAAAAGCAAAACTAAACTCTATTATGGCCTCTAGGACTCCTAACAAAATGCCCAAATAAGAGAGTAAGCTGGTCAACAACCTGGGAAGCACTATAATGCAGGTCTCAGAATTGATAGAAAACAGCCAGTCTAAAGACTTGGCTGGCTGACAAATGAAAGCAGACTTGGGCAGAAGAAGGAAGACAGAGTATATCTTTTCTTTCTCCTCACCCCTATCATTTCACCCTTTCAGCTTATCTGAATTCCTGCCTTCCAAGAGGGGAAAAAAACAGATAAGTCCTCTGATGAGCCCCTCTGGTAAAGACAGGGTATACCTCCTATTAGTATTCAAAGACAGAAATGCTGAGAAGGCTAACTCTTTTCTTCACTCATTTTGTATATAAAGCACCATAACAAAATTTAAACGAATATAATTTCTTGGGTCTCTTATGTACCTGTATCCATCTCTACATTTTTATAATTTCTAGAGTTTAATAACATTGCACATTTTTCAACCAATATAAGAATTTTTATATACATTCCTGAAAGGTAAGCTCATTTATCTCATTTATTCTGTACTGTCTTTAGCATTATTTCTTCCTCAGAGCTGGTAATAATGAGATATTTATGGCAACAAGAAACGGAATGAATTCTTTATAATATAGATAGGCTTACTGACAGACTAAAATTAATTAATAATAAAACCATTGAGAGTAAAACTGCCACTTATAATGGCAGCAACAAACACTTCTATGGCGCCTAGTGTGTGCCTCTGCTCTAAGTTCTCCAATCCTCATAACAATCTAGCATATAAATGAGAAAAGTAGGGCACACAGAGTCAGAGCAACTTTTCCAAGGGCATGCAGAAAGCAGACTGTGGAGCTGGGATAAACCTAGGCAGTCTGGCTCAGAACATTTGCTCTTAACCACTACACTGTACTATAAGGGTCCCCATGAATCACTACAAAAGAAGTGTAGTTATGTTAAACAGAGAGTTCTCATATGTGAAAAGTCTTTCCATACATAAATTTTATAAGTACCACATAACTTGATCAAGATTTATTTACTACTCCATTTAATAAATAGAGACGCTTACCTCCAAATGACATCATACACAGGATCCAGACACACACCAAATCCTTGCAGATCTTCCTGTTCAGAGTCATTAAAAGTTTTACAACTCCCGTCCACTTTATTTATCAGAAGACACTTAAATGGAGGAGGTTCTGATATAGAAGCTGGTACCAAGCCTTGAGAAAAATTTACATATTTTAAAGACAAATTGTCTTTTATATTCCCCCAACTTATAAAGTAAATATTACTTATAAGGCAAGTATTATTATTATTACCTCCATTTATAGATGAAGAAACTGAGACTTAAGGAGGTTAACTAAAAATCTTTAAATAGCAGATTTAGGACTAAAACCTCAGGCTGTCTAAATCCACAACACATGCTATTAATTTCTGTGCTATACTACTCTATCATATAATGATATCATGGACAGAAACCATACTCTTATTGAAACTTAAGTTTGAGTTACATAATCTTCCAAAAAATTCATTCCTATTATTTATTACCAAGAACTGATACAAAAAAATTCCTCCTTTCAATTAAGTTTTACCTTATTACAATTTAGCTCATATTTCCACCACTAACTTATATATACTCTGGTTTCTAGATCTCCCAATTATTCCATTCTTCCAGCATGGAGAATATAAACAGACACTTAGAAGCTTCTTTTTAATTTCTTGAAATAGAAAACAAAAAGCTGTAAGACTACATCTCATAATCCGGAAACATGAACTATTTATTAACAATCAACACAAGGATTTTTGGTGGGGATATCTGTTTGTTTGGGGCATTACCTATTATGTGTTTACTGGCAAAAATTTCTGATGTAGCAAGCACATGAGAATTAATAAGTGCTTCATCAATTCGTAAGAAAGTCTGGTCGCCACTTGCACCTATCCAGGTAGCTTTTCTTCCATATTTTGATCCAATGTTAGGCATGGGAGCTGGTTTTGCATTCCAATATGGCACATCCAGAATTGGCCGGCCCAGCTGTCCTTTCTAAAAGATTAAATAAACCATATTAACAATACTACTGGACAAACATTTTACAATTTTTTACAAAGGAGACAGCAGACAAAAATAGCTCTATGAGACACTATTCTTCATCACTTCCTAGTTTTTTTAGTAAGTTCAATTCATGTGAAATTTGTATCAAATATTTATAAAGGAATAAAATAATATTTTATTCCTAGGAATCCTCCCCCTAATAAACCACAAAGTGCATTATTAAAAAGAGATAACAAAGTTGAATATTTTTCCATGTAAGAAATCTCTCTGAAATACTGTGAATGCCTTCATCTACATTTAAATTAAAAGTATAATAAATACATGATATGTTAAAAAAATTAGTATTACAAATTATTCATTTAAAAGGTCACTTTGATGTTTTGAGTTGATAGTACAATACAGAGTCACTATTAAATTCATACAGTCTGAAAATATTTGGGTATAAGACCAAAATAATAAATACTGTAACTGTGATTACATTTAGAAAATTACAGTCTACAGCCATGCTACCCTGAACAAGCCCAATCTCGTCTGATCTTGGAAGCTAAGCAGGGTCGGGCCTGGTTAGTACTTGGATGGGAGATCACCTAGGAAGATCAGGTGCTGCAGGTGTAAAAAATAAAAAAATAAGGTATTGTAAAATGACAAGGTCCTTGTAATATGTGAGGTCAACCAAGGGTTGCCTTGCCTAAAAAAATAAAAATAAATAAAAAAAGAAAAGAAAATTACGCATTTTTCACATGATCATGTATTAGTAACTTATTTCATTTATGTTTCAAGATAAACAGCAGACTCAGTGGTAAGGCATGATATCATAAGCAAATAACTGTTCACTCGCTTAAAAAGAATGGCTATATATGGGTACCTCATAAGGTAAGTTTAATTTGAAAAGCAATAGGACATTTCTCACTATTAAGTTAGTAGCTGCAAAAGAATGTTGATGATGTAATGGTAAATATTCATCCACCTCCTGGCACAGGAATTTTCTCTCCCCCCATAGCATTCTCCTTCAAAAACCTCTGAAGCCATAAAATGCTGCATCATGGTACCCTGGGTTATCTACAAGTAATGGGAATAAGAAATCATAGGAAAAAACCCAAAGAACGAGAGAGCCTGGAGCACTGCCAACAGCCTAGTTAAGTTATCACCCAACTACCGGCTTCAAGTGAGATCTCTATATTAGTCCTCAACACCACAGCAAGAAAGCACAGCCACAAAATGACTGTAAGAGCAATTAAGCTTTATCCCTGGGATAAGCCAGTGGAAGGAAAAGTGGTGAGCACATGATTAGAGAAGAAGCTAAAAAAAATTCAACATTCATTATCAGCTTCTTTCAATGTCTATCCTTAGTTTAGACAAAGAAAAAAAAAACAGTGAGCAAAGTACACATATTCAGGGTTTTATTATGCTCTTGGATGGAAATAAATTAATTATATTTTTCATTAACTACTGAAATAAATATGTATTCCTTTATTACCAGCCAATTAATGTGAAGAAAAGTGGTAGATAAATATGATGCCTGGACAGCCTCACATGAATTCACAATGTGGTTATAAATAAACCATGTTTAAATTCATTAAATTTCACACTAGGACATTTGGGCTAGAGGAAAATAATGATTGGTCTGATTTCAAATATTCCCCACCTAAACCAACACACAGAGTAATAAAACCTCACAAAAGAAGTAAATAATAATGACAAAAAGGTGGAGGAGGTGAATAAAAATTGTAGTGATTTTAGAATGTGTTCAACTTTAAATGACCATCAACTTAAAATAGACTGCTATAAACATAGCTTGTTATATATGAGGCATCTGGTAACTACAAATCAAAAATCCAGAAGAGACAGACAAGATATAAAAAGAAAGGAATCCAACAATGCTAAAGAAAGTCATCAACATACAAGGAAGAAAAAGAAGAAAGGTATAGAGAAGAACTACAAAAACAATCAGAAAACAATAAAATGGTAATAACTACAGACCTATTAATTATTACTGTAAATATGAATGGACTAAATGCTCCAATCAAAAGACATAGGGTGACTGAATGGGTAAAAAAATGACCCATACATATGCTGCCTACAAGAGATCCATTTCAGATTGAAAGACCCATACATACTCAAAGTAAAGGGCTGAAAAATATATTTCATGCAAATGAAAACAAACAAACAAAAAAGCTGGGGTTGCAATACTTACATCAGACAAAATATACTTTAAAACAAAGGGTGTAATGAGAGACAAAGAAGGGCATTTTATATTGATGGGCCCTAAATAACTAAAGCAATCTTGAGAAAAGAAGAACAAAGTTGAGTGTATCATGCTACCTGACATTAGACTACAGTACAAGGCTATAGTAATCATCATAGTACTGGCATAAAAACAACCCCATAGATTAATGGAACAGAATAGAGAGTCCAGAAATAAACTTACACCTATATGGTCAATTAATCTGTGACAAAGGAGACAAAAATATGCAATGCGTAAAAACGTCTCTTCAATAAATAGTGTTGGGAAACTGGACAGATGAGATGCAAAAGAGTAAAACTGAACCACATTCTTACACCATATGCAAGAATAAAGTCAAAATGGATTAAATATTTAATTATAAGACCTGAAACCATAAAAATTCTAGAAGAAACATAGGCAATAAACTCTTTGACGTTGGTCACAGCAATTTTTTTGGCTCTCTCCTAGGGCAAAAACAACAAAAGCAAAAAATAAGCAGGAATATGTACTGAACTAAAAAGCTTCTGCACTGCAAAGGAAATAATCAACAAATCAAAAATAGAACCTACTGAATGGGAAAAGATATTTGCAAATAATATCTCCAATAAGGGATAAATGTCCAAAATACACAAAGAACTCATACAGCACAACATTAAAAAAAAAAAAGAAAAGAAAACCAATCTAAAAAATGGGCAGAGGACATAAATAGATATTTCTCCAAAGAGGATATACAAATGACCAACATACACATGAAGAGATGCTCGACACCAGTAATCATCAGGGAAATGCTAATCAAAACCACATTGAGATGTCATCTCACACCTGTCAGAATGGCTATTATCAATAAATCAACAAATGACAGGTAATGGCAAGGTTGCAGAGAAAAGGGAATTTTTGTGCACTGTTGGTGTGATTGTAAATTGGTGCATACTCTATGGAAAACAGTTGGGAGGTTCTTCAAAAAAAGAAAATAAAACTATTCCACTTCTCAATATTTATCTAAAGAAGTGTAAAACACTAACTCAAAAAGAGATATCCATCCTTATGTTCACTGCTGCAGCACTATTTACAATAGCCAAGATAAGGAAGCAACCTAGGTGTCCGTCAACAGATGACTGCATAAAGATGATGTGGTACATATATACAATGGAATATTATGCAACAGTAAAAAATAAAATAAAATCTTACCATTTGCAACATGTATGGACCTAGAGGGTATTATGCTAAGTGACAAGGTCAGACAGAGAAAGACAAACACCATATGATTTCATTTATATGTGCAAGCTAAAAAAACAAAATAAATGAACAAGCAAAAGATAAAACGCATAGGTGCAGAGAATAAACTGATGATCTCCAGATATGAGGGGTTTGGGTGAAAAAGGTGAAAGGGATTAAGAAATACAAACTACCAGTTATAAAAACAGTCATGGGGATATAAAGTATAGCATACAGGATACTGGAGTACAGCATATAGAATTTGGTTAATAATACCGTAAATCTATATATGGTGCCAGATGTGTACTAAACTTAGGTAGATTACTCTGTAAGGCATATAAATGTCTAATCGCTATACTGTACACCTGAAACTAATATAATACTGTATGTTCATGCAAATGAAAAATAAATTAAAAATTAAAAAAAGAATGAGATATTTCTATGAATTGATATGGAATGATATAGTAAAGTGAAAAGAGCAAAGTGTAGAAGAACATATATAGAATATCACCTTTTGAAAAATAAAGCAGGGAAAATAATTATACATATTATATATGTGTGTATACATATATACACATACATATTTTTATCTATGTCAGTACAGATCTAAAGATGTGTGTCCGTGTGCTTATTTATTAATCTTTGCTAGAAGAAACACAGGAAAGATAAACTAGAAAATAATGATGTTCTTTACCTACAAGCATGGAGTAAAGGGGTTGGGGGAACTAGGGATGCCAGGAATATGGGGAGAAATGACACTTTATTGAACACACCATTTTTATATAACTGCATAATGAATTGGAACTAGAGGTATCAGTGTGGACTTATGATTTCTAAACTGCACATGTGTGTAAGACACCTGTAGCAATGAATCAGCTAGTGTTCAGTTACTGCCTACTACTATTCCCCAGCAAAAGGAACCCAGATTCCTGGAGAAATGGCTGATTGTAAGACTGATGCAGGACAGGTTTGAGGTTAAGTCTGGATCATCTTGTTACATCAGAAAGTAAGCCAGCTTGAAAAGGCTCCCACTGGCCATGCCTGTGACAATGTAAGCATCCAAATAAGGATGGTAATAAAGAGAATACAAATTCACTTGCCTATACTGATAATAAAAAGAGAAAAACAAACAAGAAAGGCCTCTTGATTACAGTAAAATGCAAAGGGCTGACTGGTGAATGTGGAGGGTGTGTTAGAGTTGAAAAATTATCATTTTAGAACCATTATAAAGACTGATTCAGGCAAGAATAATCAATGGATGCTAAATCTAGATGGAAATTTTGATTGGAAGCAGGTATCTTAAAACTGTCTTGAAAATGCCAACCCCTAGACTGGTTACTAGTTTCAAGGGAAAAAATACTAACTATGCAGTAGAGAAATCAGACAACATTTGACCAGGTGATCAAAATTGATATCAGTAGTGAGGGGCAGGTGGCATTTTGTGCCTCCAGATGTGATGCCCTGAGGTTGTGCCTGGAATGCACAACCTAAATCTAAATGTAAGAACATATCAGAGAAACAAAAATGAGGAACACTTTATTTTTTTAAAAAAGTACCGTATTCTTCAAATATGTCAATGTCATAACCAACTAAAGTATTTAGGAGCAAAGGGTCATAATGTATGCAGGTTATTCTTAAAAGATTAAGAGAAAAAATGTATATATGTGTAAACACACACACACGCACACACACATATGCACGCGCATGCTCACAGTGAGTGAGAAAGAGAGGATGTATGTGTAAATGATAAAGCAAATAGATCAAAATGTTAATAATAGGTGAACCTGGTCCAAGAGTAGATGGGCATTCTATATACTATTCTTATTTTTTGCAATCTTTCTATAAATAAGTTTTCAAATGACAGAATTAGCTTTACTGAATGCTTAAAGGACTTTGACCTGGAATAAACATGTCCAATTCTAACATATCTGTTAAATTCTTAGGCTAAATTACAGAAGAAAATTATTTTAAAATAAAGTCATTCAGGTTTGTGTATATTGAGGGTGGAGACAGGAAATATGCATATACAATCATTAAAATACAAGAATTTCACTAAAACCAGAAAAAAATCGCTAATGTATTAGACAAATTATAAGGCAATGGTACAATGCAATATTATTAATGCTTGAAAAATCCTTACAGAAAAACTTCCAAATGTGAAGACCTGTCCATCCATTAACAGTACTGCCGTATGGTTGCTGCCTGCAGTAACTTGAGTGCTAGGGCCTGGCAATGCTTGAACAAGAGTGGGACATCCCCTAGGTTAAAAACAAAAGAATTAAGTCAATATTTTACAAGACCCAACTGACATAAAAAACAATAAATAAATAATGCAATAAGATGAAGCGATAGTAGGCACTAATAAGAATATTCAGTAAACACTTATTTAGGCACTATGTGCCTGTCTCCATTTTAGATGCTTCGAATACAAAGATGAGAAAGACATAATCACTGACTTTAAGCAAACTATTAATTTTTTTTCCTAAATTTACTACTCTAATTATAGATACATAATTTTAATTTTACTGAAAGACTGGTGTTAACCTTTGTTTTAAAAGGAAAAAAAATTTTAATCATTACAGTGACTGGCATGTTAGACATCTCTAGAAATATTTGTTGGATGAAATAATCATGTGAAGCCTTACCAGGAATCCAGGAACTATATGAAACAATTAATTTTATGTCCTCTTTTCTGCCTTCTTTTACTGGGCTATAATTTTAGGTTTTGACACAGTAGTTAATGAATCAGAATACCGTATCATGAGGCACTGCAGCAGAAGCTAAAAGCTTAAGCTCTAGAGCTAGACTGCCTGGGTGTGAATCCTGGCTCCACCACATAATAGCAATGTGACTATAACTTTGAATGAGTTATTATTTTTGCATTTCAGTTTTCTCTTCTATTATACAGAAGATAATAATTAACAGTATCTAATCCATAGGACAAAATTGTTCATATTGTCTTATGAACAATAAAGAAGTTCATATATGTCAAACACTTGGATCAGTGTCTGGTATACAGTTAACACTCAATATATAGTAACTACTATGATAAATAACATCTTTGTATCCATCCTTGCATCACTTTATTTACCATTTATTAACCATTTTTAATAAGTATTATATGTAACTAGATTAACCATCATTATTGAAATAGTCCACACATAATTAGAAAATTATTTTTGAGACAATGTTATTATGATATTTTGAATTTTTAAAAATTACCTAAAATATATTTTTATTAATTTTTCAAGCTGCAATAAAAAATTAATTAAAAGGGGCAAAAATAGAAGCTGGAGACCTAGATAAGTAAATTTCACAATAACTGGGTAAGTTATGATGAAGGTACAAGTTAGGAACAGTGGACTGAAAGGAATGAATGAACTTGACATCTATGTAAAGAAGAGAACTGACCAGACTTGGCAAATGATTGATACGGGGCAAAGAAGGTCTTCTGCTTAAGCAATAAGATCGATGGTGGTAACATTTACTTAGCTGTGAGAATGAATGAGATCTACGAAGACAATCAGAGGGAGAAAAGAAGATCCTAGTTTTCATTCTGAGTCTCTTCTAACACTTTCAGTATGGACAGAGAAAGAAAAGATCATAGAAATTTTGGACATACCAAAGAGGAAGAATAAATCCTGGGAAATGTGTTATTGGAAGAGAAGGTTTCAAGAAACTGCAAATAACTGACATTTCAAATGCTCTAGAGAGATATGCAAGTGATCACTTGATTTAGCAGGAATGATTTAGTGAGAACATCTCTTTGGTAGGAGTGCAGGCACAACACTGTAGCAGATAAGAAGTTAGCAGTGGGGTAAGAGACTATGCAAAATCTCTTCAAGAATCTCAGCAGGAAAGAGAAAAAAAAAAAAAGAGAACGGACAGCTAAAGGGAAAATGAAGCTGAAGGAAAGGCTTTGTTCTTTTAAGATGAAAAAGATTTAGGGAAATTTAAAAGAAAGAGTAAAGACAAAGAGGCTAAAGATACAGATTGCAGAGACAAGAAACAGAACTTGATACCTAAGAAAAAGGTAGACAGGCTTCACAGCATGGAGAAGAACAGGTTCCTCTTTTAATATTACAAGGAAAAAGGAGCAAAGACGTAGAATGAACACAGGTAGGTTTGTAGAGTTGGTGGGCAGAACAATTTCCCACCTAATGGTTTTTATTTTTGTTGTGATGTGAAAAGAGGTCATGTGCTGAGAGGGAAAAGGAACTGGGTAAGCAGAGAATTTGAAGATTACAAAAAAGTATGATGGAAAATGGAACAAATAAACACCTAGTTCAGTTTTTAACCCGGATCCAAAGGACTTCTAGGAAGTCTGCAAGTGGGCTTCAGGAGATCTGTGAACCTCCTAAATTGTAAGCCAACTTTTATGGATATATTCTTCTATCTATTTTTTCAAGAGATCACATATCTTTCATCAAAGTCTCAAAAGGTCTTAGACCAGATAGTCAAAATTACAAAACAGGAGGATAACTGCCCATTATAGTAGGATTGGTTGAATCTGGAAGCAATACAACAATCTACACACGTGTGGTGATTTATTTTTTTCAAAAGTCTAAGTTAGACATGGAAAATATAGGTAGACTGATTCATGCTTGAAGTTTGGCCATGCCCTAGCATCAAGACCAAGAGGGTGAGAAAATGAGGATACTGGTCAGAGTACAGGGAAGGAGAATAAGTAACAATCTCTAACTTGGGTAGGACATAGAGTGAAAAGGGTGAAAGAGAGTAAAAAAGTATAGGGTGAGAGGAAATGAAGTACTGATCAAGTCGAAGGCCAAGTAAAGCTAAGTAACAGATGAAGAAATTGTTATCGGACCATGGGTTGTTTAAACTTAAGAATTCAGAGTTGGAGGTATGTTAGATCCAGGAGAGCTCCTGAGAACAACCACCGTGAATGTGGAAGTAAAGCTGACTAGATATGAGGATGTCAGACAAGTATATTGCATGAGGCCATTTACATGAATACTTAAGTCACTCAAGTGTGACAAGACTCAGAGTGAGAAATACTATAAAGCAGATACTAAATTTTCAAAGAATGAAAAGCAGTGACTGAAAGGTAGGTAATAAAAGGGGAGGAGAGCAGAATGGCATGCCTCAAAAGAGTATTATTATTATTATTATTATTATTATTATTATTTTGAGAATGGAGAAATAAGGCACAGAGAAGGTAAGTGGATCTCAACTCTGAGGTACAGGGAATTTTGGCAAATGAACGCTTGCCAAATCGTTCAAAAGGCTGTATGGTGAACTAATGCCCTCACAGAAATGTCCAGTACAACTCAAACAAAGAATCAAAGGGGAAAGTCCCATAAGTGTTTACTTGCCTGCAGTTCACACAGCACTTTCACATAAAATGTATCACTGATTATCAAAATAACTATGAGTAGGTCTGAACAGCTTAAAGGATTCTGCCAAGAGTTGGTGGCAGGTCTTCCAAAACAGTCTTTGAACTCTTTCCATGACACTAGTGAGCCCATTTATTAAATTATTTGGAAAACATAGGAAGAATAAGAAACAAAAATGTGTGTATGCATGTGTGCATGCCAGGCACTTTACATAAACTATATTAATTCTTCAACAATATTTAAACTAAAGCTTAGTAAATTATGGTCACATGGTTGTAAGAGATGAAGCAAAGATTTAAACCCTGTCTTGTTCCAGGCACAATGATGATATAGCAGAAGGATACTATAGCAAGAAAAAGATGAAACTCAGAACATAAGAATTAGCAAAAATCTATTGGAAAAAGGAGAATAAAAGCATTAAACTATATGGTTTCTTTCCCAACATCCAGGTTTAAGTGTATTGTAAATAGTAAAAAAATTTGAAATCTGGAAATTTAGGAACATACTGAACAAAATAAACAAAAAGGAGGGTCGGTAGACTCATGTCACGAGTGAATGTGTAAAAAAGCCCTCAAGCTTTTGACATTCACTTTTAAAAGCAGCAATAGTAACACCTAACCTTTATTGAGCACTTACTATGGGCTACGCCCGATGTTAAGTAAATAACATGCAGCATCTCACCGAATTTTCACAACAACCCTTTGCAGGAAATATATTTACTCACATTCGATAGAGAACGAAACTGAGACACAGGAAAGTAACTTAGCCAGGGTCATATAGGTACCAAGTGATAGAATCAGGACCCAAACTAGAGACTGAACTCAGTCATTCTGGCAAGACAACACATTACATAAAGAGAATATCAATAACATTTTTCTATCTTTATCATCATGCACACTACAATACTTATCTCGCACTGATCACACATCATTAATGTGTGCTATACAATAAATTCCAGTTAAAAGCACTTGATTACTAGAAACTTTTTAAAAAATATCCTCCAGCTATACACTTTATTGATAACTACCTATCAATGTTTTACTTTGTGGTAGTTAGGGTCTTTGTTATTTCTGGGATTGCTCCTCCATATAAGTGGTCAGTTCCCTCTGAATTCGTAACATGGTTCATGACTCCTGTCTTCCAAGTCCCAAAAGATCCAGACAAACAGGGTAACTTGAGTGGTTATAGCAGAAACGGTTTTAACTAATTTTGTTTAATCCATCAGGCATACTCAAAGTCTTCCAGTTACAACTCAACCAATGGAACCAGGAGTGAAAATTTACATGCTGGGCAATAACAACTTTAGGAAGTTAAAGCAAATCCCCCCAGAGTTTAATTGTCTTAAGAAACCCTAATATTTTACTTTCAACATTAAAAAATATCATATTTCTTGAAAATGATCAATTCGAGCTATTTAACATACTCAGAAGATTGCTATCCATCACTACCCTTGCTGTCTCCAATACCATCCCTCAGCATAAACACATTTCTCTCAGAAGTTCTAGATGTAGAATCCAGACATGGTATTTCTGAAGTTCCACAAGTAATTACAGCGTGCAGCTAGGATTAAGGATCATTGGTCTTTATAACATAAATGGCATAATTCCATCCCTGCCAGAGTAATGGAATGGTTTCAAAAAGTGAAAATACTGGATTTTATTTAACGATTAGAATAATTCATTTTATGCGAATGAGAAACCTTACAGGTCCAGTCGATTCTGGAAAATATCTTATGACGACAACGGAGAATAAGGCAAAGTGAAAAGACAAAAGAAAGAAAGTTCTTATGGCAAACTGAATTAATGAATCAAGTTGGGCCTGAAGCTGCCCTACGTATCTCCAGACTTGATAGATAAGCCTTGTATCAATGGTGGGCAGCCATACACGTGGACCACTCAGATCTTCAAGACAACCTGCTGCAGGGAGCATAGATGACTGAGCCTCAGATGCTGTTCTCTGGGTCTGCGAGGCCATTCTTTCCCTGGGATGCCAACAGCCTGTGACTGAGCACAGTAAAGGTATTACTACAGCCCATCCTGCCCCATTTGGGACTCTCCCGAAGGCAACCTTGGCTTGAGGACACCCCACTGGCCTGGCTGAAACTCACTCAGAACTGCACTGGAATCCAGACCTTTCTTACTCCATCCTTCTCTCTTTTCACAGAGATCAGACCTACTTGGTGTCTGAAGGGTTTCCCTGCCAATTCCTGCTCTTTTCCTTTTTATCTTTCATACAAGTTTTCTCCCAATAAATCCTTTTCACATCTAATCCTGTCTTATATCTTCTTGGAAGACCTGAACTAATATAGATGGATTTTCTATACTTTTGACCAAAAGCACTCTCACTGTATTAAATAGGACATAGATTCAGCTGCTGTAATAAAAGCTAAAGTAATAGAAATTTAAACAAGATAAAAGTTTATTTCTCTCTCAGGTAAGTGTCCAACTGCAAGGAGCTGACATGACAGTTTCACGATGTCAAGGACCCAGACTATTTTACCTTGGAGCTCTGCCATTTTCAATACAAGGTTTCCAACTTATGATCACTATGATGACTTCTCCAGTTCCTGCCACTACGTGTGGAGCCCAGGCAGCAACGTAGGAAGGGAGAGGGGAAATGAAAGTATACTCCCCTTCCTTACAGTGTACTCCCTTCCTTACAGCATGATTCCAAAACTGCACACATCTCTTTAGTTCGTTCACATGGCCTTATCTTGCTACAATGGAGGCAAGAAAATGAAGTCTTTCGCTGCTTGGTCATGTCACCAACTGAAAATTTACTACCAAATGAGTAGGGAAGAATGGATATTAGAGAATGTTTAGTGATCTCCACCACAATTAGTTCTTCACTATTCTGGATAAATCAAAACAGTTTCTTTGAGAAACCATTATGTTTTGTTTGAAAATTATTCAACAGCTTCTATGACTTCATGTTAATTTTAGACCAAAATTTCAAAACAGACAACATCAAGGACTATGAATGAATCCACCACTGAATTTTTTAAAATGCAACTTGGGGATATTCTTTGTCTTTTCTATTGCCATGAACAACTTTTAAAAAGATAATAATTATGAATATAGTAAGATTTTGTGATACTCATAACCACTCATATTTTAAATGTATAAAATGTAAATCAACTTTTCTCCTGAAACTACAAAATCATCTATGCCTACAAAAGCACTCAAACAAAAATATCAACAACTACCAATAATTTGCAGGCCACATTGGGTAAAACAGTGGTACAATACTATTTTAAGCAGAAAAATATATATATTTAGGGGGAAAAAAGAAAGGAAAAAAAAAGAAACCAGAAAAAAAGAACCCAGTCTCTTCCAACAAGTTAGAGTACCTGGAATTGACATCGCCATGTCCCAGCTGCCCATGCTGGCCATATCCAAATGTATAGACATCTCCATTTTCCATTAAAACCACTGAAACCAAAATACAGAGCTTTAATTTTTCATTATATGTATTTTATATTTCTATTGCAGCATACTAAAAGTAGTGTAATTTTTGCTCTTTAAAACTTATAGAGCTATTAAAAATAGAAAACTGAAGCACAAATTTATATTTAATGAGAAATAAATATAATTTTAGTTCTATAAAATATTTTTACAGGTTATGAAAATGCATAGTTTTTCATTACACATTACACTTTAAAATCCATACAAATGTCATTTAATTACATTAATATTAAATAAAACATTGGTTTCAGTCAAGAGTAAAATTTTTATAATAATGAGTAACTCCATATAAAATATTGTTCTCTCAAATCTAGGATAATTCTATAGATAGCAGAGAGATTTGAGCTCTGCACAACTATGTACATCAATGAAATGTCAAAACTTTAATATCTGTCAATGTTATCAAATAAGGAAATATATTTAACATCAAAGAATTTAACATTTTTTATCTTCATAAAGGTTGAATACTACAACTTAAGCTATATAACCCAAATGCAATACTGCACTAAGAATTTAATTTTTTACATTAAAAAAATAAATTTGTTGATGCACATTTCTCATTGAACAGTAACAAAATATGGGACCATTTATAAAAATCAAAGAATTCTGGAGTTCAAAGAGATTTCAGGGATTATTTCATCTTCAGGATTTTCCTGAAATGAATTATAATATAAGCCCATTAGAAGACAGACTAGAAGTCAGATCTCTAGAAAAGTACCTATTCCATCATGCCACAGTTTTTAAAGGGATTTTGTAATAAATACAAAGCTTTTATAGAATTTAGATACTGCAGCACTATAGCTTTTAACACACAATTAACTAAACCACATTTATCTAAACTAAACAAATAAATGGTTTAGCACAATTGTAAAAATGCAGTTATACCCTAAATTTCCAGCTGCTACCTGAATGGTGAAATCCACAGCTGACTTGTACTGCCCGGAGCTCACAGTCAAACCGCACAGAACCTGGAGGATATGTTGTGATTTTGCTGGCATCCTTTTCTCCTCGTTCTCCACTTCCATCTGTAAGTGTTATAATTTGTAATTAAGTCATTATTCATCTCCGAAATAAAATTTTAAATAAGTTTACTATGGAAGAACAAAGAGAAAAATGTTAAAAGGAACAAGCAAGAAGAATCTGCAGCTGTTAGAAGTGATAGATCAAGAATCTACCTGCAAAGAAGCAATTTTGAAAAGATATAATACTACATACTTCTGTTTGCAAATATCACTAAATCAATAAAAACAGTGATAAGATCTGGTTATGAATAAAACCTATTAAGCTAATCAGTTATGTAATATAAACAGGTCATTAATAGAAACAAAATTCTAAATGTAATAATTTATACGGGAAAATTTAGTTTGCACAAAAAATAACTGCATGCAAAGTCATTTAACAATTATTTTAAACTTAGTGATATTGTTAGTACTAGTCATTTAAAAAAAATTCCTACTTGGCTCACAAATGACTTAGACTTCCCAAACACACCTTAGAAAGGCTACCTTGTCCACCAGTATTGCTAAACTCAATGAATCTTTAAAAAATTTTAAGACACCAAATAGCTTTATCCAATATATTGTAATTCAATGGATTAATTTCATTCATCTTCCATGTCCCACCTTTCCCCTCAGCCATTCTGCTTTGTGGTTTTCTTCTGGTCCCCAACCACTAACTATTCAACCAAACTTTTCTTTTTTCACTCCTTCTTTCCACCTCCCTTCTTATAATTTCCTCCCTTAAGCTTGCTTTAGGCCTTCCCTGGTTTCTACATTTGGCTTTGAATATTCCGGCATTCGAGGCATAAAATAAAAATGCACATTCCAGAATATAAAACCTTTATTTGGAATGTGCGAATAAAAGAGGCAATTTACTTTTCCTAATCTACAACTATACTTCACTAAAATATGACCTCCGGATCATCAATATTCAAATTCCTTGCACATGGAATAATGTAAATCTAGAAGGAATTTCTAAGGTCAGCTAGTCCAAGCCACTCTCTTGTGGCGTAGCAACTCAATGTACGTGTGTATAATATGAAGATACACATGTAGATCTACAGACATACCTATTAATTCTGCATTTTCATTGCCCATTTTAGAATGATAAGCAGAACAACATCAAATTATTTCATGTTCACATTATCCTTTCTTTTTTATCTAATATTTCTAATCTTAGTAATATCCAGGTAAGAAGACAAAATTGGCCTAAATTATGACATAACTTTCTATAGCTAAATGACTATCGTTTTGAAAAGCTTTAAACTCCTTATAACACTAGGACAGTAAAACCTCACTAATTCGGAATGGGTTGTCCTATACGACTTACTGAAAATGTCTTTATCATAGAACATTTAGGTAAAAATTCAATTTTATTACCTTTAAGCAGTACAGACTATAGATTAAAATAAATGCTACAATAAATAAAAGGTGGTTACCTACATTATAATTCAAAATAGGCCTATATTACATAAAAATGTACCATAAACATGAAAGTCCTTTAACATACAAGAATTAATTGCTGGACCCAGAGGTTGAAGGCACGTTGAAGGAATCCTTCATTTCTTGAGCCCTTGGTTTGAAAAGCTAGTGATTTTAGACAGGTTTCCCCTTATAAGTATGACCCTGAAAATTCAGAGGAAGAAATTATTTTGAATTTTTACTCAAAAAAGATCACAAATACTGCATCATAAATTCTGAATTAGTGAGAGGTTTTACTCTAATAGGATAAAAATATGATTCCTCTTCTGCTAAATTATCTAATGTGGGTTTGCTAAATTAAAGCTGCAAGAATAGATGGGCTACAAAAAAAAAAAAAAAAAAAAACAATGAGAACATTTGGTTTCATTCCACCCAAAATGAAATATACTCTTAGTTCAAAGACTCCTCATCTTAAAGGCAGTGGAATGGTTAAATATAAACAAGGGCTTATACAGAAGAGAATAAGCAGTTTCCAAACACTGTACAAATAAGATGACAGATGTGTAGAAATTTCACAGCTTTACCTCAATTGGTAAAAATATCGAATTATTCAAACCAAATCTGGTTTAACATAGAAAACAAATGATGTTCATGATTTTGCCAGACTTAACTAAATTCAATATTACAAGTATCTTTCCATGTTATATAAATGGATTGATGCCTAGTTAGAATCTTTTGTTTTTGAATTTGCCCTCTCTCTTGAGTTAGAGATTAAATATAGATACAAATCCCACAATAGAGATATAGCATCAGGGAAGGAGGAAAAAAAAAAGTCTAGTAATTTACTGATTAAAACCATGGTAATTAAAAGAATTGTAGCTATTATTTAAAAGTAAAAATAACTAAAAACATTTGTTCAATTTCATCTAAATAAACCTGTATCTATATAATTTGATTATTATAAATGGTGAAAATATTACTATTACAAGTAAAAATAGGACTAAGGTTCTTGATCGTTATCAGCAGCAGTGGCAGAATTTAAATATATATATATATCCATATCTGGTATTTGAAGACAATGGAAAAATCAAGTACAATCCTAATAATTTAGAAATTTACAAAAGTCTATCAAAGAAAACAAGGTACTTAACAAGTAGCCAAAAATTTAGTGTAAACTCCAAGAATCGGCAAGTGAAATTCAGGAAGATTAATTCTGCTCGAGCTCACTACTCAGTAAAGTGTTAATGAGCAGCAATAAAACTAATCTCAGATTTGTAGGAAAAATAATCTGAATATTCTTAAAAATGGCCATGTAGATATGAGCATATATATATTTTCCCTAATGTAAATATGTTCACACATACGTGATATTGAATCTATATAGATATAAACTTTTGAGAGATAGTAAAGTATTGTGTGTGTGTGTGTGTGTGTGTGTGTCTGTCTGTCTGTGTGTATACATATTTGTGTATACACAGATAAAAGAGGATTAGGTACCTAAAAAACTTAACTTTTCGATTTTTATTTAAATCTACACTTTTTTGAGTAATCTTATAGTTGTGCATTTCACAAAAAGTATTACAGAACAGAGTGAGTACTTTAAGCAAAATCACTGAAATAAACAGCAAAGCAGTAGCAACTACAATTTGCTAAATACTTGCTCTGTGCTAAACACTGCAAATTTAAATAGCACAGTGGACAAGTGCTTTTGGGCACTAAAGCCCAGCAGAGCTGGAATGGAATCCTAGCTCTACTATTTGATAGTTGTATGACAACTGGACACTGGGCTTTGTAAGTCTTAGTCTTCTCAGCTATTAAAATAGCAATAATGGTACACTACCTCACAAGGTTCTTATGAAGATGAAGTGAAATAACAAGAAAAGTGCTCAATAAATAATCACTATTGCTGCTTTCTTTAATCAATAGGTATTGTTATTCAATTTTGCAGCTGTGAAAATCAAAGCTGAGGAATTAAGTAACTGGCCCAAAGGAATAAATGGTAGAGCAGTTTTGGAGTTTGATGGAAAATAAGACTCATGCATTTTACCACCACCAAATGCCTGATATCTTAAATCTTTTGTAAAAATAAACTAATTACACATTCAAGAAATCTCAAATTTTGTACTTTTAAAATAATTCTAAAAGAGAAAGGAATTCAATTTGAAGAATTAAAGCCAGCATTCATAGAGGATTTCTATTTGCAAAGAATATATAAATGTATTTATAGACATCCACATTTATATCTTAATTTAATCCTCATATTAACATGATCAGTTAGAAGTTATCATTCTCATTTTTAAAATAAAAAACTAAAGTCAAAGAAATTAAGAAATTTATGAACGGCCACAGTTCTAGTAAATGACAAATTTAGGATTAAAACTGAGGCCTAATTCTGAAGGCATAACATTTCCAACACACCACACCATTTCTAAACAGAAAACAGGTATCAGAATCACACAGATGTTTATCAGTGTACTTCTGGGTTTTCTATCAGTTACTTCAAGACAGATTTCAAGACTATCAGAGTAATTCAAATGTTCCTAATTAGTAATACTGTATTAAAATCTTTTTCTATGTAAGGCACTGAACAGCTGAAACAAAATGTTAACTCAGATATCTGTTTGAAATATAGTCTCTGGTTACATTTTTAAAATAACTTACTATATATTATATGAATTATTTATTGATTAATTCAGCCTAAAGTACTCTATTTTGTCTCTAGTCAAAATTTGCCTGTATAGGATGTACTCCATGACCTTCTCTCAATTTTCTCCAATCTGCCAGAAGCTCTCCAACTTTCCATCTTAGATCTCACTCCTGTTAACAATAAATCCACAGTTCTTACCCTCCACGCACCCCCATGGAAAAGGCACAATCTAGAAAATTTTAACTGTTATCATCCCACAATTTGTACCACCAACATAAATAAATGTAAGACAGAACACAGCAATTAAAATAATGAATATCTCAGTGGAAGACAAATAGGGTAAGAAAAAAGAGAAAAAATATAGATAGGAAAAAAAATATGTATTAAAAGACACTATATGTAGCAACAGTAAAACGCAGTGAATGGTGAGATGATTAAATGACAGGGACAGTGAATGTAAAGGGGATAGGGAGAATTTGTGGGTCTACGGGAATTAGTTAAGTGATAAGTTAATATTCTATATCAAATAGGGCTCCATTACTTAAACTTTAAATTTAAATTTTGGTGGTAAAGAGATGAAATTGTTTCATTGAATAAAACCATACAATCTGATTAAACACACACACACACACACACACAAAAACCTGTACTACTATAAAATAAGTCCTTCCAAACAGGTTGCTACAAATATTCAGAGTCTTGTTATAAAATAACCCTGTGGCAGACAAGGTAAAAGTGAGGCTAGCTATTGTTGAGTGATTTCTATTGCTAATCATTGTGACATTATAAAAAGTCTGTAAGATTTGTCTCCATTTAGCATTTCATTTTAAAATTCTGGGGAAAAAAATAAAGATGTTCATCTACAAGATATCAATATGAAGCCCAAAAAGTTTTAAACTGTCTCATGAAATGTATTTAACCTCAAGTAAAGTATTAGAAAAAGCTTCACTTTTATATAATTGAGAGGGGAAAAGACACATAGAAAATCTATGCCTATAGTGGCATAGTAGAAAATATGAGATCAGAGATTCTGGCAACAATTAAAATAATTTACATAGCATACTCAAAATATTGTTCCTCATATTTAAATATTTATGGTATTGTTAGAGCACTTGGTAAATAATCATAAATTTTACTTGGTTAATCACATCAGATTTAAAACATTCTCAATTTTTAATTCTACAGAACATGTCTTAAGTAGTACTCTGTGTTTTTAGTAAAAATGGGTTTTTGTCTGTTTTGTTTGTGTTTTTGCTTTGAGTGGCAAACTGATAAAGTGAGAGACAAATAAAAATAAAGTTGATTGTAATATGTAGTATGTGAAAGTTTAATCATAAAATCAGTCTAACAGTTTTATAGCCAAAAAACACAAAACATTACCTTAATTTGACCACGTGAAATATGTGTTTTTAAAAATTTCTGTTCTACTTGCTGGGATTTATTTTCGGCATCTGAGAAAATACCAATTTTAACTTATACTGGTCAAAGAGCCCCTGGTTCACGTATCAGGATTCAAGGCAGAATTTATATGTAAATTTATAAATTCTCTGTATTAAATTATTTCCTGATCTTAGTTGACTCATAATCTATAAAGAAAATAAGCTTGATTTAAGAAGATTTTTAATTAATCCATAATTCTAATGCCAGAAATAATTGTGCATAAATAGATTCCCAGTCATTCACAGACTTGTTGGGCTTCTGACAGTTTCTGAGGACTACAAGGGATTTACATAATTCACTCTTTGCTTACACCTACCATGACTGGACCCTCAAATATCGAATTATTCATGTGTGTTGTGTATAAAAACTTTAATATTAAAACCATGGAAAAATGCAATAACAGTTGACTCATTATCACTGTAAACACTGAATTTAGTAATCTTGTTAATTCTAAAGCATATAAACAGCATTTAAAGAAAGTAAAATGCCAGATGGCAGTCATCTAAGAATAGATAATAAAGCATAAAAATAGAAAGCAATAATTACTTTTTCCATCTTAACATTATTAAATTTGAAAGAAATGGAAAACAAAAAGATATACTGTAAAATGTCTTCTTAAAGTTAACAAAAAACTGAAATAAACTTGATAGTCATCGACAAACAGTACAACTTTTCAGCATGTTCTTTCTCCTCAGGCTATATAATAATGACAGAAGCAAAGTAGAAGAATTAGGGTTGTGCATTTTCCCAGAGACAAAATTCAAATGAGTGGAAGAAATTGGGAAAGTATCCCACCTAGTTGATAAGGAAGACCAAATACCTTTGTGCTTGTCCCGTTTATGCTTTAGCTGTGCTGGATGGGATCTGAGTCTGGCTAGAGCCTGTTCTCGATGGTTCATAAAAATAGGACCAGCAAATACAAGGGGGCCTGAGGAGAAACATTTTGTATGTGCATAGAAAAGCTCACAAAATGAAAACACTACAATGAACAAAAATAATTCAAACTAAAAAGCATGGAAATTTATTCTTTACTGTTTTGGACATCATACTTTTCTCCCGATAAACCCTCCACCCCCGACCATAACCTATTCACCATTCCACACACAAATTTTAGTATCTTAAATATCTTTAATATCTTATAGTTTACATAGTCAGATTCTATTTTTTATACTTATAAAATTATCAGGTAGTTACTAATAGTCTCAATAATCAGAAAGTATAATTAGAATAAAATATTTTCTCTTACAAATTTTATTTTACAAATATTTTTAACACCATACATTCAAACTCATTAACCATTCATTTATGAAAAATAAATACCTTACCTATTTTAATACAAAAAAACAACTAATTTTTAAATTAATGATTAAATTTAAACAAGGTCTTTAAGATTTAATACCCATATCAGTCTTGCTACAAAACCGAGATAAATGTTATTAACTACATTCTGTTGTAGAATGTAGTTAATAGAGGCAAGAAAACAAGAAAACAAGATGGCCAAAAACAAAACAAAAACAAAATTTACTGTGATCTGATACAACCACATATACACACACATATGTATATATAAAAAATCACTGCTTTATAAAGATAGAATTGTAGTTCTGATTTCATTTTCTAAAAATGATAAATCTAACTTTTCTTTAACCACTTACACAAAATCAGAAACAAGAATAAACAGCTTGCCATTTATGCTGAAGAGGGGACTCTAAACCCAGTAACATTTATGGAACGTTAACCATCTCTCATAAAATCATTTCTTTCTGAAGCTCCACTATGAACGTATATATACATACACAAATATATACTCACATAGATTACAGCTATTTCCACTTGCATAGTATTTAAGGGAAAAAATGTATGACCAAATTAATTTCAATAACATTTAAAAACTGCTTTTTCCCATTATCATTTAGCTTGAAAAGAAACTAAATTATACCTTAAATTTTCAGTTCTTTTCATATATAACAGAACTATGGCTTCCTTGAGTTTTAATAACATCAGAAATGCCTGCAAATTCCAAAACACTCTAAATTTTATAATGAAGTTACCAATTTGAGAAGAAAATTGGCAGTATACGAGCAATAAAGATTTTTTTATTAAAGTAAGTTTCTTCGTGATTCCCAAGAGATCTTCAACTATAATTAATTTTTCTAACAATAGAATAAAATGGAACAAAATGAAACTGTTGTCCTGTTATAAAATTTAACAAATGTCAAATTAAATACCAATGTACCCTTCATTAAACATTACAAAATTGGTAGAAAAAGTGTATTTTAATTATGTCTCTAGATATATATAAAAATACAAGCAGCACCAATTCTATTAAAATCCAAGAAAAGCATATTCTATCATTACTACAGATAAAAATGTGTTAACTTAATGTTAGAATTAAATATTCTTTCCTAGTAATACAGTACCAATTATTTTTAAGCTAAAAATATATACACCGAGTTCCATTTTTTAAAATGTAATAATGGTATATAATTCGAATATCAACAAAATATCTTATTTCTTCAACATGCATTAATTTTCAATTGATTTACTAAAGCAGATAATATAAAATCACTCTAAAAAAATAAGACACTTTCCAACTACACGAAACTACCATTTTCTTATCTCTGTGGTCTGCTTGGGATATTTCTTCCCATAAACACAGTACACCCATAATATTCATATTTATCTAGCTTCTCAATAAATTCAATCTTATTAGTCTTTTGATATATAAATATAGAAGGCCCACGGGCAATTACACTTAAAAAGTATACCATCTGAGCTCAATTTAAATCACCATTTATAAGTACTAAGCTATCAGGTTCTAAAATACTCTGTATCCCATGGAGTAAAATAATTTTTCTTATAAACATAATATAGTCATTCATTTATTTACCAAACATTTTTATTATTTTTAATGTAATAAGACACTAGGTGTCACAGATATAATGACAAAGACACAGATCTCACTGGAATTCAGTCTACTAAGGAAGACAGAAATAAAAACAAAGAATGACAATATGTTGTGATAAACATTACAAAGGAAATCAGTATACAGTATATCCTGAAAGATGAAAAGTGATCAAATGAATCTGGGTAAAACAGTAAAGTTTCAAAGAATGAGAAAAAGTTTGTCAAGAGAGGAGGAAAAAAAGAGAGGGCACTGAAGGTAAAAGGAATAGAATTTATAAAAGCATGAGGATGTTAAACAACTTGTATACTCATTAAAAACACACAGAGCTGAAATGGACAGAATATAGATTACAAAGCAGAAAGTGGTGGGAAATGAGTTTGGAGATGTATACAAAAAACAAGTAAGTAAAATCTTTCTATACCATGGAACTTCATTGTAGAGGTGATGAGAAGTCTAGGAAATGTTTTCAATTAGTCAACAAAGGCATACTAAGTACTGACCAATTTCAGGCACCATGCTCGGTCCTTAGATAAACAAGCCACCATCTTTGCTTCAGAAGCTCACAGTCTAATGGGGGTAGGAAGAATTTACACACATCTCAATAAGAAATTACGACAGTGTGCTATGATAAAATTAAGCACACTGGAGGGGCAGCTAGCAAGCTTTGAGGATGGGAAAGTAAGAAATTTCATCATACAAAAATAGAAGAAAACCACACAAGCTGAGACCTAATTAAAAAAGGTATGGAGTACTATGAAGTTTCAGAGATATAGGAAATAAATATTTAGAGACAGGAAATAGGAAGAAGAGTAATAAAGAGATGAAGCTACAGAGATAAAATGTGGAATTCACTCTGAGAACTATGAATAGTTTTTTGGTTTTAAACAGAAGAGTGCTTTTAGAAAAAAACATTCTGCATTTCAGAAAAACTATTCTGGATAGAAAGTAGACAACAGCTTAGAAGATAAAATTGAGGGTAAGACCATTTATAGGATCATTTTGCTGTAATTCAGACAAAGAAGAGAAGTGCACTGAGCTAAGGGAAGGAACAACAGTGGCATTCTGAAGAAGTAGACAATTCAAAAGCTTTAATAATTTTTTTAATAGAATCTAGAAAGTAGAATTACCATAACTTGTTGGTTTGGTTTAGTGGGAGGAGAGGTGAATGAAACAGGAGAGTGAAAGTAAACATTTAGATATTCAAAAGCTTCCTCATTCACGTGTAGACAATATGTTTTTCAGAGAACATCCACAGTCAGGTAGGTGGAAAGGGGTGACTGGAAAGAGTGGCAGTGTGAAATAGGACAAGCTTTTCAGAAAAGTTATTGGCGATACATTTCAAGAATCTAAAAACTATTAGTATGCTTTGGCCCAGTAATTGCACATTGAAAAATCTATCCTAAGGAAAACTCTGAAATATATATATTTTTAATTTCAGATCAAAGGAGTTACTATAATCTTACTGTAATAAAAATTAAAAATCCAAATAGGAGAATAATGAATAACTATGATATATCCATTCAATGGAATATTCAGCCATTAAAATGAGATTTATGAAAAATTTTACACAGAAATGCTTTTGTGTTATTTAAATTAGCAAAGAGATAACACTGCTAATTGTTTTGCAAAAATGCCACCCTCATACATTAGTCTGGAGAAGACATATTCCTATAATATTTTAAAAACGATTTGAAATATCTATTAAAATTTAAAATAAACATTATCTGGCCCAGATATTTTATTTCTGGAAAGCTCTACTAGATAAATAAAAACTCCAATACATATGGCTTCAAGTTTAAGAATATTTATTACATCGAAACCCACAGAACCCTGAAAAAAACCGAATGCCCATCAACAAAACAATGGTTGAAAAAACTGTAGTATAGCTGTATTATGATATATATGTTAGGTAGCTATTAAACAGAATATGGCAGATCCATATTGACTGATCTAGTGTATGTTCTTCATGCTGTATTGTAAAATGAGAAAAAGATGCTATAAAGTGTTGTATATATAATGCCACTTTTTAAAATAAACATATGCCTATACTTTCACACATGTAGATATCTGCACATGATTACATTATAATGGATTAAGACATGAAAGTATACCCATTGGACTACACCTCATTTGCCTGGTAGAGGAAAATATGAAGGGAAGGGAAAAAACACAAGCAAAATATAAAAATGTATATACTGTAACATTAAACAAATATAGAAAACATAAAATTCCGTCAGTGATATAACTGGCATGGTTAAATTCCAAGGTAAAATATCCCCAGTAAAAGTTAAGAAGTCAGGATTTGAACCAGAGTCTAACTTCAGAGCCCATGCTCTTAACCAACATGCTATACAGCTACACTAACCATATAACTTATTATCTAAATGAGATTCTGTGGGAACTATTAAGAAATATGCCCAGACAGTAGGCATAAAAGGGGCTGTCCCAGGCAAACCAAAACAAAAAGTCACCCCATCTGCAGCTCACTATTATAAAACTTTGATTTGACATTTAGGGTGAAAATAAAGAAGGAAAAGTAGCCAACATTATTTGAGCTTAGTTTTCCTTATAATAGAGAGCCGAGAAGGAATATAAAGATAAGATCATTGATACCACCACCTGATGACTTGAGAGTTATACTGAAAAATTCTATTTCACTTATAAACTTAATACAAGTCTCACAGAATTTATACATTGATCAATCCTGTATAATCTAAAAAATGAATTAAAGTTATCACAAATGTCACTGAAATAAAATCTGTAAATGAATACTACTGGCACCTAAGAATATATATTTAAGAAAAATATGTAGAAGATCAATATCATAAAAAATTTAAAGACAAAGTTCCAATTTTATCAAAAAATAGTAATAAAACTGCTTTTAGGGGTTTCAATAGCACATTCCATTATAGAGACTTTGTGTCACGAACAGCAACTAAATGACATGAATCATCCTAAGGCTGACTGAGTAAATCTTTAATGTGAGAGTGAGGTCCTAAATTCTGATCAACTCTAAAACAACACAAACTTGGTAAATAAGATGAGATAGCTAAATTAAGTAAAATAATTTAACATAACATAATCATGAAGTTCTGAAATTTCATCATAGTTAAAAGCCAAATTACTAATGAGCATAATTATTAACATATTACTAAACTGTTAGTATCTAAAAAGTAACAAGCATAGGCCAAGAAAAACAAAAAAAGAAAAGAATGTGTGGCAGTTAGAACACTAAAAATATATCTGTTCCTCATGGCGACAAAACAAGACTAAAAATCCTTTCTAGCACAGTGCCAAACAAGAGCCCTATGACACTGAGCATGGGACTCAAATTTGTATCCAGGACCCTCAGGCAGAAATGTTGCTTCATTAGACCCACTTGATTCTGATGGTAGTGGTCCATGGAATACACTGTGAACAGTACTGCCCTAGAGCAATGGTTCTCACACTTCAGCACCGTGAGAATACCTGGTGGGCTTGTTCAAACAGTTTGCTGGGCCCCATTTCCCAGTTTCTGATTCAATAAGTCTAGGGTGGAGCCTGAGAACAGGCAATTGTAATGAGTGCCCAAAGTGATGCTGGTCCCTTTGAGATCACTTTAAAAACTACTGTCTAAAAATAAAGAAAAGTATAGTACATGAAAGGGATTCCTCCATTCAATTAAAATAAATGTATTTTTTAAAACACAAAGGTAAAATGTAAGTGTCTCTGAACCAGTCTATATTTTTAAATAAACAACGGCTTCGGTTTTAAAACATAACTCTTATTTTGTTTATAAAGTAATGTGCATATACTGAAGAGTATTTAGAAAAAAAATTGTAAAGAACAAAACTCATTTCTCAAAAAAAATCACTATTATCATTTTGGTATTTATCATTCTAGTTTATTCCCCTATGCAATTGTGTACATTTTGTTTACTTATAAAAACCTGTTTTCTTAAAAAAATTGCTTATAAGAAAGTGCTGAGGTGAAAAATAAAGATTATAAAAGTATCGTATCGTGGTATTGTTTTATAGTAAAACAATTTTCCAAAGTCACTGAATAAGAATCTGAAGTTTGACTTTTTAAAAATTGATATAACTAGAATTCTTGTTTAAAAGTATTTGTACAAAATAAACTTTGCAAGTAGGCATTCCTTTGCACAGTACCGTGTCAACTGAAACTCATGCATATTGAAACTACGTTCTCACTGCATGATTCCACAGTAACCCTAGTGACTGTGCAAAGCACGGATATGGTTCTAATATGCCCAAATTTCAGTACCATGAAAAATTAAGGTCCATAATGAAGATTCTAAACCATCAAGAAAAGAGCTATTTACTCTACATTCTGTTTTAACATAAATAAAAGAAGATGATATGTGTCAGAAAGCTCAACCAAAAAATAAGACAATTTTTGTGCACCAATAATCTGAAGAAATTTTTCAATATACTGACTGCAGATAAAATTAATTTGTCACAAAATATATACCAACTGCCTGAAACCTAAGACTGTGTTTGTAAGGTCAGATATGATATAATTTCTATAAATATTTAAATAAATTTTTTAACCTTTAAAAGGTTAGAGTTTATGTTTTAAAGGTCTATGACACATTTTTAAATAAATGGAAAAAGAATATTCTGCAATCACAGTTTTGTTGAATAACGAATGTATAATCAATGTCCTCTTACTTCTGATATGCAGAAATACATTATGGCTAGAGAAAAACAGCTTTTCATAGAAAGAGAAAAAATTAACAAGATAGAATATTAGGCAAGTGATTATATGTCATCAAAAGGATTTGTTATATACTTTGGCTGAAACATAAGAAACTGCTGAGTTTGGTAGGTCAATTCATATGATTCAACCTAGTATTTCCAAAAAAAAGGAAAAATAGGTACTAAAAAGGTACATTGATAATTAACTTTAAGCAAATCATATAATTAACATAAAGGAATTATCACTCAATTACCATGTCTTAAATAACCAGAACTTAAATTTTACCCTATTTTCTATATAACATTTAACGTCAATTTCCCCATATATTTATACATTATTCTCATTAAAATAACCTTTAAAGGCAGTATGTTCATGTAAACAAAGCCAAACTAACTGCAAATATTCACTGTATCAATTAATCAACATTGTTTATAAGTAAAGACCAATCCTCAAGTTCCAAACATGTTTTACAAATTAAATTTAATAAAAATAGAATTTACCATGTGTGCTATATATTTTACTACTTATCTTATTTTACATTAGAAAAAGAGGATGCCTAGAAAAAATTGTAAAGATGGTTAAATGGGTAATAGGTTCTATCTCATGCATCAACCATCATTTCATTTCTAATAAGTATTTAAAATATACAATATCAGTAAATATTTCTAATCAAGATTATGTCTAGCAGAGGAATAAAATCACAGACCTCTGCCTTAATCCTACAACAAAGATTCTACTAGGCAAAAACAGAAGTATTACTAAATATAAGTATTACTAAAAATTACTAAAAATACTTATATTTATCTCTGTTCAATAGATACTATTAAATGTCTATTAAAACCACCATTAAATGTATTTTTAGGATGAGAAATGATCATTAACAATGAGGAAAATATAAATAGTAAATCTACCTTTGCAATTAAGACCTGCAAACTCTCCAACTTACCATTCTTGTATATAACCAGAATAAGCTTTTTCAAAAAAAAAAAAAAAAAAAAGACACATAAAAGCATAATTATGCACTGGATTATAACAAAGAGTGGTAGGACTATGCCCAAATGATAATGATTATAAATGACTAAGAAAACAAAATACAATACTATACTAAACTAATTTGTTTATGGTTACCCAGATGAGTCCAAAATCTGGGTGAAGAATAAATTCTTAGAATTCATGTTTTTTAAAAAGTTGCTATCACTAATAAGAATTTTCACGCCTGGCAAGTGGTACAAAAATTCTTAATATGGTTGACTTATGTGATAAATACCCTACTGAATTAAATGTATGTTATCAGCACAATCATAAATACCCTGAATATTTTCACATTATTTTCATGAGTTACTAGAATATTACTAACTTTAATTTCT
This sequence comes from Eidolon dupreanum, assembly GCA_028627145.1. NCBI lineage: Eukaryota > Metazoa > Chordata > Mammalia > Chiroptera > Pteropodidae > Eidolon > Eidolon dupreanum. Next base: position 19,014,046 of record CM053508.1, read on the forward strand.
ATTTCTTATCAAATCAGCCTATTCTGTAAACTTTTCAGAGGTCTCAGTATAGGGTAATAAAATGGATTTTCATATACTTTCTGCAGCTACCTCTTACCTCTTCCTTCTTCTAATCTGTGTCTCCTGATTACTCGCTGCCGTTTCTCTTCTTGTCGTAACTGAAGGTGTTCTTCAATGTTAACCCCAGGTACTGGGACAGCTGGATGATTGACAAAAAATATATACAGATATGTGTGTGTGTGTGTGTCTGTGTGTGCACCACACACATACATGCGTATATACGCATATATAATAGATATGAGAACTATATGATATTCAAGAAAGTAAAAGTTAACAAAAATACTGTCTAAAACACAAATTATTTTTACAGCAATAATCTTAGCAAAAAAGAAAAAAAAGAATCTCATTCCTTAATTAATGACATACTAACAGTTACCAATCAAGCAGTATTGCATAATTAACTATTAATTTAATTTTCTAACATATATCTAATAGAAATTGTTTAAACTATCCAAATTACCGAGTTTAGCAGAATCAAGCAAATTACCTAACAGAAGATCTAAAGGTATCATCTCTTTCACCGCATCAAGAATGCCTCTTTGTCTTGCCTCTTGGCCATCCAACTCTCTTGCACAAGCCTTGCAACATCCACACACAGCACAGCCAGATTCTCCAGAACCACAACCACAGATCCTAAAAAAAAAAAAAGAAAGAAAGAAAGAAAAAAGAATTAACTAAAATCCTTCTACTCTTTCCTTAAAACTCTTTTCTATAACATCTTTTCTGCATTTCTAAGTTAAATGAAATCAGGATCAGGAGGTGTCGATTTTTAAGAAAAGATAGAAACAGATGAATAATTGAAAACAAGAGTTTATTAAGCTCCTCAGAGGCATAGTTGGTATATTTCTACAGAAGATAACAAACTTATTCTATCTTCAAAGATTCTATTAACAAATATTTTTAAAGTGAAGCAACAGTAGCTTTACTAGTAAGTGGTCTGGATGATTTGATTGATAAACGAACAAACAAACAGACAGACATTCCTATCTACCAGATAAGTGAAAGGCGGTGTGGGCAGCCTTCAATGAATGAGCCCAGCTTGTCAGCTTCTTACATTATGACTCCTTTCTCCTCCTTTTCCTTTATATGCTATCATCTCCCCTTTGCTCCTTTCACTACATCTAACCTGTGATTCCTCTTTGTCCTTTTCATATCAGTTGTGAACTAAGAGTATGGCATTTGATTACAACATAAAAAAGACAAGAACACTACCAGAGGTTGGTAAGAAGGTCAGTGAACAACTATCTTAGCCAGCCATTTTATAGATATAGAAATTGTAGCTTTAACATTATTTGCCCAATCAGTCTTTAAAAACTTTTGACAGCTTTGTTAAACTTCCAGTTATCCAGATTTGCAGAAGTACAAGATGAAAGGTCTACCTGGCAGCAGTTTTGAAAGACAGCAAGGTGCCCTGTGAAATTCCTGGCTATTAAGTGCGAGCTTACTGACAGTTTGGAGGGTCACGGACTACAACAGTAAAAACTGACACAATTAATATGTCCTGCTAATTACCTGTGGCCACTATTTATAAAATAATGTTTAATTCTAAATTTAACCTAAGCTATGTGGTCACAACTTTAAAATAACTGAAGTTATTTTTAATAGTGCTTAGTGTCCTGGCACATATTCTTATGCTAACTTTATTCACGTATTCATTTCTGCTTCATTAATAAAGAAATTATTGGACTTGGTTAGGTAATACCCATTTAGATCAATAAACAGTTATTGGAAACTGAACAGTAAATTTCTAGGGAAAAGCATATAAAGAAGAGTAAGTAATTTCAGGAAGAACCAGAGAATTATAAATTTATTTATGACATTTATCATTTGCTTAAGTTCTGAGATTGGGGACACTTAATTTTAATGGAAATAGCCTGAGAGGGATGCAGGAGAATAAATTTTAACTTTTTGTAAAAGAAATATTATCCTTTGATAAAGAGAGCCAAAATATTTTTAAATAGGCTAAAAATGCACATAAAATATATTATTTAAAAATCCTAGTATTTCAATAGCTTAAAAGAAAAGGTCTGTTATATATGATCTATTTCACTGTTAGGCCTAGTGTAAATTAGGGAATGTACTCATAGGAGATTCAGAAATTATTTGAGAAGAAGTACCTGACTACTGTACTGAGAAGTTGTCAAATAGAGAGGTCCAAGGTGGCGGGAGGGGTGGGGGAAGGTTGTCCTCACTTTGGGCTTTTCTTCACAAGATTCCTCTTATTCTCCAGTTAGCTAATTATCATAATTAACCTGATCTTACAAAGAACAGATCTATCATAATACAAAGATCTATCATAATCAATCTGATATCACAAAGGATACCACATTATGTTATACTGGCTATAAATGGCAACACAAAAATAAGAATCAAAATTCTCCCTACATTCTAGGGAAAAGACTGTATTCTGATTCTGCCAAAGTCACACATCATCTTTAAAATGACAATATAGGACTGCCCCCCAAAACTGGTCCAACAAAGAGTAAAAAGAATGACAATAACAGGTATAATGCAACTTTAGAAGTGACAGTTCCTAGAACTCCTAAAATTGAGAATGGTAAATTTAATTTAAAGGAAAATTATATATCCCTAATCAAGTATCCTCCATGATAGTTGACAATCCTACTCAGAAAAGATTCTGTTCAACAAAAATGAACAGATATTTTGCATTAAGCAGTCTTAGGAAAAGAATACAAATAAAAGCGCAATCCAAGCTTTGAAGAAGTTTACAACCTGTTTTAAAAAAATGTTTAAATTAATCAAATGAAAGAAAAGCAACTGAAATAAAAATGATACCAAACTAGAAATCACTATAATAGAGAACAATTATAAAAATTATAAGTATAAGCCAATATGCCTTTAAGACACGACATAGTAGAATTCTCTGGAAAAATTTGTAAAGAAATACGTTCTGCACATTTTCTACAAATATTTTATTTCCTCAGTATCGAACATTTTCTTACCCTCCAGGAACTCTGTCTGGACGCCCACTACTGACGCAGCTGGCTCCATAACCCGTGCAGTCTCCACAGACAGTGCACACCATGCACTGCTCCAGCTTCCACTTATGCATGCCTGGCGGACACATCATGGACTTCTCATCCTTTTCATCTAGTTCTTCTTCCAGGTCTTCATCCATTGCTGTGGCCATATTTTCAACTCCAAATCCTATTTGACAGATTGATTTATAATTTTTATGTAGATTACTTCCCATGTCTAAAAAACTGATAATTATATTTCCCAATTAAAAATGTGTTAATCCAAGTGAATATGCAAAGGAATGCTAGAATTTAAAAGCAACAAAAATAAAATTTAGGGACCACTAATAAATGCTCTCCCTATTTCCTTTCTGCAAAAAGAACCAGGGGCAGCAGGTATATCTCTTAGTTATAACTTTCTGACAATCATACTTTTAATTTTTTTCTGATTTTAGTCTCTCTTTTCCATCTTCACAGCCAACAGTTTTGTTCGACAGACCGAAGTCTCCTAACCACACTCTAAGTCAAGAGTCCCTCCACTCCAGAACCTCCTCCCACTGCTAGCAATTAGCTATTTAAAACATACTTGATCCTATGACTTGACAATTTACAAAGCTCCAATGTCTTTCCAAGGGTTTTAAAAGAACAAAATTCCTCAGCAAGATACAGTCATACAATGGCTTCCAATTTTTTCCAATCTCATTTCTTCCATGCAAACTACACTCTACCTAAACCTAAATACCCTCTGCTTTCTAAACATCCTGTGTCCTTTGACATGTTCCGGGCCTTTGCTCATTTCTGCTCCATCTGCATGATTCTACCTCATTTACCAGATGCCTTTCCCTACCTCATTTACCAGAGAAACTCCTTTTCAACCTTCAACAACTCAGCTTAGAAGTCATGTCCTATGAAAGCACTTACCACTTCTTCCGGAGTCACTGACTTCTTAAAACCTGTTTACACCTCAATTGTTACTTATTTTTGTTATAATTCCATCAACCTTTTTTTTTTTTAATTATGACTGAACACCTACTATGCCCCAGGTATTTCACCTTAAGGCAGAGTCAACAAAATTTTTCATAAAGGGCCAAATTGTTAATAATTTAGGCTTTGTGGGCCACATAAGTCTCTGTGACATTTTTAAAAATAACCCTTTACAAATGTAAAATCCATTCTTACCTTGGATGGCCATAGAGAAATAGGCCACTGAGCAGATATGGCATCAGGTTATGGTTTGTAGACATCTGCTCTAAGCACTGAGGACTATGATAATAAGCTACTATAAAGCTTATAACTTAGTGAGAAAGATCCATGATAATCAAATAGCCATACAGAAGAGTATAAATATGTAACTATCATAGGATTATGATGGAACATATAGTGCTAAAAGAGCATATAATGAAAGAAAAATCTATGGGAATCAAGAAATTATTTTTTGTTTGTCTTTCCTACTAGGCTTAGATCCTCAAAGCCGAGGTTCTACCTCGCTTACTTTATCCCTTATTTTAGTCAATCTTATTACCACTTATAGTTATAACAGACTCACTATAGGTTTTTCTACCCAAGAAATGAACTCATAGAACATATAGCCTTTTTATTTTATTTTCACCACTTCTAATCTACGGACAGGCTGGAAAATTAGATAACCAAGTACCAGATAACTACGTATGCCCAGAGTTATAATAAAGCAATCCTGAAGAAGGCCTAAATGACTGTATGTTAAAATAACAACAATAGTTAAAATATTTTAAATACTTATTTGTACCTAGGTCTACATGCATTACCCATTTAACCATCCCAACAGTACTACTACTATTATCCTTAAATTAATCTCTAAATGCAAAGCAATCCCACAATCATAACTGTCAAGTAGAAAAACTGACTCTAATTCTTATAGGAAAAAAAGTCCCCAATCTGACTACGTAAAGTAAAAATTTATTTTAAAAAAATGAAAAATTTGCCATCAAAATTTAAAAATCATATGCTACAAATGAAACATAATATAAAAGATACGCACAAGTTAGTCAAAGATATTTGCAACACATACAACATAAAAAAAAACTCCTACAAGTCAATGAGAAAAAGGCAAGCAAAATAAGAAAAGTTTTAAAATGCAGTCTAAATCACTACTTATATCCAAGGGAATGCAAATTAAAATAAATATGAGAGACTCAGCAATTCTACTCCTATTATATACCTCAAAGAAATGTATATTTTCACTGACATTTACTACAAATGTTCATAACATTATTCATAATAATCAAAACTAGAAACTACTCAAATGTTCACAATCCCAGAAAAGATTTTAAAACTGTGGTATATTCACATGACTTAATATTATAATTACACAAAAATGAAAATGAACAATCTATAACTAACTGTAACAACATGGATGAATCTCATAGATATAAAGCTGATTGAAAAGAACACAGACATTAAAATGTTCAAACTACATTATTACATTTATAAAGCACAAAAGTATGCAAAAGCAACACATGGTATCAACTGGAAAGGACAGTAACTGGAGAGGAACATAAAGAGGGGTTTCCTGGGGTGCTGATTACATGAATGTGTTCAGTTTGTGAAAATTCATGGAGATGTACACTTATGATATGTATACCTTTCTGCATACATGTTATACTTCAACATAAAAAAAACTGCAATGAAATACAATGTTATAGCCCTTACACTAACAAAATCAGAGTCTGTCCATTCCAACTACTTGAGTGATGTGGAAAAGCAAACTCTACTGGTAAGAATATAAATTGGTACAACCTCTCCCAAGAAAAATCTAGCAAAGCTGAAATCTACAACACAGCAATTTCACGAGTGTCTCACACATGCTTGCCAGAAAACATGTATAAAGATTTTAAAATTATAATAGTGAAATATTAGAAATAAACTCATCTCTTAGCAGGAGAATGGATAAACTGTGGTATGCTAGTGGTATGGTGTTTTTACACAGTAGTTAACTTGAATCAGCTAGATTTATATGTACCAACATGGACATACTTCAAGAACAATGGTGAGACATATTTTTTTGCAGAAAAATATGAGTAACAGATTAGCACTTATGTTTTATTTTTATGTTTAAAATATATGCATTGATATATTTTACATATAAAATATGTAAGAACAAGTAAAAGTATAGGAACATGACAGAAATCAATTAAAGTCATGATTGTGGTTAGTTCTGGAGGGAGATGGAGTATAATAATAAGCCTTGGAAGGGGAACACGGGACACTAGAATCTTATCAATAATTTTTTTCACTGAAAAATGATATGGTGGTAGATACACTTTTTAAGAAATATTTTAATATCATTTTCAGTACTTTTCCTGTTTTCTAAAAGAAACTTTAAAAAATGCCTTTATGTTCTTTATGACTCTGCAATCTGTATTCATTATGTCCTATAGTACTTGTCTGCTTTCTAATTCAATACTTAATAACAGTGGGTGTGACTTCTATTAAGTAAAAAATCTTTTTAACAATTTTATTTTGGTTATTACAAAATTTGCACTGAGTCCATAACATAGGTGTTAAATGTATGCCAAATTTTCACCAAAGTTTCAAAATAATAACTTTATTCACTTTGGAATTCTTATAAAACATAAGCTGAAAATAAAAGTAGAAAACTAAACTGGTTCTCTCTTCTTTGCCTAGTAGGTGTTATCCAAAACTATGGTTCACTAGTTTAGCAAGAAGAAAAAAGGTTTCCATTTTAAAATAATCCATTTCTTGTCTTCTTCTGTTCTTCTTTTCTTTAAAAACAGTACTACTCTAACAGACTCGCTCTTTTAAAAATTAAAGTATTTTAAATACACAAGTCTATAAATAAAGAAAGAAATAGTGGGCTCTTGATGTCCTGATGAACTTGTTTTTGTTAATTTATACAAATATTAATACTGAAACTTATTTGAACCTAAATGCAGTTCAATGCTTAGTTCTAATAATGTTTAGTTCCTATTCTCAAGCCCACGCAAAATTAAAAACAGAAAACCAGAAACTGGAATGAAGGGTTTAGGATAACACTGATAGCTGCTGAAATAAAAATTGAGAACAAGAATGAAGCAAACACGACTATTCAAAAATAATACCACAACAAGCCCGGATAAATCTCTCGCTTCCTTTCAATAGCCTGAGTAGACACAGAATACAGTGAATAAGGGGCATCTACAATTTAGATCTTGATAAAGGGTCAAGTATTCTTAGGGATCATTCTTAGTTGTGACGAACTGATTATATTAGAGGTAAGCAAATGCTGTTAAATAGGAAGATAATAATTTGCCACACAGACTGCTGCCAACAACGTTTAAAACTGAAAATATGATATGAAAAGCTAATAACAAAGAGTCTGAAAAGTACACTTTTCTAGAATAATTTAGTTACCAAAAATACTAAAGCAAAAAGGTTCTATAATATTTTATATAAAGTTAAGGAAAACACAGAAGTAAACGAGCTCATCTGCTCAGAAATTAAAAGACTAGCTTATACTTGGTTATTCCAGTGATATACTGTCAAATAAATAAAAAATTCAGTGGTTTTTCTAATTTGTAAGTATGAAATCAAAGATCCACTTGTTTTGAAAAGAGTAAGATTCTTTGCCATGTGGTTCTGAAAAACTAATGAAAAAAACAACACAGAATTTAATGGCCACACATTTGATACATACCTTTCCCACCCTGGTTCATGGCGCCCGTGTCTCGCCCACACTGTCCTTTATTATTGACACCAAATGTCCACACTTCTCCATTCTTCATTAAAACACAAGTGTGAGCTTTGCCCATAGCCACCTGAGTTACAAAATGGCCCTTCAAGTCTGTTACTAAACCTATGGGAAAGATAAGACTTTGGTAAGAAATAACAAAAAAGCCTTTCTGAGCTCAATAAATCATCAATAATGTAAAAGGACCACCTCAATACAGAACATTTTATTTCTAGGATAAAATAACCCACCCAGATGGGAAATAAGTGGTCAAAAGGCTGGCAGAGTATCAGTAAAATAATTTTGTAATGAAGCTCCAAAATCTTAAAATGTTAGCATCCAACTTGGAACAAATCTTTAATGTGTCATTAGCTCAAGCTAGCTTCTTCCGAATACCTGCTCTGAATGGCAACAACTCTCAACATTTCTCAGAAGGGTGACTAGTTCTCAAACTTTCCTGGTCCAAGAACAAAGGAGCCTAAAAATCATGTGCTTTACCTGCTTTGACCTGCCTAAGCAAAACAAAGTAAAACATTTGCTGGAGTATACTGACATAACATTTTTGTAGAAACCTGTGAGATTTTCCAAAGTAGCATTTTTCAATCCTTTTTAACCTACAATGCTTTCTTCCACAATCCAATGCATAGCTAGTTCCTAAACTTGACTAAATGAACAAGTTTCAATCAGCCCTAGCCAAGAGGATTTTAGCAAGCAATAATTATACCGAATATTATTTTTAAACTCTACATGAGCCCTCCCCAAAATTTTGATTCACTTTGACTCTAATGTCTTTGAGGCCAACTGAGCATCACAATATGACCACATTAAGCCAACTCACATACTGAGTACAGTTCAATATATAATTGCTATAAATGTACAATATATGTCATTTCCTCAGCATGAGACAATCATTTAAACTTCCAATCAGAAACATCATTAATTCTAGTTTCATTTTTACAAGAAAATTGATAGGCTTTACATATTTACCTCATATAAAAACCTTCCAAATGGGTTGCCGCAATCATTATACTCATTTCTAAGTGCCAGAAAGAAATCCTAGCAACCAAATATGATGAGTTTTGAGATCAGAGTTTATAAATATAAAACTCTTTCTTTGGCTAGCTCTATGCTGCATAACCACTATTTAAACTTTTGGTTTCTCTGTCACTCAGTCACTTAAGTAGTTCTGGACACCCTACCAAGTACGAGATACTGTGCTGGGCACTGAGGATATAGTAAACATGAGATTCCCTTTCTAACTTCCTAACAGAGGAAGGAAATAAATAATTCATTGAGTACAAATCAGTTACGTTATGAAAATCATTTCCCTAGGGAACTACCAGGAAGCTGTCACATGAGCATCTAACCGGGTCTAGGGAAAGCTTTCCAGAGAAAGTACAGCTAAAGGAGAGCTACACTAGCCAAGTAAGCCCCATAATTAGCTCTGCATGAAACTAGTGACAGTAGTCTCCACAATAAGACAGGAAAGAAATGTGAAAAATGCAGAGAAGGCATTACTTACTTGAGCTATCGGAGTAAATGGCATCTTTTCCAAACATGTATAGCTCTCCATCTTTAGAAATAACAGAACTACTTCCATTATTGCAGGCTGTATACACGACAATCTTTCCTTCCATCTTAATTATCTTTTTAGGTTTATAGGGTTTTGACTGTCGTCTGCTCTTAGCTTAAACAAAATTAAATTAAATTAAGGCATCTATGCACAAATAAAAACAATGGTTTGTACATAAATCCCAAGAAAAAAACATATTATTTGCAATTATGATTCATTCATTCATTTATTCATTCATTCATTCTCACAAAGACCTGGGCTTCTCAACATGTCGATTAAAATGAGTAAACCTGAAAGCTTCATCTGGTTAATTAATATTTAGGCTAACACCATCAGATCCGCTTCTTGGTAGCATATTAAAATTCACAATGGAAAACACCAATTTTATATCAAACTTCTGGGAGCCCAATCTCTAGATTAGCTATTTACATTATCAACACTATTCCATATTCATATATATATAATCCCTTTTTCTCTCAACCTCTACCTCACACGTATTCTTATGCTAGAACCTGAAAAGTAAAATACATTCTTCATTCATTCAACATATATGTATTTAGTAGAAACAGCTAGTTGATGAGAAATTGTAATGAAGAAAAATATACTCATGAAGGGAGAGTGAATAAATTTAAATGTGGATGATTCAGGCAGCCCCTACTCTCAAAAACTAAATCTCTGGCATGGCGAAAGACAGGAAATATTGACTTTCTGTTCCTTTAGTCCACCCCAGTTCTTGCATATTTTTCAGAATAAAAACAAACTGCTGTGCTAGGTACAACTCTGGAACTTAAAATACCATTATAATTTTCCATATAACATGATTTACATCATATATATAGTAACTATGTTATCTAGTACTCAAGCAAAGAAAGAACAATGTTCTTGCATACTAGAAGGAAAAACTGGCTGTGCTTAAGTTTCTGAAATGTGCTAAAACACTTCATGGCTATTTTATGGGATTTCTTTCAGGTAACTTCTATTTACACATGATTTTTACATTAGATGTTGACTCAAACCTAACTGTATAAGATGTTACCCCATTGTGCTACAATGTATAAAGTATATGAGAAGTTACAAAAAGTATAGGAAAAATGAGAGATAAACAAATGTTTTATTTTTCATTGCTAAGGAATGTCTGCTTTCATCATAGAGAAATAACACCAAGAATAGTGATCCATAACCGACATCATTACATAAGGTTCCATAAGGTTTACTTCATTCTGAAATATATATTCCTTCCAAAATTTTGAGTTACCCAAAATAACATACTGGAATAAATAAGTTTTTAAAAATAATACCAACTGATAAAACAGATGACTAGCCACTTATCCATAAAGCATATAAAAATTCATGAACATGAACTCTAGAATGAAATAAGCAATCACAGTTCTTTAATAAACAGTACACCACCACCATTAACTGAATATGCCCCAATGTAAAATCCTCTATTAACCTGGTGAGGTGAGTGCTGTTGAAACCGATATACTTTACGTTAATAAGTTCCACACTATTTTTAATGAATGTCCAGTTGGTTGGTCAACTTACTTGATTCTCCATCTTCTCCTTTACTTGCAGATCCAGTAAAGAATATGCTTCCATCTTCTGCAACTAAAAGGGCATGAGAGCCATCGTGTCCAACTGAGAAGTGTACGATCTTTGGAGATTTTGTAATTGGTAGCTCAACCCATTTTCCTGCTGAAGGACCACCCTGTTTGATTCCAAGACTCTGGTATTTGCCAGTATAATATATCTTATAGATTTAAAAAAAGAAAAAAGAAAAGAAAAAGAAAGGAAAAAAGGAAAAAGGAATTATGTGACTTGGAGAAGAACACCAGATTTCACATGAGAGAAAAACAAAACAACTTTCATATTTTATTGAAAAACAAAAATAACAAGAATTCAAACTCTTTTTCAATACTATTTGACTTTTGTGAGCTAAAGAGAGAAATAGACATATTTTCCTAAAAGACAGATTTCATAATAGCTCTTTTTCCTATCTATTCAGAACACATATAATCTTTCATCTTTCAATCTTATTAGATATTTTATAAGTATCCTGAATAGGTATGAAAAAATATACTTCATAAATATAGTCAAAACTCACAAGAGTAGGAAATTCATAAAATTCTCAATTCATTTTTTCCAATGTGAAAAGCCCTACAAATATACTGTATTTGCCTAGTAATTTTAATTTTCAGAATTCTTTTAATTACCTCACTTTATTCTCATACCCACTAGATAAGAAATAAGCTTCCATTTCTATAGATTGATCTCTACAAAATAACCTATTTATACAGGGTGCTATTTCCCCCAACTTACAGTCTGTATATTTCTGCTCACTTACAGAAATTTGCAGTGGATGTCCTATTCATCAAAATAAACACAAAATATAAATTCAGCCCCAACTCAAAAAATTACACAAGTCAAAGCAAATATTTGTAAAAGATATAACATTTCATAAAGTTGATAAATTTTTACTCTTAAAGGTCAATTTTCTTTCATATTTCAATGTGAATAAAATTTTACCATGTCGACAAAATTTAAAGCAAAATTTAAAATGATTTTGTTTAAATATAGGAATTATGTAAACTCAAAAAATGATTGTACCAACTCTTAAAGCAGAGAATGTTAATTTTTAATCCTAAAAGAGTAATTTACCTTTCCATTTGCAGTTTTCATTAGTGCGAACTCTCGTCCTGCACCAAGAATTGCTGACTCCTCATCAAATCCTGTACCTGATAATACAACAAGACTGATAAATTCTATTATTTTTTAATACGAATAATTTCAAGCATGACTTCTACCATTTTGAGTGATTAAAAAGTCAATTCAATTAATATGACTTAAAAACAAGGATGACAAAATGTCACACGCCTGAATTAAAAAATATATAAACAATAGTTATATGATGCCAAGGAAAGATAAGATTACCAGAAGCTTCTTAATTTGTTCCAAATTAGTGTCAGATTAATTTAATATAAAAAAAAATTTTTTAAATAATGTCAACAATATATCTTGAATGAATGAATGACAAATTTTTATTGGGCATCTATTAGGTATCAGGCATTATAGAATGCAAGAACTTTATCCTATTTGATCCTCACAACTATATTGCCTAGTTTACAAATGAACAAATGTAAAGCTTGGTGAGGTTGATCCAGACCCTGAGTTATTTGGGCTTGAATAATGCCATGCAAATATTTGAATTAAGGTACTTCAGATTCTCCATTCCATGCTTTTTACTACAGAACATTTCATGTAGCTATTTCATTATTCTGAATATATATGTGTGTATATACATACAGAAACTCTTATGCATATTTTGAAATTGTAAAAATATAGTAAATAATTATATATGGCACATTTTGTCCAATTATACAAATTACTAATTAGTTTATGGGGTTTTTAAATTTAAAAGCTATAATTTCAATTATATTTTTCTATGAGAGAATCACAAAAGTAGTTAAAATATGCAAAGTAAATCACTAATGTCAAGTTTATTAAATATAATGAGATAGTCAAAAAAGGTGGGTCTTGCAAAGAATCCCATAAGTTAAAAAATGGCACCGTTAAACCTGCAGTAGCATGGCAAATCAAAATTTAGACCCTCATGGAAACTTGTGATCCTAATTACTACTATGACACTGCAAGAGTAAGTCCATCAAGTCTGAGAAATACTCTGTGGTTGTTTGTATTTCTGTATCCAAATGGAATATTATTAATCAGTTTGTTAGGCCAATTACCATCTTCACAATCCATGGGATTATTCTATGGCTATCCTGAAAATCTGTTCAAATCAAAATTAAAGGTGTCAGTGAGAGAACTATATATATAATTGTAGTAACATTTACAATAGAAGTTTTTGACATTTTAAATAACTGAATAAAGATAGAGTATATAAACTAATGTTGTCCACAAGTGTAATCTATCTATAATTCTCATCAAATATAAGCTTATTTTCTTTTGCTCTACTCAAAATGAAAATGGAAAATTATTAGTCCTTTCCTTAAAATGGTGCTCATATAGTATATTCTGTTTAAAAGCCATATTTCCTAGGTATTTATAGATATTAATTCATAAATGTGCTTTATAGTAACAGATAGCAAAATAGCTGCTAAAATATAAACTATACTGCAGAAAACACAATGCTAGTTTCAAAAGACTAAAGAATCTGAAAATTAAAATACGGGAGAGAGATTTATTTGGCAATCTTACTTATAATGTGCAAGTCCTTTTCCAAATCAAACAGTGAGATGCCACAGGCATGTAAGCATTTTCTGGCCAGTTTAAGTTGTAATTCTTGTTGTAGCACAGGTTCAGTGCTTGTGGCAAATATTCTGACAACAAAGCCATCCTGAAACAAAACATCCACAGTATTATGTTGTGTGAATTGGTCTTTTAAGACTCTATATCCATCTAATAAAAGCAATTTATGAGAAAGGGATTTCATTTATACCAGCTCCTCATAATTCAGAGTACTTACATCTCTTGAAGCAGCTATCTGATTAATATATTCTCCATCAGTGAATAAAATATTTTGACCTTCACTGTGGCAATCTGTGCAACAAGAAAAAAAGTAAATATATTATAATATACATAAGTACATCATTAAAATGACTTTACTCCTCTGTTGAAGTCAGAATGAGAGTTCTCCACGCAATAAGGATAAACTTAAACTCAAAGGGAGACTGTGCTTTTTAATAAAGAATTACATATTAACAGAAACTAAATAATTCAACTAATACTTATTACATTTAATGCTTACATTTATAAATCTTCCATAATCAAGGAACTCAGAGCCCACCTAATTTCAAAAAAATTAGTACTAAATAAAGTCTGATAATAAACATGCACCACAATGAACAAACTATGTTGGTTATAATCATTTCAATACAATCACATGCGATATAGGCAACACTCTACCTCAGACATACATCACAGTCATTAGTGTCACAGAAAAATACAGATAGACCTAAAGCTTCTGTATTTGAGTCTATGGTGTCCAACTACAGGTATCCCTTGCTTTATGGTTGTACAGTTTCCAGTTAGAAGTTTAACGCTTATTCCCAGCATTTTTAGCGTTTAGAATGCTACACAGTCTTTAAATGTTCATCCTTCAAAGAACAGACAAATCTAGGCTTACGTGGTTATTTTTGTCTGAAAGTGTTCATATATTTTGGCTGTAATGCCTCATTTTATCAATATTGTATATATCTGTGGAACAGTGCACTATATACATTGATCAAAAGCAAGTACAATTATAACAAGGGATACCAGTATTACAGAAGGACCACTCGAACATGTGTTAGTGATTGCTACTAAACAACATGAAACTACAAGCAAAATCAACATCTAAGTATAAACTGTATCCTTTTGGAAAAACATATGCTCAGCAAGCAAGTAAAAAGCACACACTTTCCAAAATAACTGCAGAGAACTAGGATGAATCTCTCCATTAATTACAATACCAAAAAAAAAAAATTCATTTCTATTTGCACCTGAATCAACAAAACATAAAATTCTGTTTTTGGAATGCAGTAACGGAACCCACCCAAATAAGCTGAATTACTCTATATCTTTGCCCAGGAGCTTCATACTAGCATACTTCCTTATTATAAATATGCAAAACACAGGCAGACCCTTACCAAATAGAGAATTCAGTGATCACAAACTGGAAATAGAAACTGGGAGACAAGGCCCACTGGTAGCCCAAGAGACTTGGTAATCAAAGAGAGGAGAAATCGAAAGAAAGAGTTCCTAGTCCACTGTACTGAATACAAAGAGGCGCAAGAAAGACGCTTCTCAAGCTCTAAGCAGTAAGATTTTAAACTAAAAAGCAAAGAAGAAAAACTCATTATAATTTCAGATAAATGCAGGTGTGAGGAGTGAAGCGGCGCAAGAAGAGTAGCAAAAACCCTCATGATCTGAGGCAACCTGTCACCAGACATGAGAGAGTAAATGACATAAGGATACAATATAAAAAGTGTGCCAACATATAAAGGCTAAAATGACAATTAATAGGGGAAAAGGTATGTTTTAAGTTCATCAATTATCGGTTGAAAACAACTTATTTATAAACTAGACTGTAAGACAAGTTGAAACATGAAGCGCAAGGAATTACCAGATTTATGTCAATTTTAAACATGGCAATCACTACCATCTATAAATCTGACAACTCATTTCTGCTCCTTCTTGACGGGAAAACTATAGGGCAGAGCTGCCCCTCGTTAGGGGGAATAAAAGGTAATTCTGAAGAAATTGCAGTCCAGGTCAAAGAAATAGAAAAATGGTAACAGGCTTCTTTGGGCTTAAGGGTAAGTCTTCCTTCTGCATAATTTCTGAAAGATTTTCTCTGTATCTTTTCTTTATCCATCATGTAGTGTTATAAGACAGCATCTTCAGGAAAACAGCAAGCAACATCTTCCAGTTCAGAAGACATCCAACAGAGGACTATCCTCCCAAAGTCTGGTACATTCTTCACCATGAATAAGGTACATATTTATAAAACACAGAAAGCCACACTTGGGACTGACTGTTAAAAGTCGTATTTCATATGTTAAATGATGTAGAGGGATTTAAACTGAATAAGGACATTAACAACTCATTTTTTATCATGGTGGAGTAAACACAACAGCTATAAGTAGACCATTTGAAAATGGTCTTCTCAGTCACAATCTCTATTAAATGATGAGGGTTTCTCAGAAGTAAATCCTTTATATTAGTATCTATCTGCTGTGGGGCTGGGTTAAGGATTTTCTTCCAGGGTATTATCGTAAAATGACTTGCACAAAGAGCCATAGGATACTCATTACAATATAATACATATGTCAAAAAATTAGAAGAAACTTCTATTCCAATATAGAAATCAATTAAAATATATTTTATAACATTAAAATTATATTGTGGAAGATTAATGGCCTGGAAATATATTCAGAATAATGAATGAAAAGGATAGGTTAAAAAGCAATATGTAGGATATGATCACTTTTCCTTGTATGAACACATATACATAGGAAAAAGTAAGAATATTCACCAATACATTGTAGTGTTTATATATGAGGAACTAGGATTATAATTAATTTTGATTTTTTTATTTATATAATACACAATAAATGATTACTTTTAATGTATGTATATATAAATGGGGTTACATATTATTTAAATTTAATTATTATTATTAATATCATTAGGACCAGAGATATGGCCCAGGACTTATGATAATTAAAACAAACAAACAAACAAACAAACTTCTGTAGACATATCTGAAAACAGATAGCTACTTACAAAATTGCTTTCAGTTATGTTTTCCAAAGTAGCTTTACACATAAAATGTGGCATTAACCTTAATATAGTGTTATTTACACTAACTTGGATATATCGATGTTCAAATAAATGTTTGATGAAGTCATAAAAATTTTTAAAAATTAACAAGCAGCCCCAGAACAATTATCCTTCTCAATGTGATCTTCGGAAGCAGTTCTCTATCATTTTAAGATGATCAAGTGCATAGAATATTGCTGCTTAGAATAAAATTATTGATAGGCACATTCAGCATTCAAGATTTTAATAAAAATAAACTCCTTTGGAATATATTAAAGATATAAGAAAATCCAAAGACCTTACAAGAGAGATTATGCATTTGCCCAGTGTTCCAATGAATTTAAGATCCACTGACTCAGAATTTAGATATCATACTGTTTTGAGTGATATATATATATACATATATATATATATATATATATATGTAAAACCTCAAAATTAAAGTAAAGTGACCTGTGCCCAAAGTGCCTTATTAGAGAGTACTATTAAAAAGTATAAATGATGGAAATTTAAAAATTCCGGATCCACCCTGAAATTTTTGTCTCTGAAAACCTTTTAACATAAAGAAGAAAACCCAAAGTGCATTGTTGTTAAAATAAAAATAAACAGAAGGTTCTTTATACCAGGTTATATGACAGCCAGAGTCCAAGTTATTAAGAGCAACAAAATAACATCACCCCACTAAATTCAGCACCTCAAACAGTCTTGGTGGGGTGAAGGTGGGGGATTAGGTTGCAGATGGGCAAAAATTTTAAATCACATATTAAAATACTTTATACTATATTTCTGATGTCTGTTTTCCTCACATGCATTAACTTTATATAGATTATAAAATGATTTGCATGTCAAGATTTTAACTTATTTGTAGGCAAGCACTATTCCTTGCTAATCACTCTGTATATGTCTAAATGGTCTAACATGCACATCTCTTAAATTGACTGTAAAGAAAACAAATGACAAGGTGAGTAACATACCTGGTAACATTACAGTACCATCTTGTTCCAGTGTTTCAGGGCTTATTCTTATGGCTGTCATGCTGTGGTTATTCACATCTCTATACAATAAGTAACCCTGATAACGACAAAAAAATTTGCTGTTATGAATTGAAATATTTTTCATTACCAACTCAGCAAAAAAGTAGCTATTCAAGTCTATATCACAGTTTTTTGAGGTACAATAATACATCAATACTGAGTTCTAAAATAAAGATTAAAAATATACGAATATGGGTAAACTTTAATAAGAGGAAGAATTATATGCCTCTGGATATCAATTAACCTATTATATTCTCAGATATACATATGACACAACACACAGGACAGTAACATTTGGTTCTAAACTATTATGTCACTTGCTAAGTAAATAACAGAAACGACCACAGTTACTTTAACAAATACTTAAAAAAAAAAATAACTGAAATATTTAGGTTAATATTTTTAAATAAACAGAGTAGTGGTTTAGATGAAATAACAGACCACTGAACATATTTCTGTAATAATGTATTTTCCATGACATTATTTCTTAGATAAAATACAGCAGTGGAAAATAAAAATTCAATGAAACATTTTAAACCAGATTAAGTTTTGAGAGACAATTACTGAGAAAATGACATTTATAATTTTAATTTCAAAATCTCCCCAATAGTTGATATAGCAGGCTTATTTTTCATATAACAACAACAATTTACTTAATTTTCAAAATGCTTTCAAGAATCTTTTACTATTTGATGCTGACAACAAACTGTGAGCTGGGCAAAGGACATCTTTATTCTACGACCTGCCACAAGGAAACTCGTCTTCACTTTTCAGGAAGGGACAGTATAGAAATAAACACTGGCTCCTTTGTTCATTTGCTGTTCTCCATAGGAAGAGGAGTGAGATATATGATGGCTGACATCCATTTGGAAACATTAGTCAGGTGATGAGAACACAACATTAAGAAAGCAACATAGGCCCAGGTCTGTTCCCTCTTTGGTGACAGTCTGCATGATCTTCCACGCAGGTAGCGACTGGAAAGCCACACACACACTATTCTCAGAAAGTACTGATCTAGATGTAGCATAATGAAGTATATGGCAAGAAGCTCTAATTTGTCCTCATCACAGCTAAAGTCCCAATTCAGATTTGCTAACGATAAAGGTGGTCTTCGATTCTCATCTAGAGGCTCACTTAAATATGAAGTCCAATGGGTGACATTTTTATTCCCATTTTACAGCAAAATCACAGAGGATCAAATAAGTTAAGTGAGTTGTTCAAAGTCACACAGCTAGAAAAAAGCAGGGCCAGAACTAAAAGTAAACTTCTCAGGAATTCTAAGCCAATGTTCTTTACACTACAGTATACCACTGTTATAACCATATTATTAAAAATGCACCAAATCTGTTTAAATAGAGTGATACTATTTACTGATTAAACAAGAATAAACCACATGTTTTAAAAGATGAAAAAGAAAAGTTTGGTTTCTCATGGATATTCTCCTACCTGAGCATACCCTAACCAAGACTTTTTTTCTTTTCTGTTTCTGATGCGAGATGTAGAATTATATATATGGCCCTGAAAAATAACAAAAGTTAGTTTATCAACAGTTTCATAATTAATAATCAATGAAAAATAACACAAATGGATGAATGGCATTTAATGTATGTTTCCATTATTATTTTCAAAGAAATACTGTTATATCGAAATTAAATGGTACTCTAAAAATGAAGCTAGAAACAGAACAAATTCAGTGTGGATATAACTCCCTCTATGATTAAGAACTGCAAGAAATCATATTACCCTAACTGTTCCACTGTATCCAGAGCCTATTTTATATAATCCATCTTTGCATAACAGGTAAAGAAAAAATCCATCATTCTGAAGTAGACAATGATCATCTTCATCAACAGATACTTCTTTTAATGGCCACTTATGCATTAAAGCCGCTTTCTTAATGCCATTGCTAAACCAGTCCTGAATTTGAATTTTTCCCACCAACACTGCCTGTACGCTTCTCTGTAGTGAATTTAGAATCGTTGGCACCTATTCAAAAGGGAAGAAAAAAACAAAACGACATGGTTAAATGTTCCCAAAACAAAACAGGCAAAATAAAAATACTTTAGTCATATATCATCATTTATAAGAAAATAATGTGTTATAATTGCATCAAATGGAATAAAATACCTAGGAATAAATTTAACCAAGGAGTAAAAAGACCTGTAATCTGAAATTACTAAGACATTGATGAAAGAAATTGAATACAACAAATGGAAAGATAAACTATGCTCCTGGATTGGAAGAATTAATATTGTTAAAATGTCCATATTACCCAAAGCAATCTACAGATTCAGTGCAATCCCTATCAAAATATCAATGGCATTTCTAAGAGAACTAGAACCAATAGTCCTAAAGTTTCCAGTATTTTTCTTCAATTTTGCTTCTCCATTATGCCTAATACCCACTAACATTAATAATTTTCCATAATGTGAAAACTTAATTATGTTAACTATGTATTCATTCAGCATTCACGTAACCAATATCAGACTTGCTAAGTACCTGGAATTATAAACGAGTCCTCAATAGTCACCAGCATGGGACTAACACAATGATACCGGAGGAAACTCTGTTCCTCATCTTTTGCCTCTCTTTCACTACCCAAGGAAGAGTGCCACACATATGACTGCAGGGTCAGACCCCAGGGCACTGTGTTTAGCCACAGTTCTGCATCTGCACTGTCCACTACGGTAGCCATTAGCCACATGTGACTACTGAAATCTTGAAATGCAGGTAGTGTGACCTGAGATCTGCTTTAAATTAAAATACAATTGGATTTTAAGACTTTGTATAAACACAAGCATATAGAATTTTATTAATAATTTTATATTGATTACATGTTGAAAATTTATTTTCTTTCACCTTTTGAATGTGACTAATAAAAAGATTTTAATTGCATATCTGGATTACATTATATTTCTATTAGACAACACTGTTCTAGAGGGTAGAGCTTTCAAAGGGATAACTGACCCACACTAAATTTAGCAGTTTCATTGGAGGACCCCGCCCCCCAACAAATGTCTGCATCTGTGGTCCTTTTTTCACTCTCTCTCCAAAGTTGAATCTGTTAGTCTTTTTCCTAGAAGCTGTAGCAAGCCTCACTGGCAGTATTCTGGAACTCAGTGAGGATTAAGAAATTTCATCATCATTATTAAGACTTTTGATTAATTTCCATTTTCAGCCTGCCTCCTCAATTCCGCTCTCAAATATGCTTGGTTTCCCCTTGCCTCTCTGGCTCAATTTCTTTAGACAGCAAACCTCTTAGGGGTATGAGAGAAGGACAGCTGGTTAAGTTTGGGAAACGTAAAGAAAAGGCTCTGGGTGCCTCTACCTTTCACTATACAGATTTCCAATCAAATTGTAGCTTTTTCCCCACCACCATTTTCTAGGTGCCTGTAATTTCCAATTCTGAATTCTATGTGGAGTTTTAAGTGAAAATCAACTTACTAGGTATGCGCATTAGCCTCATGAGAAACTTAAGTCTAAGCTTTCTCCAATTTTGACCTTCCAAAAATGTGTCATATTCTAAAAAGTTTATGCTTTAAAAATTTCCTTAATTTTAACCTTAGTGGAGACTGGAGAGGGAGCAGAAATTAGCATGCATCTTCAACACGGCTGTTTCTTTCTTTAAGAAAACCCAGTACTACGAGATGTCTCAGATATACCCCTTGTTCTTTCCTACTGATTTTCTATCCCCAACACAAGGGCAGGGCCTGAGGAATTTATTCTGATAAACTGTACCTCCTTAATCTGAGGATTCCATGTCATTTACCAATTCTGGAAAACCAGCCTTTACTTCAAGTACTGCCTTTCCACAAATCTATCCCTGCCTGTGGGACTCACCGTACTGACGCTGGACTTTCCATTCCCATCAGTGTTTCTTATTTTATCTTTCATACTTTTTCTCCTCGTCTCTCTACGCTGCATTCTGAAGAATTTCTTCCTCTATATCTCAGTTAACTTTTTCTATCTTCAACTATATTATCCACCAGTTAACTCAGCCTTTAAGTTTCTAATTGTAATTATTTGGTTTTTCATTTCCAGGAGTTCAATTTAGTTTGTTTTCTGATGTATCTGATTACTTTTTATATTCTTATTCCTTAATACTTTTGATATTTTTACTACTTTAGCTATATGAAATATATATACATACATGTGTATTTTATATCTTATATCAAAGAATTTTAATATACAAAGACTCGGCAAGATTGTTTATACAAGCTCTCAATGTTGGTGCTTTTCAATGTGTTTTTTGTTTGTTTGTGAGCTTAGATGCACTAGTATTTTGTCTACAGGAAGCCTTTGAATTCTGGAGTCCATACCTCCAGAGAGATTTCAGTGTCCTTCAATAAAACCCCTCCCCCAGTACTATCATCCCTATCCTACTTTAAACTCTTAGCTTAAGCATTTTAGAACAAGACAGGTAATACGCATTTGGATCTCAAACAAGTTGAGATGTTAGAGTTACACATTCTAAGGAAAGATGATTCTCCCTCCACGCACAGCCTAGTCAAGAGAGTTTTATGAAGTTGGCAGATGGAATTGGGCCAAATCGTGAACACTGTAAGGCTAGTTAAAATGGGTTTTAATGTGGTATCCGGGCTGGAGTTGAGGAGGCAGTAGTAATAAGGCAAGTCTAAAGAGAACCTCAGTTATTGATTCAAGAGAACTAGTAGTTCTGTGCACCCTAGTATTTGAACATAATATTTATTGGAGTCAGACAGATATACATTCAAGCCCTGTCTCTGCTACTTGTCAGCTGTCTATACTATAACTATACTAATTTCTTTCAACCTTCAAAATTCCTTTCTTACTCTTACCTCCATGCCTTAGCACAGACACCAAGAACATTCTCTCTCCACACCCCAACACCAACACCTCCTCCCTAAGGGCTGGCTCATTCCAATCACTTATTTAGATCTCACCTCATATCCTTTGGGTTAATCTACACAAAAATAAATCACTATGGATGCCTAATAAGCTTATGTTTATGGTCACTATATTTTTGAAATTTGGTATACTGTATCTGAATGTTTGTTGTTTTACTAAAATTTAAGAAATATTAGTATATTTTAAGCATATATTTAAATAAAAATTTTGCCAAACCCTCAAAGCACAGCTGCAGAACATAGTTTGAAATCCACTGCAGGGAGGAACTTCAAAATAATTAAGGATCATAAAAGGGAAAAGAAGATTTCAGGCAGGGTAGAAAGAGGAAAAGAAAATAAGAACAGAAAACTAGTGTAAGGGGATTGCTCATGTTTTACAAGGAGAGTTCAATATCGCTGAGCAAGTCACAGGCAATGACCCATCCACTCCTTTTGTCATCTTTGGCCTAATAACAGGACTGAAGTAGCCCTTCTATGATTCTAGAGACTGTCCAAGGGGTCAGAGAAGAGCACATACCAAACACTTAAAACTATAACTTCTTACTCGATTTACAGAACAGTCCAAAAGAATTAAATCAAGTTCACCTATAAGGAGGATATTTCCCACCATTAACAACAATGAAGAGTTTATTCCACAAACAGTAAAAGCTTAAAATGTTATATGAGAAGCTGAGGTCGCTCAGAAACAAATCATTTCATGAAAAGCTATAATCAACCAATCACAAATATAGTAGAATGATATCGCACACATCTTTTTCTTTCAACACAGAAAAGATGTTTAGAAACTATGAAGGAATTCCACAGTTGAAAATTCAGGGTAAAATGGGAAGCTGGGGAGGGCAGAGAACAAGACAATGCAGAGAAAGATGAGGCTATGGTGCTGACACCAAACTAAGCTAATGATTTTAGTTTTTACCCAATTTCATTTTATTACTTTTAATGTGCTATAGAGTTAAACACACATGTAGCTTAGCTCAAATGCTATGGATTATTTTTATATCAACGCTGGACAGATCAAATACAGTACTGAACAAGACAAAGCAGGGAATTCCTACTGACAGAAATTAAGATGAAACTGTAATTTGGAATCTTATTACTTCCTAAGAAGCTATAAATATAAAATACTTGAAAAAAATGAAATACCTGAATAGTCTGGCAAGCATGGCTGCCATTGTTGGTGAGGATAGCAGAGATGGCCTGAAGTGTCCTTCCTGTTTCTCCCCAGGAAGCCACCAGACTAAAGAGGCAAGCACAGGAAAGTGCTGTCAGAGACTGTCCCGTGCTGTCATTCATTCCAGTACTTCGAACAGTGATTTCCAAAAGCAGCTGGAAGAGAGACTCTGTGGATAAAACAGAACTCAATTATATTCACTTGACATACAGAACATGATATGCATATATTTTAAAAATATTTTAAATATTTTTAAATATTTTTTAATATTTTATTTTTACCTTGCCTCATTTTAAAAAATATTTGAGGCAACTTGAATACTTATTTTGCATTAGTTCCTTTCTAGTTACCCTTTTCTCCCAAAAGTTAGAATATTTATATAAAAAGAGTCTTAGAGAACATTTAGTTCAACTCCTCGTTTTTGTAAATAAAGAAATGAAATCTATCAAAGGTCATTCAAAAGAAACTTTCCTGGAGGTATTCACATATGCAAGAAATATCCTATCAAGTAACAGACTACTCATTGTACTTAGTCTACCTTTAGACTGGAAAGAATGCGAGCTTCTTAAAACGTTAAGTGTCCAGAAAATTATTTATTTATTTGCAAAACGATAACGGAATACATAAAACATACGCTATAATTTGTTTTAATATAAAACTGAATTTATTGCTAACATAAAGGCAGTCAGTTCACACCAAGAGAGGGAAATGTAATTTATTTTATGCCCTAGAAAAACCTCCAAGTCAATAGGAAAGATATCCTCCTTCTTTAATAAATAATGAAATTAATACACAGAGAAGTTAAGATTTTCCCTAAATCCTAAAGCCACTTAATGGCAAAGATGAAAAAATAACACATGAATGTTCTACCGCCATCAGAAATCTCCCTGAGCAACTCTGCTCAAGATTGATTCAAAATTTCTGGATATCTCTTCTGTAGAAGGGAAGGAAGATTTAAAAGTCCCTAAAGAGTGAATATGCAGAGACAGAGTCAAAAAAAAGAAAAAAAGAAAATGTGAGAAAGAGAAAAATAGGGAAAAGGAAGGGAAAGAGGAGAGAAAGAAAAAGAGAATGTACTGAAATTCTCTGAAAACTACAGGCCAACTGCAGGGTTTTTTTGTTGTTTTTTTGTTTTTTTTTTAACTCACAGAAACCTAGGCTTCCTGTATCTAATCCTCATTACCCACACCTAATCTCTAATTAAGTTATGTCAATATTGCTTCCTAATTGATTCCTCCACTTTCTTTATCTTCCCAGTCCATGCTTTCATCTCTTAAATGCACTACTAAAATGTGTTCATCAGTTAGCTCCTACGATTCAGTTTAGTCCCCTCATAGCCAGAGAACTTGTGAACTAAAATCTGGTTTTCTACTTAACATCCATTTGCTCCTTTGTTCGATACCTTCCCGCCCTTCTTCCTTCTTTCCACTCTCTCCCTTTTTTCACTTTTCTGAACATCCTTCAGTCTTTCCTCTTTTCCATCTAACCTTTCTTCCACCTTTCCCTTCAACTATCCCTCCTTCTCTCCATCCTTTCATTTATCCTTCTGTTTGTCCATCCTTCCTTCCATCATTATCCTTCTGCCTATTCATCTTTTAATCATTCAGCAAATATTTACCAAATTCTTCCTGTACATCAGGAACTATTCTGAGTTAAGGGAGTACACTGGCAAATAAGACAAAGAATGTCTCTGCCATCAAGAGAGTTAGATTTGAATGTAAGAAAACAGTAAAAGTGCTTTAAAATAAAGAATTCTTTAAGCATAAAAAGATAGAAGGTAACTTCCCATACCACCTAAAACAATAACCAGACTCCTTTAACATGGCCTAGAAAGCTCCACATCATCTAGTCCCTGCCTCCTTCCTCACCTACGGCAAAGCCCTCCTTCCCTCACTCTCCTCATTCTAGCATAGTCTTTTTCCTTCCTATCTCAGAGCCTTACTGCATACTGTCCCTTCTGCCTTGAAACTTAGTTAACTCCTTTCTACTCACCCTTCAAATCTTAAATGTCACATCTCAGGGAAGCCTGTTATAGACTCTCAGAATTCCCTCCACCTTCCGCTATCCTATCTATCTACATTTGCAATCCTATCATACATCAGTCCAATTGTCTAATGCTAAGTCCCATAATAAAGGCAACAATGCCTGAATTGATGACCCCTGAATTATATGCTCTTAGCACAGAACTTAGGAGGTGATATTACATTTGAGTGAGTACCTGAGAACATATATTCTAATCTTAAAGTGAACAGAAAGATAGATACGGGAATTTTTAAATAAACAATCTGTAAACCTAAATCCATTTGCAAAGAGAAGAAGCTTGGTGTATAATAATCATTAAGCTATTCCAATAGTGATGCATATGTACATATATTTATGAATAACATGAAAAATACCAAAGTGTAAAAAAAAAGTGTAACTAATGTGATTATAATATTAGGTCAAAGGAAAAAAGCAGAGACAGATTCAAAATTTAATTTTAAAGAACCAAATTATTTATATCTTTGAGCTAAGCAAAATAAAAAATATAAAATGATGATAAATCCCTCAAGAGAAAAATAAGTCAAAGCAGTGAACAGATCAGAAGTAAACACTGAAAGGATAGAAGAGAGAACAAAGACTACAGGAGCACTTGAAACTATATACAAGAAAATAAAAAAACCAATTAATCAGGTAGAAGTTTTGATAGACAGAAGATGATTAAACTAAAGCACACATTATTTCAAAACACAGTATTAAGAAAAGATCTATTTTGTAAAGAATTAAGGAAAGGGAGTATTTATATATAGACTAGATACAGAAGAAAGTACATAGAAGACAACAGAATGGTAGATCTAGGAGGAAAGAAATGATTAGCATGTTGTTCAAAGTAAAAAACAGGATACACAAGTTTCAGTGGATATTTTAACTATTTCAATTACATGTTAACTGACAAACCAGAGCTAAAAATAACTTGGAAAAAAAATCTTAAATAAAATTAATTAAAATCTTCAGCAAAATGCCATGAAGCCACGTAGTGCATCAACGTGTCACAACAGTAATACAATCACTGGTGCTCGGTAACAATAACCAACAGGATTAACAGCTTTTATTTGGTAGTAGCATTTAAATACGTGAGGTGGGGGTTGTTGGTTTAAAAAATCCTCAGCTTGTTTCATAGCCAGCACTCCCTTTCTCCACCAAAACAACAACAACAAAAATTAATCATCACATATAACCAAAAAAGAACAATCTGAGATGTAATTACGTTCTCACGTGTGAGGCTAATAAAATCCAAATAGCTGAGCAGAGAAAAAGGATCAAACTCTAGTCCAGACCAGCAGTATGGTCCCCAGACTAGAAGCATCAGCAGCACAACTTATTCCAGATGCAAATTCTTGGGCCCCAACCCAAAATTTAGTGAGTCGGAAACTCCACAAGTAGGGCCCATGTGACTTTGATACAACCTAGTGCTTGAAATTCAGAAAAATCTAGACTCTTTGAAGGCCCATGGTCAACATCCAAGAAAATTAGATAATTTCAAAATTATGCCTTCATCTCTATTTCTATTCCTTAAGAGCTCCTCTCTTGCTTATAGGATTATGTTTGTTCCTAGGTCACAAAAGGTTGGTACTCATAGAAGTCAAATACATGTCACAAAAAGCAGAGATTTTTACTTAATTGAAGTTGCTACTAATTCAGAAATTTTATCTATAACAAAAAGATTTTTATTGATAAGGAATATAAAAGAAAGCCCTCTTTGTTTAGAAACCAATTGTGCTGTTTGGGTTGACAGCACTTGTTCCCTTTTTCCTCCCTTTTTAACTATCCAAAGTAACATACAAGCTCAGAGAAAGTCAGTGTTAGCTATTTACGCCAAAGGTTGAATAAGAACAATTTAAGTTAATAGTGACTATAAGACTAGAGGATATTTCTGGGTACCAAAGGTTTGTTTTGCTTTTTCCCCATCATCACAATAATCAAAAAAAATGTCTATCCATGAACTAACTGTAACTCCTGAACCATAACCATAACTCCAGTAGAATATAGCAATATATCTTAAAATTTATATCCCTGCTATTTCAGTACCATAATCAAACAAAATCTGCAGTACAGGCTGCTGTATGTGCTTTATAAGAAAAGCTGTTTACACGAAACGCTTTATTGAATGCCCCTGAGTGCTTACCTAGGACCTCAGGTGGCTCTGACTGGAGGCCTTCTGGCTGCTGACCCTGAAGCACGTTAAGCAGGGCTTGGAGACTCCTGAGGCACAGCGATGGGTGAGAAAACCGCGTCTCCTTGATCAATTCAAACACTTCACAAAGTCCAACTTCAATGATCTATTTACGATGAAAAACAAAATTATAACATAACATATAAACAAATACACTTCCCAGTTTAACAGGTAGAGCTTAATTTCACAGCAAATGATTAATGCTGCAATATTTAAAAGGCAAAAAGAAACAAACTGGAGAAAAAAAAAAAGACCCAGCATGTTTAACTTCAAAATTTAGAAAACCATCCAGTTACATGGAAGGTTAAAAATAGTGGCACTGTTTAAAAAGTAGTTTTAGCATAATGAGGCCATAATAAAATATCATGGAAATTGTTTGTAACAATGAACTAGATCCTAGATAGCATTCACTCAAAAAATAAAATAAAATAAACTCTATTAATTTACAAAGTTCATCTGGCTGTACTCAAGCAAAAATCAGCATTCTTTTGTTAAGTCACACTAACTGTTACTTTTAACTAGAGAAAAAAAATCAACATAGCACACACAGTGAAAAGATTAAAGCAGAAGCTTTTCATTTTAGCCTTTCCTATAATAGTACAATCATCATATTATTATTTCTAAATGGTATCCCTTCTTCTGTAGGATCTAAAAGAATGAAAAGAATTAAAATTGCCTAGCTAAAAGATCACTGCTACTTTAATTATCTTATCATTCCTTAACAAGGTGAAGAAAAATTTTACTCAGTATCTAGCAAAAGATAACTAAATCTATAACTAAAGGTTCAGAGAGAAATGCGACAAACTGGTATAAGGACATACCTTCAGAAGACTGATATAAAAATAAACAATGAAATTCCATTTCTCAGTCAAAGCCAATATTTTGAGAACCATATGTCTAAGATCTTTTCAGGAGGTATTATTTGGAGAAGTAACATAAAAAGTTAAAACATGACTAATTAGTAGAAATGCATCAAGGCAATAATTCTATTGGACATAATGCTGAAAGAATATTCTGTTGAGATTTGTGCATTAATTCATATACATTACATCAATATTTCTTAAGCACTTATTTTGTGAAACTCACTGCAAGGGATATAAAGACATATTAGACCTGTCCTCTAGAGTTTATCTTTATAAACTAATAAGGTAAATGAGCCTTGCACATAATTCTTACCCAGTTGAGACCTGTTACAAAGTTTTTATTATGTTATAGCGTAACTGTTATTATTTTCACAGCTAAACTGTGGTCTCCTTAAGAACAAGGAACATGTCTTAACTAGCTTAATATCTCCCATTACTAGCCCAGTACCTGGCACCTGATAAGCACACAATACTTGTTTAATTACTCTCTCAATTGTGTGTTAAAAACCACTGCAACTCAGAAATATATTTTCCAGACAAGGGTCAATCTCATAGGCAAGTCAGTTGCAGTTCTGGTTATCATTTTCAAGGTTTCTGAAAAATATAAATATGACTAAGAAGTTAAAGTAACTAATAAGACTATCTTTAGAGAAATTATCTAAAATCCTAGCAGACTTGGTTAAAGCTAAGATTACAAAAATGTCTGTACTGAGTTTCGATTGATTAAATACACTAACTGATGAAAAATTTCCATTTGAAACAGTTTCCTGGAATAGATTAGAAAATAAAAACATGCTGTCCAAGTTTTCCATCTCCGTGTGTACTTACAGGAAACAAACCTGAAGTCAAAGCTCTCATGAGAACAAAATGTAGGGTTCTATTCTCAGGCCAATAGGAGATTATTATATCCTATCCATCTTTAAGACTGTTTACACTACAACCACCAATCCTGACTTCTCATTACTCAAAGAAGATTCTTACAGATGACATTTTTGACTAGGATTTGTTTATATAAGTAAGATTCCTCTAGTAACAGAGTAAGTATCGAACCTTGCCAAAAACAGTAAGGCTACTTACTGAACAGGTTCCTGAGTTATCTCTCTGGTAAATTTAAGGTATAATAATAAACAGAACAATAGGTAACTAAGGTAAGCTGCCTAGGAACTGAGCACTAGCTGATTTTGGTGAGACATACCCATCAAACGTTAGTCATGAAGATCATGAGAGAGGATTACCTCTCTGCCTAAGGTAACCACTGTCAATTCTTACTAATCATCGGTATCTTAGTTCACTGCAGATTTTAAAGAGGGAAACTAATTCATTTCTAGAATAGTAATACATATTCAATATGCAACAAAATAAAGTTCAACCATAAGTTTTCCAATTATTTACTTTTGAATTATTGAACAGAGAACAAAACATGTTGTGAAATATGTTTATTTCTGAGGTCTGGTTGAGAGTATTTTACCATATGTATGAACTTTGAAACTGAACTTTACACTTTGAATTCTATAAGTCACTATACTTCCTCCTCCTTCAATATTCGGAAGGAAGAGTATAAGAAGAAAACAATATACTATTTCCAATACAGTATGACTTCATTTGTACAGAAATAAATATATTTTTAATGTGTGTATATAAAAATGTTCATAGTAAGTATCTTTTGGTTAATAGGATTTTAAAAATGATTTCTAATTTTTAATTCATATTATCTATTAAAAATGTTCTTCATTTTTCAAATTACCTACAATGAATATGTATTGCCTTTCTAATTAGTAAAATATGTTAATAAATGTAACTTTTAAATAGAATAGTTCATTATAATCAGATTACACGCTAAACTTTAATACTTTCAATGATAAACCATAACTAACCACTTAACAAATGGTCTGCTACTTATCTTCAAAAGATAGTCTTTTGTAAATTTATTGAATTTTACCTTTACTGCTGCCTCCAAATTAAATTCTGAAGGCTCTCTATTATATCTGAAAGAACACAAAACCCAAATAACTACCTGATACAGCCAGTCCAATGTCACTGCTGGGAAAAGTGAGATAAAATTATACTTAGCCAAAGAAAAATGACCTAATGAGTCTTTCGAGCTTTAATTTGCTCTCCTCAAATCATATCTTTCCAAAGGTGACTTTAAATCACATTTAGATTTAATAATAATTATTTGCCATTAGAAATTGTATCTTGTTCTATTACCAAGTCCTAAAGTCAGTTCTAACACTTCCAAGATACATTTTTAAAAACTCGAGAAGAAATCAAAAGTAGATTTATAAATTACTATAGAGTAACATATACTGCCTTTTAAAATTTTTTTGTTTAAAGTAAATATTTGGTGGAGACATTTACACATAATGAATAAAAATCCAGAGAGCAGAGGATGGGAGGAGGCAGCAAAGGCAGCAGAGAAGGAAGAAGCTAATTTAATTTTAAATAATGTTACTCATTCCACCTCCCCCATCCCAACTCTAACAGAAATTTTTTCAACTTCTGCCACCACAGTGCGATAACTAGCAAATCTACATTTCTAGCTAAGACCTTTCTTTTGAACTCCCAGCTATGACCTTTCGAACTTCAACCCTACATAGTGTATATTCTATATACCTCACAGCTACCTCAAACTCAGTATGGCCAGACCTAAACTTAATAATCATTACAACAAAGCACTATTTCTCTTTCAGTTCTCCCTTTCAATAAATGGAATCACTATCCAGAAACTTAAGGAATATGTTTAGATTCCATCTTCTCATTCAGCCTTTATATTCAACTAATTACCAGTTCCTAGCAATCCTGCTTCCTTAACATTTCTTGTATGTCCAACGCTGCCACTACCCTAATTCCAACCCTCATTAATACTTTCTAGACAACTGAACTAACTGCCTAACTGGTCCCTCTGCTCTTATTTCACTACCCTCTCGTAGATTAGTCTTACAAGCATCTGAGTAACTTTACTAAAACACAAATCTATCAAACTTTTTTGCTTAAAATCTTCAATTTGAATTCTAATTTACAAGATAAAACCTGAAAACTGGTTACATGACATATAAGGCCCTTCCTAAATGAGTTCCTGCTCTCCGTCTTTTGCGCTACTGAGCTGCTCTGCTCTAACCAAAACACAATGGCGGTCCTTTTCTAATGATGCCATTCTCTGCAAGCGCATCTTTATTCAGTGTTGCATCCTCACTCCCCTGTGTGTGCCACTATACCTAGCACACATCTATCAATTCTTAAGGCACTATACATGCCTGCTGTCCCTACTAGACACTACTTTCTCAGTGGTAGGGACTGTGTCTCATCATTTTGTTCATAATATATATGATATGATACCTGTTATAAACGAAAAAATAATTTACCGAATTAAAAAGTAAATAAATGAGTCTACGTAAGCCGACCCCTTTTAACAAAATATGTGGCATGACTAACCTCAAATAAGACTGGGTGGGAAGAATGAATGAATCCTAAACATTACCATTAAAAAATTATGTGGCTATAAAATTTGGAATTATTTAGAGGATCTGGAAATTAGAAAATGAAAGACAGTTTGAGTTGTGTAAAAACTGTGTTTGGGGTAAAAAACAATATAGAAGCATTTAGGTTGTGGCGGGGTGGGGAGAAAGTCTTTTTTAAAATGTCAGTAATTAGTGATCCACAAAAAAACAAAAAGCAAAGAAACCTGACAAACAAGGTCTACACAAGAGTCCAATTCAATTTAACTTTTAAAATCCAAAAAGGATAAAAACTGTGTCAAAACGATACTTCAACAACAAATAAAAACTGCTATAATTATGTGAGAGAAAAAAGGAGAGAAAGAACCCTAAACGAGGAGAAGGAAAGCAACAGTCACATACGCAGGAGGAGCACGAGAGGAACAACAAAGGAAGGAACTGACACATAAAAGAGTGGCATTTGTATCAGAGGCCTAGAAATAATCAATGGAAAATGCCAACATTTCTCAGCTGCCCTCAAATTTCCATCACCTCAAACCCTAAAGACCTCATCATCACTTCTTTTGTGTCAATCCTTCACATTATGCAAATGGCTGCCCAAAACACCACCTGAAAGTTTCACTCCCTACCCCTGCCCTAACCCACAGCATTCCAACTGCCTTTACATAAACGCAGCTCATCACTTCCTCTCTTGTTCATCGCATGATCTCACTGATTGTCCAGAAGTTTCGTTTCCTTGGATATAAAGTATTTCCTAATAAATTGAAGAGTTCTTTAAAAAGTACTTTAAATTCATTTGCACCTACACATTTTTTTTGTTTGCACCAACCTGATACTTACAACTATCATTTATCGAGCAGGTATGCATTAGACATTTATTAACTCACTGAATCCTCATTATGACCCTGCGAATAGATATTATCCCCATTTCATAAATGTCAAAACTGAGGCACAGAGAGGTCAAATAACTTTCCCAGCTACAAAGAGCTAGTATTTTTAATAATGAGTGTTTGAAAGAGGCAGTTGGACTCCACTCTTGATGTTTTAGTCAGTATAACCTTTTTGTTGATGGGTCAGTAATGAAAAACTCATGAATAATTACTTGGGCTATCTGATTTTCTTTTAATTTTCTTTGAAAGATCCTTTTTCGACTCTTCATCTTTTGACATTGTTAATGCTAAAAATGTTGTCTTAAGAATACCTGATATTTTATTTCTTTAATACTCATCAAAACCATTCAAAGAATCGGTTGTTCTTGACTGTGCAATATCTTTTAATTTAAACTACAGTTTACTGTTCAAAGCCAACACACCTGTGCGAAAGATTTCTCTGGGTTCTTATTTTCTTTACTGGTACTGAACTTAAGCAGGGTGATTACTACAGTATAGTGTGACTCACCCACATGTGCAATGGAACCCTTACCAAAAATACACTACGTAAGTCCTACAGCCTCACATTGTTAACTTAGCAACATATTTTCTCTCAACCTTCCCTAACTAAGTATAAGAAATCATTTTGGAGACCAGGATCTCTACCTGGAGGGGCTCACATGGAAAAGATGAAGCAGTTTGTTTCAAGTTGAAAAAGCTAGTAGAGAAGTTACAGTTAAGGACACTGGAGAGAAAGTGACTAAGAGAAGGAGATGGGTGCCAAGAGGAGGAGATAAGGACATTTGAAGATGGTTGATCAAGAGGCTGAGGAAGATCACAAAACCTCTATTACCCTATGAAATAGGAAGCAAGTCATCTACTGAGAACATGGTGAGACGAATCTGAAAGCAATGATCAAGGACAGTGGTGCACTTAGGAATAGCCACATGAAATATGTAAAAGAAATTAGATCAAGAATACAGGGCCTATCTTAGCCATTATTTCCAAAGAATAAAAAATATATATTTACATGATATCTTATGTATATCTGTAAAGATGTTTTCAAGACATAGTTTTAAGGTATTAATTTAGTAAAAAGGCAATATACATGAATCATTTGTGAAAGAAAATCATGTTTATATGTCTATATTTAGAAAACAATATAATAAATCATTTATGATAAAGGTACCATATTCAAAATTTTATATTTTCACCCATTATCTTGTTAGAAATACTAACTATACCTACTGTATAGAAAAAATATATATAAAATAACATTATAGTCTTGAAATATACCAGTACTTAAATAGAACAGAGTACCTTAAGAACAGTTTGCTCTACTATAATACATCAATTAGCTTATATGCACCTGGTAAATATGAGAATGACATCACAACAATGTAGAAGTTTTGTTGGTTCATATGTAATTTTTTCCTAGGCAAAGAGAGCCAAAATAGTAAGAGTATAATCTTAGGCAGAAAAGGCAGAAGCTCTCAGCTCAGCTGCTGCACAGCCAGGAGCCCTTCTAGTTCTATTTCAAGAAAAATAAAAATGTATATCTGTACCCAGAGCTCCCTCCCAGGACGGGAGCATCCTCGGCTTTCTTTCCATGGCTCTTGGCTTGCAGTAGCTTGCACTTCCTACTTCCTCTTGGGTCCACATTAATGGAAGCCTGCAGGCTCAATGCTCCACTTCCATCAGCAATGGCTCAATGCTTTCAAGCTACCAATTCCACTCTACTACTTTTGAACATTTTTAATAGGCCCCCGTTACAGACTCCAATCCACTGATCTCTCTGCCGGGGCTTTCCAAGTACTCCCCACTGAGTTACCAATTATTGACTTTGTTAGCATCCCAGTAATAAAATTGCATAGAGCTTTCCTGGTCTGCTCCAAATCTATTTTTACTCATAAGCCGTGGTATTTTTAGTGTACAATTTTATAAAAAGCAAGCTATTTTAGCAATGCAAATATATGTCTTAGAGCCAAAACACCCATAGGTTATTCATCTAACCTACCTTAGGAAGCTTGATAGGGGGCTCTTTGGATTCTTCCTCTTCATCACTATCTGATTCTCCACTCTGCACAGAGTTCTTAGATGCAGCTGCCACTGATGTTTCCTTTTTCTGCCACTCCAGAACACAATGGCGTACATTGCAATAAATATTGAATGCAGAAGGATTGCTATGTAGTTTGATATCTGGTATGATTACTGTATTCTCCAAGTTTTCAGACTGAAATAGAAGATATAATATTTTAATTTCAAATTTCTTTCCATCATCAATTCTCCTTTTAAATAAAAAATGAAAGATTAAAATTAGACATGCCTGCAGAAATCACGTAATTGGCAAAGCAAAGACAATCTAAGTCTACTGACTCAACTTACAGTACCCTTTCTACTATACTTCACTACTTTCTGAGTAACACAGCAACAACCAACTTGACAAGGGCTGGAAAGGGGCAGGCAAAGAACTTAACAGGAATATTCTTTTATCCCACGATAGGAATAGAGCCAGTATAGCTTAACTGCTACAATATTAAAGGATATTTATTTGGTGCTTTTCAAAGGTACACCAGATGTACTGTAGAGTCTCAAT
Organism: Eidolon dupreanum; assembly: GCA_028627145.1. Lineage (NCBI taxonomy): Eukaryota > Metazoa > Chordata > Mammalia > Chiroptera > Pteropodidae > Eidolon > Eidolon dupreanum. The sequence continues at coordinate 19,049,769 of CM053508.1, forward strand.
GACATACTATAAATGGTTGAATTTTATGTTATGATTTCTTTTTTAAAAGAAGCAGATATACTAAAAGTATATATAAGAATGTAAACAGAAATTAGGGCTAAAAAAACCCTTAATTTTAGTCAATTCTTCTAATTTCATTCTTATTCAAATAACAGTAATGCTAAGAAAACTGCCAATTATGTACATAAGCTTTCCTAAAGCTCTTTCTTAGCTATTGGTCTTGATAAATACTAAAAATTACATGCTTGGTAATTTCATTGTTAAACTAAATAGTCAATTTGTTTTATCTCAGCATTTTATTCACCAGATGGCAATCACAATTCTGATATCAGTATTATATTATAAATATATGGAATTGGTTTAAAATATCCTACAAATGCAAGTTCTAACAATTACAGTATGTCCAGGAAGTATCCAAAATAAATAAAATGAAATCTCAAGTACCAAAAACACTTGGTCTCAAATTCTACCCTCCTTCCATAAATAATTAAGGGGAAAAAATGGAATACTTCTTAAATAAAAAATGTACTAAAGTTAATTTACATTTAATGTAAATATGTCTTATAGAGACATTAAAAACAAGCAAATATTAGTAATTCAAATCCAACAATATATAAAAAAGATAAAACCTAACGATCGACCCCAAAACAAGTTTGCCGCAACATTGGAAAAGCAGTATAATTCTCTATACCAACAAAAATAAGGGAAAAAGACATAAGATACTGTAATATAGATTTAAAAAAAAAGCATTTAACACAAATCAAATACCCATTCATGATTTTTTTTAAAAGTATAAGTAAATTAGCAATACAAGAGAATTTCCAAAACTTGAAAAAGGATATCTATGAAATACCCACAGCTAACGTAGTAGACAAGGCTTATACCCCAAGATTGCAAACAAGGCAAAGATATCTATTCTTAGCCATTCGATTTGACATTGTACTAGATATCCTAGTGCAATAAGCTAAGAAAAAGAAATAAAAGGTATATTTAGAAAGAAGTATCTTCTTGGTACAGCCACTATGGAAAACAATATGGTGGTTCTTCAAAACATTAAGAATAGAATTACCATATGACACAGCAATCCCTCTTCTGGGTATCTACCCCCAAAATTTGAAAACATTTATCCATAAAGATATATGCACCCTGATGTTCACTGCAGCATTATTCACAGTGGCCAAGACATGGAAACAACCGAAGTGTCCATCAATAGATGATTGGATAAAGATGTGGCACATATATACAATGGAATATTACTCAACCATAAGAAACAATGAAATACTGCCATTTGCAACAACATGGATGGATCTTTATTATTATGCCAAGAAAAATAAATTAGACAGAAACAGTTGAGAGCCATATGATTTCACTCACGTGGGATATAAAACTGAAAGCAACAAATGAACAAGACCAACAAGACTCACAGACACAGACAACAGTGTAGCAGTCACCAGAGGGAAAGGAGGATTGGGGCTGGAAGTAGATTATGTTAAAGGGGGTCAAATATTTGGTAGTGGAAGGAAATTTAACACTGGGTGGTGAACACACAATGCTATATACATATGACATATTACTAAATTATACACTTGAAACCTATATAATTTTATTAACCAATATCATCCCAATAAATGTAATAAAAGAAAAAAAATTATAAGAACAAAAAAAAATTTTTTTTAAAGAAAGAAGTATCTTCTAGATAACAATGCTTTTATTTTCAGAAGACATGTAAAGAATCATAAGTCTGGAAAAAAGTCACTAGGAATAATGTGCGGACTTAGGATACCAGATCAATATAAAAACATGTAATATATACACTAGGAGCGAACAATTAAAAATATAATTTTAAAAATAATAGCATTAAAGCTACAAACTAGGGGAAAATATTTGCAAACCACATATGTGACAAAGGACTAGCATCCAGAATATATAATAAATTTTATAAACTTGATGGTAAAAAACAAACAAGCAATCCAATTAAAAATGGTCAAAGGACATAAGTAGACCTGTCACTTAATAAGATATACAGAGGCAAATAAACACATGAAAAAAAGTTCAATATCATGAGCCATTAGGAAAATGTAAATTAAAATAAAATGAGATATATATATAGTACACACCTATTAGACTGGCTAGAATAAAAAAGTGACAATACTAAATGCTTGAGAGGATGTGTAGATACTGGATCTCTCATACACCACTGATGAGAATGTAAAATGAGAAAGCTATTCTGGAAAAAAGTATGGCAGTTTCTTACAAAATTAAATATGTGCTTACAATCCAGCAATTGCACTCTTGCACATTTATACAAGAAAAATGAAAAATTATGTTCATACAAAAACCAATATATGACTATTCATAACTTTATTCAAAATAAGCAAAAACTGGAGACAACTCGGATGTTCTTTAATGGGTGAATGGTTAAACTGTTGTATACTGGTACCATGGAATGCTTACTCAGCAATAAAAATATACAAACTACTGACATATGCAATGACTTGGATGAATCATAATAGAATTATGCTAACTGGAAAAAGCTAATCCCAAAAGGATACATACTGCATGTTTTCAGTTTCATGACATTCTTGAAATGACAAAACTACAGAGATGGGGAACAGATTTGTGGTTGCCAGAGGCTAGCGAGAGTAAGGTTGGGATATGTTTGTAGCTTTATGAGTAGCACAAATGATCCTTGTGATGGAACTGTTCTACATATCTGACCACAGTAGTGGGTCACAAAGACCCACGTATATGATAAAACTGCATAGGACTAAACACACACACACACACACACACACACACACACACACACACACACACA
>CM053508.1:19053086-19109615 GCA_028627145.1 Eidolon dupreanum
AGAAAAATAAGAAGACAGTCTGGTTATGGAGGGTCCATTTGAGACCAGTGATGATGAACGCATGAACTCTTGTTTAGCTCCCTTTAGCAGCATATGGTACTCATCCTCAAGGAAAAGAAAAAACAGTTGGATTCGTATAGGATTGAGTTCTGTAGGATGAGTGCAACAAATATACATGCAAGAAACCTGTGAATTTCTTACCTCATATGGCAAAAGGGACCCTGTAGATATGATTAAATCTTGAGGCGGGGAGATTATTTCAGATTATCGGGGGGGGTGGGGGCGTGGGGCAATGTAATCACAAAGGTCCTTATAAATGAGAAAGGGTGGCAGGGCAGTCAGAGAAGGAGAAAGTGTTAGTGATGAGGCATGAGACGACTCAACCAATCACTGCTGGCTTTGAGGATGGGACAGGGCACAACCCAAGGAATGCAGGCAGCCTCTAGAAGCTGGAAAAGGCAAAGAAAATGAATTCTCTCCTAGAACCTCCAGAAGAAATACAGGCTTCCTAACATCTAGATTTCAGCCCAGTGAGATCCATTTTGGATTTCAGACTTCTAGAACTGTAAGATAATTTGTTGTTTTAAGCCATCAAAGTTTGTGTAATTTGTAAAGCAGCCATAGGTAACTAATACAGTAGATTAAGCAAGAGTTTGTCTAAGAAGACTGTGGTATCTAAGCTGGAGAAGAAGGAAATTAAACAAAAGAGATGGCTAATGTCTGATGGATAAATGATGGTAAGAAAGGAGATAAAGTAGTACAGCTAATGGCTTTTTTTTTTTTTTTTTTTGCTGAAAAGAAATGCTCACTTATAAATGTATGGTTAAAAGAAAAAAGCCCATTGGCATTTTAAAAATAACTTCTTTTTAAAAAGAGAGTGGATGAAAAATAGTCCAAATACAGTAGTAAAGGGCAAGAAGACTAACACCATTTTACTATACTTATCATGAGCAGGAAATGTTTCCTACGCCTCTTTCTATCCCAATGCCTAGCATAATTCCTACCACAGTCAGCATGCAATTAATGTTTGAGGAATAAAAGAACGAGTTTTTGTTTTTGTTTTTGTTTTTGAATACCACTGTTATCACAAGCTACTCCCAAAAAGCAGATATAAACAAAAAAGCTGAATTACTAAGGGTACTAAGTTAGAGACAGAATTGAAGGGAATAAAAGACCTTGACTTCTCATCTCTTCTTGGATATCATATGCCACCACTTTTAGGAAAGTCAACAAATGAAACCTTAGAAAAACTCAAAAAAGATTTTCAAGATTCCCATATTATGACTTTTACATGACACCAAAAAGTAGAAAAGGGGTAGAGGTTAGAAATCTAAATGACTGTATTTGTTAAAGGCTTTTGCATCTGAAGTATATTAAAATGCTCACCGCTTCCCTCTTCTATCCCAAAAGCAGTAGTAGTAAGAGGTGATACACTGAACGTATATTATTTATCTGCCCACCAAGTAGCATTTTCCTCAGGGTAAAGACACCTCTGCCATTCCACATGGCCTACTCATCAAGGTGCTCACCTATCATCCATCACATGGTTACAAACATAACTCCATGTAAACAAAATCCCCTACCTGTGAGGCCAAAGTAAATGATACAGGTCAATCAAAAATCATACCCAAGACTTCCTGCTAGAACCAGCAGGATTGTCTCTTGCTCAAAGAAAATGAATTTGGAGCTGCCAGCAGCCTTAGTTCTTAGCCACAGGCAAGACATGAAGATACAGATTTGATGGCATTATTTAATCTCTGGATCCAGTTGTGTGTCAAGATAAAGCCACTAAATAAATTCCATTCTTTATCCTTTTATTTTATTTTAGTTTAGTTTAGTTCAGTTTACTACTTTAAAGTAGCTTTTTCTCAGTTACAATAACAAGAACACTAATTTAAAAGGGCAGGAAAACAATTGTCTCTAGAACATAAACATGATATACAACAGGCCAAGCTATGACTCCTCTCTTCCTCCTGTCTAGGCTTCCTAGCACTATTCAAAAGAAAAGAGATTCTTTTATAGAAAGTGGAATCTGGTCCGTGGAAATGTTTAAGAAAAAACTAGAAGGATTTTATAGCAAAGATTTCTGCATTAGGTAGAAAATGAGATCCTTGATCTCTAAGGTTCAACATAATTCAAATATTCTATACAGCATTTTCCTTTGCACAGCCACTCAGAGTCGAAAGAAGCTCAGAACAATATAAATGCACCAAGATTTTCCCTAATTCATAACACATGCGCAGGCATGTGATCAACCCAAATCCAAGTCCCAACTCACAAGCCAATTTTACTGTTTCTAGCACAGGTAGTCAGAGTGAAAAATAAGAAGAGAAATAGATATGTTCCCCCAAAAGACTGATCAAAAATAACAAGACTCAATAATAAACTTCAAGAGACTAAAATGTCAGCATCCAGATATTAGCTTCCAGGCTACTGGTCAAGAAATGCCCAAAATATGAAAATAAAGAGTATAACTAAATAGTAAGGGGCTTCTAAAAAATTACTTTAGTGTACAGAAGTAAAATGGTTTGCAGATTAGATTCATACCTTTTTAATCTTGGCATTTTGATTCAAATTACTATATGAAAAAGTCATTTTTCCCTATAAATTCCAACAGTTTTACCTTGCTTCTTGTCTTCACTTTTGATTTGCTCTTCTGTTTTCTTTTCAACTTCTTCTTATTTAAAATTTTCTTATTCCTAAAAATGTAAAAACGTAGGAAAAAAGTTCACATTAGGACATACAAAGTTATTAAAAATAGGTACTTTCCAGAGTAGACACTTGAATATTTATCCCACAAACTTTCTATGAAATAATATACTCTACATGTACAAATAAGGTACTACCATATAATGTAGCTATTGAGATAACACAATTCTGGATAGGTAAGAAATACACATTAAATAATTTTAAAAATTGAATTCTACAAATACTTTTATAAAATTAAAAAAATTTTAAAGGCATCAAATGAAAGTCTTTAAACTTTATTCAACAGTGAAGATGCTAATAAATACCAACTATGGTCCCTTCCCAGAAAAATCTGCTCTGTGTAATAGTGAGAGCTGAAGTGTACAAGGAATTGAGTCCATTTTTACTGATTTACTATATGAAAACCCCAACTCATATACTTCTCATATACAGCAGCCAGTTTTTCATTACCTCACAGTCCTATTACCGAATTCTTATTTAAGCAAAGGGAAGCACCTAAATGACTTTGCGAAAGAGAAAAAAAATATGTGGCAAATAAAGAGAATTATAGTGGATGAAGGCAGTCAAGGAAAACATTGTATTTTCTTTTAATATTTTTATATCTATCATGCTGAGGTATACACTGCTAGGTACTATAGATACAAGATGAAAAAGACAGTTTTTGCCCTCAAGGAGCTCAGAGATTTGGATGTAAAGCATAGTTTAATGATCTAGCGAGAGTAGGTTACTGATATAGCAAAGACAAAGAAAAAACAAGTGAAGGAGGTAGAGAAGAGGAGGTGGTGGGGGAAGAAGAGACTCCAGGTGCTGCAGAGGTCAAGTCCTTAACACTTGGTAACTAATTTAGTGGAAGCTGTGACCCCAAAAAGTTTTAACTCTAGCTCACTTGGAGACAGAGATGCCATTAACAAAAAGAGAGACGTCAAAGAGAATTAGTTTGTGAAATGAAAAAATGGGTTCGATTTTGAAAATGTTTGACTTCAAGAGACTAAAATGTCAACAAGATAGATGTGAACAAGCATATGAAAATTTTGTCCTTGATACTTCCTTCAGCTTCACTCCATAACCAAAATAATTACAAAATATTGTCAATTATACTTTGTAAATAGTTCTTCGATATGTCTACATCATTTCTACTGCTGCTATGCTAGTATCTAAATTACCACCACCTTCTGCCTGGACCACTGCAAAAGCGTCTTCATTCATTTCTGCACATCTACATCTGCCCCCCTTCAATCTATTCTTAAGAACCCAAGCCAATTTTTTAAAACACAAATTTGAGTAGGTAATTCTCCAACTTAAAACTCTATTAATGTCTCCTCGATTCTGACAGTATGAAGTCCAAAAGCAACGACATGGTTTAAAAGACCCTCTATCAAAATCTGACCTCTGCCAGTTGCCTCATTTTACACCCATCTCCACTTGTTCATCATCCTCCAACCATAAGGATATCCTTTCAACTGTCTGAACCTGCTAAGCCCTTTAGAATCTTTCACAAATGTTCTCCCTCTGCCTGGAATTCTCTCCCACATCTTCTCCTGCTAACACTATTCACCTTTGAGGTCCCAGTATAAGTGTCACTTACTCAGGAATGTCCCAGACTGGGTTCGTTTCTCTAATATACGCTGGCATTTCATTGCATACTTGTGTTTCATGTGTAATCTACAACTAATTACATATGGGATTATTTGTTTAATGCATCGTTTCCTCACCAAGCTGTATGCTCCAAAAGCCATGTCTTTCTTGTTCACTGCTCTAGCCTCTTTGCCCAGGAAAAAAGCCTAGAACAAAGTACTCAATATTATTATGAGAAAAAGAGAAAGAAAATAGGAGGAAGGAGAGAAGAAGAGCAGAAAAGAAGCAAGTTTAGCCTTATTCAAAAAGTAAAATAAGCAAACCAAGGACAGATTCACAGATACACCAATAGATTAAAAGATATCTAGCCAGAAATGCCTATTAAGGAGTTAGCCATAGGATTATTTTAGCAGATTTTGGTGCAAAGGAAGTAATGGAAACCATGTAGGTGGATGTAATTTCCCCAGAATAGTATACCACAAAAGTAAAGAGAGTGGTGAATAGTTATCAAATGCTACACATGAACAGATACACCTGCTTATACAATCAATTCAACTATGAGTATTGTGAGATCACGAAAAATGTCTATTTCAGCTCTGTACTTTCAGTACCTGAATCAGTGTCTGACACATCAGATGACTATCAGATGAACAAACTAGTTAATGAAAAGCATGAGTATTTTTCATATATGGCTTGGGAAACCAACCTCCCTTTATACTAAAATTTACTTAAGTAAAATCGGTGACTTGAGCAACTGGAGTATGTAATTGCTAAAAGGTTAGCCCATTTATACAATTTAGAAAAACATCAAGGTTCACTCAAAATCAAACTTCAGAGAAACGGAATATATAAATCCAAATTAAGGTGAATTTCCTAAAGCCTAGTTATCCCAGACTTAAATTTTCAAAAGTATACACCAATACTTTTGTCTGCTTTGTTAAACGTCTTTAAAGTTCAAATGACTTTATATGTATTCCTAAAATACTTCTATGGATTTGGGATTTAATTAGTTATAACAAGTTAAATGAATCTGAACCTCCCAATTCCTGAAGAATCAGCTTTCTTCAAATCCCCACAGATTTTATTGAATTTTTTGTTGATCTGGCTAGTTTTAGAAGTAGATGGTTATCCAAAAAAAGCCAGTAATAAATTTAGAAGTCTATAAAGAAAATTTATAGTCAACATTAGAAAATGAAAATGCTATTTGTTAGTAATATAACATCTCATTATATGATTGCATTTGAGAACTGAATTAAACTTTTCAAAATGTCTGAGGATGAATAGATGAAATCAAAGAAAAACTCTAAAAACTGGTCTTATACATCAACAACTCACATTGGAATTTCTGATGATTTAGTACTTTAAATCCTATATCAAATAGGAGCTTAAAGAAGAATGTCTGGAATTGATTCTGTAAGATTTTTAGTTTTTTCATACTCAAAAAAACAAACCCACAGCCCATGAGATTTTAAAGAATTATGGGTGGTAATGAAAGGCAAATAATATTAATGTGCTTTAAATATTTATTTTAAAATATTTACTTTAAAAATCCTAAAGTATTATTCTTAATAGCTACCACTGTTTAAGGAAAACCAAATATTTCCACAATGAGAATAAATTAATTTTGCAAGTTGTCCCAAGATATAGATCATTAGTTTCTCTATCAGCTTATTACTGAGACTGTTTTCTAACAAAACAAAAATTAGTCGTAATTTAATTTAAAAACCTCTCTCACTCTAAATGTTTCATCATTTGTAAAATAACAAGATTAAGGATATTATCTCTCAGGTTCTTTTTAACTCTAAAATGCTAAGATGTTATAAGTCCAAATTCAAAACACTGCAGGAATGAAAGATTTTCAATCTTTTGTTTAATTTTCTTTAGTAATGAGAAATGAAAAATTCCTGAGTCTATGGTCTAAGGCAAGAATAGGCATTTTTTTCCCCCTCTAAAGGAACAGATAGTAAATATTTTACACTTTGTAGGCCATATGATCTCTGATACAACTACTCAACCATTATAGCATAAAAGCAGCCATAGAAAAAACACACAAACAAATGACTGTGGTTTTATTTCAATAAAACTTTATTTCTGGACACAGAAATTTGAATTTCATATAATTTTCATGTGCCAAAAACTTTTTCATTTTTCACTTTTAATTTTAAAATATGTAAAAACCATTCTTAGTTCACAGACCATACAGAAACAGAAATTGTGCCAATTTGGTCTGTGGACTCTAGTTTGTTGACTTAGTAGTCCAGAGCCATATCAGGAAGAAAAAATATATAACTATTAGTATGCAACACAGATAAAACTATTTAAAACATTACTACGCCTACATAAATAAGCACTCTAAAGTTGTCTGCCTTTTCTTTTTGCAAAGATAAACTCCTGATGTCCATTTCCCTACAGTCAGATACTAGATGGGAGCAAGCCATGGCTCTTCCTTCAAAACCTAGACTAACATAAGGAAGTTGTGGAAGCAATTAAGAACTAGATGAACTAAAATCCAGAGGTGGGCAAGTACTTTCAAGGTGAGCCCAGACCACTGGCATTTTCTGCAGAGTTTAGAAACAAGTGAAGATTAAGCTTGACTTAAACAGAGGAACTCTACTAAAGGAAATCAGAAACTACTGATGCTTCAGATGTTCACATAGGTTGGAATGACTGGAAATCTAGAAAAGCCTCAAATATGTGGCCAGTTTCCCCAGTGGTATATCTGCTTAGTCATGGGGCACTAAGGAAGGATAGGGTGGCTAGGCGGACAGAACATAGTCAATTCCCCACAGTTTCTCAGTGTTTAAAAGACAGACTCGCAGTGGAGGGAGAAGTCTACTTAATCTTGATCAGACTGAGGTAGTCAACATTTTACCCAATCTAACACAGCAAAGAGTGAACCTTTCTGGAAGAAAATAACTTAATCTGAAAGAAAATAACTGTTCTTTTACACACAATGTTAGGTACACAATAAACATATTAAGAAACATCCAAATAAGCAAATTAATGTAACAGATAATCAAGAGAAAACCAGACAATTAGGTAAACTCGAGATAACCCAAATATTGAAGTTAGGAGTCAAGGACTTGAAACGGATGCAATGATTTAAAAAAAAAATGGATGAAATGATGTGATTTTAAACAGAATCTATTTTTTTAAGCCAAGTGAATTTTCTAAAAAATAAATATCTGAAATTAAGAACTTGTCAGATGATTTTAAGAGCAGAAGAGACCAGAGGAAAAGATAATTCATGGACTTGCTGACAGGCCAGGAGAAAATACCCAAACTTAAGCAGAGAGAAAAGAATAAGATGAACAAAACAGCAAATATGAGATGTGGGACACCGTCAAATGGTCTCATATTCATGTATTTGTAATCCAAGACAAAAAGAGAAAAAAAGAATGGAACAAAAGCAAAATGTGAAGAGATAATTTAAATAACTGTTTCACAAAAGTGAGGAAACACATCAACTCAGAGTGTCAAGAAGGTCAGAGAACTCTTAACTAGGAAAATGCAAAAAGAAAACCATACCTAAAACACCAAATGCTAAAAACAGGCAAATTGTTGAAACAATGAATAAAGAGAAAATCTTAAAAACAGCCAGAGGAAAAAAGATACACTCGAAAGAACAACAATAAGATTGACTGCTTCCATTTTCAGTATTGAAAAGTGCTGGGGTTGGAGGGAATCTAGCAACCTAAAATTATACACCTATAAAAATTATCCTTTTAAAATGAAGACAAAAATAGAGATAATTTTAGACCCACAAAAGCTGACATAATTCATTGTCAATATAGCAATACTTCAAGAAATGCAAAAGGTAGGTCTTCCTTTAATAATTGCTATGTCAAATTTTTAAATAAAAAGGCATAGACTAAAATGTAAAAAACCTAGAGAAGCTATATCTGGAACATATTCACTGGCCTCCCCCCAAAAACTGATCTGGTTATACTAATATAAGACAAAGTAATTTTTTTGACAAAGTAATTTTTAAGGCTAGAAGTATTATGAGATGAGCAGAGCATTTCATAATGCTAAAAGGGAATTCAAAGAAAAATAAACTGTATCAAAGAGCTACACAAAGTTACAATGGAAATTAGAAAATATTTTTAATTAAATTAAAATAAAATATAACATATCAAAACATGTGGAATGCAGCCAAATTAGTGCTTAGAGGAAATTTATAGCTTTTTGCAAATACATAAATGCATATAAAGTAAAAGGAAATTTGAAAGTAAATAATATAAGTTTACAACTTAGAAAGAAAACAGTAAGTTAAATATTAAGAATGTAAATACAAATTAAGAGTAGATACCAATGAAATAGAGAGCAGATATTCAATAGAGAAAATCAAGGAGCCAAAATTGGTTCTCTGAAAAGATTAATAAATGAAATTAACCTCTAGCAAGATTGGCCAGGAAAAAAATAAAACTGCAAATTACCCATATGAGAAATAAGAAAGAGGATATCACTATAGATCTGCTCATAAATTTCCACAACTTAAATAAGATGGACAAATTCCTTGAAAAACATAATTTTCCAACACTAAACTAGGGAAAAAAATACAATATCTGAATAGACATATCTGTTAAAGAAGTTGAGTCTCTAATCAAAACCTTCCCACAAAGAAAACTTTAAACTCAGATGGTTTTGCCAGTGAATTCTTCTAAACATTTAAAGAATTTGCTGGTACATTCTTTCAAACAATACCAATCTTAGACTAACTTTTCCCAAGAACATAAAAAGAAACATTTCCCAAATCATATTCTAAAGCTAGCATAATTCTGATACCAAAACCTGAAAAGTGTATATCAAAATAAGAAAATTTCGGTTCAATATATCTCGTGAACATAGAAGCAAAAATACCACAGAGCCAAAAAGAAGAAACAACCCAAGTGTTCATTGATTGATGAATGAACAAAATGTGGTACATCCATATAATGAAATATTATTCAGGCATAAAAATTAATGAAGTAGACATATGCTATAATATGGATGAACCCCAAAATCATTATGCTAAGTGAAACAAAAAAGTCTCCAAAGGTCACAAATTGTACAATCCAATGTATATGAAATGTCCAGATAGACAAATACAGATTGAAACAAAAAGCTGATAAGTGGTTGCTAGGGACTGGTGGAAAGGAAAAGGGTCACAAGTGACTATTAATGGGTGTGGGATTTATTTTCTGTGGTGAAGAAAAATGTTCTGGCTGCACAACTCTGTGAATATACTAAAAACCACTGAGTTGTATACTTCTAAAAGTACACTTTATGGTATGTGAATTATATTTCAATTTTAAAAACTAAGGGAAAAAGCCACTGATTTAAAAATAATCTCAATGTCCAGCAACATATAAAAAAGGAAACAGATAAAATGCAAAATCCAATTGATGTAATTCAAAATAACACCAGAATAAGGGGGAAAATATGATCATTTCAATAGAAGCAGAAAAAGTATTTCATAAAGCTCAACCATTTGTGATTATATGCCTCAGTAAACTAGAAAAAAAAATACTAAATCTGATAAGGATGATCTACAATAAAACCTACGGCTAACAATAGATTATATACACAATGATAAAAAAATTATATACTTCCACTTAAGTATAGGAAAAAAACACAAGGACTTATGCCATCACCACTTCTATTTAATAATGTACTGAAAGTTGGTAAGTCAAGTAAAAGAAGTAAAAGTCATAATCGTTGAAATGAAAAAGTATTTTTATTTGTAGGTATAATAACTATTTAAGGAAAATACAAAATAACCCACAAATAAGGAATTAATAAGTGAATTATCAATACCACATAAAACACCATTGTTTTAATCAACTAATTTATAAAATACTGAATGTAACTGAAGCTTTTCTATAGAAGCTAGACTTATTTCTCCCGTGTAATTAATGTAATGATACTCTCATCATTGTGTTCAAGCATCACTGCATAAATTAGGGAGAAACAGTGTCTGATTACTAAGTAGCAAAAAACTTTTATTTACTTAACCTAGCCTGATAATTAGTAATGAGAAGAGAGATTTTAACATTTCAAGGGAAAAATGAAAACAGATTCCCTATATATAGCTTCAGTTTATTGACCTTATTTGGAAGTCTTCACATTAGGATAGAGCATGGAGGTAAGAAATATAAATAAAGCTACCTTGGTAATGTGCAGAGCAGTATAAGAAAAAGAAAAGAGAGGGTAGGGAAGAGGATGGGAGTGGCGAGTGAGAGGAGAAATCTCTGAAAAGTTATGAATTTAGACCATGCTTCATGAAGATCTATACCCTCAGGTACACACAGCCTAAATAGAGGAGGAAAACTCAAGTAATGAAGCAACTGTAAAACTTTCTGAAGACAATCTACTCATCCCAGGCTCCAGAGAGCCACCTCAAGGGTAAGAGTTAGCAGTCAAACAACCATGGACACAAAGAACCAAGATAAGACACCATGGGTGAGACCTAACAGAAACAGAAAACAGAAAGACACCCGGACTTCAGATGGAATTTTCAGACACAACTATGCTTATCAAATCAAAAGAAATAAAAAACTACCTTTAAAATATCTGTAGGCATGGGTAACGCAGCACATGTGAAAAAACAATCAAATCAAACTTCTAGATATGAAAAATATAATAATTGAACTTAAAGACAGAACAGATGGGTTTACAGTACATTAGACACAAGTGATCAGAGAATTGAAGAGGTCAGGGAAAAAATCTAGAATTCAGCGGAGCAAGATAAAAAGTTTGAAAATATGTCCCTGAGACCTTTTCCATACCTGAAACCTCCTCCTTCAACTCCTCCCATCCCAAAAGAGACAGCCCTTACCTTATTCAAGTATACCCTTCCTCTCATGCACTGGACCCCATCTCATTCGCCATCCTCGGGATTTGGCTCAGCCACTTATACTTTCTCTTTGTTCACTCTTAAATCTTTCTTTTTTTCCTATGACTTCTAACCTGAGAGGCCTGCTGGTCTCCAAATGAGAAAAAAGAAAAAAGGTAAGTGATTCTCTATCCCTCTTCGTCACTAAATCTCAAGGAAAAATGGTCTAGAAATTTTTCAGTCCCTCACTAACCAAAACCCTACAAGTGTATGAGACTTCTCAACACCACAATCTTTCTTGTTGGCTACTGAATTCCCTGTCTTTTAAATGAACCCTATATCAGTGTTCCTTCCACCTTTGATGATGATTCTTTTTCAGTCTTCTTTACTAGCTCCTTTTTCTTTCTATTCCTCTCCCTTAAACTGGTAGTATATATATTACTCCTTATGAGAGATATCTGTTCCTATTCTGTATTTCTATATTGGTAACATAAGAACCTTGTTTTCAAGAAACTTTAACAGTCCTAAAGAATAACTGCTATTGAGAGTTCATGAACATAATCAGAATGATGGTCTAGAGCCAGCTATGTTCTCTAACAATAAAGTTATATCTATCATGAAAATCTAAAACCTTTCTAGCCACTTCAAACCCCACTCATAAGGCTCACAGCAGGTAACCTAACCCTCCACTTAACTGCTAAAATGGGGACACCATTAGGGATATATTCCCTTTACTTTCCTTATCCAACCTTGAACTGATCACTGTGAGGTCCTTACTCCATTAATTATCCCCATTCTTTTGTTTTTTTGTTCATTATTCTGGCCCTTTCCCTCAGTCTACTAAGTTAAGAGTGCAGAATTTACACACACATGGCCTAGGTTCAAATGCAGGCTCTGTCATCTATTAGCTCTGTGAACTTGGGAAAGTTACTTAACTTCTGTGTCTTTTAGTTGTCTCATCTGTAAAACAGGACAAAATTAGTACCTCTCCCATTGGATTATGAGGCATTTAGAGTTATGATAGGTATGTAGTGAGTGCTAAACAAATTTCATTATTACCATGCTAAAGTAAAAAGTCTCACTTGGTTTGGATTTCCCTAGAAGCAGACTTGATTCAAGGATTAAAGTACCAACAGTTGTTTTGAGAGGTGATCCAGGAAAAACGATAGTAGAGAGAATCAGAAGAGAGACAGGGAAGGGAAGGCAGTCAAGAAAGAGTGCATTACTAAGCCAGTTACCCCGAGATGGGCAACTAGAGCATGACCCTACTGGAGAACTCTGGTAGACAGTGCAGAACAGTTATCTCAGTTATCTCAGCTGAAGGATGAGAAAAATGAGGTATTTATCCACCAACTCCTCACCCATCACTGGTTGAAAACCTTTCTGAAGGCATTAACTCTGGCATTTCTGACTTGACCTGAACAGAGTATGTCTCTGGCCAGTAAGAAAGCTCTCAGGCAGGAAGTCATTGATGTAAGTGGACAGTATGGAGATGAATGCGAAAGAGTTATGACAAGGACACTAAGAACATCTGAGTGTCTCTTATCTAAAACAGAAATTCATTCTTTGTCTCCTTCCTCTTTCCCTTTAAACACTAGCTTCTAAATACTCTACTCCCTTCTCCATCTAACATCAATTCACTTTCCCACTGAAATGTGACTTCTCCCTGCCTTTTGGGGAAAAAAAAAAGGTGGGAGTGAGTGGGTGTTAGATCATTATGATCCCGGAATGCTAATTTCAAGATGATGTCTCAGACTCCTGTTTAGCTGACGTACAGAAAAAGAGGTAGTTTGTAAGTGATAGTATGTTCATGAGGAGCCTTTGAATATACTGAACATAATGTATTTGAGAAAGAATGGAGAGATTCCCAGTAAATTTTTCAAAATACAGGTCTAAAGGTTAAGGGAAAGCTTTTAGCTTTAAACCACAGACCAGGAAATTAAAAACAGTCAAGTAATAATTGAAATCACAGGACCGACGGAAATAACTAAGAAAGAATATTTAGAGAGAAGGGTACCAGGAATGGACTCATGAGAAACTAGCTCTTCCTATTATACCTAACAGTCTTCCTTCACTTCTAACAGCAAAATGTCTCTCAAATCCATTCTATTTCATCATCTGGTTCCTATTGCTTTTTTCCCAGGTTCATTACCACTTGTCAGAACTACTACAAAATGTTTCTTTAATGGTAGGCCTGCTTTGGGGATCTGCGCCTTTTCATCCTCTACAATGTTACCAGAGATATTTTTATTAATTGAAAGTTTAACAGTCACTACTGTTCTCAACTAAAGCAATACCTGGACCATAATAACCCGATCCTAATATATCTCTCTAGTCTCTTCTACACTTTTATTCTCTTTCACCCAGTTCCCCACACTTTGGTTATTGCCAATCTTTGTGTTTTGCAATTCTTAGGTTTTTACCCCTAAATTCACAATGTAGCTCCAGCAAATATCACTGTCTACCTCAGGAGTCAGCAAACAACAGCCTGTAGTCCAAATCTAGCCTGCCACCTATTTTTGTAAATACCGGTATACTGGAACACAGTCATGCTCATCTGTTTACATGTTGTCTATAGCTGCTTTCAAGCTGTAACAGCAGATTTGACTAGTTGCAACAGAGACCATACTGCCTGGAAGGCCTAAAGTATTTACTATCTGGCCCTTTACAAATAAATCTGCTGACCTTTCATCCATATCAGGCAGTCTCATATGTGTAATAACTGGATTCCCAAAAGGAAATAAGGGAGACTGGGTTTTAAATAATATTTGAGGAAATAATGGCCAAAATGTGCCAAATTAAACAAAAATTCATATCACATAATCTAAGAAGTTCAATGAATACCAAACACAAGATACCCACCCACACACACACACACGCAAAACATATTTAGGTACAGTACAGTTGAATTACTAAAAATCAAAGATAAAGAGAAAAATCTTTAAAGCAGCCAAAGAAGGAATTTTGGTTCCAGTATAATGGCATAAACCCAAATCCAGCCTATCTTTCTTGCTGTTTACAACTAAAAACTGTGGACAAAATACAAAAAGAAAAAAAAAAGAGAAAGCAAGCCAAGACAGAAAGACAGAAAGATAAAAAGAATTACTGGAGGGCTCTGAAATGCAAACAAAAGCAGATTGTAGAGGGAAGTCAAATTCAGAAAAGTGACCCCAAGGAGAGTGAGTTTTCCCAGCCGGTTTCCTTTTTTCCCCCTTTCTCAAACAGCTTTGCCCTAAGGCCAGGAAGCAATCAATGCATACAGAACAACAACTCAGAAATTAAAACTCAAAGAGAAACCCCATTTTTCTGGCCACAGGAACTGGGGGAAAGGCCCCCTGCCTGCTGGAGAATATAGAGGAAATCCTGGAAAGGAGAAAGAGAAAAAGATTCTCTGATTCTGTCTATAAACCAACAAGTCTTGAGCTTACTCTGGCGCTATAAACTGAACTGAGATTTGAACTACCACCCACAAAAGGCAAGACCAAATGTGCCAGCTGAACTTAAATGGGTTAAGAGTCTGCTAAAAGAAACAACAAAAATCAACATTCTCCAGATAATTATGAATATAATCATAAACACCCTAGAGTTTACAAACTATAACATTCACATTATCTAAGAGACAATTCAAAACTCTCACAATACAGAAAGCAAGAAAAAATGTGATTAATTTCAAGGAAAAAAAAAAAAAAACAGGTTCCAACCCTGAGATGATCCAGATGTTGTAATTTTCCAACAATACCCTTAAAGCAACCACTATAAGAAAGCTCTATCAAGTAAAGGTAAACACACTTGAATGAATGAAAAAAAGTTCTCAGAAGACAAAAAGAAGTTATTTTTAAAAAGAACGAAATATTAGTTTTGAAACTGAAAAATATGTGAAATAAAAAAAAATCACTTGGGCTAAATAAAATAATGAAGATGACAGAGAAAAAAATCTGTGAACTTGAAAATGGGTCAATAAAAATCATCCAATCTGAAGAACAAAGAGAGAAAAGTTTGACAAAAGGTAAAATGAACAGTCAGAGACTTATGAGACAATCTCAAATTTTATCATAATTGTCACTGAAATCTTGGAAAGGAAAAGGAAAGAAACTATGAATATTTTAAAAAACAAAGGCAGAAAGCATTGCAAATTTGGTAAAAGACAAATTTTCAGATTCATGAAGATGAGCATTCTCTGAAGAGGATAAACTCAAAGAAAATAATGACTAGACACATCAAACCAAACTGTTGAAACCCCCCCCCCAAAAAAAAAACAACAAAGAAAATATTTTGAAAGCAGGCAGAGAAAAATGACATACTAAATAGAAGGGAATAAGATTCAAATTACCAAGTTCCTCATCACAAATCATAATAGTGAAAAGACAGTGGAACATCATTAAAATGCTAAATAGAAACACAAGTGTCGCTCAGAATTCTATGTCCACTTGAAATAGCTTTTAAGAATGAAAGCAAAATAAAGACATTCTCAGATGAAGAAAAACAGTTTATCCTCAGCAAACTGCTTTACAAAAAAATTCTAAAGTAAGTACTTTAGGCTGAAAGGAAATGTAGTATCTTCAGGAATGAAGAACAACAGAAAATAATAAATATGTAAGTAAACATAAAATGCTACTTTTTTCCTTTTTCTTTATATGATTGTTGACAGCAAAAACTATAATATTACATGTTGAGTTTTTCAAAGTATGCAGCCATAACACATTTGACAACTATAACATAAAGTCTGGAGGAAAGGGGAGGTAGAAGAAGGAAAAAATGGTCTGTATGATTGCAGAGTTTCTTTATTTTAAATGAAACAGTACAACAGCAACTCTAAGTAGGCTGTAAAAAGTTATGCACATAAATTATGTAATCTTTAGAGCATTAAAAATAAAAAGATAAAGCTAAAAAGGCCAATAGACATATTAAAATGTAATACTAAAATATAATCCAAAAGAAGGCAGAACAAGAAGAGATGAACAAAAAAAGAGAGGAAAACTGAAGACAATAAAATAGTAGACCCAAAGCCAACAATAATAATTAATTACATTAAATATTAATGGTCTAAACTTTCCAAATAAAAGGTAAAGATTGACAAAGTGTATTTAAAAATCAACAACAAAAAAGCAAAATCTTCCACATGCTGCCCAAAGGAGAAAAACTTTAAAATTAAAAATGAGGATAGATCTAAAATAAACAGATGGGGAAAACTTATCCTGCAAACAGTAAGCATAAGAGAGCTCTAGAGAAAATTTTGACATGAGATGAAATAAGTTCAAGACAAAGAGTATTACTGCAGATTAAAGAGAGATGTGTCATATGAAATAAAAAAAAAAAAAAACAATCACCAGGATGTTTTAGTATATGTACTGCTGAAGCAAACACCAGAATGTTTTAATAGTTATAAATGTATGTGTACCTAATAGCAGAGCCCCAAAGTCCATGAAGCAAAACTGAAAAAATTAAAGGGGCAAATACAAATCCACAATCAGAGTGGAATATTTTTAATACCTCTCTCCCAGCAACAGATAGACCCACACAAAAAATTAGTACAGACATAAAAGAGCCAAATAACAGTAACAACAAGCTTTAACTATTAATATTTACAGAATTCTACATGCAAAAATGGCAAAACACACATTCTGTTAAAGTGTAAATGGTACAGTCACCAAGGTAGACAGACCATACTGTGGGAGATGAAACAAACTTCAATAAATTTTAAAAGACAAATCATACAAAATGTACATTCTAATCACAATAATATGTATGTATAAGAAAACTCCAAATATCTGAAGGTTAAATAATTTTCTAAACAATGCACAGATCGAAGCCAAAATTTCAAAAAAAATATTTTAAGATAAATGATAAAGAATAAATAGAGTATCAAACTTTGTGGATACATCCCAGGTTTTGACACCAAAAAAAGAAAAATGTGGGATGTAAATAAAGTAATGCTCAGATAAAAATTCATAGCTTTAAATACTAATGTTAGAAGGAAAATCTGAAGTCAATGACCTCAGATTCTATCTTAAGAAACTAAAAAAAAATAGCAAAGCTAACTCAAAGTAAGTAGAAGTAGTAAATTATGAGAGAAAAAAAACAAGAAAATAAAAAAAAATAGATAAGAGAAATTAAACAAAGCCAAAAGTTGGTTCCTTAAACTAATAAATTGACAAACTTTTAGCTAGGCAGGTGAAGAAAAAGAGAAAACCCCAATATAGGGAATGAAAAAAAATTATCAGCACAGATCCCACAGATATTAAAGGATAAGAAAAGAATGTTATGAACATCCTGATACCAAAAATTTCAACAATTTAAATGATATGATGAAATGGGCAAAACTCTCTTCTCCCCTCCCCCCAAAAATACAAGTTACCAAAATTGATAAGAGAAATAACAAAAAATCTGAATATCCCTATCTATTAAAGAAACTGAATCTGTCAAAAGCTTCCCTAAAAGGCAATTCCAGGACCAGATGGTTTCCCTAGTCAATTCTATCAAATAGTCAAGAAAAAATAAGACCAATCTCATGAAAATTTTTTAAAAATACAGAAGGGATTACTATCCAACTTGTTTTATAAAACAAGGATAACTGTAATACTAAAACCTGACAAAGACATAACCAAAAAAAAAATTTACAGACCAATATCTCTCATGAAAATACACCCAAAAATATTAGCAAATAAAATTTAACAATATACCACAAGAGGTTTCATTACAGGAAGTGCAAGGCTGACAACATTCAGAAATTAATTTATTATCTTTTATTCTCTTAATACACGATCATTTCAAAAAACGCAAAAAAAGCATTTGACAAAATTCAATGCATTTTTGTGACAAAAACTATCAGCAAAGCAGGAATAGCAAAGAACTTCTAACTTCCTCAAATTGGTGAAGGCCATCAAAACACCTAATACTTAATACTGAAAGACTGAAAGACAAATTTGTAATTGTTTCCCCAAGATTAGGAACAAAGAAGGACACAACTTTCACTTCTATTCAGTATTGCTATAGAAATTCTTATAATTAAAATAAAGGTGGGGAGAATGTGCGTGGGGGGGCGTTAATCTAGAGGTCAGAAAGAATATTATACAGAACATTCAAAGAATCTACAAAACAATTATTACGATTAATCCACAGCATTCACTATAGTCCACCAATTATATCACACTATTAGGATTCACTTGCTTCAAATAAAGCTCCTCCAGAATTCAAGTTAGTTTCATTTCCTGGAGAAACTTTCCAAAGGAAGTAAAGCAGGACAAACTACATTTCCCCAACCCACACTGATTTCAGATAGTTTCAAGGCCAAAACTTAGTCACAACCTCTTCTCTGCTAGCCATTCTAGATTCCCTTTGCCTTTGCTTGCATTTCTGCTGATCAAGGTGGCTGATCTCAAAGGTGGTCGTCAGGCCTTTTTCATGTCCATTTGCCACCACAATTGAACAAGAAAGTACCAAGAGACACCTAGTATATCTTCCGTGTGCCAAACCACCATGATCCATCGTGGAGCAGCTGCCCTACCTCTATCAGATAATTAGGTACATTAGCCCTGTCAAAATGGTGATTCCTGTCCTTGGAAAAGAAGTGCCAAGTCTCAGCAGTAGCAGTGTCTTAAAGCGTAAAAGGACTCTTGTAGCGTCTTCTTTTGGAAATGATTCCCTTCTGAGAACAAGGACTTTTTAATCTCTGGTGCTCAGAGCGACAGGGATGGGAACACAAATTCTCCAGTGGATCAAAGAGTGATGCTAAGTGGAGCCACTTCCATTTCCATGTGTTCTTCCTATTGGGAACAGTGGAGGATGGGACCTCATCCTTGCAAACTCCACAGTATTATCATCAATTGTGCCACCAAAAGACTATTTTTATTGCTTTATCAGGTCAAAAGCTTTGGGGTAGAATGTTACATGATGGGAAAATAGATCCTACGGATTTTCCTTTGCTATGAAGTGGGTAAGGGTACTCTGAAAAGATGTTATGTGGAACCTTGTGCTGGTGGATCAAATACTCTGTAAGTTCCCAAAGAGTAGCATAGTTTGAGAACGAGTGTGTTTGTGTGCGTGTGTGTGTGTGCATGTGTGCATGCATACACACGTACACGCAGTCCTTTTCCTCCCTTAGCAGGCCCAGCACCTCCCAAGAGGTTTTGTTGTAACCTAACTTTAATCAATGATTTGGTGACAGCCAGTAGGGAAGAATAGAGTAGATGGGGATAGTAGGAGCAGCACAGTCTTTAAGCCAATACCCTCTAGCAGTTTTTGTTTTAACATGTGTTCATATAGGATTCCATAGATGTTACAGCTATGTGAAGCAAATTACTACCTATCTACAAATATAGATATATGTACACAGATTCAATCCCACATCACTTTCTAAAACACTCCTACAATAATGTCTCTTCATAGCTCAAAACCATCAGTGTCTACTGAATAAAAACTAATTCTTACCTTGCTGTTCAAGCTTCCCTACCCTCTGGCCAAAGCCCCATTTCCAGAATGAATTCCCACTACTCTACATCACACCTACATCCTAGCTCCAACAGAATTCTTACCATTACTTACATACAAACTGCGCTTTCTCACTTCTTGATCACGCTTTTTTGCCAGCCCACAATGCCATCCCTTTGTCATAACAGGCTCTGCATTGATTTCATTTAACACTGTTATCAGTACCTGCCTTTGTATTTTTTACCCCCATCCAGACAATAAACTGAAGTGTAAAACCTCTGTCTTATAAATCTTTATAGGGCCAATGGTTAGTGCCAAGCAGTGATCCCTGAATCTTTGTTGGATCAATTGACTACTTAACCTCTTAAAAACAAAATCCCATGCATCTGAAGGATGGGCTCAAATACCATTTTTAACAACAAAGAGATAAAGCAGCTGAAAGAACTAAGTGGGTTTAGATTGTAGAAGAAAAGCAATTCCCACTTTTTCACTACAATCTCCTCTATTATTTATACTAACACTGCTCTACCACTTCAGCCCTGGTATCCTGACTCATCTTTATCTCCTACCCTTCAGTTCTCTTCTGGCATCACTTTCCTTTTTACCATATTGTCAATTAATGCCACCAAAAACCTTCACTTTCTTTTCTTCTTTAACGCTCAATCACTCTTCAACTTTGAATCAACTCAACTAGCAGTTTTTTCCATTTCTCTTTCTAGTGGAAAAATTTACAATGTCATGCTGAATGGAATTTTAAATATGTACTTTTAATCATCATCATCAACAACATCATCATAACAACAAAACAGCCGCAGCTAACTTTAACGAGCACTTAACATATACAGGTACAATGTCCCTTCAATAATCCAATGAGATTATAACTAAAGAAAAAAATACTAATTAACTTGCCCAATTTACAACAACAAAAAAGTAGAACTGGAATTTGAACTAAGGCAGTCTGCCTCCAGAGCACATTTAGCCACTGGACTACATATGGTTCTTTCCAAGTGCAATGTTATATTGTCATTCACACAGAAAACTGATCAAACATTCCTTTGCTCATTTCCTGTCCAATCCCTTTCCCCACGTAATGTTCCAATTTTGACTGGTTCACTCTTACAAAAAAAAAATATGTTTATTCAGTCACTGAATAAATGAAATAGTTATTCCCACATTCAACAATCATTGATTGCAAAAGTAAAAGTGAGACATGATCCTTGCCTTCTCTTTAAGTCTGCATACTCCATATGACCCCTCACTCTCAGCAGAAATCCATAACTAATATTTAATAGCACTTAATGTGCCAAACACTTGACATATTTAGATTCATTTAACCTACAAAAACAATCCTCATTATTATCTCCATTCTACATATAAGAAAACTGAGGCATAAACAAAAGCAAAATAAACAAGTGGGACTACAACAAACTAAAAAGCTTCTACACAACAAAGGAAACCATCAACAAAAGGAATAGGAGAAAATATTTGCAAATTATATATCTGATAAAGAGTTAATATACATATATATAATACTCATACAACTCAACAACAACAATAATGCAATCCAATTAAAGAATTCAAAACAATATATGCAGGCACATGAAAAGGTGTTCAATATCACTAATCAGCAAGAAAATGCAAATCAAAACCATAATGAAAAATCGCTTTACATCTGTTAGAATGGCTATTATCAAAAAAGACAAGAGATAACAAGTGTTGGTGAGAATGTAAATTGGTGCAACTCCACTTCTAGGTGGAAATGAAACACTAACTCAAAGAGCCATGTGCACCACACATCCCAGGTTTGCAGTATGACAACTGCAAAGATATGGAAGCAACCTTGGTTGCTTTATCCAATGGATGAATGGATAAAGAAAACATAATGTGTATATATGTGTATACATACACACACATATATACACAATGGAATATTATTCAGCCATAAAAGCAAATCTTGCCATCTGCAACACCATAGATAGATCTTGAGGGCATGATGCTAAATGAAATAATTCGGACAGAGAAAATCAAATGCCATATGACTTCAATTATATGTGAAATCTAAAAAACAAAAAACAAACACATAAATATAGAGAATAAACTGGTAGTTGCTAGAGGAGGGGGGTGGGCATTGGGCAAAATGGATGAAGATGATCAAAAGGCACAAGCTTCTAGTTATAAAATAAGTCATAGGGATGAAATGTACAGCATGGTGACTATAATTAATAATGCAGTATTATATAT
Source organism: Eidolon dupreanum (assembly GCA_028627145.1). Lineage (NCBI taxonomy): Eukaryota > Metazoa > Chordata > Mammalia > Chiroptera > Pteropodidae > Eidolon > Eidolon dupreanum. The sequence goes on from CM053508.1 coordinate 19,074,856, forward strand.
TTGAAAGGCCTGAGAATAAATCTTAAAAGTTTTCATCATGAGAAAAACATTTTGTAACTGTGTGGTGATGAATGTTAACTAGACTTATTGATCATTTCAAGATATATACAAAAATAGAATTATTATGTTGCATACCTGAAACTAATGTTATATGTCAATTATATCTCAATTTTGAAAAATAAAAATAAAAAAACTGAGGCACCGAAGTTTTGTAATCTACCCAAGGTAACAAGAGTGGCAGAACCAAGATTTAAAACCAGTGGAACTTCAGAGTCCAAGATCTGAACCACTTCACTAAAATGCCATCAGTAATTAAATCCATTAGGCTTGCATCCCTCTAATGTATGCCTAAAACATAATCCATGGTAATTAATTCATTCAACACTGACTGATAACTCACCTTGTATTTGTTCACTGAACACAACAAGCTTGTTCTCACCTCAGAGCCTTTATAATTTCCTAAAAGACTCTTCCTCTAGATCCGCCTTCTTATCATTATGATTCAACTTAAATGTCAACTCTCAAAGAGACCTGTCCTGCCTACCCTACCTAAAATAGCCTCCCCCACTACAAATTGCCTATGACATGAAATTGGTTTTATTTTCTTCAAGGTTACTTAACACTACCTGATATTATCAGCTGTTTATTTCTCCTCACTAGAGTGGAAGTTCCAAGAGAGTGGAGATCTTGTCTCACTTGCTCACTGCTACATCTTCTGCACCTAAAACAGTTCCTGGCTTGCAGTAGGCACTTGATATTTACAGAATGGATGCCAAATATTATGCTAGATATAGGACTGCCAAAATAAATAGGATATAATTCCTACCCTCAATAAACCTCTAGTCTTTATGTTTGCAAATACTTACCTCCTCCCTTTCTATATTAAAGGAAGAACAGTTCCTAACTTTTTCCATAGCTAACCTCCCTCTCTACCTGTCATCTTAAAACTGTCCCTGAGATCTCCCTTTGACCTCTCCCCCATCAATTATCCTCCTCACACTTAATTTCCCTCCACTTACTAAATGTTTCCTACCTACCCTCCCATACTTGAATATCCTTCCCTCAACCGTGCATCTCCCCATTACCTCAACATCTCTCACTGATTTCTCCCCCACATCTCTCTACTATGAATGACCACTTCCTCAAAAGTCATCAGTGACCTGGAAAGTGTTCTCACTTTCGTCAGCATTTGACACTGCTGATGACTTTCAATTCACTTTCTTAGGACCAGATGGGTTACTATATCGTGGTTCTCTTCTTAATAGTTTTGTCTTTTTTCAGCTTCCTTCATAGTCCTCTTTCTCTTATACTTTTAAATGTGATGCTTACTAGAGCTTCATCTTTTATTCTTGCTCCATTCTGTCTCTGAAAGATCTAATCTACTGCTTTAACTCAACTAATGCCCCTATAAAAATAATATCATTCATTCAGAACCTAAATCCCAGATCCACTTTCCCCATATTTAATAAGAAATGCGACTGAATTCTTAAGTATATTCTTAATAAAGAAGAGTTGCAAGCAAAGACTTAGAAAAAATAATGTGAACAATAATAAATGATATTCTGAAGCAGTAGAAAGCAATATTGTACAACTAAGGCTAGTTTTCTTGAGTACGTCTTGAAATACTTGAACTAATTCTTCATTAATTTTAATTGGCAGTTTGTATAAAAAATGGCTCCAAAATTAAAAATCATTCATAAATTTTATATGTGGTTAATCTATATCAATTTTGTCTAAAGCTGTTAATTCTAGATACATAGAAATTGCATTATTACAAAAGTATAGTAGTAAAAAGTTAAAATCGAATACGTCAGTCACAAATTATTGATTGCATAAGTCTGGAAACAACATACAAAGTAAATTCAAATTCTTTGAGAGAGCTTTGTAAAGATGTACCTACAGTGCTATCATTTAGAGACTCATGGCTCAAAATTATACCTAATGATCAGAGTAAACTGTCTAATGAGGTTTTGTGCTATTTTCAAAAACATGAGCAAGAAACCAACTTGTGCCATTGTGGCCTTCAGCTTAGATAGCAAAAGGTAATTACACATATTTATATCCATATGATAAAACTACTCATGTGCCTAATCTCATAAACAATTACAGGCACGAGAAGACTTTTTTACCCAGAAAAAATGTGAACAAAGCTCCACCTTTACAACTCTCAGCAATAGATAAGAGCCACAATACATAATGGTATAACTCCAAATACCTGACTTACAGCCTACTCCCTTTCATAATGGTTGAAAATAACACCTGGTTATTACATAATGAACTGTACATCCAATAAATACAGTAAATGCTGCAATATTTAACAAAATCCTACTATGCTTTCTCCATTTTCCCATGTACTGCAAAAAGCTATGAGGAAAAAGATGATGCCAACTCATAATTACCACTGTTAAAGCCAAGCTGGTGAAACGAGTCAGTCACCATCCTTCAGGGTGTGTGGCATGTAAGAGCATGAAAAAAACAAAACGAACAACAAAAAAAACACAATAGAAGAGCCCTAAGCAAAAAGACACCCATATTTTAAGAAAAAGAAAATGAAAGTGATTTAACTTCTCCTACATCAAGGAAGCTGAAGGTTCAGTGAGCCTAGGAAGAGATCTAGGAGCTAGCTACTCAAATTTTCTAGTTGGTGGCAGTTGAACACTATACTAGCTGTCATATTTTGAAGTTCTTCTGTGTTCCCCTTTTTCTCACAAAACCCCCTCTACTCTAAAGCCTGTAAGTGACAGAGGATATAAAACACAAGATGAAGGGAAACGGCTGATGGGACATCAGAACACAAGAGCAGCTGAAACCACATTTCTAGAAGACTAAAATATCCAGTTATCAAAGTATATCTCAAAAATCTGTATCAGACACCTTTCACATCTACATAATCTCCATCTGCATCCCTTTGACATAATTCTCTTAAATTGAAACCCCATAACTTATCTGACTAACGAGTTTTCATTATGTGTATCTCTCCCTACACACACACACACACACACACACACACACACACACACACACACACACACACACGAGACACTATCCTTAACCTGTACCATTGCTCCCCTAAGTGAAAGGCAGATTTTTTTAAGTGAGGTGGAAAGGGGAGAATGGAATGTCATGGGGAGTGAGAAATACGTGTAAATACCATTGCGGCAGAGACACTGGAAACGCCACTTTCCTCCCCACTCTTGAAAATTCTCTTCGTTGTATTACCCTTACCCCATCCCTCCTCCTCCCTCAACAATACACACACGTGTCATAACCGACCCACACCATCACCTTTTCTATCACACGCTACCCTCCCACCCACACTAACCCCCGCCCGCTACAAAGACAGACGCACACACTTAAGAGCAGAAACTGCTACCACCGCACCCTCCTATCTCAATTAAGTGCTTCTACCACCCAGCATCAAGCGCTTGCTGAAAGACAGCTCAGTAAATACGTACGTAGACACACACACACACACACACACACACACACACACACACACACACACACGCAAGCACATGCCGCATGTGGCGCAAGGAAAGACACCAGGAGACGCACCTGGAGGCCGAGTGTCCAGCGCTGCTGCCCCCCTGGTCCCTGTCACTGAGCGCAGCCGTGTAAATCCTCCGGTAGCGGTCGGCCAGGGCCCGGCCTGACAGCAGCAGCTGGTAGTGACCCCGGGAGTCCGCGGCCGGCAGCCCCAGCCCCAGCCCCGCAGCAGCCACCGAGCCCTCGGGAACCGGTATGAACAGCGCCCCCGGCGCCGGGGAGGAAGAGATGGTGGCGGCTGGGAAGAATCCGTCTCCGCCGGGCCCGGAGGAGGCGGCGGCGGAGGAGGCAGTCGCTGCGCACATCATCATCCTCGCCACCGCTCCCTCGTCCCCGCGGGCCGGGCAGGCAGACACGCGCGCGCACACAGCCCTTTTCCAACGACGTTGGCTCCGGCGGTGGCCTCTCGCTCCCGCAGCAGGGAGACTACAAAGACAGCGACCTTCTCCTCCTTCTCCTCCTCTTCCTCCTCCCCCCCGCACCGCCCTCACCGCTACTAGGGCCGCTCATCTAACCCCGCCACCTCGGGAGTGTGAGGAGTAGGCGGTGCCGCCGCTGCAGCCGCCGCCACCGCTGCCACCGCCGGGGCTACCCGCAATGGGAAGCTGCTGGCCGCACTGGGCATGCGCCACCCCTCGCACATGCTCAGTAACGGCGGCTCCTTTCCGTCCCCACCCCCTCTCTGCCACCACTCCCTCCGCTCCGCGGCTTTGGGTGTGGGGCGGTTGTGCCGTACCGAATCTGAAATAAATCCACTTCTCCGGATTTTACTAACAGCTTGAGGAAGAGTAAGGAAAGTGCTAGGCAGGCTGTCAACACGGGCATTCCGCTTCAGGTAATGAGTTCCCTTCAGGTGGGAGAGCCGGAACGTGAGGGACTGTGCCCACCGCCGGCGGATGAACTTACTCCTGCTAGTTTTCCCCCACGTGCGTGCTGCCAACATGAAAATTTGACGAGAACAGTTAACCAGTGCTGCTGGTTAATTCAGAATTCAAGGCAGAGAAGTCCCTTTGGTGATCTTATTTTGGAGTTTTTTGTCATTAGAATTTAAGTCTGTTTAAAACAGCTTTTACTTACAAAGGACAGGTAGTAATTTAGTGCATTTTTTTTTCTGTGCAAATAAGATTCATAGAGATGAAAGTATTCACAAGCCAGTCGTTCCTAAATTCTTGTTCTTAACATTTACATCAGAGGCAAATCTTAACCCAATAATACTTTTCTTAAATATTCTTTTATTGACTCTACACTCACCCTAAAAGTGCAGTCTTATCTCTTGACAGTGGTCACTTAATGGCTTATCTTTTTCTGCCTACACTTACATTGCTAAAGATGATTCTTGACAATGACCTGAAACTATAATTATGGCTATGTCTGTATAACATCTGGAAATGTCATATCTAACCAAAGATCTTATTATCTATAAAAATGTAACATTTGCTGAGTCCCCTCTTCCAAGCTATTCTACTAACGCCTTCAAGTAAATGTTCTAGAAATATACGTGCCAATGTACCCTGATTCCTATTTTATCCTTTTGACTCTCAATTTGAATCATATAAATTTATACTTGACAAAATCATTAAGTCCTATCGTCCCAGTACTAGATCTTTTATCTACTTACTATCTCTTATGTCTGTACCTCTTCTTTGATAGTTTTTATCTAAAAAAGAAAAAAGAAATCTTGAGAAATGGGAAAGTAAATTAATTCTAGGGGTCAGAAATGTTGAAGGAGTTCATTTTATCTGGGGCTTTAAATGATAGATGGATGATTAAAAAACAAAAAAAGTGGGGTAATAAGTAGCCCTGTTAAACAATTTTTGTACTTGTCTTCTTTCTTCAACTATTTTATAAGCTCCTTCAAAGCTTCTTATTCATCTTTGTGTCTTCTGCAGCCCCTACTTTAGAACCTTGCACACAGTTAAGTATCTAACAAGTATTTGCTAGGCTAAACTCCTGTCCTGATGTTTCAGTGCAGTTATGACCCTAGGCCTGCTCAGGTAGGAGCAGGTAGGAGCTGCTGCAAAGGCTCATTACTGTTGCAAGTGTCCATGCGGTAGCTAAAGGCTCTGACAAACTAGGATTTGGCCCCTGACTCTGCTACTAGTATGTCTTTGGGCAAGTTTTGTCCTCTGAATAATGGTCAAAATAATACTACATGAGATTACGGGAGGGCTTCAAGCATGTAGGATGGCCACCTTGGCACATGGCTTTTTACAAATGGTAACACAAAACATTCCAGACTTTTTCATAGGGATAGGTGTGGTGTCTGGGTCTGTTGCCCCATTACATTCCCAGTTCCTAGCACAGGCTCTTGCCCTAAGCAGGAGGGAAATATATATTGGTGGAATAAACGAATGAATGAATGATGCTTGCACAGAGAAACATTTCCAGCTTAGACTTAGGTGGTGACATGTGCAGTCGTTGCCCATTTACATTTTCTAGTGAGGAGTGACCCAAGGGGCTGCCCTGGTCTCAAGTTCTTCCCTCCCCTTCCTAAATTTCACTTCAGTCTTCGGTACCCTTCAGTCCCAGACAGGCCCATCCTGAGCCTTCCGGGCACACCCAAAACCTGGTAACAGGATAATTTCCTAAGGAACCCGTTGTCAATGAGCAGCGCAACTAGGCGTGCGCAGAGTCGCACACATGCTCATTTAAGTATCCGAGGGTGGCGTTTCTGTTGCGGTTGGCAGAGTTTCCTTCCACGGCAGCGGCAGTGGCCTCTCTAACAAAATTGATAGCCAGTGCAGCGTTTTTTCTCCTCCTCTTCCTGCCTCCGCACTGTGCACTCCCGATCACTGCAACTGCTACAGCTACCGCCTTGGCAGCTGGGCACCTTGGAAGGCTCCCCTGGGGTGGCGGGGAATGGGGCGCATGCCGGGAAGGAAAGGACGTTTGGAGTAACCCTTAATTCCACTGTCAAGAGGACATGAAGGGGAGGGTGGTCTCCAAGGCAAGTCGCGAAGGTCGCCTGAACTGTCACTGCTGATGGGAGACGTGGGTTTCTCGAAATGTGCAAAGCAAGCGTCCCCTCCCGCCAGTCCTGCGCGCACAACTACTGAATGCCTTACACTGCCTAGTTTTGGGGTTTTTTTGGGGGGGTGGGGGGAATGGGTTAGTTCTTGTTATTCAAAGAAATATGCAAAATGACAGAATATCGAGAGCTTTGCTTTTGTTTTTCCAGCCCCACTGAGCGCGGCTCCTGTACTTTCCTCGCTGCCATCTTAGCTTTATCTCCGGCCAGGCTGGGCGTGTGCGTGCGTTTGTGCTGCGAGGGAGGGCTAGAGGCGTGGGGGAGAGTGGAAGGAGCACTGGGCGGGTTGGGTGTCAGAATTGGCTAGACAGGAGTTCAGGACGCAGTCGCCCTCAATAACATTGAACTAAGGCAAATCCAGATTTTAATCATTTTATTAGTGAAACGCGTGCAATATTTCGTAGTCTTTGTGGTCGATAGCATGCTCATTTCTCAAAAGCATCTCTCGTCTATAATCATATAAGACTATGGCTTCATCTTTCGTTGGTATGCTCAAAGATTTTGTCACTCTTTACACTGGAAATTGCAAACCTGGAACTATAATTTTTTTGAACTCTACAGATTTACATTTTTTGTATTCTATTTCTTTAAGGTTATTTTTTGTTCTGTTTCAGTTTGGTTTTTTTTTTTTGATTTTTTTTTTTTTTTTAAAGAAAGCCACCAACACTGATATATTAAAAACAGGAAGATATTGTAAAGTGTATATAAAGGCCAATGATTGATGTTGTTAGTTTCATTTTAAAGGTTAATATTGTACTAATGCTTCAAGACTACAAATACAGGAAGCATGTATATTACCAGGAACATCAAGACTGCTGTTAATGCTTTGGTCAGGAGTCTGAGTTTGTTTCCCAGATGTGTACAATAATGTATTGGAGCATTTAAAAACAAAATTGGTAGTTGAGAGCATTTTAAAATAAAGTTGGCAGCTGAGAACAATTTGGAAGAAAAAATGTTTAAGCTTGAAGAGTGAAGAAATGTTTCACTCTTCAGTGATCTTTGCTTTTTAAGGACCATAGGATTCTGCATCCTTGACAAATAAGACCATATTGCACTTTAAAATGAAATATATTTCATCTGATATATTTAATACTCCAAACTGAAGAGAAAAAATCAACATGGCAATTGAAATTCTTTTGAATAAAAATTACGTGTTGGATTCCCCAGATATCTTGACCTCTTGCTTTAAATGACTATATTTTTAGAGCTTTGGAAGATTCAGTAATTTGTAGGCACCAGGAGTTAATTAATGCTTTTTTATTTTTATTCATATTAGTTTTAAAAGATACAAATTATATATTTAAGTTTTCTTACAAAAATAAATTTAGATTCTAGGGGACCTGCTTACATATGGACTTTTTTATTCCTGAAAAATTATGCTAAAATATTAGTAAGTGAGGATATTTTTTGAAGCATGTGAATTCAATAATATATATTTCAACCTAAATCACATTTTTAAAAACCTCATTTTTGTGATGCATTTTAGATAGACCAAAGGAAGCTTTTACAACTGATATACAAAGTCATAAAGTATAACTCTTTGAAAGAGAAAAATGTAAGAACCACAGCATTTTAACCTTGGAAACTTCCATAGGGTTTCAGTATCATGAGTTAGGATTTTAACATATTGACACATAATAGTCAAAACATTATATTTTCTTCACAAGTGGCTGGTGACTGTGGTATACTTCTGAGGTAGAAAATTATAAATCCTTCATGGCTCACATTCTCTGATAATTTATCTGTAATTAACATCAAAATCTTAGCCCCACCTAGTTCAACTTCCTGTTTTGATCAATATTTTTACTTTTCTATTTTGAAAGGAGTCAATTTACTAGTTCTTCATAAGAAATTCTCTTAAAAATAATTTGTCTTCTCCACCCTCTTTTTAATGTCAGGTTTGCCTTCAAACTGGGCCAGAAGCTATTTAAAAAGTTTTTGGAACATATAAATCATGAAAAATAATTCATACTTTTCCTAAATCAATTCGTAATAAGTGACAGTATTTCTTAGTTTAGGCAGAATCTTATCTGTATGATGTCAAATGTTGGGAACTGGGTTAATTATTTATGTGGTGGAGCAAAGACAACAAGACTGCTTCCAGAAAAAATCTGTGGCTTTCCTACAAGTACTCCTACAGTCCATCTCTATGTGCAGGTAGGATGATGTGCCAGTAATTTGCTTCTTTGCTCTTGAGTCCCATCCTATTTCCCTGCTCTGCTCTGTACAGCAGGGGAATAAGCCCTGCGAACTACATTTTTCCAAGCTCCCTTGCCAACTAGCTTCAAATTAGTTTCCACCTGTGGGGTAGAATGAGAGATTGGAAAGTGGGAAGGGGGAGAAACCATGCCTCTCCCAACCCCCACTCCTGTTTGCTTCTCTTTCTGTTTTGGGCAATATCTCCTTTGTGATTCCAGCTCCTGCTGGGCACCTTCTCCCTTCTTGTTCCAGCTCTAGGCAGGTAACCTCTGTTGTGGAACCAGTTCTCTCTGGGAAGTCCTAGCTCCTGGAATCTGGTAACAGCATCTCCTCCTTTGGTCTCTCCAGCTCTAGGGATTGTAATATCAGCTTCCCGCTGATATTAATCTGTGTTTGATTTCTCAGCTCTTTTAACACTGGAGCAATAATTCCCCATATATATTCAATTCTCTCTCTTTATGACCTGGCATGCACTTGTCTGTTTTCCTGTTTGGACGATGAGTGATACAGACAGTCTTCCACCCAAATAATAGACATTCTCAGCCAAATGATGATATTCTGTCATCTTTCACATGGTCTTTAAAGTTTATGAATCTGACCTCCATCAGCAGAACAGAAACCTGTTTTGAAAACAATGTTTATTGACTTTCCTGCACCCATTCCAAATCCCCTTCTTCCTTGTCTGCCTCTACTCTAGAAAGTGGAAGAAGTAAAATATTCTCTCTGTGATCCTCTCCTTCTTCTAGGGTTGGGTTTGGGACACAATTCAGGACAGCAAGATGGAGGAAAATCTGCACGTACTGCTTCTGTCTCTCCACCTCAAAGATCGACAGGCTGGTGTTTGTAGCCATGAGACAAGAGGTCTGAGATTAAAGGTCAAGAGCATCACTGACTCAGCCTTGACATTGTAGAGCCGTTGAACAAAGTTTCAATTTTATTTTCATGCAAGAAAAAAAACAAACTCCAAGTTGTCTCTGACTATTATGTCTGAGAGACTGTTATGGACATATTCTGTTACTTGTAGCTAAAAATGTTCTTAGCTGATATGTCAACCCCAACAGCTTGTCAAAGAGTACACTCTCTAGCTTCTACCAGTAGTCTTTTCAAGAGGAAAAAAAAAGAAGAAAAAGAAAAGAAAGAAATATTTATGAAAGAATTAAAAGCATAAAAATTCATTCTTTCCCCAGGAGCCTAAATTTTCTTCCTTTATTCAAGTCAAACATCAGAAAGTTCACAAAATTATGTTTTATATCATGCCTTTGGGGTTATTAAAGTTCTATAGTAATATACCTCCCAGATCTGAGCCACTTATTCCCCCAGCTGCTGGGAGTATTGACTGCTGGCTGCTCACAGCCAAGCCCCTTCCCATAAATTGCTTTGGGCCTTTGGGAACGATCTCACCCAAAGTTCCACCCCACCCCAGGGGGAACCCACATCAAATAACTTATCTGTGTGGTGTACAAAAGGACCTGGCTCTCTGACTTTAATTCAAGATGACTCAGAAGAGTCATTCTAGCTCCAGAACTCCCCATGGAATTAGCTAAGGCCTTTGTTGGAACTGCATTGCAGTTCAGTTTCTCCTTTTCTCTTGACTGATCCTGCTTTTCTCACTCATTCACTGGGAGTATTATTGAAAGCTCTCCACAGTATTCTTCCTGCAGGCAAGTCTCCATCCCTGAGTGTGTTTACCAGGGTACCCGACTTAAATAAGTTGGTATGGGGAGTGGTCTGAAGAAGTGTGCTCTAACATGCGTTTCTGGAGCTTGATGATCCACTGGTCAGATGACAATTAGGACCCTATCTGTGGTAGTTTCCAAGGTGACCCCATGATATCCATCTCCTACTATTCCTACCCTTGTATATATTTTTCCTCTTATATGTGAGTAGGATCTGAAAATATCTCCTAAGCAATAAAATATGGCAAAAGTGGCAGCTTTGTGTGATTAAGTTACATAATGTTATCACTCCCATCTTGCTGGGACACTCTCTTCTTTGCGGCCTTTGAAGAAGCAAGCTGCCATGTTGTGAACCACCACATGGAGAGGTACACATGACAATGAGCTGATAGTGGCCTCTGGCCAACAGCCAATAAGGACTGAGTCCCTCAGCCTACCAGCCTACAAGGAACTAAATTCTGCCCAAAACTATATATGTTTGGAAGTGGTTCCTTTCCCAGTTGAGTCTCAGATAAGACTCTAACCCCATTTGACACCTTGACTGCAGCCTTGCAGAGAGGACAGGACCAAGCCAAGCCCGGTCTTATAATGCACAGAAACTATCAGGTAATAAGTCAGTGTCATATTAAGCTAATAAGTTTGTGACAATATTGTGCAACAATATAAAACTAATAGACTATCATTGGTTCCAGTGGTCTGAGGCATGCCAGACATCTTCCACAAAGTAAAGATTAAGATATCACATCTTGCACTTCCTACAGCAAAGGAAGGACAACACCTGCTAGGCTTCTCTGGGTTCTGCAAGTAAAATATTTACTTGAGAATATTGCCCTGATGAATATCTGGAATGACACAGATGGCTACCAACTTTTAGGTGGTGCCCAGAGCAGGAAAAGGTTCTGCATTTTCTGAACCGTGAGGTAAGCAACTCTGCTTCTTGGACCATACAACACTACAGACCTATGATATTAGATGTATCAATGTTGGGGAAAGATGCTGTGGAATGAATGAGAAGTTTCAATGGGAGGATCACAAGGAAAAGTCCAAGAGTTCTGAAGCAAGGCAAAAAAAAAGTCTTAGCAAAAAAGTATCATACACAATTGAAAAATGACTCCTGGTAGATTATCTGGACCCTGATAGAGACAGAGCACCTAACTATAAGATGTCAAATGACTAGAACTGCCCATTGGGAGCTGAGTTTTGTCAGACCCACCAACTCATAAGTTCTGATGGACCTAGAAAAAAACCTGTGGTGAGATGGAAATGATATATGCAGGATTAGGCACACAAAGGGCCAGAGCACAAGCAAGCTGCATTAATGTGTATGCCATCAACCACTATTGCACTTGTACCTGCCTCTTAGATCAGATATATAACCTTAGGATTGACTAATGGAAAAAAGGCTGAGCTTGGATCAAGTATGGGTTGATTTTGCAAGTAAGTGCAAGTTGAAATGAACTGCTGATACACTATGATCTGATAGACAGTGATGTGGCAAAATCCCCGATGATTCAAACTTTATGCATTGCACATGGCCATCTATTTTGCACATAAACGGATGTGGCCTAAATTAAGGATATGTAAGAATTATGGGTAGTGGTAAATGGCTTGGATTTTTGGTAGGGGCCCAGAAGTAGAAAGATTGGACATTTAGGGAGAATAAAATCTGTGGAAGAGGCATGTGAATGGACCTATGGGAATGAGCACAAACTCTAATAAGTATCTTTGAGTCACATGGTAATGCCCATCAGTTAACATACACCATGGAAGAGACAGTAAATGACCACAATGGGGACGACCCCCATCAGCTAACCTCTGCTTTTGTCCACCCAGTGAGAGCACAGAGGGTGACTGCACAAAGTAGACATGGTGCAGAGATGGAGGCTCTGCGTGGTGGCAAGGACAGAGGTTATGCATGGAACTTGCAGCGAGGGCTCTCACTGAACAATGCTGATCTAGCTACTACTGCTGAATGCACAACCTGGCAGCAAGAGAGAATACTAAGCCCTCAATACAGCACGGTCCCTCAAGGAGAACAACTAGCCACTTGCTGGATAGTACATTCTACCCTGGAAGGGCCAGTGATTCATCTTGGCTAGAATTGATACATATTCTGCTATGAATTTGCTCTTTTTGTCTACATTGGCCAGAATTATTACTGAAGGTTTACAGAGTTCTGTTTCACAGGTATGGGATCCTAAAAAACATTGTCTGAGACTAAGGGGCCCACTTTATAGTAAAAGATGTATGGTGGCAGGTACATGTCTGTGGTAGACTGAAAAATGACCCCCCTCCAAAGCTATCCACAGAAATTGTAACTATATCACTTTACATGGCAAAAGGGGCTTTGCAGATGTGATTAAGTTAAGGATCTTTAGATGGGGAGAGTATCCTAGATTATCCAGGTGGGCTCAGGGTAATTATAAGAGTTCTTATAAGAGGGAGTCAGGAGGGTCAGAGTAGGCAATGTGATAGTGGAAGCAAAGTCTACATAGATATGACAGGTGCAAGAAGAGAGAGATTTGAAGATGCTATGCTGCTGGCTTTGATGGTGGAGAAGGGACCATGAGCTAAGAAATACAGATGGCCTCTAAAAGCTGGAAAAGGCAAGGAAATGAAGCCTTCCCTAGTTTCCTTCTCCTGAAGAAATAGAGCCCTACTAACATCCTGATTTTAGGACTTCTGACCACCAGAAATGTAAGTTAGTAAATATGATTTGTTTTAACCCAGGAAATTTGTTATAGCAGCAAATGAAAACTAATATAATGCCCATTGGATATACTTATTCCTATAACACAAAATGCCACTCAGAACCTGCTATTGATAGAATTGAAGGTGCAGTTGGGCTACAAACTACACATAAGACACTTTAAATTAACAGCTATTACATGGTGCTGGGTACCCAGAGTAAAAATAGAAGTGGCCCTCCTCCCAGAACCCCTTAGAGAATATGTGCTTTCTGACCTGCTTGGGCTCTGTAGCTCTGGAGCTCCTAGTTTCCCAAATGTCTATTACTTTCACCAGAGGACACAGTAAGAGCCCCATTGGACTTTAAATTATGATTGCTCTGAGTGACTTCAGACTCCTCATTCCGAGAGATCAGCTGACCAAGAAAGGAGTCCCTATGTGGGCAGGAGTGACTGATCCCTATCCTTAGAAGTAGATAGAGTTGCTGTTACATATGGGAGCAGGAAAGAGTACATACGGTACTTAGGTGTGTCTCTTGGTACTCCTTTTACAATTTAACATTAAATGAACAGGTCAAGTACAATCCCCACGTTGTTGCTCAGATCCCTCAGGGATGAGGGTGACCCTACAAGGTAGACCACCTAAACCAGCAGAGGTTCCAGCTGAGGTGAAGGCAATCTGGGACAGGTGCAGAGGAAGATCAGCATGAATTTCAGTTGTAGCATTGAGACCAGTCATAGCAACAAAGTCTGCGTTTTGCCCCCTTATCTTCCTCTTTTAGGTTTCTGCAGGGGGAAAAAAAAACTACCCAGAATCCTGGATATGGAATGAACTCTCTAAAGAAGCAGATGCATCTGAGCAATGCTAAGAGTGGATTACAATGGCCACTATAGTGTATAGTGGCCCTAATTGATTACCCTTTGGGATTGAGTTGGTTATTTCCCGTTGGTCAGAAGTTTTGGCTGCAGACAGCTCACAGCTGAGCTCTTCTCTTAGCATTGTCCTCACCAGGAGGTTGCGGCATAGACAACGGTTATGTCCTCTCCCTGAGATGCAGTTTGCTTCAGTGACTTATCATTGCAGTGATACCAAGACCTAGCCTTGTTATCTTAATTTGGGGACAACTAGGGGCCATCCCAATTCCAGAGCTCCTTGTGAGTTTGGCTGATGTTTCTCTTTTTAACCGATCTTCAGTTCAACTTCTCCCTAAACCTACCTAAACCTGATTCCCTCACGTCTTCACAGGTTTTGTTTCTAAGTGTACTCCGTAGCATACTTCCTGAATGCAAGTTTTTGTATCAGAGCTAACTTCCTGGAGAAATTAAACTAAGACAATTACTGCGATTAATATATATAAACTTTATCATTGCATTTGCTTGAAATATTGATGACATTATTCATGACAGACCATGATCCAAATTTTATCTTACAGTTAAGTACTCAGAAAAACATTGCTTTTCCTAAAACCTTTTTAATGTAAACATATCATAATTGATCGTTATTCCATTTACATTTGGCTACTGAGAAAAGTATAAATTTGGTGTTTGCTGTAGTTCTTTCTCTCCTAAGTTCTGAAAATTTATTAAAAGGTTTGTAGCAAATGGAAACAAAAACTCATCGTTATTATAATAATGGCTAAGTAAGAGGACCGAGCTTAACTTAAAGCCAAAGACACTCTCTTCTCTGAACCCACAGCCATCTACTCACTTTAATACTGGCAGTGCAGTCCTCCTTCAGTGTGCTCACCGAAGGCACCTAACTCAACTGGATGAGAGGAGGGAGGGCTAGGCTATAACTGCGTGGTTGCTGCTTGCTAACTCAACAATGTGATAAGGTACTGCACCTCCCCCATCCATCCATCTTCTGTCATCATTGCTCCACCTGATGATAGACTGTAGCTGGGTACAATGAACAAAGGAAACCAGTTAGGCAGTTACTGTTGCAGTTCAGCATGACCCGTTGAGAGCCTCAACTAAGGCAGTCAGCATAGAGAGAGGGCTGTTCAAAAAGTAGGATGCACAGCAGAAAGTGATCTAATGTGGAGGGTGAGAGCAGTGAAAGATTCTAATGTGCTTTCCAGATTCTCAGTGGATAATGATGTCATTCATTGAGATGGGAACCCAGGAAAAGGAGGCTCTTTCAGGACAGGAGATGAAAGGTGCTGTTTATCTTTTCTAACTTATTTCTGGGTCTGCAGATAATTTGAGAGAATGTTTTAAGAGAATGTGATCACTGCCCAACTCACGCACATTCCTCAGCCATTGATTTTTGGCTCACTCCAGTCTATTCTCTACACAGCTGTCATCTTTGAAAATTATATGATATGCAATGAAATATTATTCAGCAAAAAAAAGGAATACATATTACAACATGGATGAACCTTGAAAATGTTATGCTAAATGAAAGAAGCCACACACAGAGACCACATGTTGTAAGATTCCACTTACGTGAAACATCCAGAAGAGGAAAATGCATTGAAACAAAGTAGATTGGTGGTTGACAGGGGATGGGGGTAAAGAAGGAGGATAGGGAGGGACTACTTAATGAGTATTGGAATTTTTTTTGGGGGGGTGGGGATGTGATGAAATTGTTCTAGAATTAGATAGTATGGATGATTGTACAACTGTGCATATACTAAAAACCACTGAATTATATACTTTAATAAAAGGATGAACTTTATGGTGTATAAATTATGTTTCAAGAAAACTTATTTCAAAAATCTGCTTAAAATCTTCAGTGATTTTGTATTAGAGTAATTAAAGCTAGTTGCCGCAACAGACAGATGTCAGGAACTGCTTATCTTCTTTACCCCCCAGAACTGTTCTCCCTTTCATTGAACAGCTTTATGCCCTAGGAGGGTGGCACCTGTGCACTACTGCAGGTGAGCCTTGGTGAAGGCTCCCTTGGGGCTTCATTCTGATTAGGTTTGGCCAATGGGGATACCCTATCAGGAAACTAAAAGACAGGAGAAGAGGCAGATCAGGGTATTTTTTTTCCAGCTCTCCCCCTTCTTCTGGTAGTGATGATATCCCTTTGTGACTAGAATTTTTGCTGGACCACCCCACCTCCTTGACACCAGCTCTCAGGGCTCTGCTAACTCTATTTTCTTTCTTTGCTGCTTCAGTTCTAGCAGTGGGAATAGCTTTCTGACTCCCATATTTCTTCCCTTACCCTGTCCATACCTCAGAAAGGATTTCCTTCATTAGAATCTCTTCATTTGAACCACATGAGGTAATTTGTTTCCCTAAAGAATTTTGTTTGATAATTCCAAAATGTCAGTGCTTAATGCAATAAAAGTATACTCCTCATGTATCCAATATAAGTCAGATAGCCCTCTTTTGTCTTAGAGCTTTGCCACCTAGACAATGTGACTGCCAAAACAAGGCAGGAAAAGAGTGAATTAGAAGATTGCAGTGGATGCTATCAAGAGTCAGGCCCACAACTGGCTTATATCTCTTTCACCCACATCCATTGCCCAGAACAAGTCACAGGGCTCCTAGTTAACTGCAAGGGAAGCTAGGATTGTGGTGAAGTGAACATATGACATTATATCTGGTCAGTACTACAAAATTGCCTTCAGGTTTAAATGAACTGTTTCACAAAGCATAAAAGATACATCACCATCTGACTCCAGCCTACCTTGTCACCTTTATGACTATTAGTGTCTCACGCCATAGCTTGCCACAAGCTGTCTCCTCTGTTCAAGTTTCCATCCTCCCTCTCTTCTACCTTGCTGACTTCAGAACTCAGCTCAATAGCTAACTCCTTCAGGAAATTTATCATGACCCTTCTTCAAATGGCTGATTTTACTCCTGGTTCGTATGACCACAGTGCCAGGAAAACATCTCCAGCATACTATTGATTATTCTGCTATAATTTCTTTCATTTTTTCATCTGGTCAGTTGAACTGTGAGTTTCTTGAAGGCATAGATTATATTTTATTTCTACTTCTCCAATACCTACTATTGTAGTCACTATACAAATAATTATTTTAGTTAGTGGTTCTTAGCTGAGTTGGTACCATCAGCCTAGAGAACAATTTGGAAACTTGTAGAATTGGTTTTGGTTGCCATAATAACCAGGAAACACTACTGACATTTAGGGTAGGGACTAGAGATAATAAACATCCTGTATTATATAGGACGGTCTCTCACAATGAAGAATGCTTTTTCTATCCAGTAAGACTTCCAATGTCTTACTAGGTTTTCAGCCTGGGTTCAGGCTGATAGAAACAGGTTTTTTCATCTGTTTGTAATTATATGTATAATTTACATATAAATACTGTTTGGTTGTCTATATTGTTGTATATTAAAACAACCTAAAACTTAGATGCTTCAAACAATAGAAGTTTATTATTTCCTAAGGTCCTGTGAGATGACTGGCTCATCTGGGCAGTTTTGTTCCATGCGGTGTTGACTGTTGCTGCCATTAGCTGGGCTTAACTGGGCTCAGCTGGGCTCATCTGTTCTTGTACATCCAAGGTGGCTCACTCACACCACTGGCAATTGGGTGGACGTTGACCCGGAGCTGTCAGTTGGCGCATCTCAGACATCCTTCATGTGGCCTCTCCACACATGGCTTGGGCATCTCTTAACACAGCTGGGTTCCAAAAAGTGGCAAGTGCAAGCTGCCAGTCCTCTTCAGGTTTGGGCTCAGAAGTCTCAGAACAGCACTCGGGCCACTTTCCATTGGTCAAGGCAAGCGCAGTCTTCAGGTGAGGACAAATGAACTCTACCTCTTGATATGAGAAGTAGCTGGCATATACAGGGTGGAGAAGAATATTAAGAGCCATCTTTGGAGAGTAGCTACCGCAGACACTGATTCTTATCCAGTTGTAAGAATTTTTCAGATATATAACAAAGATATAAACCAAGGGAAATTTCACCTTTGTTTTGTTTGGAATTTTATTTCTTGTATTGTAGTCACCACTATAACATGTCTGCATCAGTCTGTCTTTGTAGTTATATTCATGGTGAGTCAACATTTAAATCTGATTACTTCTTTAAGTCTTATAGTGAAATCTTGCCAAAATATTTATATATGAGTGTGTGTACATATATGTATTTTACTTTGAGCATATTTATGTTAAAATAAGTATATTTATGTTAATTTTATTTATTAAAAATGTTTATATATAACACTGAGATCTTTAGATAGAAGGATAGATAGGTATAAACTTTCATTTTAGTTTTCATTTATATTAGGACATTGTATTTTTTATTACATATAAAGATAAGTTATGTTTATTAATTCATATCAGGATAGTAAAGAAGTTGTTATGACACCTGCTTGTTATAGCAAATATTGTGTAATAGAGTGAAAAAAATCACTGATCTATGGGAACTGAACTGATGCTCTGACATTCCCTTTGGTTTCCATATTTGCCTTCTTGACTTTACTTTGATTTATATTTTTTAACTCACAATATGTACTTGACTCGAAACAGCTCAAAGCTCTGAACAATAACATGGGGCATATAAATAAATGAATGAATAAGTAAATAGTTTGTTCTGTTATATTTTCTTCAATTATTAAAATGTACAATTTTTATAGAAAATGCAGTATTTATCTTTGAAACTGATTTTTCTCCCACAAAAATAGTTATGTTACTTTCTAACTTGAACCAGATTAATAAGAATATCTAGATATGCATCATATAACACTTATATTTTATTGGTGGACCTTAGTATGAACAATTTCTTGATTTATCTACTATGTAATCATATTTTTGGAATAAGACTGAAGTTATGCATAACTATTTTAGATTTCTGACATTGCAAAGTGCTTCATCTCATATTAATATATTCTCAAAAAGAATCATTAGACTTTTTAATGAAGCCAGCCTATGTATAAATGTATTTATACCACAGCTTTCCTTAAAATATTAAGTTGAATAAATACTGTACTTAGAATATATTTACCAATTGAGACTGAATTTTATGGAGCTGTATGTACTGATAATCTGTTCCTGTGACCTTCTACCGCTTATAGAAGTATAATACATTACTTTATATTCAAGAGTTTATTTTCTAATATTTATACTTTCATTCTAAAATGTATAAATGGATCTTTGATTATTAAATCATTACCATTTCCCATAATATGATTTTTAATCAAGTAGACTAATATAAAAGCCAAATAAATTCACTAAATATCCTTTGCTCTGGGCTCTGAAAAATAGTACCTGCCCCACCCCACCTTGTCTGGTAGGCAGAGGCTACGCTCCCTGTTGTTGGATAGATGTTAATCTTTGATTCTGGCAAACAGATACTACTCTCAAGGAGTAGTAGACCAGTAATATCATCCTGATCTGATAGACAGGTACTACTTTTCTAGTCTGATTGGCAGATTCTCCCCTTCTGGTCTGGTGGACACATGCTACTTTCTTGTTTAATAGATAGATGCTACCTTTCTGGTCTAGGAGACAGATGTTACTCTTCTGGTCTGGTAGAGCAATAGAGAAGCAAAGTCTCAAGCTAAAACCATCTTATAAATCATCAATCAGCTTCTGCTTGGGAATCAAAGTAACAATTCTGTTAGTTACCACTAGTATAAGACATGAAATATATCATGGAAATATATCATGGAAAGTATGAAAGAGATGTAATTTCTTAACTATTGTTGCCACAGTAGGCTCAGGTAAACACTATTTTTTCCTTCTTAGACTGAGCAGGCGCAAGAGAATCCAGCTTCACATCGAGCTTTATCTACATACTTTATAAAACTGCAGACTGGTGTGGGAACCCCATGAATGTTCAACCACAGAGAGAAAATCCCCACTCTAAGCCAACCACCGTGTCTACTGCAGTTTTAGTTTGGGGAACTAGGTCAGGCTCAGTTCTACTGTGGAAAGAGAAAAATCAGGCTGGCTCCTTTTAAGTGCAGATGACTAATTTAACTGTCAATTCTTAAAACTGGCAACATACATTGTTGAAAGCTATTACAAATGTTTTTTGACATACTCATTTCCTTTGTCATCTCCTTATTCTTCCCATACAAATCATAAAGTCTTTCTTCAGTTAAAAAGTTAACTTAATCCTTGCAGCATGGAAAATATAACAAGAAAACAAAATAATAGTAAATTGTAGAAGTCAACCCACCGATACTATTTATAATATAGGCATATAGTTCACTTTGAGCTCATGTTATACCTCTGATATTCTTTATTTTTATTTCAAAGCAATATAGGTTCTAAAAGTGAACACTGCCCTGTCCTAAGGTAGTTTACAGAATGCAAGAGAAAATTCTATTGACAAACAGAAGCGTTGTCTCAAAGTGCACACACATGTGCGTGCATGTGTGTGTGTACAAAGTCTTGCCTCACAAATTCATTCTCTAGCCATCATCACAGAACAGAGCACCACCCCTATTCTACTTTCTTTGCTCTGGTATAAAAACACAAAATAGTACAAAGGAAAGAATTAACATCTCATTCTGTCAAGGGAAAATGCATTCCCCAATTCAAAGTGTAGCATGAGACACATTTAAAAATAATAAATACAGTAGTCGATACTAGTATTACAATTTCAATGCTCAAAATATTAAGGTTATTTTCTGGATTTTTCACTTTATTAGAGTTTTTACTTTTACATAAATGATAAATGCACAGATCTAGTAACCATTGAATAAATTATGTAAAGCTCTCTGCTATGATTCATACTCTTTGTAATTAATGCTAGAACAATACAGTTGTAGAATACTACAGTAACAGCTTGTCTTATATCAAATGAATTTATTACCATGTGGGATCATGGTGTAGCCCTACTAATAAATTTAAAAAGCCGAAATACTTCTGGGGTCATTATACTGTTTAATTTATTACACTACTTTAATACAGCTAACATTCAGGAAGAAAACAGCCTTAGTTCATAAAGTGAAATAAGTGGATTGGAGAGAAAAAATGTGAGATGGTGGGGCATAAAGATAACTAAAAATTTAGCAGAATTTTGCAAAATCAATAAAAACATTCCATTCTTGTCCTTCCCATTGCATTCTACACAGAAATCATCACTAGGGCATCTTAAGCTTTATGAGTATGATAAGTTATTTGTCAAAAAGAACCTCAGTAAGATGATTCATCATTTCTATTTCCTTCCCAAGGGAGTGAGCTGGAAGGTAGTGACATTTGAACATTGTTACATATTCCCAGATCTGGTAAACTACATATTTACTTACACATCTTTAGGTATGGAAACATGCATATGTGCATACACTAATAAATTGCTGAGGAAGAATGGAAATAATTGGCTAAAATAAAATTTCAGTTGAAATTTGGCTTTATTTATTATATGTCTCCAAATTTAGAATTTTCTAAATTGTACTTCATAGCTATTCTCTTTTTTAAAATTCAGTTTCTGTTGCACATAAACTAATATTAATATCTCGTATTTATATAGTATACTATAGTTTTAAATATAATTTCTAAAATGTAATTGCAAATAATGCTATATTCTAGATGAAGAAACTAAGTCCAAAAAGATTTAAAATTGTGTTCAAGGTCACAAAGTTAATATGTGGCTGAGTGACATATTTCATTCTATTATCATTTCCTACCATATTGTAAAATGGCATTTAGAATAGAACCTTTTTAACTGAATTTGAGTGAATTTATTTTAAACAACTAGGGCACATTACTTAATCTCTCCATCTCTCAATGTCCTCATCTCTAAAATGGAAATAGTAGTAGTACCTACATGGAAACTCATGCAACAGTGCTCAATGAATAGTCAAGTGCTCAGTAAATGTTAGGCACTGCAATTTCTGAGACCACTAATCTTTATAGTTCTTTCTTCAGTACATAAATAATTCTGCTTTTAGGGGTCCAGCCTTTCTTTCTTGCATTCTAATTCCATTTTTTCCCCCTGGAAGGTCTTCGGTTTCATATCTTTGAGGTAGATTTTTTCAGTTTGCATTTCATACTTTTATTTATTGTATGTGTATCTTTATTTACTTTAAATTTATTTTTAATTATAGTCAATATACAATATTATATTAGTTTCAGGTGTACAACATAGTGATTCAACATTTAATAGCTTACAAAGTGATAACCACAAGAAGTCTAGTAACATCTATCACTGTGCATAACTATTATAATATTATTGACTCTATTCTCTGTGCTGTACATTATATCCCCACAACTTATTTCATAACTGGAAGTTTATACCTCCTAATCCTCTTCCCTTTTCCTGTCTCACCTCCTACTCCCCTCCCCTCTGGCAAATATCAGTTCTCTGTATCTATGAGTTTGTTTCTGTTTCATTTTGTACATTTGTTTTGATTTTTAGATCCCACATATAAGTGGTATCACACAGTATTTGTTTTTCTCTGTCCAACTTATTTCACTTATAATACTCCCTAGGTCCATCTGTGTTGTGGTAAATGGCAAGATTTCATTGTTATTTATGGCTGAATAATATTCTGTTGTATATATGTGCCACATCTTCTTTATCTATTCATTTATTAATGGACACCTAGATTGCTTCCATATCTTGGCTATTGTAAACAATACTATAATGAACATAGGAGTGTATATCTTTTTAAATTGTTGTTTTCATTTTCTTCAGATACATACCAAGAAGTGAAATTGCTAGGTCATACAGTAGTTCAATTTTAAAATTTTCATGAAACCTCCAGACAGTTTCCCACAGTAGCTGCAGTAATTTACAATCCCACCAACAGTGTATAAGGGTTTCCTTTTCTCCACATCCTTGCCAACACTTCTTATTTATTGTCTCTTTGATAATAGTCATTCTGACAGGTGTGGTTTTGATTTGCATTTCTCTGATGATTAGTGATGTGTATTTTTTAATGCGTCTGTTGCCCATCTGTGTGTCTTTGGAGAAACGTCTATTCAGGTCCTTTGCCTATTTTTTAATTGGATTATTTTGATGTTGAATTGTATGAGTTCTTTTGGATATAATCCCTTATGGGATATATCATTTGCAAATATCTTCTTCCAGTCAGTAGATTGCCTTTGCATCTTGTTGATGATTTCCTTCATTGTGCAAAAGCTTTTTAGTTTGATGTAGTCCCATTTTGTTTGTTTGTTTGTTTGTTTTTGTTTTTGCTTTTGTTGCTTTTGACCAAGGAGACATGCCTCCCAAAATATTGCTAAGACTAATGTAAAAGAGTTTACTGCCTGTATTTCCTTCTAGGGGTTGTTTCGGGTGTTACATTTAAATCTTTAATCTCTTTTGAATTTATTTTTGTATATGGTGTGAGAAAGTTGTCTAGTTTCATGTGTATGTGTGTCTTTGTATACCTAGATTGACTTTCCTTTTTAGTGAATTGCCTCTTCAAAATTTTCACTATTTTTAGTTGAATTCTTTGTTGGGGTCCTCTAGGAAGCAGATACAGACACATTTATCATTAATTGTAATTGCGCAACAAACTTTATAGAGAAAGGGTGACCTGGTAGTATAGTATAATAGGGAAGGGAAGATTCTTTTCTGGTTTCCCCTTGTGCAGTGAAACTTTGTGTTGCTGTTGCTTTGGCTGTCTGTGTTGCAGTGGAGTATTTGTCTCTCTGGAATAGGAAAGATATTGATGTACCTAATACTGCTTTATGAGGTCATTTGTTGCATTATCTTTTAAGAATATCATCCATTTTAACAGTTGACTTAAGGTTTGTTAACATTGAGATATAAAGCTGCCACCTTTCTACTTTTCTGCTGTTGATTTTATTATTGTAAGAGAAACATACAATTGTGGTTACTTTTGAATTTTGAAATTAAAAATATACAATTGTTTGTTTAAAAATGAAGGATAAAACTGATTAGGAATAGTTAGCAAAAGCCCCTGACCTTAGTGCTGATTTGACACCTGTGAAAGGAGAGAAGGAAGAAAAGATGACTGGGCAGGAGTCTCTTATTGCAGTGCAGCTCTGAGAAAGGATCAGCCTGGCCAAGGGGGAGTCCCAGAGCAAAGAATGCCTGTCAGAGGAACCTTATGGAATGATCAGAATATAGTACCCCTGCCATGCTCAGTTACTGACTGTGAGCCGACCTGGAAAGCCTAACCTTCATATGAACTGTGTGGTGGATCCAAGGATGTTGCAGCTATCTGCCAAATACCCTTCTTGCCAGAGTTTCTCTTGAGGAGTGATCTGAGTAATGTGTCTCCATAGCTACCACAATTGCCCAGTGTTTTCTTGCTGATACTAAAGAATTCCTTATACAGTTTAAATATTGGTCTTTTATTGGTTAACCTTGAGATGTCATTCACAAGAAAAGGATATAGCTCATTTGCTGAATCCAGTTCTAAGTCTTCTTTTCCTCATAGATTTCATAATATTTTATGGAATCTGGTATATTCTAAAAAGAACTTCTCCATCTAGATTGCTACGAGACTTGTTCATATGGCATCAGCTACCAGGTTCTAATAGTATACATCTACGCTACACATAGAAATTTGTGTGCCTGTGAGTTTTTATCAAATTTCTGCTTCCAGATTGTCTTATTTCCTAGAGTGTCTATCATCTACACACTGATTGAACAATGCAGTCCATTTGTAACAGAATGGGGACTTTTACTGTCTCTTGAGAATTGGGCTCAGGATTGCTTAGAGGATACAGAACTGGCTTTGAAATAACTGGTGCCTGCCACCCATTCTCAGTCTTCATAAAAAAACTGAAAGTAAAGATAACAAAAGACAGTTGGGGGTTGTCAGACTGGTGGAAGTGGTGGGAAGGAAAGAAACAGTAGGAATCTCTTCTAAAAACTGAGAATGACTACCTAGAAGAAGAGACTGCCATTTTTTTTTTTTTTTTTTTTTGGCAGACATCTGTTGTTGGGAGAAAATTATTCTTATTCTTCAGGAGTCTCTTACATCTGTATATCTTACAAGTGAAGCATGGGATTACCCTTTGTTCTGGTGTATCTTTTCAAGGATGTTTGTATGGCAAATAGACTTGGAAGTTAGGGATAGTATCTCTCTCCAAAGCAAAGGGCAAGAATGCTTGCTGTCTAGTATAATGAAAGTGTCTCCTTCTGGGGCAAAGGTCAGGCTAACCAAGTACCTTATAAGATTTGGGTTTGCTAAGCATGAAAGTCCTCTTCCAAAATGTAACCCATTTCATGTGCAGGTGTAATCTGGCCTTCTTCATGACTCCCTGTAGGAATTGGGGCATGGAGAAACAGCACAAAACTAATGTTACTGTGGCTACACTCTTGCTGTGATTAATAAACTGCTCTTCTCAGACAGTCTAGTATTTTTTGTTATTGTTTTTTGTTTGTTTTGTTTTAAATTTATTTATTTAAATTAGTTTCAAGTGTACACTACATTGGTTAGACATCTATATAGTTTATAAAACGATCCCCCCAATTGCTCCCTCCCTCCCCTGGCCCTCCATGTAGCCATCATATTAATGCTAACTGCATTCCCTCTGCTGTGTATTCTTGAAACTGTGGCAGGCTAACTTGTTAGCTTGCAAATAAGGTAAAGTCTTAGATTCTTCACTGTTCTCAACAATCCGCTTAGGCAGTGGATGTGTATAACTTCCTCTGTGCTTATCTGAGCCTAGGAAAAGGGAATCAGAGAAAGACAACAAGATAGAAAGAAGAAATTGAATAGACCAGCTTCTGCATAACCACCATTGAATGAAGTATACAAGTTGCCTACTGCTGCATAGATGTCACATGACAAACAACAATGAAATTTTTGTGACTACAACAAACATTTATTTTACTCAAATGTCTGAGAGATTCAGCTGATCTGGACTGGATTTGCTCATTTTTCTGGGGGTTGATAGTTACCAAATGACCTAGGATGGCTTCACCTAAGATGACTTTGGCATTTCTGATCCTGGAGTCAGCTAGTCAACATAAACATGGCCTCATGGCCATGTTGGCAGCTAGCAAGAGCATAGCAAGCCCAATTGTGCCAGTACTTTACAAGCTCCTGCTTGTGTTATGTTAGCTAGTTACCCTTTGGACAACGAACAACCTGGAAATAATGTTGATTAAATAAAATGAGAAATCTAGAGACAAAGAAATCCCAGGGCAAGTTGAGATACTAGGAATAAGAAAAAAGACTCTATGTCATTAGTGAAAGAATCTGCAAAACCATGCTAAAGGGTATGGATAAAGGGGTAGTAAAGAATTGGGGCTCTGAATAACCAATGGATCAAATAAGAATTAAAGGGAAATTTAAAAGTTTCTTGAGACAAACAAAAATGGAAACACAACATACCAGAACTTATGAGATGAAACAAAGGCAGCTCTAAGAGGGAAGTTCATAGCAATAAAAGCCTATATTAAGAAGAAGCAAGAAAGGTTCCAAATAAATAACCCAAATCTATGCCTTAAGGAACTAGAAAAAGAACAAACTGAGACATGATAACTGATACCACAGAAATACAAATGATCGTGAGAATCTACTCTGTACAAATTATTTGCAAACAAACTTGACAACCTAGAAGAAATGGAAAAATTCTCTTAGAAATAGAAGATCTAAATAGTAAGATTACTAGTAAGGAGAGTGAAAATATGCAAAATGTTGTTATGGGCAAATAAATTTTAAAAGTAAATGAATCCAAGGATTGAGACTGTATTCTTTCATAGGAAACATCATTACCACTGCATCAATAAAAGATTACTAAACCTTGATGTTTAAAAATCCAGGTTTATAATTATCATAAAATTCACTTGTGCTTATTTATAGAAAATTTTACAAATGCATAATGCCCATAATACACAACCCAGAAATAGCATCTGTTAATATTTTGGTGTATTTTTATTTAATATTTCTACTCTATGTGTGCATGTATTTCTAAAAATGTTTTATGATTATACTGTATATATCCAGCATTGTATCTTGCTTTTTTCACTCAAAATTATGTTGTAATTATTTTTATATAATTAACACTTTAGAAATTTATTCTAATGGCCATATAATAAGCAATGTACGAAAGTACCATGTTTTATTCAAACTTTTTGTTGTTTAATTGTTTTCATTCTTTCACCCATATAAATACTGTTGAGATGTATATTCTCCATAAAATTTTTCTACGATCTTCAATTTTCTTTCGATTTGTCTAGAATCCTATAAGTGGACATTCTAGATGAACGAGTTTTCTTTTTTAAAGCTTTTGCATACTATACATTGCTTTCAACAAAGATGATGTTAATTTTGACTCCCAAGAATAATTATGGAAATACCTATGTCATTCTACTCTTCCTAGCATTAAAATACATTTGCCAAGTTGATAGGCAAAATGGATGTATGATTGTTTTTGCCATTTTTGTTTACCAGAATGGTGTTTAAAAATATATAGATATACATATATATGTACATATAGATATACATATGTATATATGTGTGTGTACATATTTACGTATATATACACACACATATATATAGCTTTTGTACTTTATTTTCTGGGAACTGGTAATTTTTCTAAACATCACAGGTAATTTTTAAAAGCTCATTCTATTAAGTTCTATTTTTAAATTTGATTAAATAATAATCAAATAGTCTAATCTTACATTTGTTAACAGCTCAGAAACCTATGTGTTATGAAGGAAGGCTTAACTTATGAACACTTATTTAGGCTATTGAGGTATTTTAGCCTAACAAATAAAAAGCACTAAGTTGGAGCCAGAGAAACCTGAGTTTAAAATTTATTTTTACCACTTACTGGTTCTGTTGATCTGTATCTATACTTCTCTGAACCTCAGTTAATTCATTTTTAAAATGGACAAGAAGATACTTATCTTCTGGAGTTGTTGTAATAATTAGAAGACATAAGAGAATCTAGCACATAATAGATGTACAACATTTTTTCATTCTTTAAATTCAAACCATAGGAGAATATCTGATACACAATGGAAAACTGAGTAATACAAAAATATACTTACTTTGTGCTTTAATAGTTTCTTCCTGTATTAGCTTTTTTTTTTTTTTTAATGATAGCTCTTATATTGCCTGCCAGCAGAAGTAAAAATCTCCAGTTAATATATAAAAACCCTGACTCTATAAACCACTTCCTTTTCTAATTTCCTCTTTAACAGTACCCTAAACTTTGACTCGTCTTTCTTTCTTTTTTTTTCTTTCTTTCTTTCTTTTTTTTTTTTAGTGCTTGTTGTTCTTAATTATTCAGTGTCTTTCTTGGTTCATTCATTTACCAACTAGAATTCTTTCTTCATCCTTGACTAAGCACTAGTTATTTTAATTTTTAAACTCCGAGAATATCAGTTTTTCTCTGATTTGCATACTTGCTTTCCATTCAACGGTTCTTAAGACAGAGAACTAAGTTTCATTTCTATTTTACAAGCTCATTTCACAATAGCAATGAATTAAACCGAGTGAAGTATCAGAACAGGCCCTTCAGATGATACTCATAAGATATGTTTGATATTTCACATTAAAAATATATTTGTTTTTGTATAGAAAGACATATTGCAATCAAAACGATACTTTTTTCCCCCTTTTTTAGCACTGATCCCAGTTGAAATAGGAATGTATATTCACCCACAGCAAGTGAAGAACTCTGCATTATGGATCTCCACTTCTGATGTTATATTGGTCTAAATATCTCTGCCCAGGGCAGTAGTGGTCAGAGTGAACAGCTGGGGTCCCTGAGACCTTTGCAGCAAATTTGGCAAGGTTAAAACTATTTTCATAGCAATACTTGAGTCAAAGATTTCTTTTTTCTTTTTTTGCCTTTTTCATCATGATGACATTTGCACTGATGATGTAAAAACAACAGTGGCTAAGACTGCTCCTTAGCACAGATCAACAAAATGGTACTAAACAGCATCAGTAGTACATAGGAATTGTTGATCCTTCACCCGCACACTTGTAGGAAATAAGAAGCCATTTCACTTAAGAATATCTTTGATGATGCAGTAAAATTATTAATTTGACTAAATCTTGGTTTTTAAGTACACATCTTTTTAGTAATCAACGTGATGAAATGAAAAGTACAAATAAAACACTTCTACTGCACACGAAAATAAGAGTTCTCTCAAGGAAAACACTTGCATGATTTTCTGAATAGTGAGTTGAAGTAGCTTTTTTTTTTTTTTTTTTTACCCCCAGGAGACTGTCATTTTTACTTGAGAGAACAACTGACAGACAAACTATGATTTTTGAGCCTTAGCTGTTGTCAGATATTTTCTTGAATGTAAATGAAATGAGTCTATCACTTTAGGAAAACAATAGTTTTAATTGCCAATGATAAAATTAGAATTTTGAAAAACTTGTATCTGCCCCTCTAACTTAACAACATCCTAACACTTAAAGAAGTTTCTAATGAAATTGTTGGTAAAATTAATGGATGTGATTTTTGAAAAACATTATATAATGAACTGTGCCAACATTTTGAAGGTCTGTATAAACTCAGTAAGCTAATATTTGTCAAATGACCAAGGCAGGATGTTACAAAATTATGGAGAGTTTTCTTTGTTTGTTTGTTTTTGGAGTGGAGAAAATGTTCTTGAATTAGATAGTGGTGATGGTTGTACAACCTTGTTATTATACTAAAAAAAATCACTAAATTGTGAAAACGTCTGAATCACTTAAAATGGTTCATTTTATGGTATGTAAAGTGTATCTCAATTTAAAAAAAATTATATGTTAGGAGAAAAAACCTAATGTTTTATAAAGTTTTGCCATTATGAAAATGTTTTAAGTAGTAGGGTTTAAAGGGTTGAATATTTGATGTAAATCATACAGATATAAATGTTGGTGATTTTAGAAGAATGCAACTTTTCTATTTTGCTTCTGGTGTTGCTAGCCTTAGTACCTTTGCCTCATTTAGATACTAATGATCATTAACATAAAACAAAATCCCTACATTTTTCACTTTTAGCAAAGTTGAGTGAGTTCAGTGACAGTAACAGTGATGAAAGCTATCTGATTTCATGAGACTTATTGACATCTCAGGACACATGTCATTAAGAAGAGAAAGAAGCCAGATGGAGGGTGGTTGGAAGTTGAAGTAAGGGTAGGGTGAGTGGTAATCTGTGAGCACAGCAGTAGGAATATGTTGGCAGTGATGATACTCAAACCATCCAGCTAGTGGCATCATGATTCGCAGAGGTATACTCAGTGTGGGGCAGGCTTATTATCTCAGTGGAGGGTCTGACAAGAATATCAGAACCACAGTCCTCATAGGAAGGGGTTAAGGACCCCGTCCCGATGCAGGAGACAGATATTAAGCTATAAGACCAGCCACAGAAACTAGATGATATTATTGAGCATGAGGAAACTGCTTCAGTTTTAGGGGTCAGACTTCCAAAGTTTGTCTTAAGTACAAAGCATAGGTTACAGAACTAACTGTAGATCTAATCAGCCAGGATTTAAAAAAGCAAAAATCTTAGTCTTACATTTTGGCTTGGGAGGAATTTCTAAAAGTGTTAAAAGCTTATTTATCCTACATGTGAACTTTTGTTTGCTTTTTGTATAAGTTTTAACCAAAGTGGGAATTTACTATTATTGAAATATAAAATTACCGCATTACTGAATATTACTGAATGACAACGAAGTGTAATACGAGTTGTGGGAATACTGTATACTGACAACATCGCAAATGGGGTCATGAAAAGTATTAATTATAGAAAAACAGACTGCAATTTTATTGAGTTTCACTGTATACTTTAAAATTGGTTTAATTTCCATTTTATAAGATAACTTTTCTCCTCTTTCACTGAGAACAAGCTCCAATTAACAGAAACACAACATAATTTGCATAACAATAACTTTCTTGGCATCAGAAAAGTTTGGCAATTGGTTTTCTTCTCATGAAAGGTTTAGTCTCTGTAGGACACATCAATATTTTTTATCTGAATATTTCAGAATCTCATTATTTTCTGAAATCTGAATATGAGTACATAAGATACCATCAAACTCCTTGTCAGCATGGCTAGAAATGCCTCTTAAATATTTGCAACTTAAGCCTACCTCACTTTCCATTTGCACCACTGCCACCTCCTCCTGTGCGATAGCCAGAGAGTGGTCTTCTCCACATTCTCCAAATTAGCCACGGTCTTTACCGTTTGTAAAAGGTGGGTATTACTTTTCTTCTTTTCCTTGGAAAGGAAGTCCTTCTCCTTCACCTGCCCAATTTCTGTTCATTTTCTCTGTGAAGACAGACCTGGCTCTACCACACAGAATCAATCACTCCTAGCTTTGTGTTCCTACCACACCCTGTCCCTCCAGCCATGGAATCTGCCAGTGTTTTTTCACACTGTGCACACTCTACTGTATGTATTCAGAGGCACCTCAAGATTCACCTCTCATTTGGTAGAGAAAAGGAATGTACTTTGAAGTCAGACAGATTTTAGCTGGAATTTAAACTCCATCACTCATTAACAGGGTAAACTTGGTCACTCATTGAGTTTCTCTAACTTTAGTCTCCCATTTGTAAAATTGGGTGAATAGTACCTAGCTCATAGGGTCATTGTGAAGATTAAATAGGATTCTGTGAACAATGTACCTGGCCTATTAATACATGCTAACTCCTTGCTCCTCTTTTCAGCTTATAACTTGTATAAATTTAAAAACGTGTTTATGTCTCCCACTAGATGATATAAGCAGGGAGAGAGATGTAGCACAATATCTGGACCAGACCAGGCTCTTAATAAATCTTTTCAGAATGAATGAATATCTCTGATAGCCAATTTCTGTGAAAATTGTGGCTTTTTACCTGCGTTAAGTAAACAGTTCTGTATTCAGATCAAACATATGCCTGATTCAAATGGGAAGTTAGAGTAATTTGCAACCATTTCACCATCTCTCTCATCCCCAACTTGTGTTAGATTCTAAAGAGTCATACTTAAATGGAAATCTTAAATGGAAATTTGAAATGAAAAATGTTGTTTCTTCATGTTTGTGTGCATTTCATTTAGCTTTTCATTCCATTTAGATTATTTTGCTCTATATAGTTCTAGAACACATTCTCCTCAGTTACATCATGGTTGATTTTCAAATAAAAAGGTAATTATTGAGAATCTATAAGTATTTCTATTTTCTCTCTCAAAACTAACCAGGCTCAGTGATGGCTTAAGTTATGAGGTCATTAGATCTCGTAGGTGTGCTTACAGAACAACAAATGATAACCTTATTGCTATGAAAAATCTATAAATGATAAATGAATGGTTGTTGGATTATAGTTGTTCATTCCATAAAGGATGAGATATTTAATGGGAGAAGAGAGCTTTTCTTTCAATGCTATATTAAAAGTTTTCATACATTCAAATTTAGACTTATTGCCTTAGAAGTTACAATGGTTATTGCAAATTTTTATTTTTCTCTTTTAGAAAATTTTATTAACCATGAAAGATCTCTCCAGGCAATGCTTTTGATCCTGAACAAAGCAAGTCATATATATTTCTTATGAAAATTTTATGCTGGAATGAAGTAGTAAAAGAAAATTCCAAGTAGCTTCTTCAAACGTAATTATACAAACCAGGATATTATTGAAAAGTAACTCTTTTTAATCATTTTAGAAGTTGAAGTTTAAAGGGAGGTCTGGCTTTGCCTGGAATACTCAGAAAAAGCTACATAGAATTCATGTTCGAGTGGAGTCTTGAATGAATAGGAATTCGCACAATGAGGAAGTAGGGAAAGCATTCAGAAAGAGGAAATGGCCTTTACCAGTTGATGTTGGGTTAGGTTTTCTGTGACAGTCTTGCAGATGTTGAAAACAGATATTATGATGATCCTCAGTCTTTGCTCTTTAGGGAAATGTACATGTTAAGAGGACAAAAAGATTAGTCAATTTCTCCTTTAGCCTCCTTTTCTCTCCTGGAACAGGTTAACCAGCAAAATAGGCTGGGCAAAGTTCCAGGTTGCTACTAGAATGTTTCTAAGGATGTTAGGTTACTGTCACTTCCTAAGAATATCTTTGCCCTACAACTTTCTTTTTCTGCATTATGTATAAAAATTCCAAAAACTGCAACTGACACCATCTTTTAAAAATTGCCTTACAGGATATACCCAGTCTTGACTAAAACCAAACTTTCAATCTTTTCATCTAGAACTTGTTACATATATAATTACCTTGCTCACATCTATTACACAGTCTTTATCTTGGGAACAGAATCCATGTCTTATACTTCTTTATATTTTTCTATAAGATTTTAACATAGTGCTAGAATCTAGATAGAACATCCTAAATACCTATTAGATCGTTTCTTGATTTGACTATCACAGGGATTAGAGAAAATGTTGAAAAATATGTTAGGCTAGTAAAACTGGCTTTATAATGGTGAAAGGGAATGTGTGTTGGATATTTCCAATTGCCCTTCCAGAGCTACTTTCTACCCTACTTTGACTGATTTTTATAGACTACATCAATTTGCTCTCTTGCTCTTTGGCTTACACTGGGTTCAGCTCATATAGGCAGTAGAAGGAAATCTGAAGGGCAGGAGTGAGGTTAGGGTACTTATTTACTACCTAGCTCCCTCTCTGTAGGGCCTCATGTCTGCTTTCCTCTACCTGACCTCCACAGCTTCTTCTCAGTATTCTTTTCCTACACACATAGCTACAACCCTCTTCAGGTTTCAGTCCCTGCTCTGGCCCCTTCAGATCTAGAGATGGTAACTACTCCTAATTAATTATTTTAGCCTTGGAGTGCTTCATTATCACTTGTTGATTTTGTTAACCTTGCCCACCCCTTCTAAAAATCTCACCATTAAACTCTCTCCATATTCATCTATATCTTGCAAGGATTCTAACTGATACAGGTGGTGGTTGTAACTTTATGAGTAACTCTGGAAATCACAATTTGCATTTTTTTGTTGTTGTTGTAGAGCAGTGTTTTCTAATTTAATGTGAACAGTTACTTCTCAGAAAAAAAAAAAAAAAACAGACATACAACCTCTGAGATAGATGCTCTAAAAGACTACATATAATGTTAAGTTATGACTTTCCGTGACTTCTGGAGGAAACCAAATTTCTTACTCAGTACTGCACTTACTTATAAGCTTGTTTATGTAATAAAGATGTTTCTTGCTCAATGACTCCATGATCCATTTTTAACCAGTCTTGTTCATTCTAATACATGGTTTTAGGAGCTTAATTGACTCAGCCCTCTCACGCAAGATGAAACTCACTCAGGAACCCCTTTGACCATTAGAGTAGTTATGTAGATGTGAGTGTGAACCAACTGTTTGTGGGAATAACAAATGACAGTCACACTGACTCCATGTTTTTTTCCAATACTGAGTCATAAGAAAGATCACAGTACTATTAGAAATGACAAATATATGCTCTTTAGGAAATTATTGATTTATGAAAGAATAAGTTAACCTAAAATATAACTGCTATTATTTTTTCTTAAAAGGGAAGTTTTTCTTTAAGTTAAGCATATTCATTCATCAAATATTTTGTTATGTATGATTTTTACACTCCTGCTACTGTAAATAAGAGAAATATCTAATTGACAGCAATGTTACTTTGGCAATAATCTTAAGGTATTCTTTTAAGGTTGTTTTCTAATTAATACCAGGAATGTATACTTTTTGAGGCATATTGAGAAAAAATATTTCTCTAGAAAATATTTCTTCATTTTTCTCTTGGAGCCAATATATGCTTGAGTTAATGAAGAAATCTTTCAACATAGCTAGAAGCTATCATAGATGGAATTCTAAAAACATAAGGAAAATGAATGAATTTTTCTA
>CM053508.1:19110115-19248884 GCA_028627145.1 Eidolon dupreanum
CCATGCCTGTGCCCCTGCCTTCCTGGGAACTGGTTTTCCCCTATTTCCATTGATCCTGTGAAATGCCTCTGTATTCATTCAGTAAATCCCCTTTCCCACTTTTTTGGTTTAAGTTATCCAGAATTTGTTTCTGTTACTTAGAATTTTAAAAAGTTTATTTAATGTACCATATAAATAAAATAAATTCACTCACATTACAAGGAACAGAATGTCTGAATGTGACAAAATTCTACAAGTGAAACATTTTCATATATTACTGCGAAGAGGGTTTCCTTTATTCTGGTTCACTTTCCTGCTTTAAACAAATAATTATTGAGTACCTACTATGTACCTACACTGTGAGAAGTACTGAATAGTCAATGATAAGAAAAACAGAGAGAGTCCCTGGAGCTTATAATTTTATAGGGGAGATAGATATTATCAAATAATGATACTGGCCGTTATATTATTATAAAGATGAGTATCCAAAAGGAAAGGAATATGTGTCTAAGAAGGTAGAGAACCAGAGAACCTGATTAAGAGTGGATGATAGGGGTGGAGAGCTTGAGTTGAGGTCTGAAAGATAAACAATTTATAGTTAAATTGGAGAACAGTGGAATGGAAATCAGAGTGGAGAGTCATTCTTTAAAGGATGATTTCCAGGATTCTGTCCAATCAACAAAACGAAGGGAAACAGAATCTCTACATGCAAAAAGATATATGTCACTGTCTGATTAATACTTAAAACTAAATTGGAATCAGTTTAATGTTCACCATTAGGGTAATAGTTAAACAAACTAATACGTTTGCTTTAGCCAAAAGCCCCCTCATGTTTCATTGGCCAGAAATGTGACACATCTGTCTTTCCCAAGGCTGGTAACGGTAAGGGCATGGCTTACAGACAAATCATGATTTTGACTCTGGAGCTAGAGAAAGGCCCAAGTCTCCTAAAGCATACAGTTATTTTATGAGCAAGGAAGTTGGTAGAAAGAAATGGCTGTTGCCTGGACAACCAACAATATATAAGGTAGATAGGCTAAGTAACCTGGACATGAGCAGTTCTATGAAAGAAGTAGGGGAGGAAATCTGCTTGGAGTGGGTTCAAGAGAGAATGAAAACAGAGTAATTAAAGCAGTAAGTGTAGACAACTCTTTTGAGGAGTTTTGCTATAAAAGCTAGAAGAGAAATGAGGTGGTAGCTAGACAGGGATGTAGGGGCCAAGAGAGGTTTGTATGTATAGAAATATGTATGTATATATTTAAGATTGGAGAAATTACCGCATGTTTAATGTTGATGGGTATGAACCTACAGAAAGGCAAAAATTGAGGTACAGAAGAGAGAGGAAAGAATATTTGGAGTGATGATGTTGATGAGAGAGGTAGTAGGCATGGATGCACAGGTGGAGGGATTGGTCTCAGGAGGAAGATATTTCACCCACAATAAGCGTAGACAAGAAAAAGTCCATGGGACCAGATATAGATAGGTGTGTAGATGGGGTGAGGGGCTTATATAAATTCTCTTCTCATTGCTTTTGTAGAACCCCAATATGTAAACCTGATTAAAGTAATGACTAGGTTTCTCAGGCAGATTAAATTTTTGTTTGGCAGAGAATATTTTATTGTTTATGTTCCTGTGAATGATTTCTGTGATGTCTTGATTCTTGATTTTTAACTGGGATGATTGTTGGTACAGTAAGATTATCATTCTAAAGTATATTCATAAATAGATCAGTGGAATCAGTGCCAGCTTAAAAGGATGTGGTATTGCACTTTGAATAAAATTCAAACTCCTAATGAGAGTTTTCCTAATGAGAATCTGGCCTTTGTCTACATCTCTAAACTCGTCAAATATGATTCTTCCCCTTGTTACTCTGTTTCAGCTAAATTGTCTTTGTCTTTTTTTCCACCAATAGGTCAAGCTCATTCCAGGTTTAGGAACTTTTCACTTTCTGTTTCCCTCTTCTTGAAACATTCTTCCATTAGGTATGCATAGGATAGCCTCACTTCATTTAGGGCTCAGTAAGGCCTCCTAGTCCCCTTATCTAAAGTTGCCTATACCTTAGCCAGTTACTAGTTTATTATTGTATTTTGCCTCTTTGTAGCATTTATCACTATCCAAAATATTATTACTTCTTTCTGCATTATCTACATTCCTAGAAATTAATATAGAGCCTAGTACATATTAGGTGCTCAAAAATTCTTAAATGAATGCATATTAATTGTTCTGTTCTTATCCTTATTGCATTCAACCTTTTTATCAGCAACTTAGAAAAAGATGTGGAAAGACATGCTTATCAAATTTGTAGATGACAAAAGCTATGCCAATTTAAATGGAATATAGAAATATTTCAATGTGCTGAAATGAGATGCTGAAATAAAACTTTTAACAGATAAAATAAAATGTGAAATTTAGGTTAAAAATCTACTATAAAATCATAGCTGAGCAACAACATTTCATGAATAAAAAAAGCTAAGAATTTTAATTTTTGGCTGCATGGCAACTAAAATAGGTAACCTGAATTAATAGAGCATAACAGATAATGGTGCTACCATATTCTGCCGGGTTCAACCCACATCTGGAACAGTGTGCTTGTTTAGATTATTTGATCGTCTAAATATTTATTTACACTCACTTCCAACTCATTTTTCATTGAGCAGGGTAAACTGTTGTGTTAACTGGCCAGCAACTTCTGTTCTTGCAGGCGACCTAAACAGAAAAATGAAATTGTGATCGGCCTGCTGATTATTGAGCAAGGGTAATATTTTGATGGCATTAGACTCAGAGGGTCTAGGCCATCATCTCCACACTAGGGATGTGTTTGTACAGGGAACGATCCTCTTCCAAGTCTCTTCTTGTCACGGGATTCAGGCCGAGGGTTGGTAATGACTTCCTTCCACTGCTGGCCCTATTCTGTTGGGTCCCCTAACCCTGCCCTCATTCCTCTAAAAAGTCCTTTCATTAAATATACTTGAAATCTCTATTTCCTTTAGGACACTGATTGATAGCATAACTTTGGGGATTTCTCAGGTTGCAAAATTTTAGGAAGGGCAAATTTTGCGTTCCTTAATCATTATTTGCATACCTCTATTGAAGTATTTGTAATAATAATTTTAAAGTACATGCATGTGCTCAACATTTTGGATACTTTATTTCTAATTCTTGTAACTGTAGGACAAGATAGGCATATTATTTGCACTTTACAGATGAAGAACTTGAAGCTCAGAGAGTTAGGTAATGTGGTCTAGGCAATAGTTTATAAATGACAGAGAGTAAATTTGAGTTTGAGTCCTATGTCTACGTGGCTGTTTCCACTACACCCATCACCTACCTCTCTTTATCTCCACCATGCACACTGAATTCTCTTTTGCTGGTCTGATTACTTTGCTGGAATCTGGTAGATTTTTTAAGGTAGAGACTATATTGTATTCTTTTATCTTTACTGGCATAGTGGCTGACACATGGCAGACATGGAACACATTTTTTAAACAAATAAATAGAAGGGAAATGTCACTGACCCATTAACCTATTTTTTGGGAATACCTGTAGCAGGTCTTTGGTTTCATATTTACTTTCCCCATAAAATTCCTTCATGCTCCTTTTCCTTACAAATCATTGGCTCACACTTTAGGTACTTGATTTTCTCTTATATACATTCCTTGCTGAAAACACAGCTATATCATACATCAGAGACAAAGATGTATCTGGAAACTAGAAATAGTGAGAAAATAAAAGTGCAAATAATATTAATAATCTATTTGGTTTGTCTGGGGTTAAGAGTCATGGGAAGACATTGTTAAAGCCACTTCAATCTACTCAAACTTTCTCTTAACACTCACTGTTTTATTTGGATGTACTACAGGTGGTGTTAACCCTATCCCTGCCACCAGTAAGGTGAAGTGGTTTCATTTTGTGTGTTTTAGCATAGCATGCCAAATACATTGAGCTTATGACTTGTTATAGGTTATTACAGTCATTAAAACATACATACTTGCCTTCAAGAATGGCTTAAGAAATGCCAAATGAATGGCAGCAAATAGCATATCTGGGCATTGTAATTCTCCTTATCTACTTAGCCACACTGACTATGCTGACATGTTATAGTGACACTATAAAACATAGTGTTTTAAAAAATGCTGGCCAAATTAGAGAGCCACAGTATTCACTTGTGACAGGACACTCTGGTAGGGAAAATACAATCCAAGTTTTTGCTTTTATTCTTACGGTAATGATTTGGCTTCTGCCTTGGGGGTTCTTATATGGAAGCAACAGAATCAGAAGTCATAGAACACCAAAATGTTACAAGGAAAGAAAATATTAAATTATGGAGGAAATCTGACTCCAAACGTTTTAATTTTTACTGATTTATTCTTATTAAATTTTCCTCCAACTTATTTTGAAAAATTTCAACTCAACAGAAAGATCAAAAGAATAGTAAAATGATTATCAATATATTCTTTCCCTAAATTAACTAGTTGTTAACATTTGCCATCTATGTTTTACTCCCCTTTATAACTAATAACATTTTTAAAAGAGTTTAGAACAAAAAATGTTCTAAAGGAAGTACAGTGACACAAAATAGATGAAAAAAGTAAAAATTTAAATTACTACATAGGAATTCTTAGACATAAAGAAGACTTTCTTAAACTGTTAAGCTTTGACATAGGATGTTTACAGAGGTAATTGTCTTCTGTAGATCTCTTCTATGGAGAAATCTACTACTATACAATAGAAACGTCCTAGGGTCTTTCAATCTGTTTCTGACCACATCTAAATATGCCAAATAGATAAAATTTCAACAGGATATTTCCCCACTGCCTACATAATGAAGTCCAAATATATAAGCACAATTCAAGGTCCTTTGCAAAACTAATTCCCAGCTACCTCAACACCTTTACTGTCCCTGTCTCACATTTAGCCTGGGTTGTAGTCCAGAGTTTGTCTGCATCCTCTGGAACTCTAGTGTCTCCTAATATAAAATATCTAAATATAACACATCTGATGTTGAAAATTTTGCGTGGTGAAAAAAGTTCTGGAAATGTTTCATATCCTATCCCTAATACACCTATTGGAGGTTCAATGAAAAATGAACATCATTAGCTCAATTAGAACTACATTAGCTCAACTTGAAGCTCTCAAAACTTTTTCAATGAGAAACCAGTTCAATGTATAGCTTACCAAACTCAGTGGGCCAAGGAATTTTTTTGGATGGTAGAATGTTAATACCATAAAGGACACTTGTGTTCCCTAGAATATAGTTTGCAAAATGCTGTTTAACTATCATAATGCGTGGCATTCCTTGAATGTTGCTCATACTGTTTCTGATTGGAACAACTTAATTTGTTTAGAAAAGGCCTAATCTTCAAAAAGACATTCCAAGGCACATATAAGAAGGAAACCGTAGAAGATGGGGAGGACTTGCGAACTAATTCTGTGACTCAAACCTATGTGCCCTCCAAGACCTGTGATTAACTCTCCACTATGAAGTTGGAAGCCAGTCTTTATGTATAGGTGTCCTGTAATCTTTCTTTGCTTTAACTAATTTTAATCTCAAAATTTTATGCCATTTGCATTTTAGTCTTTAGGATAAAGACTTTTAGAATCAAGAGATAGGTACAATAACTTATATGTAGAGTGATAGAATGATATTTGAAACAAATAGTTTCTATGAAGTAGATAGTATTTGATAAATTAAAAAGTGTCACTGGTTAAGTTTTTCAGGATTTATCAAATGAGTGCCAATTATTGAAAGAGTGACATACATTTAAATTAATAAAATAAAATGAGTCTTCCATCATGAACAGAAATGACCTTTGCTTGTGTGCTTATTTAGAGAGGTAGAGAATGGATGAAATATTTGTATCGAGTACTCATTACTTTGTCTGTTTCTCTAAGATATTCATGAGTTATGCCATTCACTCATTTATTCACTAATTTTTTTCAACTTACTATTAAGAGGCAATTTCCCAGGGGTTTCTCATGTTTCTTCATATCTTGTAAGCAGAGGTACTAATAGTTTCTTGTTCTGGATGATCTTTTCAAAGATTATTGATGATAAACAAAAGGTAGAGATAGCATCTCCTTCTAGAGCATAATGTCAGTTCTTTTGCTGTCCAGTATAATAAAAATAATGTCTCCCTCTGGAGTAACTTTGGACAGGTTTTCTTACAGCCCAAGCTAGCCCAATCTTTTATAATAAAGATTGGAGTTTTCAAAGCTTACAGTTTTTCAGCTGTGATGCAAACCCATCATTGTGTGAGCAGCATCTACCCAGGTTGCTTCTGTAACCCCTGTGGGACTTGAGGGGTAAGGAGAACCAACATGAACTTGAAGCTCAAGTGCTGACTGTGCCGTGAGTTATAAAATTCTTTGTCTCTAATCGAGAAGTCTATTGTCTTCTGCCAATACCTATGAAACTATGGTAGACTAACATGTCAGCCTGCAAAGCATGATGAAATCTCAGAGTAGTAACAGTTCTTGATACTTGCAAAGAATCAGCCTCTTCAGGGATATAGGCTTGGAAGGATTTGTCCTGGGTATCATTAAGGTTTGCCCTGGATCAGGACTCCTGATGTAGATCATTGCTGGATGATCAGGGTTGGGCAGAATTGAATCTAGAGGGAAAACCAGTACTAGTCCAAGGCAATTATTAAGTAAACAGGGTTTATCTAGTACTATCTGAGAAAAGAACCTTAGCTGGGATCAGGGTAGACCTGAATGAATAGTCAGTCCAGGAAATGGGTAACGGTCTGAGGTTAGGATGGCTCAGGTAAGCACATATCTCAGACACAAGTGGTCAGAAACAGGTCGGCAGAAAATAACCACTTGATTCTGTTCTATTCTAGAGCATGGCTTTTCATACAGATTGGATTCTTTTCCTTCCTCCCAAAGGGACCCTTAGGAAAGACTTTGAGTTCTTAAAGTTGCAAGTCCTTGGGCTGTTCTAGCCCCAGACATGCCAGGCCCTAGGTCATTTTCACTATTAGCGTTTAAGAGAAAGTGGTGTTCTTTGCCTGATGGGGAATGTTGGCTGAGCCCTGACATGTTCCTTTTTTAGGGTATGTTGGTTCTTGGTGTCCAGTTGTCCAGGCTCTTCTCCAGGACAGTCTTCTGCTCCTGGGACCAATCACCCTTGAGAGTCAGGGTGGAAGTATGGTACTTGGGCCTTAAAAGATCATTCTGGGGAAAAAAAAAAGTCAATACTGGCCTAAATAGTAACAAATTTCCAAACGATGCGTCATTCCGTTTTCTTAGTATAAACAGTTACGGTTCCCTCAGGAATTTGGAACTGTCGGCTGTGCTCTTTCTAAAGAGGAATGTGGTTCAAATAGCAGCAGTCATTCCAAGCTGGCAAGCCAAAGCACTGGTGGCTAAACCTCCTTGTATTCATAAATAGACTTATAAAAATGGATATGCCATGAAATGCAAGGGCCACCGTGTAATCACATGAAGTTTGTGGAGAAAACTCCCCAGCTATTTCAGACTCTTAATTTTGGTTCAATTTGTAGTGC
Organism: Eidolon dupreanum; assembly: GCA_028627145.1. Lineage (NCBI taxonomy): Eukaryota > Metazoa > Chordata > Mammalia > Chiroptera > Pteropodidae > Eidolon > Eidolon dupreanum. The sequence continues at coordinate 19,117,603 of CM053508.1, forward strand.
TCATCTAAATGGGTTGGCCAGCTAGCCTATCAATGTTATCAGCAGGACCTACAAAAAATAAAAAAAATTATTATTTCGAGGGGAACATTGAAGAGTAGTTTAAGTATCCTAGAAGTGTAAAATGTCATGTGTCACCCTTCAGCTTGATTATTCTTGTTTTCAGTGGGAACATGTTTCTGGAAATTGAATTTGGAATAAAAAAGGCAAACACGAGTAGGAAAAAACCCAAGCAGAATACAGGACCTTGTCCTAGAGTAGAACTGGCTGTCATAAAACAAATTCAAAAGGAGGTCTGGAAGTGGAGGGGCAGAGTTAGAAGGCAATCTAAGAGAAAAGATAGAATGAGATGGCAACAGAAATTTTGGGCCACGCATGATTTCAAACACAGTTTGTTAAGAGGGAAGACCATCTGATTTGAAGTACAGGAAAACAAAAGAAAAGTTTAGCTTGATGGCAGAGACTGGGAAAAGCAAATATGGACAGGAGGATTGTTCAGGCATATTGGCAGCTCAGCATAGATAAGACAACTATAGCAAACAAAGCACTAGACAATGAGTGTCCAACCAGACTATTTTAACAAAGCATGCTAGGTGGGGAGGGAGATACTAATAACCTGCTAAACTATAATTCAGTTTGTTTTGGGATTGAGTGGAACTGTGCCTGGAGACGGCAAGAATGGGGTTGTTTCTGTCTCCATCCTTGGGCTGAATGACAGTGTGCCTGACTGGGAGAGTGCCACCAGGTTTGTGCTGGTCAAGAGCCTCTCAATCAAAATTAGGTGAGTGAAAGCAGGAGTAAAGTTAAGGCCAAATGCAGTAATGAAGAGATTTGTATACACTGCCAAACTGAGGGGCCGGAAGGTATCTGAAGTTCTGGAATGAAGTCAGCATTCCTGCTTTGCTTCATCCATTCAGTATATAATGTGTGCTTGGCTCTCTGCTGGGTTTTGGGAATACAAAGATGATAAGACAGAGCCTCAGCCCTCTAATAACTTAAAGTCTTGTGGATAAACTAAACAAACTGATTACAATGGAATACAGTGAGAACCACGCTAAAGATAAGCACAGGACCCTCCAGGATCATACAAGGCGGTGAGGAATGCAGAGTGTGAAAGATGGCTTCCTGGAGGAGGCAATGATCAAGATGTGTCAGAAAAGATGAGTAGAATGTAGTTAGATAAAGGTGGAGATTGCTCTAAAATGAGGTTTGTGCAACTACCCACACCCTAACCAAAGAAAAAACAAAAACAAAAAACAAACCCTGAGGTTTGTGCAAATCCTGTGACTTGAGAGAGAACATGATGTATTTAGGAACTTTCAAGATTTCAGGGTAGCTGAGGTTGGAGAGCTGTAAGGAGCATTTTGTATGTCATGATTTTGTTAGAGAAACTCAGTCACTAACTTTTTGGTCTCTCATCATGGGTGATAGTACCTCTCTTAATTATCTTTGGGCTCTTCTCTAGGCAAGTTTAACCTTTCGGGGACTTCCTTCCCACCACAAAATAAAGTCCAAGCTCTTTCCTCAAGGGCGGGAGGTTAGAGACGGGGAGTAGAAATAACATCTTCATTGCACGTAGCTCCATGTTCTGAGGTTCTAGCACTCCTCCCTCTTGAGCTTTGGGAATGAAGTCACAAACCAGCAATACCCAGGTAAACCCATGATTACTTTTTCCATAAGCCCTCCCCTTAGAAAGATATGGACCCACACCCTTCCAAATAAATAGCAGAATCTGAGGCATGTGCTTATGACAATCTTTGGGCCTTTTTTTTCCAAAAGGACAAACCTATGGTAATGATATCCTTTAGGTTCTATAGTCCCTGAGTTGAACTCGTATTTAACAGCTTCCTGTCTGGTTTAAAGATGTTAAAGAAAATGAAAATGTCATGTTTGTTTAGATATTATCTATAGTGATGGATTATTGCTATAAATATTTGAGTTGCTGTGAATGCTTGAAAAGGCAGAGTAGAGTGTGTGTTGAAGTGAAAGTACTAGAACTCTGTGCTAGCCGCAAGATTCTGATGGTTCTGGTGGTAGAATGCAAGTAATGAGGCTTCCTTGCCCATCTTACGTGATTATGTAAAAGATTAAATTACAGAAGACATGTGAAAATGAGGTGTCACTGAGATGCTATATGACATAAGATGATATTAGTCGACTTGCTTCATATCTAGCTTTCTAAAAAAAGCATTTTTTTTCTTCTGAAATATATCTTTTGACTAGGAAGGACTTACTGTAGTATTAGAGGCACTTTATTGAAACACTGTCATATAAGCAAAAAAAAAAAAACTATTAAAATGCTGTCATTTAGAACTGTTTTGTAATAGTGTCTCAATACTTTGAACTACATTTAGTGTTCTTTTCTTAATCTGTGTTTATAGCTCTATTTGCAAATTGACAGATATTTGATTCCATAATTCAATACATCTTGATGCAGGAACACTGAAATAGGTAGCAATTTTTTGAAAGAATTTCTTTACAAGACAGCTTTAGCTTTGACTATGAGAAAGGGATTGATATTTTCCAAGGGTACATTAAAAAATGGGTACAGAATTCAGACAAGGAGCAGTTCAGATCAGAATTAGGGGAAGCAGTAAGAGAGAGCAGAACACCTGTACTAATAATTTAAATGTGCAGGAAAGATAAGTAGTAAGAAGGTGTAGAAAGATTCGTGAGATGCTTAGTATCTTTCCACAAAGGGTGGTGCTCTACATACGAATATTACAAAAAGAGCACAAATCTTCCCTTTGGAAATGATCAATATCTGGGATAAAATAGCTGCCCCAAGCTCCTCCTATCCAGTCATCCTTCATGCTTGCCAGGCTATCTCATACCTATAAAGAGAATCCTTTGTGGGATTTTTGTGTGTATGTGTGAAAAGAAGGAGATCTTCCTCTCACAGTCACTCATGGGACAGTGGGCGTTGCCCTGGGCCTTGAAAACCTGCCAAGTAGAAATGGCTAGACCAGAGACTACTCCCACCTGGCTCCTGATGCTCCTGACCTGACTGCAGAAGGAGTCAGGGTCACTGGAGCAGAGGTGACCTGCTCCCACAGGAACCGAGGTGCAGGTCAGGATGAAGTTTCTTTGTCCCTCTGTGCTAAAGGAAATACATTGCTTACACTCAATGGGGAATTCTGACCTCAGTTTTATCAAGAGTATTATTTCTAATAATGTTTCTTTAAGTAGGAGACTATTCAAAATGAAGTTAGTAATTTTAACAAAGAAGCAATTTTCTATATTTTATTTAATAAAACTATACAAATGGACGCATGTCACACTAGTGTTGGAAAAGAAAGCAAGAACATTTTAAAGTTCCTAAGTATTTAGTGTGGCTGGGAATTATAGTGATAATACATTAATCTGATGCTTTCAATTCAGTCTTTCTAATTAGCACTCACAGATCATCTAATTCTATTTATGGGGGTATAAATTTGAATACCTTTACAAAATACTTTTTCAAATGAAAATTCATAAGTATATTATGAAAATTCTCTTTTAGTACATTAGTTATTTAGTTCTAGAACTAAAATACTGAATTCATTGTTTTCTCAAAACAGTATTTAATTTTATGAACAAGCTATAGTAGTAATGTCAATCACAGAATATTAATGAAATGTCTGCCACTTAATAATTTAAAACATGAAACTAATGAGTTTTAATTTTGTGTTTTGTTATGTCATGAAAACAAGTCAGAGACTTTTGAAATATACTCCTATGTAACATACTAGCGAATCCAGTTTTGAGGCTAGTGTAATAACACATGCTGGACAAATATTTCCTGCAGAATGGGTGTGGTGAGATGAAATGTTGCAGAGTAACTGGTTTCTTCTGTAAGCCTAGAGGCTTGTGATTGTTTCTGGAAGCCTGAGTCTGAATCATGGAGTGTTTGGGTATTTTTTTCTGCTGCAGATTGGTTCTAAAGAAGCTAACTTGACCTTGGGTTATATGCAAAATAGGAAAAAAAAAAAGAAAAGAAAAAAGCCCAAACACCCCTCCCAGACCCAAGGAGATTAAGGGTATACATAGGAATTTAAACACTTGCTAAGGAGAGTCTAGAGCTGACTGGTTTATCAAGCAGGACAGTCTTCCGCTCCTGGAACTCGTCACCCTTGAGTGTCAGCTTGAAAGCGCGGTACTTTGGCCTTAAGAGATCACTCAGGGGAAAAAAAAGTCAAGAGTGGCCTAAATAGTAACAAATTTACAGTCTTCAAGGTCATCTGATCTTGTAGAACCAGAGACTGGACCTTGGAGAGTTTCTTTTTCTTAAAAAAAGTTTTTAAGTAACTTAAAAATTGAAGTAGAACATACATACTGAGAAGTGTACGAATTAAAAGTGTATGTCCGTTTACTGAGATAGATACTTAGATCACTGAATTGTAGCCCTTTGTTTCCCTAATATAAGCATTTAAAGCTCTAAAACACATTTTTTTAGTTATATCTCACACATTTTGATTTGTCATATTTTCTGTAATAATTCAATTCAAATTTTTTACTGGAGTGATTCTTTGACCAGTGGGTTATTTAGAACTGTACTGCTTTTTATCCAAATACTGAGATCTTTTCTAGTTATTTTTTATTATTGATTTCTAGCCTTATTTTATAAGATTAATAATTTAAATGCTTTGAAATTTGTTGAGACTTGATTTATGGTCCAACATTTAGTTAAATTGGGCAAATGGTTTATGTGCACTTGAAAAAAATATGTATACTATTGTATTGTATATAGCAGTTAAATGAGGCTCATTAATCATGTTGTTAAAATCTACTAAATCCTATGACTTATTTTCGCTTGTTCTTTTCTTTACTGAAAGAGATGCATTAGATCTTCAAATCTAATTGTGATACATCATTTTTTCCTTTGATTCTGTCAATTTTTGCTTCTTTTGAGGCTATGTTATTAGAAGCATATATTTCTCCTTATTAACAATCTAGTAGATTGACTCTTCTATCTTTATAAAATATTTGTTACCTCTAGTAATGCTTCTTTTCTTCCTGATATTAGTATAGATATAGCAACTTTTTTTTTGCATTGTATACATTTTTCCAGTATTTTGTTTTTAATACCACTGTGTCCTTATGTTTAAGGTGTGTCTCTTGTAAGAAATATATAGTTGAGTTTTATTTTTTAATCCAGTCTGATGGTCTCTTTAAATAGAGAATTTTATTCAAACTGCTGATATTTTTGGTTTTAAATATATCATCTCATTATTTGTTTTTTATTTGTCCCTCTGTTTTTTCTTTTCTTACATTCTTATCTCTTTTGAATTGATTAAATATTTTTATAAATATGTTTTTCTTCTCTACAAATTATTGATTATGTTATTTTATAATACTTTCTAGTAGTTACCACTGGTATTACAACTTGCATTCTCAACTTATTAAGGTGAAGTAAGGTGAAGTTAGTACTTTTACTATTTCCTAACAATATCAGGACATTAGAAAACTTTGACTCCATATACTACACTCTTGATTTTATACATATATATATGTGTGTGTGTGTGTGTGTGTGCACACACACACACATATATATATATACACATACACACACATATATATACCCCAAGAATATTATTTTCTGCCATTATAATTACTATATTTCTTTTCAATTGCTTTTCATTCTGTCTTTCATCTCTATGTTTCTATCTGAAATTATTTTTTTCTGTCTGAAAAATTACCTTTAATATTCCTGTGAATGATGGTCTATTAACGATGAATTCTTTTGTTTTAAAATGTCTGTGTCTTCTTCACATTTTATTTTTAACTCTCTTCTTCACTTTTTAAAAAAACTATGGTAAAATAGGTAAAATGCACGATGTTGAAATTAACCATCTTAAACATTTTTAAGTATATAGTTCAGTAGTGTTAAGTATGTTCACATTGTCATGCAACCAATATCTAGAACTTTTTCATCTTGTAAAACTTCTTTGCTTTTTATGATTATTTTGGGGGATATCGAAATATAGCTTGACAATTATTTTTTTAACATTTATAATAAGAAGTCAGCTGTCAATATTATTGTTGCTTATTTGAAGGAAATGTTTCTTGTTTATTTGCCATAAATGATAAATCCATTGTTTGATTATCTGTGGATCCATTTTGTTGTCCATTTTGTTGCTGCTTCTGCTGCTGTTATTGTTTAGGCTTTTAGTTTTTGGTATTCTGGTTCTGTTTCCTAGAATGCCTAGTGATTTTTGACCAAATGCTGGATATTAGGTATGAAAAATTATAGATATTTGGAAGATTTTATATTCTATTCATTTTTTTTTGATGTAATGAACTTTTATTTTTCAAAATGTTCAGTTGGTGGGACCTGTTGTTCATACAGCTTCACCAGCAGCTGGGGCATCTCCTCCCTTGGTGTTTCTGGTGTAAATGACTTGAGCTCTGTGCTTTGAAACTAGTTTTATAAGCCCTTTACTAAGGAGCTCCTGAAGCACTGCCCTGGTAGGCAATTTGTGTAAAGGTAAATCTCTTTGATTTAATCAATGACTAAGATGATTTATGATAAAATTTCAGTCCATGTAAAGTTTGGCTTATTTTGGTTTGTTTTCAGTGCTGGCACATACCATTTCTGGGGTCTAAAGCAAAGCCAAGGTGTTTACCTTGATGGTTCTTGAGCATCAATTTTTATCTTTTCATTTCTGTGAACGTGTTGTAAACTCTGAGCTTGAAAGTTGAATGCTCTGCTTGGCCACTAAGCCCTGTGCTGCTTAAGTATTAACACATTTTTTTAGGGGACAAAATGGAGGAGAATGTTAAACTCACATCAGTGTACTTCTCTTATCCCTGTGATGTTGGCCCTTTAAGGGCTTGCTGCCTACATTGCTCTGTAGTGCCTTCGAATAGTTTATTTCTTTCAAAAGATTTTGTCCAGCTAAATGGTGAGAGTGTTGATACAAACCTGGAGGTAGATGTCCTCTGGAATTTATTTAGGTTATGTTGAAGTTAAAGCATGCATATTCTCTTATCTGGAAATTCAGGTCTGATCAGAACTTGTAGGTTGCCATTCACCTCTCTGGAATGTGCCATCACTAAGTGTTATCTCCATAGGAAAATGGGCAAAAGAAACTAATTAATGTTTCACAGAAGTAATATAAAAGTGATTAGTAAATCAATAAACAAATGTTCAATAAATATTAAGAAAATGGAAATTGAAGGAAGGAGATAGATTTCTTCTATCAGATTAAAAAAGTGATTTTCTTACTATGGTAAGAATGTAAATCAACCCAATCTACATTAACAAAAATGGTAACTGACATTTATTGAGCACTTTCTGTGTGTGTCATGACCTGTTTTATAGGAAGGAAAATTCTCTCTATAGCAAATAAAGGAAAACTCTATTTTGTTCCTACTTACTACACTTACACAGAACACTTCTGTTACCAGGTGTGTAGTTTTTCCCCCATACCAACCAATTCTCTGATACCAGCTGTGTGCCCTACAATTCAATTCAGTTCTGAGATTGTCTACCTGGAGTTAGCATCAGATCCCACAAGTAAAGAGCTCAGTCCCACAAGACTGCCTCCACTTCAGACACCAATAATAAGTCCCAGGTTATCAACTTCTACTTCTGACTAGCTATAAATTGGAGGTTCCCATGACCCCTTCCTCGGGTTCAATAATTTGCTAGAATGGCTCACAAAACTCAGGGAAATACTTATGCACATTTACCCCTTTATTATAAAGGGTGTAATAAAGGATACAGATGAATAGCCAGATGAAGAAATATGTAGGTGAGGTCTAGGAAGCCCTCAAGTACAGGAGCTTCTGTCCCCATCCCTGAATGTGATGTGTTCAGCAACCTGAAAGCTCTCCAAACCCTGTACCTTAGGGATTTTTATGAGGCTTTAATCAGATGGGCATGGTTGATTATTAACTAAATTTTTACCTCCGCTTCTCTCTCCAGAGAATAGGGGGTGGGACTGAAAGTTCCATGCTTCTAATCATGGCTTGATGTTTCTGGTGGCCAGCCCCCATCTGGGAGCCCACCAAGAGTCACCCCATTAGAACAAAAGATGTTTCTATTACCCAGGAAATTCCAAAGGATTAGGAGCTCTGTGTCAGACACTCCTATCACTCAGGAAATTACAAAGATTTTAGGAGCTCTGTATCAGGAAATGGAGTCAAAGGCCAAATATCAGCAAAAACTGAAGACAGACAGACAGACACACACACACACACACACACACACACACATTATTATTTCATAGTTATTCTAAACACTTTATATGTATTATTTATTCTCACAATAATGTTGCTAAGTTAATATGATTATTATTAATCCTATTTTCAGAAGAAAAACTGATATTCGGAGAGTCGAACGTTATGCCCAAGATCACTCAAATCATCAGTGACAGCACTAAGAGTAGGACCCAAGGAGCCTAAGTGGAGTGTCCACACCCTGTCTCTCAATTTTACTTCTAAAACTTTATCCTGCAGACATGGATATATACATAGTCATACAAATGTACAAAGAGGTATGTACAAAAAGTTTCCCTGTAATATTGCTTAGAATAGTTAAAAACTGAGAACAGACTAAATATTCATCTTTATGGGATTGTAAAAATAAAATCATCCATGCAAAATATCCAATGGACTATTCTGTATCAGTTAGGAAAAATAATATAGATCTAAATTTACTGATATGGAAAAATTTCCAAGGTATAGTTTTAATAAATAAAAGGCTAAAAGCATTTTGGTAAAAAATATTTAAGATTTATATATAGGTACATATGCAGATAGTGATGTCTGTATTGATATACACATCAAGTTGTTAATAGTGGTTTCCTCCTGAGAGTAAGATTTGGATGATGGTGAGGGAAGACTTTTGCATTTTAACTTATACATATCTTACATTGTTTGTACTTCTACATATTGAATATGTATTGCTTTTTCATTACTTAAAACATTTTATTATGAAGTTTTTTAATGTATGCAAAAGTAGAAAATAGAATAATGAATCTCCATATATGTATCATCTAATATAGTGAATAATTATCAGACTTTTATCTTATTGACTTTGTTTAGTCCTCATTTCTCTTTTTTTTTTTTTTGCTAAAAGTACCTTATAGTTAATCTCAGACAGCATACAATTTCACTCTTACCTTAGTATGTGTCAATAAAATGATAGAAATTGTATTACACAACCACAGTACCATTATCATACCTCAGAAATTGACAATAATTCCTTGGTATTATGTAACATCCAGTCCACAATCAAATTACCTCCATTTGACAAATGACCAAATGTCTCAAAAATGTCTTTTTACAGTTGGTTTGTTAATAACAGAATTCAAACTAGGTTCACACATTATATTTAATTTTTAGATTTTTTTGCCTCTTTTAACTTAGAACAGTCTCCCTCACTTAGTTTTCTCATGCTATCAACTCGTCATAATTTAATAATTATTAGAAGAATTAAAACTGATTACCATAGTTATTAAATTATATGGCAAACCATATCACACTCTAAATCCTGTGGAAGTAAGACATTTAAATTGTATTTGTACTTCTTCTCCTCATTATACATCAACATTGTGCATATCAATTAACCAGTATTTATTAACTGTCTAATACTGTTTGAGCAAAAGACATTTTGAGAGAATAATAGTACAGAAAGAGGAATACAAAAGGAAAAAAAGACAAAGTCGTTAAAATTTTCAGCTCATTAAGTATAAGAACTGGACTAATTTTAAAGTTCTAATATTTTTGCTTTCATTTAGGAATTGGGTTAATCTCATAGTTAAAATGATTATAAATGTATTTTGGGTTAAATTCTGCATGTAATGTTCTTCGATACATCACACATTTTTTCCTTGCTCTCTTTTCCTTTCTTTTTCTTTCCTTTCTCCTTTCTCTTCTCTTCCCTTTTCTCTCCTTCCTTCCTTCCTTCCTTCCTTCCTTCCTTCCTTCCTTCCTTCCTTCCTTCCTTCCTTCCTCCCTTCCTCCCTTCCTTCCTTCTTTCCTTTATTTATTTTTTTCTATAGCTACAATCAGAAGTCATTGTTATGGAAGCTGACATTTTTTTTCTAATATATTATAGTAAATTTCAAACACCTTAGCTCTGAAGAGATCATAAAGTATAAGAACTTCCAAGGAAGGGCAGGTTAACATAATTACAATCTCAGACAGAATTATTAAGGACAATTTAAAAGTATTCAATGCGTAATAAAGCTGCACATCATTGTCTACAGCATTTGAGAGAGAATGACAAGATGGAACAGTATTATCTCCCTGATCCAAGGGGATCTAATTAGCATTAATGGCGGGGGGAAATAGCAAATGAGAGCAGGAGCTCAATATTATTTTAGGGAAAATATCCTAATGGACAGATTGATCAGTTAATGGAAAATTCCCAAGAGAAATAATGTTAATGCAATTGAAATATGTAATGAAGAGGGCAGAGAACACTGGAGGAGAAGCAAATGTACTGTTTGTAATTCTCTATGCAGCCCTGCACAAATCAGTTCCTGTTTAGAACATTTTGTTTTTATTTTGGAAGTAGATTAAAAACTAGCATTGCTGTACTCTTAATGAACATATATCTAGAAAGAGAACAGAATCATTAAAACCAGGTTTTGTTTTTATTTTTATTGCTGATGTTAGAGTGTGCATTCTAGAAATTCCCAAAAGGGGCTCATATTTCAGTTATTCTCATTTACTCACTTCAATATAATAAAATTTCCTTAATTACAATATTACATAATAGTACAAAAATTTGAATAGCGGCAACATGCTTTCAGTTTATTAGCACTGAAAACAGTATACCATGCATTCAGTGTATTGGCAAGTTAAAAACAAAAAACTGAAGTCAAGTTGATGTCTATTTATTCTAAGAATGTACTCCAGTAAGTTAAATCAGTGTTTATTGATTTAAGGTTGGTATTTGATGGTAGAAATACATTTTTATGGTATCACTGCATTTGCTATAATCGATGTTGACTAAGAAGAATGAAAGAAGCGAAGCAAACACTTACAGAGCATTCTAGGAATATGGTAATCTAGTTGCTAGCCCAACTAATCTTAATCTTCAAAACAATAGGTTATTTTGTATTTCTAAACTCAGAATATAATTTCTCCATTGGACTTTCTCTTAGTATTACTTGGTAGAAAATTCAAAATTACAGAATAAACTGAAACACCTCAAGAACTTTACCAAGCTCTTTGAATTAAGCTTGAGCATGATAACCGACATACAATACATAATTATTTCTAGTTTGTATTAGCTGAATCAATTTTTTTTTTTTTACTTTTAGTGAAAGAGGCAAATTAGGACTGAATAGTGATCTAACTTTCAAAGTTTAAAATATACCTGAATGTGAATCATTTAAATTTACTATATCCAACTTAATTTACCTGGATCTTTATTTTGCTCTGTGTTGCATGGACATGACCAGAAAATTTAGAATTTAAATCAAGTTTTAGAAGCAGAGTTAAGTATATATATATATATATATATATATATATATATATATATATATATATATAAAAGAGGCTTATTAATATGAGTGAGGGTTATTGTGAAAGGTTACAAACTAATGATAAGGAAATGCCTACTTAATCATGCTCATTATACCTGTGTTACACCCATTAGATGCATTTGTTTATTTAAATTTGCTGACCATAATCTAGGACATGTCTCTGTGAATGATGCAAAAATACTTTCTTATTTGAGAAATAGTCATACAGGCAGTTAGTTTCTATTCTGAAATTTGAAAAAAATAAAATAAAAGCCTGAAAATAGAATTTGAAGTCTATCACCAAGGTAATGAATCAACTTGGAAACATTCTACAGATGTCAAAAGAAATCTATATGGGAGCAGCAATCTTCATAGTTGGCAAAAATAAATTCAAATTAAAGGTAATTTAGGCCTAGTGAACAGATAATTTACTATACAGTGTAATATTTTCCATTTTTCTTTGTACTATCCATGCACTGTGCTTGATTTCTTTTGTATTAGAATGCCTGATTTACAGTGTGTTCACAAATCAAAACCATAATCCAGTAATCCTTATTCTTCTACGGGTATAAAGCCATACTCCCTATAAATTCAAAGCAATTATTTCTGCAATTACAGAGTTGCATCTATTCTTGAGCAATATGTCTGCTAAATTATGTTCATTATACAATAGCATTGCCTGTTAATATCAAAATAATACTAAACTATGACTCTCTTAAGGCAGAGACCTTATTAATCACTCTCATACCCTTAGTATACATAGTAGAGCTGGCACATAGTAGAGTGAACACCCTATAACATAGATGAGATAGAGATGTTATCATCCAGTTGTTAAGTCAATGTGTTTCTTCACTCACTTAATGGCTAGGTGGCTAGGCACCTAGTGGGTGGTTCATACCTTCAGAGGCTGAGTTACTAGCATAGCCCACTGATACGAACCATGTTTATGCTTTTAAGATAAACCTTCAAGGAGAGTGGACTCCTTAATTTCCATACATGGTCCTCAAATTGATTAAAGGTTTTCAAGTTAAAAGGTGGTAATTTAACACTTCATTGCTTCAAAAAGGCTAATAATTTAACATTTTACTGTTTCACTATGGTGAAAATGAGATTCTTAGTGATTCAAAGTATTGTCATTTCAAATATCCATTTACGTCAGGCTTCGCAGACTGTTTAGAAGTTAGGAAGTTGAATGATATGAATGTTAGTGATTCTTAATATTGGTGCCAAATTTGAAACTTCAAGTGATATTTGCGATTTAATAATCTGAGGAGAGTTGTGTGTGTGTGTGTGTGTGTGTGTGTGTGTGTGTGTGCGCGCTTTGTTTTTAACAACATTATTGAGAGATAATTGGCATAAATAAACTGCATATATTTAAAATATAAAATGTGTTGAATTTTAGCATATTTATATATCTGTGAAACTACCACCACAATCATAATAGTGAACACATCTTCTTTTTTGTTTCCCTTTATGACCCTTCTTCTCTCCCCTTCCTTCTCATCCCATATCTCTAAGAAACCGTGGTCTGTTTTCTGTACTATAGATTAATTTGTGTGTTTTAGAATTTAATATAAAAGGAATTGTGCAGTATGTATTCTTTTTTGTCTTCTTTTACTCAGCATAATTATTTTGGATTCATCTATGTTGATATGTGTATCAGTCGTTCATTCATTCACTTTTGTGCCCCAATATTCCATTATATGTATATATTACAATTGGTTTATCTGGTAGGTCTACGTTTAACTTTTCAAACACTGCCAACCTGTTTTCCAAAGCGATTGCACCATTTTACATTCCCATCAGCAGCAGATAATAGTTGTAGGTACTTTATATCCTCACTGACATTTGGTATAGCCAGTCTTTTAATTTTAGCCATTTTAATAGTCTCATTGTGGTTTTACTTTGCTTTAAATAGTAAAAGCAAAGGAATTTCTCTAAATGGTTGTGAAAAATTCACTTTACCTTCTATAGTCTCAGTTTACTAGACCTAATTTTTTAGCCCTTATCCTGCACTGGGAATGTAACAATAATTAAGAATGGCTGCCAACTTTTACATTAGTTCTTTTTTTGCACGTGCTAGGGGATCTCACTAGAGTCAAGGCTGTATTTCCTGCTAGGATTCAAGCAAGTCTGGCTGGCAGGGTGACTGGGCCTGCCAGTGGTCTATTTGCATGAATAAACAAAGCCTCCTAGAAAAGAAATCATAGTTAAGAAAGAAAAGTCAGACAACGAAGACTTGGCTTAAGATACCTCATCTTTTAAATGCCTCAGGAATCGAAGGGAGCCTTGATTTTACGTGTAGCACCTTGTTAGCCTCTCACTGATGTCCCTGGTCCTGTGATACATATGTTTACAGACAATAGGAGTTGAGAATAAGGGTGTCCACAACCTCTCTAGGACAAGAAGACTCTAAACATCTCTACTTTGGTCTCCTGGCACAAAGTCTAAAAGGAAAAGATGTATTCTCCCTTTTCTAGGGGGAGCACAGCATGGCTTTGGCACATACAAGTTTCCAATGAGCTCTCCACATTAGGCATTACGAGAATTTAGCATCACAAGGGCTGACTTCTGCAGATGCAAAGTCTCCTTGCTGCTCTTTTGAAGGTAGCAGAGGCAGAATGGATTTGCTCCTGGGGATTCCATGTAAAACTAGGGATTTTGAAAGTGTCTGATGATCACAAAATTGTGGTTGGGGGGACAAAGTCAAAAGAAATATAGTTGTTACTATTAATGTGCCTTGATTCTGCCTTCTAAGTTGGTGTTATATAGCGAAATATGGACACCATGCTCTGCTTAGGCTACTTTAAAATACTGTACTTTGAGTCCAGTTTAATGAGATATAAGAAAGAAAAAAGATGATAAAATCAACTGCTAATCAAACATATCTTTATAAAAAAAGACCTTGTTTGGCACATAATTATTTTTCTACTATTTTTGAGTATTTTTAAATGCTGAAAACTTTGCTGTGATTTCTAAGTGCTAATTAATTCTAAAGCTCTCTCAGGTGTATAAATGTTAAAGCGTGCAGGAGATGTGATTTGGAAAAATGTTGTCTAAGTTCATGTAGGCGTACAATGGATTATTTTTCTATTGCTATGCCTTTGTCATTCATTTTTAAGAAATATAACAGCCACTGAAGTGAACATGGTAAACTAAAGGGATTTTATGTTAGAATAGACTACTGTTAAGGGTGTTAACCTATAAATGATATTGCCCATTTCTTTGTGAATAGGTGCAATTTAATTGTCATATGCGGTGCTAGCACTGCTCCAAGCCATGTGCCACCTGGACCAGGCATTGCTCTAGTGATAAACACAGAACTCACAAATCTTCATTCTGGTGACTCTCACAGTGGCCTCTAGTGCCCAGAGCCTGTCAGAGTAACTAAAGAGCAAGATGAATTCATACAGCTTCATATTGGCTAAGTGTACACCTTTTCCAGATACCATGATCCCCTACAAAATAAGATTTTATGTTGTTTGAGGACATGTATATTTCTAAAAAGTGAGTATGCTATCATATTAAAATAATAATAATAATAATAATGATAAAAAATACATTATAGTCATACATTCTTAGAACTTTCAGATCTATTTCCTTTGGTGACTTTATTTATTATTCTAATGTTTTTTAAAAATTTTTTCTTATTTTTCTAAGTCATTAAATTTTCAAACTTTTTACTGACATCTTAAAATTAATTTTCACCATTGAAAAAGAAAGCTATCCTTCCTTTTATGCTATTATTTTTTTCTGTCTTATTCTTTCTTTGTCATTTTCTTGAAAAGAGATATTTTTTGCTTGTGTCCTGAAAGAAATATAGAAGGAGCCTAGTCGGAATTGAGAAACTATGAAGATTCTGGCAAGCAGAAAAGGGACTAGAGAATTTTTAGCAGCTAAAATCCTTGGAACTGCATTTAGGGAAAGCAGTATTGAAATATAAAGGAAAAAAAAACCTTTCTATCCCATTTTAGCCTATTATAGGCTATCCTAAAATATTAGATTACTCTTTCAGGAAAGGGTTATCAAGAACTATGAAGTATCTGACAGCTTAGAACATCAAGGATAGAATTTGGGTGACCCTATTAAGTTATATGTATGAACGGTATATTTTTATCCTGAAGAAATATCTGGAAAACATATTATATGCCAAGAGTGCCAATTGAAGAATAATTTATATTGGATAAAACTGGAAACAATATCCATTATTCAGTAATAGAGTATGGGTTAAAAAAATTATGATAAACAAAATATCATGAAGCTATTTGTAATGAAGATGCACATCAATATTTAATATCTCTGGCATATCACTGTGTCAAAAAAGCAGGCTTCTACACAGCATATGTAACATATTTTGAAAAAATATATACCTATGGAAAGAATCTGAGAAAGTGCTTGATTTGGTTCTTAAAATATTCAAGGTAGCCTAAATAAAGAACTCTCATTGATGGGCTACATTTGAAATTTTAAAGGAAATCTGGGGATCCAGAAATCCAAGCCATTATATAGCTGACATCATGGAGTGCAGAGCTAGAAGTAGTTCTGAATTTAAGGTGACTGTAGGGGATCAGAGTCCAGAGCCTTCCCTCCAATACTCCCCGTGGACATGACTCCATTACACTGTGCCTCTCAGCTTCTTTCCATTCTACCTCAGCTGACATACTGCTCCTTGTAAATTTAACTTACCTACAGCACATGCAGTTTCTCCAATTCATGACCTTTTGGTTTCAGATTGTATTGCTGACTGTTTTTAGTTTAAATTCTCAAGATATAACCTACTTCTTGATCTATTTTATTGGTCTAGATTTGTTTCTGGATAACCTGTTGATTAGTTCCTTTGGGGAGATGGCTATGTGCAGCTGGGGTGATGAGCTGGGGTGGTAAGTTTCATATATTAAAAGTGTGTGGGTAGGGTAATTTTATTTAGAATGACACAGACAGATAGGCTGCATAAAGTAATTCTAGTAAGAAAAGATTAGGCACTAGAAAATTAGTAGTGGCAATCTTCAGCGGTGAGATAATGAATGATTTGAAAAGTGCGTATTTTTTTTTTTTTTTGCATTTCTCTATTTACTAATTTTTCTGTAATGATTACTTATGATTTGGGAAATAGGAAATAAGATCACTACAATGTGATCTGCACTTTTTCCTCTCTGGTGTTGGAGTTTTGGTCTGATTCCATTTGGTAGAGTATTTCTAAATTCTAGCAACATAGTGATGTTGCTTTGGAAAAAAATGAAATGTCCTGGCAAAAGAAAAAAAGAATATTAAACATGTTTGTACTTTAACCAATCAGAGCCAATACTGGGTACTATTCTGAGTTGTTAGCTTTAGAGCAAGGTGTGTGCTGAGCCTAGAGAGATACAGAGATATATACTCTAAGACAAGGTCTCTGACTTCAAGGCCTTCTGACTTCAGTAAATCTCTATTGAGTACTTTAATGTACAATAAAGATCCAGAGATGATAAGATAAAGTTACTGCCTCCTCAAATTCCTAGCAATCCAGTTAATTATAGGAACAGGAAAATGAAATTAATAATGTTAGGCAACGTACGTGAAAGATCCACCGACATACCTGAGAGTTGAGAGGAGTGAGAAACCATTTCGTTGGGATAAATAAAAAAGACTTCATAAGAAATGTGAGATTTAAATTGCTCTTATTGGCTGGAGAATGCTTGGGTGAATGGTAGAAACATAAAAGGCATGTTTGGGAGATATGAGCAAATCACTTTAGTGGGCTCCTATCATAGAATGGTGGCAGATAAGATTGGGTTAAGCAAAGATAAGATTTTACTCAAAGCTTTTCTAATATGCTTTCATAAAAAGCTTTGAGGCTATTTTTTCTTTTGCTTGTTTGTTTAAGTTTCAAGTTTATTAACTATTTAGAGTGTTTGCAGGCTGACCAGGAAGTCTGTTTCTGATAAGATGGTAAGCTATTGTCCTATATCTGCCTATCAGCCATCTCTCACAAACCCAGAGTCAGAATTCTCTATAATGAATGAGAGCTCCAAACTTTCTTAATCTAACACTTGCTTTCTTATGTTTTCCTGGCATTCTGATCTAGTGATCATGTTATTTTGAACCCTTATTTGGACTTTTTACTCTATTTTAGGCTCTAATTCTAGTTTTGCCTTTCTTGGCTGTTTTCCATACTGCGTACTATTCTCTTCACTTTGCTGGATATCCTGATTCAGGTTCCCGGCCTTGACCTAGAGTGTTTTACCATGACACTAATATTTGATTTCCATTTCCAAGGTCTTTGTTCCAGATCCCAGTCCATGGTACTCAGTTACGATCCTCAATGGAGGGAAATTTGGTATAAAATGGAATCCTCTCTCACATTATTTATTGGATGAACTATAAACAGTGTTATATATGTGCTTAAATAAATTAGCTCACAGAAAATTTTTTAACATAGGCCCCAATGGCAGTGTTATACTGATATTTACTTCATGCACTTGTTTATGAATTCAATGGACATTGTATCAAAATCTGTTTTACAAATGTTTTTAAACATTTTTCTATTTCTACCTACTCTCCTTGTTTATCATCAACTCCTACTGTCTTCAAAAGAGAATAATAAGAACGATTATCACTATTCAAAATAAGTATTTTTAAAGCAGCATATTTGAATTGTGTTCTCACAACGCTAAATTATTCTGAAGATATGGTCACTGGGTATGAATGGGATAATGGAGAGAGAACACGGGTCCATTAGTAAACATAATACTTTCGTCATTTCTGCCTCTCCTGGCCCCATTTGGCTGCCAATACAGAGGATCTTCTCTGTAGCAGGCTCCTCTCCTGCCCAACCTCTGAGCTCATCCTATGTAAGGCATCAATATATCACTGGGCTCAAAAGTAGCTGATGGTGGGGTCTAGAATGAGTTGAAATTGAGTTGCATATCTTTACAAACCACCTGCTCAACCCTCATCTTGACCCCCGATACTTTCATTGTGTTTGCCCAAATCTTATGACAAAATTCTTTTTCTCCTATTTTTACTGAGACATAATTGACATACAGCACTGAATAAGTTTAAAGTGTATGGTGTAATACTACAGGTATTGTAAAATGAACCAATTCTCCTGATTTCTTTTTCTTTACTCTAGTTTCACCTTCAGAATGGATGTTATGCTTCTAACCTCAACCCTCTTTTCTGGGACTCCACATTCTTTCTAAATCTTGTAAACCCCTTTTTTTGGGGAATTCTCACTAAAATACCTGCTAAGGGGAAAAAACAAAAACAAAAACAACAAAAAATGTGGCTTAGAACCACAAAACTGATATGGCTGTGGTTCTAGGGAGGGCCACCCAAGTATTCATATCAGATTGGACTTTGTTACCTTTCTTTGAGGCATTTGAAGTGTTGCTTCCTGTTTAAATTGAGGATCATATAAAGAAATATACATAAGAACACATCTAGTGTAGTAACTATTTATTGAACTCTTAAGTGTGGAGGAGAAAGCCAGATATTTGTTTAAGGAGTTAGATATGCATTTTCTTCTGTTGGTATGTAACACGAGAACTATTAATCCAAAAGAATCTGAAACTTAACTGATTTACAATTTATATCTACAAATTCTGTTTTTCTATATATTAGTTTTTAAATCTCTGAGACTATATGTTTAAACTTTACAGTGAATATTATATTTTTGAATGAGTGCTGACCTCTTATATGAATCATATTGGACAGGTAACCACCTATATCATAGTATTCTAGGAAATATTTGATGCTTCATATAATTCACCTACTGTATAAACACTGTGGAAACACTGAACCCTTACTCCATGCAAGGCAATATGCAGTAAGAGATATAAAATGAGTAAAACATAGTCTTGTCCCTAATTTGGAGGTATTGAGGCAATTACATGGAGACTTGGGTGCAAAGCAGGGTAGCCTATAGTCCTTAAAGGACAAGAAATTAGCTTTAATAATAATGGCATGATCTTGGCTAAGAAAAAGAATAATTATATACTTAATTTTCAAATTATGCCTGTCTTAATTATCTCTATCAGTTTGAAGAAGCAGATGCTCAGGTGTCTAGACAGATGCTAACACTCTTGTGGGACCACTTAATCTATGTCTTTTTATGGGATTGGGTGATGTTCACTGATTTCAATTAATATTACATTCTTTAAGAACAATGTGGCCAAAGACTTGTTCTCAAACAGTATTCTACTATGTTATTACCTTTGCCTGAATGTTCTTCAGCAGCTACAAAGACAGCCTTGCCGTGACAAAACCCACATCTTCATGTCAAGCTAATTTAGGGAACATTTTATCACTTAGCTTCACAGTGTGAAGAACATTAATAATTCATTGGTTTGTATATATTTTCATTTATTCTCCTTGTGAAGATATTTAACCACCACATGCCAATGGTATGAAGATGGAGGAGTTGGGAAGACCAGACTTCTAGGTTGAAGTCATATTCTTTGGTGTCTCTTTGCTACCCTGTCCCCATACCCCTTTTTCTTTTAGAATGTCTGTGGCTTCGGCAACAGTAGAGCGAACATTCACTAGAGCTGAGGAAGTAGTTGAGTTTCTACTAGTAATACCTCATGCCTTTAGCAGTCCATCACTGATGATATCCTTGCTAATTCTGTCTGGTTTATGAACTGATTTTTTTAAAAAGCTTATTTTTTATACTTTGGTGCTAGTAAGAATAGGCTTTGTGTAAAATCATTTCTTCTGCATTGAAGCAAAGATTATTTAAAAAATGCAGACTCTGATGGAAGATTCCAGAAACTTGGTCTCTTGGGAGCTATCCATCTGTGAAAAAATTATATTTCTGTTAGACTAGAGACCGGGCAATGGCAAAATGGACTGCCACTGTAAACCATTTATTCTGTCTCACTGGACAGAATAAATTGTTTTCTAATTGAAGCTATGTCATAACATGAACTGTAAAATGTGGTAACAATAATTTACTCTCAGCTAAGAGAATTGACAGAAAATTGTCTGCTCTTCTAAAAAGCCTTTTTTTCCAACCAGATGATGGCATAATGTTAAAATATAATACTATTTTATACATTAAACTACATATTTTGCAATATTTTAAAAGAACTAATTTAAAAGCATTGTGTGCATGCTTTTGAATAGCATCACTTTTTATAGCTGAATCAGAGTTTCTTGAGCATAATCTCATTTATTGTTTTATGCCCTGTAGACCATAGACATCATTGCTACCTTTAGAGTGAAGTCTATAATATAGGAAACTTGCCTACCTGATATTAAAACATATGTATCTATGTAGCATATGTAGCAGCCGCGCGTGCACACATACGCACACAATGTCTATGTTAAAAACATCCACTAACACATCTGGGAATTTAATATAATAACAATTGTGGAATTTCAGAAATGGTAGGCAGAAGAGTTATTCCAAATGATTTTAAGATACTTGGCAATCTAGTTAGATCTCTACACCATATCTTTTACAAAACAAATTTCAACTAGATTAAAGATCTAGGCATTAAGGAAAAAAAAACCTGAACTACAAAAATGCTAGAGGAAAAGGAATGAAACATAGATTTACAAATGTAGAATACGGAAGGACTTTCTTAGAATAATATAAACCTATAAACCATAAAAATATCAATTAAATATTAAAATACTTTTATTTAGAAAGATGAAAAAGTTAAAATATAAGTGAGTGAGAGATTGGGTGCATATATATATATATATATATATATATATATATATATATATATATAACACACACACACACACACACACACACACATATATACATATATACAAAAAGATCAATATCCAGAATATTTTACTAACATTCTACTAATAAATATGAGAAAGACAATCAGCAGAATAGAAAAATGACAAAAAATACAAACAGAAAATTAATGAAAGGTGATATAATTGTCCAATTAACTTAAAAAAAGCTGATCCATTTTGGTAATTATTAAATAAGTGAAAATTAAATAATAAGATATCTTGTTCACCTACTTAATGGTCAACATTTCAATAGGTATCATCTACCCTTGGTGAAGGAAAATAGTCACTCTTGTATTGATGGGAGTGTATATGGGTATAGCTTTTTGTAAAGCAAATTGACCTTATCTATCAAAATTAAAATATGTATGACTTTGACCCAGCAATTTCAATAGAAATGCTACTTCTAGGAGTCTGTCCTACAGAAATACTAGCTTAATTACATCAAAAGTATACGTCCAGCGACACTCACTGCAGTGTTGTTTAATAGCCAAAAAGTGGCAGAGAACTCTCAATAGGAAAATAGTTGAATCGATGATAGGATTTTCATCAAAGGAAATTCATATAGCAATTAAAAAGAAAGTATATTCATATGTACTGACTTTGAAAAATGTTGATTAAGTAAAACAAAAAGCACATTGCAAAATCATATTCATAACCTGATTCTATTTTTATTTAAAAAAAAACAAAAAGTATATTCCTATAAGCATAGGATAAAGTCTGGAAGAATGTAAAATGATCTCTACAGAGCAGGGGACTGAAGAGGCAGGAGAGAATGAAAGAAAGAGTTCACTTGTCATTTCACATCAATTAAAAAATTAAAAGTGAGATTATGAGTGATTTTGGCTTATGCTTTTTTATATTTGACACCTTTTCTGTTAGAGATATGCATTACTTTTGTGTTCATGCAAACTTGAAAAGATAATTCTTAAAGGGTGGGTTAAAATATAAGAGACTAGAGTCAGGAAGATAACTTGGAAGACCTTAGGACCCATGGAAGGATGGCAAGGAACTAGCCCAGGGCAAAGACAAAGAGACTGAGAAGGGACGGAGGTCTAACTCTGGGAAGTGGACTCTAGTAGGGGGCTGGGTCTGGCTCCCAGATGAGGTCTAATCTGAGGCTACATCCCAATTTCCAGAGCTCTTTGCCAGAGTCTTCAAAAAAGCCCCAAGAGAGGTACAACCATCCTCCCACACGGGCCCCACACTGAGACCCTCGGGACTGGGACTTGGGCATGGGCACACCCAGAGCATTCTTAGAACAGATAACAAAACCCAGGTTGCCTGCCTGGTTCCTATGTAGGCAGCCATTTCAGTTTTGACTTCCTACTTACTTATTTCCACATGATACCAGATGAGAGCAACATCATCTTTGCCTCAGGCCCCTTGGGCTGTTCTTTCTCTCTAGCTGGATGACCTGAAGGTTATACACCATTACATCAGCCTCCTCCTCAGGGACTGGCAAGCAGCTCTCAGGCTGTCTCCAAGGAAGCCAGCTTTCCTTCCTTCACTCCTCTTGATTTGTACTAAATTCTGGGTTCCTGTTTACTCAGTCATGCTCATAAACATGAGACTTAACCCACCTGCAGTCTTCTCTGAATCCAGCATCATTGCCCTAACAGCCACCATGAACATAGTTGTTTGTGGTCGAGGCACGTCTCACTTTTGAGTTATTTCAGGCCTCTGGGCATACTTTCCAATATGCAAAACTGACTGCTCGACACAGAGGAAGCAGTGTCACAAGACAGACACTAATTTCATGTGGGGCACCTCTTTGAAGGGCCTGTTCACTTTTCATTTGTTTACTCAGAAACAGATGTTTAAACATCTGCTTAAATATTGAGTAGTCTTGTCACAGATTGGACCTTTAGTTTTCGCAGCATAACTAGGAGGGCTTGTGTTTACCAAAGTAGAGGCAAGTTGTTAAAAAAGGGAAATTGGTCAAATATTTTTCATAGCATTTCTATAAGAGCACGTACAATGTTAGGAAAACTTTACATGTGTTTTATAAGAAATATCTTTGGTTTTTGAAGCTTTAAAACTCATTAGTATACTATTACCTTGAATTTTTTTTTTCATTTTATGCATATATTATATAGAGTACTACACTTAAAACTTTAATGGAAAACAATTTTGAATAAAATTTAAAATATATCTCAGAGCTGAACTGAAATGGTAAAGAAGATATGTTCAAGATGTTGTCCCTTTTTCTTCTCCAGTACAAGATTGGGCAACTTTTTTAATTTTAAAATTATTACATGCTCACATCAACATCTCCAAGGTGCTGCTTATTGACCGATGAACAGTCTTGCTGCTTTGCTTCCATAATGCAATAGAAGAACATTTGGCTTACACAATTAAGGTAATCTCATTACATCACAGACCTAATGTCTTATTTTGAATTTGAGTGATTTCTGCCTGATGTCACATGGAAGAAAATATAATTTTGCCTGTCTTTCAGAAGCAGGTAATTTTTAGATTTTGTTGCTCAATGGCTTATCTTCAGAAGTAATTTTGGAATTATACCCTGAGACCTGTACCATTTTACAGATGAGATTGTTGATATGATTTACTGGTAGCTTTTTCAAGCAGAAGTATGCGACTGGCTGAAAGTGGAAAATTCAATCAGTTAGTTGTTTGCCCTCCCTGATCTCAATCACTGATTTTAATTGGTATGTCTAGTTGCTTAGGCATCGCGTACAGCAGAGAGCAGTTTGAAAATTAAGAAATTATTCCTAATTCAACCTCTCCGTTACCTTGCTAGGTTAATTTGCTCCAGTTCCCTCTTTCCCTCTCCCCCACAACTCTCTCTCTTTCTCTCTCGCACACGTGCATATACACACAATGAAATAACAAATTTAAATCCATTTTTGAGAAAAATAAAAAGCAATCATAAAGTATTATTAGAACACTCTGTTTTTTTAAGTAATATGCCAAGAGTGATGGTTAACTGGTACCTTGAGGGACGACCTCCACAATGACAATGTTTTATTGCCCTTTCGTGCAGATGTTCGGTGACCATGAGTCCTAGTTCAGCTTTTCAGCACTCACATAAGATAGTCACTAGTTTCAGTTGATTTGAAAGCCTACCGATCTTCCCATGTCCTACCAAAAATCTTAACCCCAAGGACCTTGCTGCTCATTCATTTCCAAAAACCCCCATTAGAGGAACAAAATTAATAAATGTGAATGTATAATATTAAAAACTCAGTCTAAAGGGTTAATATTAGTATATATATGAATGTCTAATATTAATAGGCATGCAATTGCCTGAAGGATATGCTGTTTATCTCTCTTAGATTCTGTAAGCCTCACCACTGGGGCAAGCCAGGCTGTGAGAGAGCTGTATCTTGTGCCTGGGCCTTGTTCTGATTGTTTTACACTTGGGTGTTAGGACATCAGCTCTCTAGATCTAATGTTCTGTGATACTGCAAAACTTGAAGTGTTTGGGCAACTTGGACTTCTGCCTGTATTCACCAGCTTGCCTTAAACAGATTCTGAGCAACTATGTTCAGGACTGATTGCCTATGTTCTTTTTGTTTTATATTTTCTAGCTTCCCTTGTAATCGGCATTGCCAGGTCTAGTGAGGGACACCTGTCTATTAGTAAACCTGCCAAGCTTGTCCCTGTGAGCAGTGTGGAGGTGATGAGTAACAAGCCAGAAAACAAACAAGTGAGAAAGAAATTTGTTTTTTTAGTGCTCACTTGAAAATGTGATTTTTCCTGAAAAACTATATTTTTTCCTACTATGTCTTAAGAGAAATTACCTATATTTTTTCATATTGTGTGCCTGATTTGGAGAGGGGAAACAAAAAGCAAATCATGGTGGTCTAAGTAGGTCAGATTATGCCTTTGATATAAAATAGTTAAGTAAGTGCCTACATTTTACTTTTGTTAAGTCTATACAACAATTGTCTTCATCATGAGTCAAACTCCAGTTGGTGATCAGGAGATATTTTGTTTGTGAAAGTAGCATCCATGACCAAATTTGTTTTATTTTTTGCAATCTTTAGTGAAACTCAGTCTAAAGTTTCACTATCCTAATCCCCAGTAACCCAGTTCATTAACCATGAAATCTAATGGAATTTCATTCTCAGTTAATAACAGAAAACTGTAGATAGTCTACTTGTTTACTAGCTTTTTGTCATCAAGAGGTATAAAGCATGTAGTCTCCCGTTACGTATGCAAAAGGGGGAAATGGTGATGTTTGTGCTTTGTCTGAACAGAATGGTTCCTTCAGCTCATTTTCTAAACCCTTCTGCTAGAACAAGCTGGTTCTTCTGGGAAGACATAACTGCCTACAGCCATATGCACCCATCTGTTCTCTACAAACATGCCTCAGTCTTTTCTACACGTAGCCAGTGAGAGCTAGTGGTACCCACTGCAAGGTGGACAGTCCAGGCAGGTCTCAGCCAGGTAAAGGAGCATTTATAGTTAAATATGTAATTATAAGAAAACCATTACAAAAAAGTGTTTGCCATAAGAAGGTTATTTCTCTGTCTGCTAATGGCTCACAGTCTTCTGCTGCTCTATACTCTAAATGCTCCTCTATAAAGTGGTTTTCTTGATCTTTGTTACACATTGTCAGAATAGCTTGTTTGTCTGCTGTTTGTTTTGTAGAACTAAGGTCACACTTATGTTGGTCTTGAATTCTTTCATCTAGGACATCATCTAACACCATCCTCCCATTTTTGCTTTCTTGCCTCACTTACATTCAACTTCTGATGGTAAAATACACCAGCTCCCAGAGCACACACTACACTACACAGGCAGCATAGAAGAGTTTGTGGGAAGTTTGAAATAGAAGGTAATTGATGTTTCTTCCTTTATAAGAACGGGTTCCAAAACTTTCTTTCCCTTATTATAGCCCTTTTGTCTGTTTCATCTCTGAATCTATGAGAACAATATATAAATTCTAATACTGAGCTATTTTCTAATATTTTATTTTGACCAAAAATTGTAAAGCTTTTATGAAATTCACTATAATGAGGTTTTACGGTGTGGGTAATAAGGACACACAGACCTAAAATAATAAAATCTGAGAGTTGGAAGCAATTCATGCAATTTCCTAATTTAATCCCTTCATTTTTTAGAGGAGGAAACTCAGGCTTAGAGAAGTTATATGGTTTGCCTATGGTTATCCAGCCAGTAAAGAGTTAAAACTGGGAAAAGCACACCTATATGCTACTCTACTCAATGATATGGAATATTGAATTTGTCTATTTACTCATTTATATAAAAATTGTATACTCATATATGTATATATAAACTATAGTGACTTTAAAAAATGTTGGTGATATTCAGTATACATGTTATATTTTAAGGGTTACAGAATTATTCAGATGGCTTTATGTTTTGAATATTTTAAAGGCATGACGAAAGTGTACGTGTATGTGCATGTATGTGAAACTTTGCATAATTTTTAGTAGGTTTAACATTCTCTAAGTCATAAATATATTATTTAGTGTTATAGTAAATAAGAAACCTAAAACTCTATAGTTGGTAAACAGATGCTGGTAAAAACATCAAAGAGATTTATAAAGTATGTTCACTTCATATGACTAAAAGATTGGACTGAATTAGATGAGAATGGATTAGGAAAATTTTGCAAAACAAAACAAAGAAACCTCAATTCACCATTTATTTCCAAAATCAAAATTGCTTTGATTATTACTTGTTTGTATTTTTTTATTTTGTATTTGCTTAAATACTCTTTAGGACATGAACCTGGAATGATTGTTAGAATTCATGGTCTGAATGAAATTAATTTTCAAATTTAGCAGATATATACTTTCCATATCTCCACTCCACTAAATAAATGGAAAGTTAATTTACTGTGGTGGAAGACTTGATGGAAACTGAGTGTAACCCTTATTTCCATATGTTTAGACCATTCCGGAGCTTGACAGGCCTTTTTAAACATGGCCCTTAGCTTGCTCAGCTGCCTTTCCTAGTACTCACCTTTCAGCAGCTTCCCTTCTCCACTTCCTTTTCTGTGCAGTCCCTAAGGTTGCCTCAGCCTCTTTACTTGCCTCTAGCCCCAGAACCTGACCAAGTCTGTGGCAGGCGGACTAATGGCCTTCCAAAGATGTATATGTCCTAATTCCTGAGACATGCAAATATGTTACTTTGTATGGTAAAAGAGATGTAGCAGATGTGACTAAGGTAAAGATTTTGAGATGGGGAGGTAATTATAGACTATCTAGGTAAGCATAATGTAATTACAGATAATTTTTATAAGAAAGATTTTTTTAGAGGAGGATCAAAGTCAGAAAAAGACGTGATGACAGAACCAGAGGTTAAAGTGATGTTGTTTGCAAATGAAGGAATAGGCCAAAAGCCAAGGAATGTTGATGGCTTCTAGAAGCTGGAAAAGGGAAGGAAACAGATGCTCCCCTGAAGCCTCCAAGAGGATCTGGTCCTGACAACACCTTGATTTTAGAATTCTGACTTCTAGAACTATAAGAAAATAAATGTTTTTTATTTTAAAGCCACTAATTTGATAATTTGTTACAGCAGCAATAGGAAACTATTATTATCATACATATGTCTTAATCTTCACTTCTAATAAAGACACAAGTCATATTGAGTTAAGGCCTACCCTAATGACTTCATTTGACCTTATTACCTCTTTAAAGACCCTGTCTTCAAATACAGCCACTTTCCAAGGTATTGAGGTTTGTACTTCAATATATAAATTTTGAGGGACCATGATTCAGCCCATAACTATGGGTCATAAATGATATGCAAATAAATAAATTGCTTTGGAAAAAATTCAAAGAAATGTGAGACACTCCAGATATGCAAATAGTAGAATTCACTTAAAAATCAATGGAACAGTAAGAAACTTCTCACCACGTATGTTTACTTTAAGACTGAACTCATCCCTCACAGAGAACACAAAGACAAAATGGGGCCATTCTGATGAAGTGGTATGGAAATGCTAAATAAAATGATAGGACATATTTCTGTTTTTTCATGAAAAGCACTCAAGAGTCAAGAAGTCTTTTGGTGTAGTTCCTCAATTTCATTCCCAGGCAACACACAAAGCCAGCAGCTAACAATTCTTCTGATAAATCTTCCCTTTGGAAGTAAGCAAATTTGCTGCAATGAACTTTGCTGCGCTCTTAGGAATGCTCATGTTGAGGCTTACATGCATTACTGAGTCTTAAACAAAAACAAGCAAACAAACAAAAACAAAAACAAGCAAACAAACAAAAACAAAAAACCCACAACACAACATTTAGAAAACTTATTGTTGTCATAAGAGAACCTATTCCAATAGAAAAAAGGATGAAATACTTTACATGTCAGGTGAGCATAATATGCTATGTTCCTTGGGGTCCTAACTGATATATTCTTGAAGAAAAGTCCATACCAAAGTTAAGGTCTAGTCAACTTGAGTCAAGATGCAATCCTGTTATGAAAGTAGACAGTGTTCACTGAAATCCTTTCATTGCCTTCATGAGGATGAAAATGCTCAAGTTGGTGGGAACTCAGCGGAGCTGGTAATTGAATCAACTTAATCTGGCCTATCATTATTCTAACACTAAAAATGGAAATATGTGGACATGGGGCAGGGAAAGTCCCGAGTAAGGAAGATAAGATGTATACACAAGATAACTTACTTGTTAGAAGGCAATAATATTTAGTGAAATAACTTGTAGAGAGTCTTGAATTTCCAGACTTTTAGGCTATTCATTTGCTTGCATAAGTATTTGCTAATTTTGTACCCTATACAGTTCTCACTGTCTTCTCTTATTTCAGACATGTGCTACTAGAGGATTTCAAAAAATACTTTAGTTTTAAAATTTTGAATAATAATACTAGTGGGGCAAAATGAGTGTTTTCATGCAAAGGAATAAAATGGGAGAGTGGGAGAATGCTTAGTAGTGATAGTTAAAATGCTGTTTTTTTCTCATATAGAACTGTTTCAATTGTAGAGTAATTTAATTCAATTGTCTAAAGAGTGTTTATTTGCTAGCAACATGTAAATTTATTTAATGATAGTGTACAATTTTTAGTAAGAGTTTCTGAAAGTTTTCTAAGAATGTTGTTTCATTTGAAATCACATTGTTTTCCAGATAGAGACTGTTGGGTTTTAACAAAAAACCCATAGCTAATTATGGGTAGGAAATAAGTGTTCCATATAACTATTCTCATTGATGGTGTTGGTTTTTATCTTAGATCCAGTATGACAATGTGCTTCTTAGCAATATACCTTGTAGTCAAGGAGATGTTGTCATACACTTAGAAGAAGGCATGTAAATGGATATGTAGGGCTGTCCTTAAGGTACTGAGAAGGTACTTGCAGAAAAGAAGTAATTATCCTCTATTTTACTTAAATTCGAAACAATTTTTTTTGAACCAAACCTGTCTATGCTCTATTCCTAGTACCTCTTTTAAAATTTTCTGAACTTCACTGCTTTCTAAAACTGCAGCATCTTGCCTTTCTTGACCATCTGTGGATTGTTTGTTCTTTGTTAGACTTCCCTTCATACCTTTAGCATATCGGCACCTTCTTAGGATTCTCTTCCCAGGATCATAGAAAGTACTTGCTTTGCAATGAGAGGGTCATTGTTTCAGGTACTGCTCTTATTGTTTCTAATGAAATGATTCTCTTTATTTCCAAAATATATTGATAGGTCCAAATCTATTAAAAAATCAAACAGTAAAACTTGTTAATGCAACTCTGGGGTATACCGAAGTCCACAGGCTATAAGGGGCCAATGTGTATAGAAATTTTTATTAATTTTGATAGATGCTATTATATCTTTAAAAATGAAATTTTGTTCTTGAATAAAATTAAATTTGCCTAGATTTTCTTAACAATTTGGCTGTAATATATGCTATTGGAATACGTATTTTGTCACCAGCTTTCACAAGAATAGAGTAGGTACAGATTTAAAGCAAAAGTATATTTATTCCCGTAATCTAAAAATCAAATATAGTATATTGTAAAATGTTTGAGGAACTAGGTCTCACCTGACTCATGTGTAAGTGGCTAAGCAGCTGAAAGACCAAACTATATAACGTCAAATAAAATGTAAACATTCATCTCTAAATAATATCACTGAGCAGGTCAACAGTCTTCTGCAATTCAGAATTTTTCTGGTCAATGAAAAAAAGTTTAAAATGAAATAAATTGCATTTATTATTGTACAGATCTTTGGGAAAATGCGTGTCATGCCTGTTTTACTTTACTGTGTAAAGAAAGCATAAATATATCGTGGTGGGTAGTCAGAACTTTTTTGAAAGGGCTTTCACATTGTTAGGTTTTTAGAATAGAAAAGTACCTGTTGGCAGTAACAAAAACTAAGAGCTGCCTTAGCAGTAGATAATTTTTTCATAGTTGGCTACATTTTGGTTGTAAGAATGAAGAAATCTCTATCAGAATTTTATATTAATTTATATGTCAATAATGCCTATCTCTCATAAAGGCAACATGGAAATTATTCTTTTAAAATTTATCATGCTTTCCAATTCAAAAAACTCCTATAGCTAAAATGTCATTGAGATCTGAAATATCAAATTCTTACATTTTCTGATTTGTCTGATTTGCCTAGTGCTCTCTGAACCTTGGCAGATTTCAGCACTTAAGTCAAGTTGATAACTTCCTTGTACTTCTGATTCTAATCCTGTTAATTTAAATTTCATTATGAAAATGAAAAAATTTTCAGTAGACTTATGCAAATCATTCTCATTTATTGTTTTGTGTAATTTTATTAAAAGTAAAATTTAAAAAAAATTGAACTAAGCATTTTCTGGGATAGTCATAAATTATGGGAGTGATAATTTTTCCTAAAGTGTGCTCTTTATTAATTTTATTTTTGACAGTTTTCATCACCATATCTATAGCACCACATTCTTTCCTTACATTTCAAAGCAAAATTTTAAAACTAGTTAAGGAATACAATGGAGAATAATGTTTAGTAATCTATCATTATTCATCATAGAAGCTCAAATGGTTGAAAAATAGTTTTTAAAGCATTAATGATTTCGTTGGTGGCAAGTTATGATTAAAGTCTCCAAATTTTGTTTTAAATTTTGTACTTTAAGTTAACATATGTTTACCAAGGAAGTTCAGTTTTTTGTTTCAAAGTATATTATGGTTTTCTAATGCAAATTTTATTGCACATTTTTTATTCATTTTCTAGTGTCATTAGCTTCTTTTTAACTTTCTGATAAAATTCACTTACATATGTTACTTTAAGAATGTTTTTCCACACTACATTTCTCTTCTATGTTGTCTAATACCAGCCATACCATTTTTCTCCCCTTCATTCTATTCATGCCTCCTCTTATTTACTCTGACCCTCTGGCTTAGAGCTCCCAAACATGTCTGTGTTTGTAGCAGCCTTTTGCAATAGTAGCAGGCCTTCTACCGATTCATTAGATTTATTGGGCACCTATTATGTGCCAACCAGCATGCTAGATTTGGGAGAAAAGATAACAATAGTCCCTATGAGTTCTTTGAAGTTTGAGGTTAGGTCTTCTTCATCCTGAGAGCCCAAGTGCTTGACACACACCTGACCCATAGCAGACCTTTCAAAAATTGTTACTAAAAATATTCCCAGAAGCCCATCTGCCCGGTGAAGTGCCCCATCTGTTTTGATTCTTTCCTTACTTCCAATAATGTTTATTCAAATTCTTGGAATGATTCCATGTACCAATCAGTAAAATATGGGGGAGCAAATGTTGTTATTAGATTTTCAAATGAAATTCACTACTATGGCAACAAATTGCCTGAGTACAAGGAACACACACTGTGCAAACATTGCTGCAAGGACTTCATTGCTGTATCCAGCCAGGTTGTAATGCAGCATTTGGTTGACTTGTTGACTTTCTGGTTAGGATGTCTGCTGTAGACAAAGCAGTCTGTGCTAGTTTCATGAGGCTGCACCTAAAATGGCCTTTTGTTTTGTGATCCAGGGACCTGAAAGTTGAATAGTAAAAAATGTAAAATGAAATTAGGTTGCATATTTAAAAAAAAACATAATTATTTGGATTCATATGGCAAATGAGAATAACATACAGTAAAATATATAAAATCATTGTGAAATTAAATTAATCTGATTTTTATTTCTGAATAAAATAATGCACAAATATTTTAAAATATCAGAAATGCTTACCAAAAAATCATAGTTATGATTTTTTTCCTGATCCCTCGTCTGTGGATCATCAAAGTGAAATTGAACTGATATGACATGTTTACATTCAGTTATGCAATTATTCACTTCCTGACCTTGCAAACTTAGCTTAATATATTTTTTGGTCAGACTAGTTTATAGAACTCAGAAAACTCCTATTGAATTTATATTTGAAAGTTAATTTGTGTATTGTATGGCATTAGGTCACATGTCCTTCTGAAATTTCTGAAATCTCATTCTTTGTTTTGCCCAACTTCCTTGTGAAGAATGGATATCCAAGCTGACTCATTTTAATAGCCTTTATTTTATTTCCAGGTAATGTATGATTTAATATAATCTTCATGCTTTGTGGAATTTTGCCTTTTGCAAGCTTAGTTAGACTTGCTCAGTGCCATTTCCTTCCTCCCATTTGTTTTCTTTGTGAGGAAATTAACCCTTTTAGGAGCAAAAGAGTTGATAAAATGTAACTCTCACAGTCAAGTTTGTTTTAACTCCTTTACTAGAAGAGAGTCTGAAAAGAATCTTCAGTGTCAGACTCAAGAGCCTAAGAAAGGAAACGAAGAAAAGGAGAATCTAAAAGTCCAAAGAACAGAGACTTGAACTCGAAATTAAAAATATATACCTATATATACATTCTCATTATATTTAGTATAATTTTCACTAGAATTTATGATTCTTAGGACTGCATGTAAATTTGAAATATTATTTTGTTTATTTGGACTTCATTGAAAAGAATTTTTCTCAACCAACTTCTCGTTAAAATGATGTAGAAATAAACCCACTACACAATTACATCTCCAGAAATGCCATTCACTTTTCTAAAAGAACATCAATCTACTTAGAAGTATGAGCTCAACATTTTTATGCATGTGTTTACATAGGTCCTTTCTTTCTATGGGCAGCATGACGTAGTGGAAAGAATATGAGATTCTGGAACTAGAAGAACTGGGCATGAGTCCCAGACTCTGCACTACCAGCTGTGTGACCTTGAGTAAGTCACTCAGTCCATCTGAGGCTTGTTTTTCTTACCTGTCAAATGAAAAATAAAGATACCAACCTTTCAGGTTGGGTATGCAGATTAAATGGGTAATATATACAAGTGCTTTGTAAATTGTAACGCATCATGCAAAGGATTGTTATTTTACTTTAGATTAACTCAAATATTGCTCAAACAAAATGAATGACTGCTAATGCCCATAGTTGCTCTGGTTCTATTTAGAAGATTTCTTTGGAGAAAACTTTTAATTAGCAAACTAAACAGGTTTAGAATCTTTTAAAAAACAATAATTATATATTTGAATCATTCGGTTAGGATGAAAATATAAAAACCCTTTAAGGGAACGTCCTTGAAGCTGAATCATTTTAATCTAACCACAAGTTTGGTCCTAGCTCTACATTCTGGAACCAATTCTGTGCTTTAGAGAACCCCCTTTAAGCTCTAGATCGTATAAGTGAGAAAAATGTATAGGTTAGAGCACATGCACATGGGAAAACCTTACTCATTAGACATCGTGAGCTCCATGCCAATGGTCTACTCTACTTTAAGGGTCCATGAAAATGTTTTAATTTCTTTAGAAAATGGAAGAAAAAATAAACTTTTAGGTCAAAGTAAATGTTTTAGTGTTTAGTATTAGTATAGTCATCTTTATGCCAATGAGTCATAAATATAACCTTTAATATTTGTTGCAGCCCTGGGTAACTGAAGATGAATTCTTTGAGTTTTCAGTTATCTGCAGTTCCAGGCACACCAGGGCCCTATTCCAGCACTGGTGATATTTCCAAGAACCACAGATGCAGAGTAATTAGTTCTAACTTGAGAAATAGGGAAAGTTTTGCACAGTTTATATTTAAATCAATACTTTAAGGGTAAATATGCTTTGTATTAGTAGAGAGGTTAGCAAGAGCATTTCTGAGAGAAAAAGCATGAACCAAGGGATGGGTCTTTGGAGAAAGTATTGTACTTGGCAGTGGTCAAACTGACAATGGCCTCTTCAGTATAAAGTAATGGGGAAAAAGTCTGTTACTTATATTGCTAACTCTTATTCGAGGAGTTTTTGTTCATTATCTTGCATCAAAATATTTTAGAACTAAACCTACAAATTGCATGAGCATCTGCAGAAATAAATATGAGTAAGCAGTAGGTTGTTCAAAGACCTAATAAGCTTAGATAGAATTTATAGGGATATTGTGTGAAGAATAAGGCAAAGTATCTTATGTAACAGTTATTCTCTGACTGGAAGCAACAGAAACTTATTCTAGCTAACTCAGACAAGAGGAAAGAAGAAAGGAAGCCAGTCCTGCTAACATATATGATATTCTTTTTGTAGTCAGGTTGGTTTTCTCCTTTCCCAACAGCTGAATCAAGTAACCTCCATCTAGAGGTTTAATTTAACCCCACAGACCATTGGGCCAACACCATTTTTTTTAGGGCCTCTAGGTGAATACTAAGGTTATCTAGCACCGAATATGCAAGCATCTGATCTGTGCTGTTTTTAGTAAAACTTGTGCCTTGCTACAAGATTGATATGGATTATGTAGTTAAAGTCTATAAACTGTACACTATTTCGTTCCTAAAAACGAGCTCCCACATTATAGTCTAGGTCTGTGGTCTTCTGTCCTCTTATCAGTCCCTCTCTGTTCCTTATCTACCACAACTCTGCTCCTCATTTCCAAGGACAAATGAGCAGGGCTGATAATCATGCCTTATATAATGCATTTTACATTTTATCTTTTCTGATGTATTGAGGCATCTTTCTGCCAGCGCATGGCATCTGCTCTGACTAGTTGATGCCTGTATGTGCTAGTGGTTAGGTATGTTCCGTGTTGTCCCTGCCTGCAATCAACATTCAATTTGATATCTGATAGCATCATTGGAATCTCAGTATGAAGATAATAAATGTAGATCTTTTGCATGGTAAAATATTAGCTCTTCTCTTCCTTTAAGGATCAGTCTAGAATTATTTGTTCACCGAAAATATTGTTTTCAGAATTGAACTGTTTCTATCATTTAAAAGCCCAGCGATGCATGATTCTAATCAGAACTGTTCAGTATATGCATGCTAAATATGCTCAGAGACCAGATATTAGGGACAAAAGATAAATGACCATGGACTGTGACTGCGAGGAACTCACTACGTAGAACTTTCATTTCTGGGTTTGCTATTTATTTACTTTATTCAGAACTATTTCATTTTACATTTTTAAAGTTTGAAATCATGGTAGATTTTTTATTGACTTTGAAATGTAGGTGATTAATTAGATTTAGAAATATATTTTGTATCACAGTGTGCTTAAAAGGTAATTGGATAGACTCTCAGAAAAATCCTCCCAATCTCTTGAGTGCTCATTTATCCATCCATCCATCCATCCATCCATCCATCTAGTCATCTGATATCTTGTATTCATCCATTTACCAAGAAGTGTGCTTGCAAATAGAAAAAGGCTCCTGAGAAGTTTATGGACTAGTGTAGAAGTAAATATACAAATTAACGATTACAATGCCAGTGTGGAGATAAACTCACACGTGGAGAAACTCACACAAATTCTAAGGAGTATGGTGAGAATAATCCTAAAATCTGGAGGATCATAGATCTAAATTTGAATTCTGGCTCTACTTTTATTAAAGCTATGGCTTTGAGTGAGTTATTTAACATCTCTATACCTCATCCTTCTCATCTGTTAGATGTGTATAATGTCACATAATAGATGCCCATCATGTTAGCTACCTTCTCTCTATCTCCCCACCTTCCCTCTCACTCATCTCTGAACTTTATTTTCTTTATCTCAAAAAAGAAAGGCTTTAATTCGACCTCTAAGTTCTTTAAAGATATAAATTCTGTGATTTAGGAATGATCCCCTAATCTTGAAAGAAATACATTCATTACTTATGGTCAAATATTCAGTGTGTTTTGTAGATATGGTAAAGATTTATGAATACCATTGCTTAGTCTCCAACAAACCCCACTCTCACCTTCACTACTTAGCACATCTTGTTCCTCTTGCCTACAGATCTCTTTCCCCCATGCTTAGCTGGCTAACTCTTGCTCCTCCTCCAGGTCTTACTCTATGTCACATCCTCAAGGATGATCTCCAGGAATCTGATCTATGAATACGCTTGGGAGTCTACTCATCCTATCAAATAACCTTCACACTACAGCAATCCTGCACTTATATATAAACGCTAACATTTGAGATCTCTAATCTTCTAACGCATTTCCCTTTAAGAAAGCCAGTAGTAACAACTTCTCCTCCTACAGGCCCTTCTGGAGGCAGCTTTATGGTTTACTTCAGAGAAAGAGGATCTGTTTAGATTTCATCCTCTCAGTGCAGAATGTAGATACAAATTATTCATGACTAACATGGATAATCATTCACTACATGCCAGGCACTATGCCAGGTACCATTAGATGCATTATTTCATTTATTTCAACACTGTAGGTTGTAAAATAAAACAAAACAAAGCAAAAAAGAGATCCAAACACCAAAAGCTGAAAGTAATAACAACCAAAACACTATTAGCTTAGCAATAGCTTTTCAAAGCGAGAAGCAAACGTGACTTTATATACACACATTAATTCTGAGATGATCCATATGTCAAATGCATTTGAATTAAGGAGTGGCAGAGACAAGTTTGAACTCAGGATTGTCTGACTTCAGAAACAATATTTTTACCACTATTCTCTGCTCTTCAGATTCAGAAAATCAGTTGTCAACTATCAGACTTGTGAAATACTCATGAAAAGATAAAAATGCTATTGAAAATTGTGAAAATATGAAAAAACAAGAAAAAAATTTTTAAAAAATCAAACTTCGAACCACCCATTAAATTCAAACTTTCCAGTAACATTAGATTTAAAAACTTTAAAATAAATGCAGAAAATACAGAATATTGATTATGAAATAAATCACTTTATACGATTTATTTCATTTAATCCTCATAACAATTTTGTAAGGTAATTATATTATTATAATTCATATTAACAAGTGAGAAACTGAGGCATAGAATATGCCCCTGTTCACATACTAATAAAGGAGTTTGTAAGAATTAGAGAGTCCACAAATTGTGGGACTGGTATGAAATTCTACAGTTTTTCAGGTCACAGGAGTGCAGCAGTATTTTTCAAATAATCGAATAAAATCAGTCAAAATAAATGTTTGCTGTCGGGGCAGGTTTTTAACGTGAGGGAATCTGATTTATTGTGGAAATGAGATCTTTCCAGATCTCCTATTTCCTACCTGATCTTAATTTTACCAGCTTCAGTTTGGATAGTCATGTTAATTTTAGGAGCATGACCCCCTAAAAGGCTAAAAGTAACTGTGCATTGTAATCTTTGGTTACTTATCTCCATAGATTAAAAGTTCCTTGCGGTCAGGGGCTATGGTTTTTTTCTGAGTCGTATCCATGTCAGGGATAGCCAAGGGACTCAATAAATCCTCATCAAATGAATGAAACATGTAAGAAATCGAGCACAAGCAATTTTAAATTTAAAGAAAGAAAATGTATATCATGAAGAATGTGGTCTTTTTATCTGGCCACAGCCAGCCTCTATAGGGCCTTTAACAAATTTGAAAAAGTACTCTCCCTGGGTGGGTAAATTAGGAAAAGGCACCTACTGGGCACATGTGCTCTGCCTGACTTGGCCCACCCTCAGAGAGCCTGCTCCGGAGAGTCACGGAGTCCAGCTAGGCAGGTGGAGCTTAGGTTTCCCACCAACTTGCCTCCTCGGTCAGGAACATTTAAGCAGTGTACAAAATGTATAACTGTAGGGAGTGGTCTGGTTTATTTCATCATCTCCTTGATTTTTTGAGGGGGACATAGCAAGTTTCCTTTTGTCTTTCTTAATCAAAAACGTACCAGTCTGCCTAGTATGAAAAGATTAAAATAATTGAATTCTATTGATTTATACCTTATTAAACATGCATGTCAGTCTTTTCAGTTCTCAAGAAGTATGTATTAGGTAGATTAATTCCTTTTCTCCTTATACTGTAAACTATAAATAATTTTTATGGGATCAAAGTTTAGAAATCAAAAATATTGAGCACCAAACCTGGATATTTTAGCATTGGGACTGTGAATTTTCTGCTGATCTTGTGCCATTCTTATTTTGTGTTAGGTGAGCCACTAGAAAAAAATTAGCTAAAGCCAGAGTCTAAAAGACATGAAATCATTTATCCTCTTCCAGATCCTCCCCCCAACACACACACACACACACACACACACACACACACACACACAGGCGCACATACGCAAACATACACACACATATGCACACATAGACACACATGCACATACACAGAGCTTTTTTGTGCTAAATGGGAATTTAGGGGCAACCTGCTTCGCAGCAAGAAACACAGGAATTCTTTTGTCATTAGTGGCTTTCTGGACAGCTCTAATTACTTTGCAAACGATCCTCTTAGTGAGAGTTTCTTGAGAAGAGTTTATTAAAAATGACATGTTAAAACTCCATTTCGTATCACTTAGATACACACTCCAAAAATTAAGGAATTAAAAAACCCAATATTCCTTTCTTGACCAAAGGAAAGGCTAAGTAAACCTTTTCAGCCTTGATTATTGCTTGGCTATTGCATGCCTTTTAAAAGTGATATTTGTATTTTATTTTAATAAGGACCACAGAATCATGTTCAATTTTAAAC
This sequence comes from Eidolon dupreanum, assembly GCA_028627145.1. Taxonomy (NCBI): domain Eukaryota; kingdom Metazoa; phylum Chordata; class Mammalia; order Chiroptera; family Pteropodidae; genus Eidolon; species Eidolon dupreanum. The sequence continues at coordinate 19,156,601 of CM053508.1, forward strand.
ATTTTGGTGGGGCAGAGAATGTTTCAGTTCAGTTTTCAAGTCTTCACATTAGAACGTTGATTTCATGTCACTCAATGCATTTAAAAATATGATCTCTGTGGATGGATATCAGTATCTGTTGTTGTTCCCTTTAATCCTCATCTTCTCATTTATATGGAAGTTTTTCATTCCATATAAGCCGGTGACAAGGTGGCAAAAATTCGATGATGAAGAGAGAGGACTTGGACCTTCAGTAGCTCTGAGGGTGATTCACTCTGGTGTGTGGGTGGTATCTGTGGATAGAAGCAGGCTCTACTCTCTCTATCAGTAAACAAGGGCAGAGACAACTCAGGTGAACTCTTCTGAATTTCAGTGAAGTGCATAGCTCAGTGTTTGGAAGAAAAGTTAATACTAGTGTTAGGATTTCTAATTCCTACCAATATCGGCTTCACCCTGCTTTGTTAGAAACAATAATTTGGAGCGTCTTTAAGATGATGTGGTTTCCTGATATCAAGGCTCTTTCTTTTCTGGTTCGTGTTGGTTTTACCATTAGTTTTTCTGTTAAGAAGATGCAAACCCTGGTTTGGCCTTGAGGTGAGCTAGCAGATTTAGAGAACGAGAGTGTTTAGAGCATCTGGAAAATAGTACTGAGTGGTAATTAAAGGGTGAGGGCTTTAGAGATGTGGCTTTGAGTCCCATCTTTGTATTTTAGGGTATGAGCTTTGGCAAGTTGTTGAACCTCGCAAAGGCTTTGTTTTTTTCTTTTGTAGCAGCCCCCATCTCAAATGGTAGTTGTAAGGGTTAACCAAGATAATGCAGCCAAAGCATTTAGCATAATATCTGGCACATGCTCAGGGCTTGGTAAGTGACACCTTTTTCTATTGTTGATATGTGATCCTGGAGAATCTTTTTTGGTCTGAAATTCCCTTCTCAAAGGTTGAATTACAAGTCTTAGGAATAGCTGAAATAAAATAAAACTTTGGAGACTTATGAATTTGTGCCAAAAGAGAATATATTGCCAAGAGTAGCTACCAAATCATCCTAAATTGTTCCCATAAAATCAGTCTTAATATGTCCAAAATTGTTTCCAGTAAACTTGACTAGAAGTATACTATAAATAAAAACAATAATGATAATGCTTATAAAATTAATAATGATAATGGTTTCTATTTGTTCTACTTGCAAGGCACTTTAAATATATAATTTTAAGTACCTATAACAGTGATACAAGTTAGGTATGAGTTTTCATATTTTATAGATAAAGAAGAGGATCAGAGAGATTAAGAAACACCTCAAAGGCTTCACAACTAGTAATTTGTCCTTCCAGTTATAGGCAGTGAAAATCAACTGGTGGTTTGGTCTCCTTAGTGAACACCAAATATTGTGCTGCCAGTTTCATAGTCTCTGAGGGAATCCTACATTCTCTTCTGTGCTAGAGTCCAGAATCCCTTTGGCTGATTAAATTATTTCCATTGATATGAATTTCAATTCAATCCAATAGCAACAAGGCACTGTTTTAACAAAAGATATGCTGCTATTAGGCGTTTTTCTAAGAAGCAATTTTTTTGTAAATTTTCAGTCAGATGAATCTGAGGATAATGCTATTAACATCTGTCCAGCCTATGGTAGAGGAAATTCTGGGGAATAGTTTTGCTTCTAGTGGATCTTATCATGAGATTTACAAAATGATTTTAAAAAAAGAATCAATACAGTGTTAGGAGAACATTTCACAGTGTTAGGACAGATAAAAGATGAATAAGACATAGATAACTAGGAGGAAGAGACAGAGCTAATGATAAGGTTAGAGGAACCAGGAGAGATCAATGTGTATAATACTGTAGGGGCAACAAGTGGGGAATGGTTAGGTCTACTTATGGGAATTCAGGAAATTCTTCAAATTTTTTTAAATTGGATGGTGAGTATGTGCTTCTAAATGATGGAGGAGAGGAAGGGAGTGTGCAGGGGAGCTGAAGCTCATAAGACAAAATTAAATGTCAGAGAACTTGGAAATAAGTCAATAGAATTTATCCAAGAGGGACACAAAACAGAAACAAAATGGTAGACCTATATCTGACCATCAGCAATTACATTGAATGTTAATGAACTAAACCAGTGCTGTTTAATGTGGCTGCTACTGCCACATGTAGCTATTTAAATTTAAATTTATTAAAATTAAATATAATCAGAAATTCATTTTCTTAACTACGCTAGCTACATTTCAAGTGCTCAGTAGCTACATGTGGATAGTGGCTACCATACTGGATAGTGTAGATGTAAAACATTTCCATCATCACAGAAAGTTCTACTAGACAATATTAGAAAGAGATAGTCAAATTGAATTTTTTTTAAAAAAAGCAAGACCCAATTATGTATCATATACAAGAGATACACTTTAAACATAAAAATATGAAAGATATACCATATACATGTCAGATAACACAGACTTTAAGACAAAGAATATTATTAGAGGTAAATAGAAATATTTCATAATGATAAATGAATCAATTCAGAAGGAAGCTATAACAATTATATGTTTATACACCTATGTGCTTTTTCCTGACACCAACTAATTTTCCAATACTCTAACAACAGCCCAGTGTGCTACAGTTCAATTCAATTCAATTCAAATCTGACACTAACTACTCACACTCAGTGTAGATCCCGCAAGTTAAGGGCTGAGTTCCACGAGAGTGCCCAGTGAGACACCAGCCAGCCACAAATGGGGTCCCCAAGAAACCTACGCCCCTTCCAGACTGACTAAAAATTTTTGAGTTTCCACAGTCCTCCCTCAGAATCAATAATTCACTAAAATGAATCACAAAACTCAGGAAAGCACTTTGCTTACAACTATTGGTTTATTATAAAGACTACAACTTAGGAACAGGCAAATGGAAGCAATGTGTAGGGCAATGTATAGGGGGAAGTGGTGCAGAGCTTCCATGCCCTTTCCAGATACACTCCCCCTTCATCCCCCCTCAGCCCCCCCCCCCACCAGCACAATGATGTGTTCACCAGCCCAGAAGCTCTCTAAACCTGGCCTTTTAGGAGTTTTAATGAATGTTTTGTTATGTAGGTACGATTGATTAAATCATTGGCAATTGGTGATTGACCCGTCTCCAGCTCCTCATGCCACCCCTCCCCCCTCAAGGTCTAACTCTAACTACTTGGTTGGTTTTTCTTGCTAGCTAGGGCCCTCCTATGCGTCATCTCATAAACATAAATTCCAGGGATTTTAGAAGCTCTGGGCCAGGAATTGGGGACAAAGGTGAAATATTTATTATTTTTTATACCACAATGGCTAGTAACAGAACATCCAAATAAATGAAGCAGAGTTAACTGAACGAAAGGGAGAAATAGTTCCATAGTCAATTTAGAGATTTTAATACTCCATTCTCACTAACTGATGAAAAAAATCTAAACAAAGGAATCAGTAAGGACATAGAAAATGTGAACACTATCAACAATCATAATATAGTTGGTACTTATAGAACAATACACCCAACAACTGCAATATACATATTTAAAAAAATGTATATGGTACACTGCACTAAGCTATAAAATAAGCTTTAATAAATTTGAAAGAATTAAAATTTGACAGAGTATATTTTCTAACCAGAACAATTTAATTAGGAATTGAGGGGAAGCAAAGTTTATCACCCCAATATATACTTAAAAAAAAAATTTGATTATTTTAAGCTGGTTATTTTTAAGAAATGAAAGCCCTGGAAAAAGCCTTTGACCTTCCTTCTAACTGCCTAAAATAATTTAGGAGTGATAGACAGGGAGGAACTACCAAAGCCCATTTGATCAAAGTCCTCTGTGTCCCATTGTTAAGGATGACCCAGCAAACATTTATTCACCAAACATTTGCTTTTCCATCTCCATTTGAAATTGCCTTCCTTCCCTTTGAAGTTCCAAACAACAAACCTCCTCCTGCCCTCTTGTCCTTTGCTCAGGATGGCATATCAGCCTTAACTGCCCAGTCTGTGCTTGGTTTCCATATTCTCAGGGAACCCCCGTATGTACATTCATAATTTGGTCATATTCTCCTATTAATCTGTCTCATGTTAATTTGATAATAGACCAATCAGAAGAACTTAGAAAGGTAGAAGGAATAGTATTTTTCCTCCCCCACGAACTGACAACAATGATATATTTAAGAAAATCCCAAATTTTGGAAATTAACCAACAGACTTCTAAATAACCTATGAATCAAATAAATAATAAGGAAAATTATTAAAAAATTCAAATCGAATGACAAAATGACATATCGAAATTTGTGAGCTACAGCAAAAGCAGAACCTAGAAATTTAAATCTTTACATGCTTGTATTAGAAAAGAACGATCTAAAATCAATGATCTAAATTTCCATCTTAAGAAGGTTGAAAATGAAAAGCAAAGTTAAATGAAAATAAATAGAAAGAAATAATAAAGACAAGAGCAGAAATCAATGAAATTGGAAAAAAAAAAAAGATCGATTTAACAAAGCCAGAGTCAGAGGGAAAGAAGCTGAGTGAGCTGGGGGGTGTCAACCACGAGGAGGACTTCTCTGAAGGGAGAGAATGCCCCACAATGTCATCAAGGCTTTGTAGGAAACACCCAGTCATGCTAGGGTTCTTGTCCGCACTGTCGTTCTGCCTATGAACAAGTTGTGTTGTGAGGCACGTATTTTTTAATAGCATTTTAGAATTTAAAATATTAGCATAATTCAGTGTCGTTCAAATTAAAGGCAGTGCCTTCCACTTTTCTATGCTTCTAATTTCTCTCTTTGTCATTCGGCACTGTTGACAAGAACCTCTACTAGATTTCTCACTGCCATTAACCTTTGCTGGTTTAGAGCAATACACAAACCGATGTAGATTGCATTCAAAATTTAGTGCCTTTAGGGCTAGGTTTCGTCTTAGTAAAGGGTCTCCAGGGGAACACCATCTAGAAGAGTTTAATATACTGTAGAAATTTGAAAATGCCATGCACATTTGTAAGAATTAGATTACAATATGCTCTAGAGGAAATGGCAATTTGATCAATGAATTTTTGGTCAGTTTCTATTTGAATTTGAGCTCCAAATATCAAACGGTTTTTCTTAAGTGGCATTCATAAGACAATAAAAGGTTAAATAGGTTATGCACAAGCAATTGCATTTTATTCCTATGCCATTTGACCATAACATTCTTTTTCTCCACTGTGCCTTTTCTGTCTTTTTTTTTTCATGGAAGTAATATAGGAAAAAAAAATATTTTTTAAATGAGATTTGTGACCTCTAATGGAAACTAAAAAAATACAGGAGAAATTTGTTATATAGCAAGTGGTAATGTATATAGCCTTGGCTATGCCAGAAATCAAATATTTTCTGAAACATAACTACATTCAATAAAAACCCTCATCTAAGATGATTTTTGTTCAGTCCACAAATGCCAGCATTATATAAAGGCTCCACTTTGTAGGAGGTGGGATAGGAGAGCAGAAAGAACATGGCTTTGAGTCCAACAGACCTAGTTTTAGATACTAGCTGTGCCACCTAGTATTTCTGTAATCTTGTTTATGTCCCTTAAAACAGCGGTCTCCAACCCTTTTTGGCACCAGGGATCTGTGCTCCTATGAGAATCTAATGCTTGATGATCTGAGTTGGAGCCCTGGAGGTGATGCTAGCTCGAGGGAGCGGCTGCAAATACAGATGAAGCCTTACTGGCTTGCATGCTGCTCACCTCCTGTTGTGCAGCCCAGTTCCTAACAGGCCACAGATCAGTACCTGGTCTTCTGCCCTATGGTTGGGGACCCCTTGCCTTACAGGATTTGAATATCAATATTCCTACTTTACAAAGTTGCAGTGTGCTTTAGAGGAGATAATGTATGTAAAGTGCCTGGCACACAGGAGGTCCTCTGTTTTCTTCCCTCCTTCACCTATAATCTAATATATCATGAATGACTAGTAGCTTTCTGAATTTTCAGAGAGTAGCAGAGCAGAAAGATATATAATGTATATAAAAAAAGAAGATTGTATCTGTAGACACATGAATATTAAATGAGTTATGATATGTAAACATCTAGCACAATCCCTACTGTATTAATGCTTAATTAAGAGTAGCTTCAGTTATATCATTTTTTTGCTATTAAGATTTTTTTATTAAGTTTTTTTAAGGCAACTTCTATTTTCACTGTGTTCTAATGATCAAAGTCCTTAGGAATACAATCAGCAATAGTAGAGCTCAGATCAATTTCTTGTTCAAATATTGGATATTTAATTTTCTGTCTCTTTATGAGCGCTGCAGAAGCCAGACTCATTGCACCAGATACCGCAGAGCAGAAAGATGCTCATGAGCTCAATGGAGTTTATTTTTCATGGCTCCAAGAACCTAATCTTTATGATTGATGATCATTGTTTTAAGATTTTAAAAGTTTCATCCAAGTAATTCATATCTCAGATTATTAATTTCTATTGATCTTGCCTACTTTTCAGGGCAACAGAGTATATATATGATCAAGGAACTAAAAAGAGAAGTATTTATTTGATTAAAATATCTTCAGCTTAATTTTCTTGTTGCTAGTGGCAACCAACAAAAGAATAGATATAAAATGACAGGCAACAACCTCAATGATTACAGTCCATATTTTTATCTCTCCCCAGTTGTAATTTTAAAATAACCGCTCTAGTGTTTGTAATCATAAAAACGATTGCTATACATGCCACTTTAGACATATTGATAAACCAACAACCCTATTCCACTAATGAACCTCTTTCCAGGGCTTGGCATGTCAACCTCAGGTCACATGTGCCATTGCAAAACACTAATGGCTATAAGGAAGGTGCATACTTGTTATATTAAAGAAATTATTACTCAAAGTGAATTTTCTATATATGCCTTGATCAGCATAACATTATATGTAGCAGCCACATTTACATAGTTTGTATCATTTTGAAAATGGTATCACTTCCTAAAATAACCAACTGTATGTAATCTATTTTAAAATTTGGTGGTCTGGTATACTGAAGTCTCAGAAGGATATTAAAAATACACCTTTGGCAGAGCTCTCCATATACAGTGACATTCTATTAGACTGCTTTCCAAGAGTGAAAGAAGATCTTCGTAAGCGGAAAAATATTTACAGAATGACACAGAAGCAAACACCTTTGAGATGTTTGTTGAATATTCCAAAAATGAACCTGATATATAGGAAAAAACACACTAGAGCAGCACGTGACATAGTTTCTCTCTTTCTTCATCATCTTGATCTTTTGCCAGCTGATAGAGAGAATATTCTAGTGCAAGATTTGATCTCCGCATGCTACAGTGCCATTTGTCTGACTCCTGGAGGGTGATATTAGCATGGACAGGACTTCCAGAGGGGTAGCCATTATCAAACTTACAGTGAGACTTCTGCTGGGTGAGAAGCCTTTATGGTGAGAATTGTGTGTGCCAAGTTGCATTTCTTGAGGCCACAGAAAGGTCTCCATACACTCTATGTTAAAAGGTAGCATTCGTTGGGAGGAGCACTTTAAGGCTGCTCATAGTTACAGCACAGTTGGAGATGGAGTTGGGAAGCACAACATTTTTCTAGTCAGCTGAGAATTGATGGAGACTGTACTTCCCCTGAGGGGAGGCCCTTAGCAGTGAGATTTGTCACAGGAAGCAATGCAAGGAGAGGCTCTCTGAGCTGAGCAAGGCCAGAGAGCCAGGGAGGAAGCAAAACAGAGGCATGAGAAGATCAAAATCATTTTGTTGACTTCATAAAATTTCCTTAGTCTTGGACTCAAGATATATTCTAATTTTTAAAAAAGTACTTTTAAAAAAAGTTTAAGAGTACTTATTTTGCCCATCCATGCCATTTGCGACATCATGGATGGAGCTCTAGATAATCATGCTAAGTGAAATAAGTCAGACAGAAAAAGTTGAAAACCACATGATCTGTGGATATAAACCTAAAAGCAACGAATGAACAGGACAAACAAACAGAAACTCACGGACATGGACAATAGACTACGGGTTACCAGAGGGTAGGGGGAAAGTAGATGGGGTAAAGGAGGCCAAATATGTAATGACAGAAAGAAATCTAACTATGGGAGGTGTACACACAGTGTAAATATGTACATGCTTTACTGACAAAGTGTACAGCTGAAACTTATTGGATTTTGTTAACCAATGTCACCATAAAAAAAAAAAAAAAGGTTTAATCTTGCCAAAGTCATGAGATACAGGTAATAGTTCCCCATTTGCCTTTTTTCTAAATTTGTACGATGTCGCAACAGTCCACTGTCCCTTTGCTTAAATTTGCCACAGGCGGTGAAGATCTGACCTACCTGGCTCTGAGTGGGATTTGGCTCCAAGTGGGAGTTGCTAGGGTGAAGTTTGGTAAACTAAATAAGTGATGACTAAACTGTTAACTAAATGCTTACCTCTGCTTGCCTTCTCCACCGTCACTCAAACCGGGAATGGATTAGAGCCCTCCTTGTCTTTAGGGCTCATGCTGGGTTTACTATTTTTTCAACCAGAAGACAGGACTGTCTTTGGGAAGAAAAATTTGGCTCCCACCCTGCTCAGCAGACATTCATTCATTTACAGAGAATGTCCACTCTGCGGCACTGTTCATGTCACTGGGCTCCCTGTGGATGCAACAAAATCCCTGCCTGTTTGGGCTTACATGAGAACATGTTCGTTAGCTCAGTTATTCTCATCCATGATGTTTTTTTTTTTTTTTTTTTTTTTAAATCTAGTTACGTTTCTTTTATTGAAGTACTTTCCACTTTCTCTTTGGGCTTGGGACACCCATTCTCACTGGGTGACCTGGATTTTCTCAGCTTGTCTCAGCAAAGTAATGGAGCCAGAGGCAGAGGATTCCCTTAGAGAGTTAATTGCTTAGTATACTAGGGAGCATGTTTGTTTTCTTACTTTATTTATTTAGAGTCTGAAAAACACTAAGATAACTTGGCTCCATTGGCACAAGGTGGAAAATAAGTAAATTCTAGCCTCAAATAATTCAGATTCTGAAAATGTAAAACCTAACGCAATCATATAGTAATGTATGAAATTAAAGCTGTATCTCCTTGGGATACTCATATCAAAGATACTTAAAGGATGGAGGGTACCTGAGGGCTGAAGATGTTTTGAGGCTTCATGACAGCAAGGACTATATTTTTGTTATTACTTTATCATGTAACACAAAATTGGCACTCAATAAATATTTGTTGAATGAACAAATGAATCACCTTTTATTTTGTATTGCTATCTCTTCTTCTAGAGCCTGCTCCTCTAGAGCCTATATTTATTTGTGCAACAAATATTTATGAAGTGCCTACTTTATGTTAGATACTATGCTGGGGCATGAATATATAAAAATGAATAAAACTTGATACATGGCCCCAAAGAGATCTTACTTCACTATTGAAATGCTTAGATCTATTGAGTAAAGACTGTTTATCTGTACCTTTTTTTCAACTCATTTCTGTTAAATATTTTTTAAAAACTATTTTTTCAGTTGTAAAAAATGGAATTACTAGACTTCATACCATTTCTCCTCTCAGTAGTCCAATTCTATAAAATCCCACAAGCTTTGAAATTTTTGAAACCCTTTTGAATTTTTGAAACCAAATTAGACTTCTTTCCCCGCTTCTTTCCTCCCTCCCTCCTTCCTTCCTTCCTTCCTTCCTTCCTTCCTTCCTTCCTTCCTTCCTTCCTTCCTTCCTTCCTTCCTTCCTTCCACCTTGACATCCTCTAGGTATAAATTTTACAATAATTCTTTCAATATAATTATTACAATGTGATTATCAAGTATTCGAATCAGAGTTCTGAGGGTTTAGGGATCTTGTATTAGCTTCCTGTTGCTGCTGGCTATAACAAATTGCCATAACATTGTTGACTTAAAACAATATAATTTTATTATTTACATTTCTGGAGGTCAGAGGTCTGGAATGAGCCTTACTGGGCTAAAATCAAGGTGTCATCAGGGCTGTGTTGCTTATAGAATCTCTAGGAGAGAACTGCTCCTTACCTTTTTCTACTTCTAGAGGAGACCTGTATTCCTTCAATGGTGGTCTTTTCCATCTTCAAAGCCAGCAGTGGCCAGTCAAGTCTTTCTTGTGCTCATTACTCTGACTTTGCTTCTCTCATTATATTTCCTTCTCTGACTCTTAAACTCTTGCCTCCATCCATCACTTCTAAAGACACTGTGAATACATTGGGTCCACCTGGATAATCCAGGCTAATCTCCTTATAGCAAGATCCTTAATTTAATTACATCTTCAAAATCTCTTTTGCCATGTGACACAAAGTATTCACAGATTCCAGGATTGAGATGTGGATATATTGTTGGGAGTGGGAAGGTCATTCTGCTCACCAAACACTTAATGGTTTCTTAAAAGTAAGATGCTTTATTCCTTTCTGGTTTAAATGGTAGCTGCATCTAATAGAGATTCTGACTCTAAATCTTACCCAAATGCTTGGCTGATCGCTGCCATAAGCCCAGTAGAACAGCACCTGATGTAACACTTTTGTGGAAGATTATATTACATTATAGGCCAGAATGAATTCTTTGTGTGTGTATGTGGGCAGGTAATATACAGTTTAGTCTAAAAATGAGCTTGACTTTGCAAAATGTCACCTTATATTTTGGCACTTTTATTACTCATTTTACACAACTATATGATTTTAGTAATGATATATGAATACCATTTTTTAAAATAGTTTTTATGTTTTATAATACTTACTTAAATTTCACCATTAAATATTGAGTAGAAGTATATATTAGTCTTATGTCCAGATTTTTGAAATATAAATATAAATGGACAGATGGCTTTAAGGATGTGATCTATTAGACATTGTAGAAAATACTTTGGGTTGCAATTGGCGGAAAACCTGTTAAGGACTGAACTGAGAGACTGTACACAGAAAAGAGAATTAGCAACCTGCAGGAGCAAGCCTCATACTAGAAAATTAAATAATAGTGGTTCAAATTTTGTTAGCAGAGGACATTCAGACTCTAAACATGCAAGCAAAGATATTTCTTTGGGAATTGAAGGTAAATGTCATTTGCTGAAGTTCATGTTTGGAACAAAGAAGGTTGACAATTATAATGCATGTCGAAATAAATTTTCTAATTTGAAAAATCTTTTAATTTGCTAATATATTTATTTTTCATGTCATGAAAAGATTTGGTGAATTTAATAGGAAACAATGTATAAAACATTAAAATGAGTATTTCAGGGATTAGAAAAGAAGTAAAAGCAATTTAAATATGGTTTTTGATTGTTGGGATTTTTGTTTATAAAATACCATTGAGTGTCTATACCCCAAAGGAGTGTGGAAGATCTAGGTCTGTGGGGGGGGGGGGGGAAAGAACAAGATTCTTGATAAGTGAGGCTGACAGGTAGACCCATAACAATTAATTATAGTACAAAAATAATGTAAGGGATTAAATCTCAGAGATGTATAGGCAATTACCTATATGGAGATAATTACATTAAGACTTAGTTACTGGGAAAGAGAGTAAGAGTGATTCTTGAGTGACTGCCAGAAAATGCCCATTTTAAGAAAAATTCTGCTCCTTTAAATATATACTATAATCATGCACTCCTTTGATGGAGTTACTCAGGTAGCTTTAATATAGTCCTTCAGTAGAAGATATGATTAGATTTGTGACAGGCCCTGTGATCATCTTCTCTTGCTTTTGTCTACTCAACCTGAGGAGACTTAGGCTGTAGCTTTGGGAAGAATCTCATTTGATCGATGTAGACTTGCTGTTCCTTATCTCAAAGCATTAAAAATTTACTCTGTGTGTATGTGGCTGGGGTTGGGTTGGGGTCACATTAAATATGGTTATTATGGCTGGAGCCAGGGCAGAAATGAAGATGTTTGAGAACCACGCCCTTGGGTCATGAGATGTGCATCCCCTTGCCACCCTTACCTGAATCATGCTTTATGCTGCTTGGAAGTGTGCTTGGTGTGTCTCACATGAATATATTCTAATATATTCTACATTGTGACTCTCTTTTTCTATATCTATCTATTTATCTATCTACCTACTTACCTACCTACCTACCTACCTATCTATCTATCATTTATCTACTTACCTACCTACCAACCTACCTATCATCTGCATTTATTTCTGCACTCTTTTATTCTCTCTCCTTTATCACAGGGCTGGAAGCCTGAGAACCTTATTTCAGATACTCCTTTGCTTTTGATATTCTGTGTGTAAATTATGTTCTGTCAATTAAATGAACTCTTGCAAGATTCTGAAGGCAGAATGGGGCTCGGTGAACCCATATAGGCAAAAAAATAATTCCTTTGCAATATAAATAATAATTTTCCTAATTTATTAATTTTATAAGTTTGGAATTATGAAGAAAAGTTTTTTTCCTCCCTTTAAAGTAAAAAATACTTTACATGGCCCATCCATTATATTACATGAATTATAAAAATAAGTTTGGTGATTGGGAGGGAAAGTGGGTAAAAAGACAGTATGCTTTTTATCTAATTAAAAAAACACACACACACACACACACAACTTGGGAGAAGCTGACTGTAGGATTGCTGAACAACATAGACTTTCTTCCCTGAGTGAATAGGTTTCTTTTGAAGAAAAGGTGATAGTTTTATCTTGTTGAGAAATTTTTCTAGCCATTATTTTACAAGAAAACATTTTAAAAGAATTTAAGCAGCATAATTCACAATAGCCAAATGATAGAAGCAACCTAGGTACCCATGACGGATGATGAATGGATGAACAAAATGTACTGTATATGTGAAATGTATTATTATTAAGCCAAGATTAAATCCTTTAGTAGACAAAAAAGGTGAATTTTTTTCCAGTTAGCTTACTTTTCATGTGACATTGTTTGAGAGACTGAGCACAGTATTTTTAAACAGATGACAAGGTGTCACCTTTGAGTGACACAAATTTAATATCAACACTAGAATATTTTATTATGATTTCTTTATAGTATGAAACCAAAAATTTATTCCTCTGTGCCTTCATGATAAAATCACAGTTAGAGGCAACATTAAGACAGCGATTGGGAGGAAAGGTGAGAATGGGAGGGAAGTATAGTATAATTTTCATCTAAGGCAATAACACTAGACTTACAAGAAGGTTATTGCATGTATTACTGAGCAATGTGATGACTCCCACACATGAATAGTTTATCTCCAATAGTTCATCTCCAAGAAGAATTCAATCAGATGAGCTATCAATAGTGTCTGGCCTTTGATAAACACACCCACAATAATGGCAGTTCCTGAGATGAAAGGTTTGGATTCCTTAAAGGAAACACAGATTCATAGCACTCAATCTCTATGACTTAAAAATATGAGATGATAACTTGCTAGTATGCTGCCTTGAAAACCATCCAATTATGCTAGAATCTTCCTTTTAAATATAAAATGGAAACGGATAAAACATAAGATGTTACTAATTAATTCATCTCCCTCTTTCTTCCTAAAATCATTTGAAGCAACTGGCTATATAATATAACGGGAAAATACTACTTCTTGGCCTGCTGTAAAATTAGGAATCACCCAAGATATTCTCTAAGGTGTCTTCCATATCGCCCCTTTTATGAGAAATTTTTAGGAGTTCGTCCTTCAAAACTTTATTCCAATGGACTGTACTAAGGTGAGGTCTTAATAATAAACCTCCTTACATGGGGTTTAAGACAGACCTAAATGCATCCTAGAATTGTCCATGTATTTGGACTGTTGTGATTCTGAAGCATACATGGATCCGCAATGTTGATGGAAACTTAATTTTCTAAAAAACTAGACAAAGATTTGCTCTGTTCTTGTTACTAATTTCATAAAGTTGGCAAGTCATTGTCCCCTTTCAGTGGCACCAATCTAGTAACAACAGGAATACGTTTTATTACAATTTCTATATGTATAGAACATAAAAGAATGAGGACTTTTAGGGCTTTACAGAATGGATTCAATGGGAGCCATGACAGTAGTGTCAACTGGCACATTATAAGGATACCCTCAGGGAGTGACTGGACTGCCCCAAACCACAAAAACATCAGCCCCCATGTGCAGGAGCCAATGAGCATGAGGATCCCACCTTGCAAGGTCCATATAAGCTGAACATCTCAGACAGATGATGCTCAAGCCTGACCCCATCCTGGACGGCTGCACTAGAGCTGATGACTCTGACCTTCTGACCCATATCATAGGCACTGGCCTGGGACCATCACACAGCAATCCCATGCCACCAGTCAACAGAGCTTACTTTGGAGACACTAAGGACTTTCATCTTTTCTCTCTGTCGCATAAGACTCTGTATGTCCCCTCTGTTCTTGTGTGATAACCTGTGTGGGTACCTGATCGACTTATCTGAGAAGGTTTCACTCAATAAACCTGGCATTGTGGAAAGACAGGAATGCATTCAAGAGTGTTTCTTACTTGCAACAACATTACATGAAATCTTTTTTTTAATTTTATTAAATTTATTGGGATGACATTGGTTAATAAAATTATATAGGTTTGAAGTGTACAATGCTATGATACATTATCTGTATAATGCATTGTGCCTTCACCACTCAAAGTCAAATCTCCTTCTGCCACCATATATTTGACCCCCTTCCCTTTGTCTACCTCCTCCAACCCCTTTTCCCTCTGGTAAACACCATATTGTTGTAGGCATCTATGAGTTTTTGTTTGTTTATTTGTCTTATTCATTTGTTGCTTTCAGTTTTGTAACCCCCATATGAGTGAAATCATATGATTCTTGACTTTTTCCATCTGACTTATTTCACTTAGCATAATATTGTTAAAATCTATCCATTATGTTACATAAATTCTAAAACTAAGTTTGGTGATTGGAAGGGAAAGTGGTTAAAAGGACATCATGCTTTTCATCTAATAATCATAGTAAAAAAAAACACAACTTGGGGGAAGCTGACTGTGGGATTACTGAACAACATGAACTTTCTTCCCTGAATGAATAGATTTCTTTTGAAGCAAAGGGCGATAGTTTTATCTTGTTGAGAATTTTTCCTAGCCCTTATTTTATAAGAAAACATTTTAAAAGAGTTTAAGCAGTATAATTCATAATAGCCAAATGATAAAAGCAACCCAGGTACCATGACAGATGAATGGATGGATGAACAAAATGTGGTATATACATGAAATGTATTATTATTCAGCCTTAAACACAAATGAAATTCTGACACATGCTACAACAAAGATGAATCTTGCGGACATTTTGTTATTGAAATAAGTCAATTACAAAAGGAAAAATACTGTGTGATTCCATTTATACGGAGTACCTAGAATAGTATAAATCACAGAGACAGAAAGTAAAATGGTGATTGCCAGGGTCTGGGGGAGTGGGGAATGGGGAACTAGTGTTTAATGGGTTCAGAGTTTCAGTTTGGGAAGATAAAAAATCTGGATATGGTTACATAACAATGTGGTTCTACTTATTATAAATATTTGTACATTTGATTGTGGAAATAGTAGTGTTTGATTACAGATGCTGCCCCAAATCCTGCCAGGAGTGTCCCACAGTGTGTTATGTGTACCACATCACTCCCCAAATCAGGACATTTCTGAATTCCCAAATATTTCTTACTCTAAGGGTTTCAGAAAACGGATTTAGGTCTTCACTACGATAAAAATTATCACTACTAAGTAATACTGTTCTTTCATGAAATAAATATTTATTATATGCATACTATGTGCCAAGCACTGTGCTGATTACTAGATTTACAATGGTGAAGAAAACATATATAGTTGGAGAGACAATTACATGTACAGTTAGTTATATAATTATAGATACATGTGTAATTATATATATAATTACATATCTATTTTATATATAATTATCTAATAGTACATATATTATCTTAATATTTGATACTTAATATCTTAATATTAATTGTACATTATATATGCTTATAAATAGATATTATAGCATATGAACAGCTAAATAATTGCAAATTGTGTTAAATGGTTTTAAAAAAGGACAGAATTCAGAAAAAAATAGGGGAGGTCTAATTTAGATTGGTGAATCAGGAAAATATTTGAATGGAAACCTGCAGTTACCAGGAGCAGGCAGGTGAAAGCAATTGGGAAAACATTTCATCTAGAAGAAACATGTGCAAAAAGATTCAGGAGTAGGAAAAAATCTTGGCAAATGTGAAGGGTAGAAGAAAACCATGTACTTGATACATGGCAAGGAATAAGAAACAGATGAGATGAAGGTTTAGAAGGAGGCAGAGGGTAGATTATTTGAGTGAGCCATAGAAAAGACAAATTTTATTCTATTTGGTGGGGAGCGAAATAATTAAATTTAATTTTTAAATTATCATTCTAGGATATAATAGGAATTCTAAGAATGAATTGGAATTGTACAAAGTTAGAAGTAAAAAAAAATTCAGATGAGAGATTATAGAGGTAAAACCAGTGAAGGAAATGAAGATAAAGAAAAAGAGATGAGTCAAATTATATTTGGAGAGAGATTGGCAGGGCTTAGTGATGGATTGGTCACAGCAGTTGAGAAAGAGATTTGCTATTTTCTGGATGAATGGAGGTGTCATTTGCCAAGATGAAGAAGACTGAAAGAGGAACAAGTTGTTTTGGGCTGGGGTGAGGCGTGAGCAAGAGTTCTGTTTTGGACATGTTAAGTTTGTGACATTTGTAGGATATCCAAGTGGATGCATCAAGTAGACATCTAGATATACAGGTCCAGAGTTGTGATATAAATTCGGAGGCTATTAATTTGGTAGTTGTCATGTAGATGGATTTGAAGCATAGGAATGGATGAGAATACTTAAAGAATGAAGTTAGAGAAGAAGGTCAGAACAAGTCAACATTTAAAAATCGGGTAGAAGAGGAAAAGGCAGTAATGGGGAGTGAGAAGAGGTGGTCAGAGCAGGAAAGGAGCTTGTCAAAAAACCCAGGAGTAAAGGGTTCTGAACGTGCTCCTTGTTTTTGACATCAGAGCAGTCATTGGTGGCCTTATCAAGGCAGGTTTTATAACCAGATTGTGGTAAACCAATCCAGGAAGGTGGGGTGGGGGATGCATTTCTTTTTGGAAGCTTGATTATGAAAGGGAGCAGAGAAGCAAGGAGGTGAATAGAGATAGATGCGGGAACAAAATGTTTACTTAAAACATAGGAGCTGTCAGCACATCTAAGTGCTGATGGGGATAGTGAGGAAAGAGATGCTGAAGCTGCTGGGGAGAGGAGGGAATTCAAGGAGTTGAGGCTACTACTTATTCTGTATCAGAGTAGTAAGGGTATTATACACTTTAAACCATTTTAATCTTCACAGTCACTGCTAAGAATAAGTATCAGAGTTTTAACCCTTTGTTATATGCCAAATGGCTTGGAAGTCCAATGAGAATGGCCCCAGACTTACTTATGTCTATCAGAAATCTCCTTGAAGTACAAATGAAAGTTCAGATGTTTTTCTATTGCTCCCCTTGGTTGCCTTTTGGTCACTGCCAAGTTTGACCTCAGAGCGGCTCACAGAATCCCTTCTCCCTTAGTCTCTTTCCCCTCTCATCCTCATTTCCACCTCATCCTCTGCCCTCTCCCTCAGTTCTGACTTTTTGTCACTGTACTGCTTTTACCTATGTTGGTAAACACTCCTTGCAGTGAATCTCCGCATTCTTAGAAAGCACCTTGAAGACCAACAAAAGATAATATAGATCACTTCTCATAGCAAGTCTTGAATTTATTCACTTATTAAGTAACCACTACGTGTTAGGTACTTTACTATGCAGTGGTGAGCAAGCAGACATGGAACTTATACTTTGATGTGTGTGTATGTATAGGGGTGGTGGTGGTGGTGCAAATGGTTAAGTAAACAAATAAATATTTTTTAAAAAATAATTTCAGATAGCGATGAATTGTCTGAAGAAAATAAACCAGCATGTCGTTATGGAGAATTACTGAATGTTTACTTTTGACTCAGTGGTCAGGAAAGTTCTTAACATACTAAAAGACCCCTCTCCACCAAGGTAAGGCTGGAAACAAAAAGAACCCACCTTGACCCACTGGATGGGATGACATGAGTCAAAGGAGTGAAGAAGGAGGAAACTTGGTCCAGTCACCTTATTTCCATTTTGTAGATAAAGATCCAGAGGTCAGAGTTACCTAGCCTGCTCAGGGCCCTTTGACTCAAAAGGAATAACGTGAAGTTTCCAGGCTTTGTTTAATTATTCCTTGAACAAAAGCACCAGCTTTAGGCCTATAATAATCTCTAGGAAACCTTGGAAAAAGTAATTTACCTCTCTCTGCAAGGGAGGCTATTATCAAACTAAGTATCTTAGAGCTAAATCATGTATGTACAAAAGCACTGTGACTCTTATGGAGACAGTGGGCAACATCAAATCAAAATTTTCACTGCCGCACCTTCTCATCGTTGTGAAATTTGAGTCTTTTAGACAGGTCTTAAAATTCTGCCAGATGCCGCTTAGTTTTTCTCTTCTAGAAAGGAATGTGCTTAAAATTTCCCAGAAAGTTGGGTGTTTCCTTCAGAGAAATACATTGCTCAAGCTTGCTCAGTGGCAGCCAACTCTGGATAATCACAAAAATTAGGGCATGATTTGTTTTTCACATATCTTACAAAAAGAACTGCATAGAAATGCAAGGCACTGCATTGTGGTCTGTGTTTTACTGAGGCAGAAAAGGATCCAAAATTTGTTACTGCTTGATTGGTGTGATAGTCCTCTCAAGTCTCCAACCAGACATCTGGAGTGTACATTGAGGTATAACTATGAAACATGGATTGGGGAAATATGAGGAAGTGCTTCCCCTGGTTAGCCTTTTAGCTTGTATCTAGTTAGGTGACTATAATTGAAATTGTCTATGCAAAGCCAGGAAATAGCCTACCTATTTTAGAAGAGAGCCAAGGGAATGAAATAATTAAATGGTTAAAAAATAAGATGTATGAGGGAATATTAAAGAAGATGGGGAATGATGAAGAGAAGGCTGAAGGTATCAGATCCAACATTGGTATATGTTACTATTTCCTCCCCACCCCTGGGCAGAACCTCAATGTCCCTTTGCCAATCCTCTGGGGTACCCCAGGAAATCTCTCCAAGCCCTGCTTCCTATCCCCATTCTATACTTCCTCCATTTGGTGTCCTTCCTCCCTTTCTCCCCCATTTCTTCATACCTGGTTTGTTTCTTACTACCCAACCCTTTAGTTAATTGTCTTAAGAAGCTGTGTTGTTTTCTGGGTCTCTACCCTTCTCATAAGACGTATTTACGACAACCATTGGTGACTAACTAAAGGAAGACCCATTCTGTTGGTTTCCGGCACATAACTTGTCCTTACTAAATGTTTTTTGAATTGAATATTCACAGTTACTGGCACAGCTGTCTTACTTTAGTCTCATGCTTCATGGACCAGTGACAGAGAGAGGGAGAAAACAGCAAGTCTCTCTGTTCTTACCAATCCAAGCAGCTTGGTGTTTCCATGCCAGCTTGCATCCATGAAAATCTTTAGTACAGCATCAGTTTTCTCAGACTGTTATATAAGTTGGGACAGGTCAACTCCTATAACACGAGACTTAAAAATTTTAAAGGTTATAGAAGCCCAGAAGTAATCCCCCATTTATATGGGCAAATAATTTTCAACAAAGGAGCCAAAAACATACAGTGGAGAAAGGAAAGCCTCTTCAATAAATGGTGCTGGGAAAACTGGAAAGCCACATGCAAAAGAATGAAACTATACTGTTGACTATCACCACACACCAAAATTAATTCAAAATGGATTAAGGACCTGAATATAACACCTGAAACAATAAACTACATGGAAGAAAATATAGGTACTAAACTCATGGATCTCAAACTTAGAGAGGATTTTACAAATTTGAACTCAAAGGCAAGGGAAGTAAAAGCAAATATAAATGAATGGGACTATATCAAACTAAAAAGCTCTGCACAGCAAAGGAAACCTTTAACTAGGCAAAAAGGCAACCATCTGAATGGGGGGATATATTTGCAAACAATGCCTTTGATAAAGGCTTAATATCCAAAATATACAAAAACTCATACAACTCAATAATAACAAGAAACAATCCAATTGAAAAATGGGCAGAGGACTGAACAGACACTTCTCCTAAGAAGACACACAAATGGTCAACAGACATATGAAAGGAAGCTCAACTTCACTAGCTATTAGAGAAATGCAAATCAAAACCACAACGAGATACCATCTCATACCTGTTAGAATGGCTATCATCAACAGGACAAGGAATACCAAGTGTTGAAGAGGATGTGGAGAAAAAGAAACCCTCATACACTGCTGGTGGGACTGCAAATTGGTACAATCAGTATGGAAAACAGTACGGATGTTCCTCAAAAAATTAAAAATTGAACTACCATATGATCCAGCAATTTCTCCAGTGGGTATTTACCCAAAAAGCTTGAAAACATTTATCTGAAAAGATAGATGCACCCCGATGTTCATAGCAGCATTATTCATGGTGATCAGGACATGGAAGCAACAAAAGTGTCCTATAATAGATGATTGGACAAAGAAGCTGTGGTACATATATACAATGAACTATTACTCGGCCATAAGAAGAGATGAAATGCTGCCATTTGCTACAACATGAATGGAACTTGAGATAATCATTCTAAGCAAAATAAACTAGACAGAAGAAGTTGAAAATCACATATCACTCATATGTGGTATATAAACCTAAAGGCAACAAATAAACATGACAAATAAACAGAGACTCCTGGACATGGACATTGGTCTAGTGGTTATCAGGGGGAAAGGGGGGAAGGGGACATAAATAGGGTGAAAGGGGTCAAATATGTGGTGACAGAGAGAAATCTAACTGTGAGTGGGGAACATACAATGCAATATATATATGACATACTGTTGAATTGTACACTTGAAACTTATTGGATTTTGTTGATGAGTGTCAGCCCCAATAATTTTTAATAATAAAAAAGATGACAAAAAAATGTCAAACTTTAACATATGGGTTAAAAATCCAAAATAACTTTATTTGACACTCATATTACAGCCTTAGTCTGGTTGGCTGGCTCTAATAGGCAACTTTCTTCCAGGTAATAATGTAGACTCTAGATCATTCTCTTGACCTTATGTCTCCATTCAATGAGTATAAGTGGAAAAAGGAAGAATTGTGTATATGAGGCCTAGAAGTCATATATGTTACTGTTCATACACTATTACTATTCAATATAATTTGTTATATTCATATTCCATTGACCCAGTCACAAGGCTACATTCAAGAGGAAAGGTGACATGTCACCCAGCAGTATACTTGGGAAAAAAGGAAAAATTGTTTGGTGAACAGCTATTTATTTAGTTGCTGGCACAGATGCCACAAGTGAGTCTTTCTTTCTATTAGTCAAATAATTCTAATTAATATGCTATGAAAAATATGGCAGCCTTAAGAGGTATATGCAAAATCCTCTATGGTTTTTATAGTTGAGAAACCATTACACTCTGTTATACTGAGTTACAGAAATGAGTTAACTTTATGAAAGTCTATTAAAACTTAAAGTATACATAGTTGATATACCAGAACTGTGACTCTGACAATATATTAATTGTGACTCTGCCAATTTTTTCTCATGGCAAAACAATGAACAATATTATAGCATACACCGAAGACAGTTTGGTCACACTTATGCCATTTTTGCAGGATGTTTGATGCCTTCTCATTACTCTCATTTTTTCATATTTCCAAAAGGGGAGAAGATCCTTTATCTTATCTACTTATATGTATAATCATAAAAAAATGAAAGAACAAATTAAAGACAAAAAAAGGAGGGAGGGAGGAAGGAAAGGAGGACAGAAGGAAGGAAGGAAGAGAAAGAGGGAGGGAGGAAGGAAAAAAATCATAGTACTTAAGCACCCCCGCACTTAATTTTCATGACCATTTTGGTGCTGTTTTCTTAAATGATTGATTCCATTGTTTTTGAAAATTTCCTCTCAACTGTGAAAAAATAAACAGGCAGAATTTTATTTCAGTATTTGTTTTGGCATCAGGTTTAATTATTTCCCTTTTTTTGTAGTTATACTAGCTCATCCCTCTGTCTATCAGCATTGACTCCAGGCAAGATTCACTCCTAGCACAGGATTACTGTGGGCTTCTAGTGGAGGACATATTAAAAATAATTAAAGTGCAAGCAATTTCACAAACACCATAACCTGAAGATGTTTGGGAAGAAGAGCAAACAGAGCCTGGAAAGAATAAAAAGAAATGTAGCTATATACCAGATAAGAGATCAAAGAACCCAACATTTTCCTAAAACATCCAACTCTACAAAACTGTCATTGTGGCAGCTAAATGCCGTTCAAATGTCATTCAAATGGCATTATTGGGTATGACGATGGAAGAGACAGAAAAGGCTCTGAGTAGAAAAACAAATTGCCTCACTAGCTTTGATTTTGAAAATTCTTTCTATATTCAAGAAACTAGAATTTAATGTCTTTTAATCTAGTCATTCTTTCATTCTTTCCTCTTGTATATAGCACTTCCAATGTGAGAGATACTGTGCTAGACATGACCCAGTCAATACAACCCATTGAGGAATTATCAGTTAACACTGCCCAGCAGTTCAGGAACCTCAAAGTTGACTATCATTGGCAAAGAAGCTGAACAGCTGGTACATCTAGAGGGTGTGGCCTGAGGCAGCACAGACACCTGTGAACACAGACACCTGGAGAGCCATCTGCAGATGCTCTCGGTCTTGCTTCTGGATGGAGGATTAAATTTCATTAGAAGCAAAGTGCCCAGAGTGTGTTGGGTAAGCCCCATCCCTTTCTATTTTCTATCTTGCAATCTCATTTATCCTGTCAACATTTATTGAATTACAAATGTGCAGGACAGTGATGTGTGAGACACAACCTGCTTTTTAGGAGTGTATGATAACTTTAAAATGGATAGGGCTGTCTAAAAATACAGTTAGGAACTTTGGGAGGTACATATCTCTCTTCTAGGGATACTAGGGAAGTTTCAGAGAGAGCTCTCTAGAATCTATTCCACTGCACACTTTAACTAGGCCCCCAAATTTTCAAACTTACAAGCATTTTAGGACTTGAAATTATACTCTTGCATACGACTGATTTGTTTTACCACCTGTCCTACAGGCTACAATTTTTACCTGCAGTAGAAGCAGATATACAAAAACTCTTTGGAGCTCAGAATCACTATAGTTTATGCAGGCCTCTTCAGCAATCTTAGGCATCACTAATTCTGGTTTCTCTGTCTCTTCTAGTAAGTAGAGTGATCCTCGTGATTCCAAGTGGCCAGGTATTTAAGGCAAGCCTGATCTACTTTCCAGTGCAACTAACTCTCTATTATGGAAAGAAAGGAAAGTCAAACCCAAGGCATAGATTATTAGAGAGGAGATTAGAATAAAATGTGGTCACGCGTCCTATTATAAAATGTCTTACGTTAGAATAAATGATTTTCTTTTCTAGGCATCCATATGAAAAATAAGTATTTACTGACAAATACATTCAATATTTTTAATATATTAATCGCAGCTACATTTTATTTTATTTTATTATTTTCTTTTAGGTGAGGCAACCCTTGGTTGACCTTACAGATTGCAAGGACCTTGTCATCTTACAATCCCTTATTTTTTTTATTTTTTACACCTACAGCACCTGGTCTTCCTTTGGTAGTCTCCCATTCAAGTACTAACCAGGCCCGACCCTGCTTAGCTTCCGAGATCAGACAGGAATCACAGCTATATTTTAGATTGATTGCTGAAGAAACTGTCTTGGACCAAGTATCACACTTACTCTCTTGTATTGTCAATAAATTAGGATTAGTCATCTCCATCTGAAGGAACTAGGATGTGGTTATTTCCCATCGTCTCAGCTTAAAGTGCCCAAAGCCTTTTCCTCCAAGGAGCCAGGATGCTGTTCACTGAAGTTGTCACACCAGCCCGCTGAGCTCTGCTTCAGGAAATCAAAATGGGTTGGGCCTGACTTCTGTCCTTATTCATTACATTTATCACTTATGCCTAGAATCATTCATGATTCTCAGTTACTTTGAACATTTGCAAACTGTATCTACAGCCACATTTTTACGGGCAATTCAGCAGTAGATGATTTGGAAAATGCTTGTTGTATGTAATATCATGATATATAGATTGTACCAATTTAAAATGGCTTAGAGAAAAATTATAGGCTGGAAATAATGGAAAATTTTATATGCTGAGGACCTTAAAATATTTTTTAGCTTTAAAGTCTAGGATGCTACATAATGCTTAGAATTCTTGTTCATGGCCTCCCCACTCCTAGCCCAATTCTCTTTTTAGAAAGATTTTTAAAGAATTAAGAGCTGAGTGCTCTAATGTCTGTCACCACTTTATCTGCATTTTCACAAGCATTTTATCAATCATGTGAGTCATTTCTTCCTCGCCTCCCAAAAATAACGTGGGTTAAATAGAGCTATGGGAATTTTTATAAAAAGTAGTAATTCTGACTTTAGAATCTAAAAAGATATTACTTATATTTAAAAAACAGATACAAACAGTGAATGACCTACCAAGACAGCTGCCTGTAAATGTTCCATAAGGCCGATACCAGTGATTTGTGTTTTGATATGTTATCTTTGATCTTTTGCTGTTTTGGAGGCAGGGTTAAATCAGAGTGTATTAGGTAACTGACCTCATTACATCACATGTGCTGAATCACTGTCCTACAACTGTTGTCCCCAAGGCACCGGGCAGACTTTGCATGTCATCCCATCGTCATGGAAATGTGTGCTAGTAAAAATCCTCTCAGGCTTGTGTGATATTTTTACTGCTGTTTCCCATTAATATTACATTAATACATTAATGTGATCAGAAAGATACTTTGTTCCCTCCCTCCCTCTTTCCCTCCCCCGCCCTCTCTCTCTCCCTTTCTTCTTCCTAAGAAACCAAATGCTTTCAAAATCCAAAAGCAAAACAGCTTTCATTTTAAGGTTCCGATCTAAGGACTTGCCACATCCCCAGTGTTTTCACTGTCCTCTAGTGGCGGTTTGAATCCTGTTCTGTTTCAAAAGAGATTTTGTTGTTCTGTTTTCTTTAACGTGTCTTAAATGAAAACCTGTGTGTGCTGGTAGTTGTCTTATAAGAATGCAATGCTTTCATGTTTGAAAAGAACAGAGGGTAATGATGAATTTTAATCTGTTTTGCCTCATCTCTGCTGCAGTTTGGACTCCAAACCTCTGAAGTGTTACGTAAATTAACCCGCATCTATGAAGCTTCCATCAGTAAATTCAACAGTGTTTACTCATTCTTTGAAGAACAAACTACTTTTTTCCACACCACGCAGTTTAAGGGAAAACTACTTCTGTAATCCTATCCACTCTCTTCATACTCCAAATGATTTTTACTGCCACTTTAAGTATCAGCCAGGATGCTTATTTGTAATCACCAGCTTTCAATAATTTAAATAGGTAGAATTTCAGCCAACTAACTTCATTCAAAATGTGACAAAAGCTAAAATTGCCTGGTGAATTTTGTGCAGTTGCTGTCTTCTTTTAGGACATGCCAACTGATGTAGAACAATTGTTCGTTTACTTATGACATGTCAAAAGCACACCTTTACTTCATGACTCTAACCAGCAATCTAAAATTAAGTCTATAATTTATGTATTGGGGCAATTGCTCATCAGAACCAGCAGGCAGGGCATTTTAAGATTTAATTTGGTATGCTGAATCATCAAACATAACCACACTTATAAGTTGCAGTTACTAGACCTTAGAGATGAGCTTTTCTTTGTCGTTTACATTTCAACAAGGATCATTTTGGTGGTTACATTTTCCACCAATAATAATAACAAATACCACTTTGAATAAATTAGTTAATATAAATATCACTACTTAATATTTCTATAAGATGTTTAAAGTCTCTTTTAAAGTTTTTTGTTTATACTTTACCAACTTCTTAATCTCAAAAAGAACTAAGTCAAACAGAATCTAAATTCCTTAAGAACAAGTTTCTATCATCTCAAACTTTCTTTTCTAGTCTAATAATTACTGCCTTCTGAGCCGGCAAAGAAGCTCACTCTGGAAAGTTCCAAAGCTGTAAAAATGCAAAACAAAGAAGCTAGGTTAAATGTTTTTTTGTTGTTTGTTTGTTTGTTTGTTTTGTAAAATTTGTTAGATTTTGCCAAGTCCCTGATTTCACACTGAAAAAGTTTCAGGGAAAACTTGTGTTCAAAATGCTATAGAGTAGCTAATTGCTATTAGTGAATGCAAATAGAACAGTTGCCCCATGCAGCTTTACAGTCCTTTTACCAGTTCCTCTCTCCTGTTCTCTTTGTGACTTTTCCAAGTCTTCATCTCTCTCTCTTCAAATTATGTCCCCAAATCCCTACACTCACTGTGAGCAGGTTACCTTGGCTCTTACCTCACAGAGGAAGTAGACTCTATTTACAATAACTCCTTTAAGTTCCTTCCACTCAATACCTCTGCGATCTCAGGAGCAGGATGGGTATGAGGGGCAAAGAGATTCCTCTGATTTTTCTAAGACCAATCCCTCTACCCTACTCCTCAGACCCCTTGCTCCATCTTTGTCTCTTTTTTTCTCATTATCTTCAACCTCCTGCTGGTCACTAACACAGTCCTCTCAGCATATAAACCTGACGCAATCGCTTTCAGGGTAGTACTGATTTAGGGTCCATGAGAGTCCAAGTGAGCGCCTCCAGCTCCCTCCTTGAACACAGAGGCCATGGGTGGCTGCTTTGACAGAAGCTGCCATGCTTTTAGTTATGTGGCTATGCCACCCTGGTCCAGGGGATTGGACTGTGGGTAGGGGCTGTAGCCAAAGGCAGCTCAGCTGTGAGAGTCAAAACTACACGGGGTCTGAGTCCTGTTTGAATTTCTGTTTGCAAGCAATACAAAATGATTCTGGCTCACTTAACCTCAGTAAGGTATTCACTGGAGAGATGTCTGTGGTTCACTTATCTACAGTGGCCTAGAGGACCTGGCTTAGAAAAGAGGCAGAAAACAAGTTACTCTGAAGAGCTCCGAAGTGGGAAGCACAGCAGAAGTTATCCAAGAAGAGCATGTTCAGCTTTCTGTTTCTTCTTCTGCTCCTTTGATGGAGGTGGTCTGCAGCTGTCCCTACACTTGTCTGACTGACCTAGACCAAGTGACATGGCCAGGATGTGCAGGAAGAGAGAGCATTGGCTCACTGCCTACTGTGTGGGAGGTGGGTTCTACCGCTACATCTACACACAGTAGGAGATTCTCCAAAGAGAAGGCTAGAGTGTTAATAAGAGTTGGATCCTGGACAGCCCAAACCAACAAATGCTGATTTTAGATGATTCTCTAACACAATGAGATGCTCTCCTGGAGAGCAAGAACATGAGACACAGAGAAAAGAGAAGTAGAAAGCAGTAGGAACAGAGGAGCAATAGCAGAGAAGCAAAGATGAGATAGACTCATAGAGCATCTGGGGCGTAGAGAGGTTGTGTCATGAAAATGGTAGAGTCACGAGCATAGAAGGGAAGGATGGGGGTCCACTCTCGGGGTGGTGAGATAACCGGTGACCATATATATATGTACACCATACGCACTGAACGGCTTGGAAAACTGGCAATTCTGGAAGAGCATGTAGTGTTCCCTAGCTCATAGGCTTTGGAGTCAGAGAATCATGAGTGTTCCTAAGATTCAAATCCCTGCTTCACCGTTCACCTGCCAGATGAACTTGAACAAAATTTTTAACTGCTGTATCCTCACCTTCATTTGTAAAACTTTTACTCACATCATTTAGTTGATATAATGATAAAATCACAATGTTTATAAGTGATTAGCATAATTCCTAGCATATTATATGTTAGCTGTTATTATTATTGTTATTTCATGTCTCTCACGATTTTATAAATGCTATTTTAGTCCTTTATCTTTATAGAAAGTTGCAACTTGCCTTTTAAGATCCAGCTCAGATGTTACCTCCTCTACAAATTCATCCACGAATCTTACTCCTGCCCCAGGCAGACCTTATAATTCAGGCCAATACTTACTGAGTGACTATTTTACAAGGTACAGCATTTTTCCAGGTTCTGGAGATGTCAAAGATGTCAAAGACATAGTTTGGTTCCTTTATAGCCTATAATCTAAAGGTAGAAGCAGAGACATAAATACACAGTTTTAATGTCTTCCAGTAAATACTGTGATAGAGCTACAACAGGACAGTACCTTGCTTTGCATTTTCTCCCACCGAAATCACACCTCTATGGCAGCAACTAAGCCATTATAATTCAGGTGTTTGCATGTTTCTCTTAGTAGATTGTGTACATTTTGAGCTCAACAATATATATTTTTCATCTTTTTATCTCCAGGACATATTAGGCACTCAATGTTTGTTGAATAAAGTATGATTCCATTATATTTTCACTGAAAAACATTAATTTTCAGAGCTGTCACTCCTAATAAGTTATTATATAATTTACAAGTAAAAATTTTATTCTGAAATTTTACAAGTTACTTCCTTACTATAACTTAAGTTTCAGTCACTGCTCAATGTTATCACATCTAATCTGGTTGAAAAAAATTTTTACCCAGTATAATAAAAATATTTTTATGTTTTATAGTATAATAAAAAATATAGTTAGCATACAATATTATTTTAGTTTGGGTGTACAATATAGTTTATTCTATATTTATAAACCTAATGATATAATCACTATAATAAGTCTAGTAACCATCTAGTTGAAAAATGAATGAAGGGAGGGAGACATGTCTGGGGAATACCAGACTAAAGCTTGAGGGAGTTCCACACATGCAAGATAAAGGCCCAGGCTCAAGCACAGCTGAGCCATGAGGGGGAAAAGTAGGGCTAGGGGAGCGGGCAGAGACAGAGATGGAGCTTGACAGATACATGAGGCATGGGTGTAATCCAAGGAGCAGGATGGAGGGAGGGAGGGGAAGATACTTGAAGGCCTCTACTATGTGAAGGGGAAGAGAGGCCGGGGTCACTGGAGCAGAACAAGATAGAGAGTGGAGGCCAGAGAGGTGATGCAGATGAGGACAGGATTTATTTATTTGGGGGTTATGTGAAACACTGGTGTGTATAACAAATGCTCAGGGAAGATTGAATGAGTTTTCTAAGTGTAAGAAGGAGGGATTGGTGGGAGGGTCAGAAGAGTGATTTCTGGGTATCAGGTGGGAGAGTAGCTGTTGTTATCCCAGCTCTAGGTGAGCTGGGGTATGTGGAATAGAGTGGGGATGAGGAGCCAAGAAGTAGGGCCCAATCCAGATTGTGGCATTCCTCTCCATTCTGAACGTTATGTTTTACACTCTGTACCAACGAACAGTGCATGTAGCTTTCTCAGTCTCCCAAAAAATCATTCACCCACAATTTTAAAATGTCATTTTCTTTACTTTTGACTTGTTTGGAAAATTTTGTCAAGGACAAATTTCTTCATCTCTGGGTCTTCTTTTATACTCTGTGACTAAATTTGTGTTGATTAATATCTAAACAGTGTTCAAAGATATAATAAAGCATTATGGAAATGCTGAGTAGCTAGTTTATTTTTTGCTTATGTGACTTGACTCAGAATTGGCAGCTTTACAATTTGTGTTTCATCTCCTTTGGCTGATTACCTTGATCAATCAAGCCAAATGGAAATAGGGCCTACTTTAGGTAGGGGTAGGGCGTGGGCAAGTGGACTTTGGCCAAATAGGGCTGACAATACGTCAAGGCTGGAAAGAATCTTATCCAATTTCTGCATTTTGCAAATGTGGAAACTGAACTCAGAGAGGCCAATTGCCTTCCAAGGCCATACTGTGAGAGCAGAACTTGGAGGCCACATTTTTTATTTTTTGGCTGAATCATCAATATTTAGTAGAGACAGTAGGAAAAAAAACTCAATTCTCTAGCACTGAGTAAGTGGAGGAGGAATTTTTTAAAAATTTAGGTCAGATTTTATTTACCTGTTTATTTACCATACCAAGTGGAGTATGATCTGTTTTGAGGATAATGGGGATTTGAAGAAGACTGTGAAGTGATTTAGATTTATATTTTAGAAAGTTATCCTAGTAGGAGTATTCTTCAGTACTGTGAATGAGTTAAAAACTATATTTAAAAAAATATTTCTCACTGCATTTTTATTAATCCATGCTAGTTTTATTTTCATTATTCATTTTTTTGCCTTGTACAAGAAGTATATTATCTTTTTGCTACTATCATATTTTCAGATTATGCCATTTGTTTCTCTTTGAATTGACTTAGTTCAGATAGTTGCAATTTTATCATAGTGATGACCTGTTTGGTAGTATTTATGCTCAGTGGTATTTTAGAGTTCATTATAATACAGAATAACACAACTGTTACTTTTCAGTCATTAGTGGAGGCTCTCTAGAAACCTACTTCATAGTTGCAATGTGATACAACCTGTACTTATACATTCTGTCATTTGCTGCTATAGAATGAAACATTTTTATCTCTCATTTTGATTTATGAGAACTGGGATATTAGTTTATTTATTAATTGTGTGTGTATGTGTGTGTGTACTGATGTGAGAAATAAAAATGTGTAAAACATGTCACTAAAGTGTTCTAATTGAGGAAAAAAGAATAATATGTGAAAAGTTCAATAAAAAAAATAAAATGTTTTACAAAGATGAGACCTCCCCAAATAGTGTATAGTTTGAATAATTTTTCAGGTAAGAGCTTTCATTTTTTGAACATCAGGTCCACACACTTTTAATTCTCCCCAAAGAGGTTTCATGTCCATTTATGAGGAGTTAACTTGCCCAAAGTCAAACTGCAAGTGAAGGAAGTGCACGAATTCAAACCCGGATCTTTCGACAGCCACAGCCCCTGCTGTTTCTCATAAAGCTCCTGTAGTGGACATCTATCAATTTTTTTTTTTTTTACTTGTTTCTCACTGCCTCTTTGATCAGGTTTTTATTCAAAATTAGCTATCCAAAGTGATTTGACCTTTATGGAATAAACTAATTTCGGTTTGTGCTTCAGGCTTCTTTTCTTCTGTGGCGGATTTCTTTTATGCAGGCTTCTTAGCTGCTGGTTTCTTGGTAGCTACAGACTTTCTTCCCACCAAAGTCTTCTGCTTTGTAATGCCAAAAACCTTCTTTCCTTTCTTTCCTCCCACAGGGTTCTTGCCTGGAACCCCCTTCTCATTTGATTTGGCTTCTAGTCCTGCTGCTTTATCCACCTGGAGCGTGTAGCTCTCAGACTGGAGAAAGCTGGTGCTCTGGAGCCTGGTCTTTGCGTATCTGTTTACTGCAACATGATTCGCAGGTTTTTCAGTGGATTCTTCTTTAGGACTCTGCAATGAGTCTTCTTGCGTGGTGCTCAGAAGGCTCTTAAGATCTCTGGCCTTTTCAAGATTCTGCTAAGGTCTGTATGAGAAGGTGGCGGTTACTCTTGAAAGAGGCAACTCTACTCCAATTGCCATACAGATTGTCTAACTTGGGAGAGCACGCTCAGCGCAAATGTGGAAGCAGCCCACATGCCCACCAGGAGCAAGTTTCAAAATGTCATGTTTGCTTACATTAAGCAGTGATTCCCAGAATGCTCCTGAAAGCTTTGATGATGCTGTTGTCCTCATTATAGATGAGGCAAGGTTTCCTGTGCTGGGTACACGGAGAGGTATAGGCCTTATGTTTCTTAAGAAGCAAAATGGCCTCCTTGGTCTTCTTGTAGACTTCAGCTTTTTCTTCAACCACCAAAGGAAGTTCAGGAACTTTCTCAATACGATGACCTTTAGACATGAGCAGTACTGGTAAGGCTGAGGCAGCCAGGGCAGAGCAGATGGCCTATCGCTTCTGTGTTGTGTTCACTCTGCTGTGCCAATGGTGCCAAGTTTTGGTTGGTGCAAACATGTAGCTCCCACAGGACATACTGCCAGAAGCACCCTGGCCAGAACGATGAGTCCCACTGCCTCAAACTCTGGAGATTTGAGCCACAGTTCTGCCAATACTCCATGACTCAGTACTGGTTTGATGACCTGCTAATTCATGGACAGCAGAGGGCAAGTTGGTGTCAACAAAGTTCACAATATCTGGTCGAATGGGAGCCTTGAACACAGCTGGCAAAGTGACATTTTTGCCAGATGATTTCCTCTTTTCAGAGTACACTGGTATCAGTGGACGAGCACAGGCCCTGGCGGGGGAGAGGAGAAGGCCGCGCTCCTCTCAACCCGGTGGCTCCCACAAGAAAAGGAAGGCTTATCAGTCTCTTTTGTCCAGCCAAGCATCAGAACCCACTTTCTATGTTTGGGAAATGTTCATCCTTAGGATGTCTTGCCAGATACTCCCCTTTCCAGGCTCCTTGCAGATAAGACATAGGTCAAGGCTCTGTCATTCAGATCCATCTGCTCTTCAGACTGTGAATAAATAACTAGTGACACCCAAAAGTAGTACCACCTACATATTTGGACAACACATGGGGCTGGGGGTCTGGTCACCAAGACTGCCAGAATGTGCTGTCATATCTGTGTCCAGTAGGAGCTCCTAGATGTCTTTACTTGATAAGTCCCTTGGTTTGCTTTCAAGAAATGTTTCTAGCTGTAAAATTCCTAAGTTTGCCTCTCAAGCCCTCCCAGGAGAATGAGTAAGCTATCCTACATCTTTTAAATAATTTCCATTTCTGGTTTAATTAACCAGAGTCAATTTCTTTTATTAGCATCCAAAAGCCCTGCTTGCTACCGAAAGCTGTACCAGATGTTATAGGCAATAGACCTTAAGGAGAAAAAAAGGAGGGAAACTGAAATTTATCCTACCTGTCCTAGGAACAGATAAGGGGAATAGGAAATCAAGCTGGTATTAAGAAACTGGACCTCAGCAGCTAACGAAATTTTTTTGGTGAAAAAAAAAACCCAGCTGATCAAATCATCACCTGTTGTCCCCTTGAATGACAGTCCCATTGAAGCCTGGCTTTGTGAGACAAAGTGACTGCTGCAAAAGGGCAGTTGAAGGGTGTAAGGAATTCAAGGACTGTCTGGAATAGCAATGGACAGTTTACCAGTGGAAAATGACAAAGTCAGAGTCCTTGACTCTGGGCTCAAGGCACCAGCTGAAAACTAGTCACTTTCTAAGATGATTCTAAAAGAATATATAACTTCTTTCAGCCACAGTGCTGAGACAATTGGAACCTGCACTCAAAGATTTATCCACCAAGTTAATTTTATCAGTTTATAACTTTCCCAAGTCTCTTATGTGGAAATTCCAACTTTGACTAACACAGGATGCTAAGTAGAGGTCCCAACATATGGAAAAAATAAATCCATAATGGTGTGCGGGGTGGAGGGATTGCTTCATTTCTCACAGAGAGAATTGGGATTAGAATCGAGGGAATGGGGGCTGACATGGGGGTCCTGGACCTCTGTTGGTGACAATGTAAACATAGATTGAGGGAATAATGAAATAATAATGCTTAACACCAAATGCAAAAAATAATAAATAAAAAACCAATTTCAAGTGGCAGAAGGAATCACAGTGTCACCAGCAGGGACTTAAAAGATCCAAGGGTGATAATTTCTATCTGATCTCCATTTAACTTGTTTATGTGGCAGACAGAGGAGGCAGAGGTGTTGGAGGAAAGAGTGTTTTGTGTTTCTACCTTAGGATTTAAGCTAAGCATGCTCATTGTGGGTGATCAGTAAATGCCACATTATACCTTTGAGTCCTCATCCTAATTAATATTGTGATTGCTTGACTATTTTGATATTAATTTTAAAATGTTTAGCAGCTCAGCAGGAATCCATGGAGTGGTGCTAGAGAGTCAAGTACTATACAGTATTTGAATATTACCAGCCGTAAGCTTGACGGATGGTCATACTGTTTGTTTCATGATGACCTCCCTTTCCACTCAGTTTTATCATCATTAATTAGTGGGGTGCCCTGCCGGGTTTTGGTGTCTAAACTAAAATTAAAATCTGTTTGTTCAGGATGGTTTCATGGAAGCTTAATACAGCAAGAAAGAGTGATTTATGCAGAGGTTTACCTTTCAGCACATTTGTTTTCAGAACCAACCCAGTTTGATTATACAGAGTGTGTTAGCTTTTGTCCTTGAGCTGGGTAACTTTGGACTTGATCCCAAGAATTAAAATACAAAGAGAAGATTTCTTCCTATTTAATGCAGCTATTAATGACATTAAGAAAAATAATGTCAGTTCATTCTTCTGCAAAGTATGGCTTGGTTATCCTCAATTGTCTACAGTGATTTGCTTTTATTTTTATTATAAAAATTTTTTTCTTCTGTTATAAAATAAACATACTTATTACAAAAAACCTGGAAAATCCTGGAGTGGAAAATAAATGTATTAATTTTTTATTAATGCATGACAAATTACCATAGGCTTAGTAACTTAAAAAAAACATTTGTTTATTATCTGATAGTTTCAGTGGGTCAGGAGTGTGAGCACAGCTTAGCGGAGTCCTCTGCTCAGAAGTTGCCCTCGCGGTGTTGGTTGGGTCCGTGGTCTCATCTGAGGCTCCGGGTCTGATTCCAACCTCAAGTGGTTGTTGGCAGAATTCATTTTCTGTAGTCAAAGAACTCATGGTGGCTTGCTTCTTCACACGATGGGAGTCTCTCCTTTCAGGGAAGGTCTACGCCTTCTTTCAAAGGGCTAACCCAATTAGGCCAGACCCACCCAGGATCCTCTCCCTTTTGATTAACTCAAAGTCATCTGTTAGGAATTTTGATTACCATTGTAAAATACCTTCACTTTTGCTAAATAATGTAACTTAATTATAGGTATGGTATGTCACCGTATTCACAGGTCTGGTTAACACACGGGTCATCGTAGAAGTCTTCGAACCACAGGAAAAATTCTCAAATCATCTCTAATAATAACCTCAAAATATTAATGTAATTCTTTATGTTTTTTTTTTATCCTGTGTAGAGGGTTCTTAACATAGTTGGTATTAAATTTTGCATGATGTTTTTTTCCTTTTTATTATTGAAAATTTTAAACATAAATGAAAGTAGAGAGAAGACTAACCTCCCATGAACTCCATCATCCAGCTTTGACAATAATCACTGTTCTGCAAAGTATAACATTTAAAGTTTATTCCTTTATTATTATCATTATATCATAGCAATTTCCCCAATTTATTAAAAGTTTTTGAAACATCATACATTCATCTATTCATGGAATTAGCATATTTACTGAGCATATATTAGAGTACAACAGTAAATGAGAGATAAGGCCCTGCCTTCAAAGAGCTTATTGTCAAAAAATGTCTTGCCAGTAAAAAGGCAATTTCACCCCATGATATCACTTATGTGTGGGATATAAACCTAAAAGCAACAAATGATCAGGACGAATAAGCAGAGACTCATGGATATAGACAATAGACTAGAGTGGTTACTAGAGAGTAGGGGAGAAGGGGGAGCGGGGAGGAGGCAGTTACATGCGATAAAAAGGGTCAAATATGTGGTGACAGAAAGAAATCTAACTATGGGAGGTGAACACACGATGTAAATATATATATGTGTGTGTATGTGTGTGTGTGTGTGTGTATACATATATATATATATGTGTGTGTGTGTGTGTGTGTGTATATATATATATATATATATATATATATATATATATATATATGTATGCTTTACTGTTAAGATGTACACCTGAAACTTACTGGATTCCATTAACCAATGTCACTATAAAATAAATAAATAAATAAATTAATTAATTAATTAATTTTTTAAAAAGGCAGTTTCAATGTAGTGTTACGTGTATTACTTGTGGTATGAACTGAGAATGCTATGGAAGGAATAAGTACCAAACCCAGTTTTGGAGAGCCATGGGAGGTTTCCCTTAAGGAGGTGTTACCTTAAGTGAGTTCTTGCTAGCTTTTCAGCTCACTCCCTCTAGTGCCAACTCTGGGACCTACAATTGATTATTATTCCATTACTTTTATGACAGTTTACATACCTCTTTCCTCATGTCTTCTTTCGCTAGGTTTGGCTTCCATGGCACATCATTATGTATTCATTATAGAACTGAGAGAAAAATTAGATGAATTAATAGAATATAGAACAAAAATGATAAGGAAAATGTGGTACAAGTAATAGAAATTGTTTTGACATTAAGAAGTAAATTGTGGAATTCATATTACATCAGAATTATATCCTTTTATTAAGAAGAAAAGATAAATTCCAAACAGAGGCCATGAATTGACTCTTACAATATTTAATAATCTATTAATGAAGAACAAACTATATGAACACATGGAGATAATATTTAAATTTCTTACTGACATGGAAGTATTGACAGTGCTGACTGCAATGGAGATATGACTAAAGATTTATGTTACTCTGAATCTTACAGCTTTTATGAAAAAAAAAAAAAACAACCTTAACTGAGGTTTTCATGAACTTTAGGAAAACTAGGTTTTCCTAAAAATTTACATGACACTACCAATGACAAGATGTAAAAAGTAAAGTTTTCTAAACTATCAGAAAATTAAAAAAAAAAATTTATTACCCACACTAGAAAAAAGAGTATTATTATCTATTTATTTTCTCGATGCAGTGATATTACAAATTTATTGTCATATAGAAAAGGTGATCAGAATATGCAGCAAAAATGTAAAAAATTATATAGATTATAGCTATATTAAAGAGGAGTCAAGCAATTGATTACTAAAAGCATTGTGCTATTTTTCTGGATTTTTGTGATGTTTGCAGTATTCATCAGATGTTTGGGATTTTAAAATTGTAGTTTTGTTTTTTTTTCTGCAGGTATAGTCACTTCTGTATCTATATTGTGCTTTTGTATTTTTTTCATAAAAAGGGCTCCTGGGCTCTAGTCTGCATTCTCTCTCACATGGCCGCTATGAGGGAATCTGAAAAAATGACTTTCAACTTTTCCAGCTTTGACAGTTTAGTGGGTTAGGAAGTTATTTTATTCAAGAAGGAGGTAGGAGTGGCGGTTAAGTACCAATCCACCACATCCACCAAAATCCAGACTGTCAAATTGCTTCTAAAAGAATGATAAGGGAAAGTTCTAGTTTCATAGAACTGTACCCTATAGTTGGGAATAGCTCCTTAAAAATCTCTGCAGAAGGTAAGTTTTTGGATAAATTGTAGTAGAATCAAACTCCTTTTACATTGTTTGATTAATCACAAGGTTGATCACTCTCCTATCCCGAGGACTTTGTTCATTTTCTTACCTTTCAGAAGACACTATCCCAAATGTTTGATAGCAAGTATTGTTTTACTTTTTGAAGTAACTAGTCATCTCTTTGTCATGAGTCTATTAGGTTCTTAATATATTTTTCCTAGGGAATTTACATATGTATTTTTTATTGAGATAAAATATATATAACATAAACTTACCATTTTAACCTTTTTTTAGGGTATAGTTCTGTGATATTCACATTGTTGTGCATATGTTTTAAAGGTATTAACTCTTTATTGAATTTGTTGCAAATATTTTCTCAAATTTGTCATTTAATTTTTCAATATAGTGATTTTCTATGAATATTTGCAGCACTTCTTTTTTTTAATGTTTTCATTTTTAAATTCAAATATTTTAACTACTTTGAATATTTTACCTGTAGTATGGTCAAGGTTCTATTTGTTTATGTATAACTATAAAATAATATATACATAAATGTAAAATATATAAAAATATTTTTAAGCAAAGATGATTTTTATAGCTTTATAACATTTTGAAATATCATATACCATTCATCTTTCTTTCAAAATTTTCTTTGATCTGCTCAGCCATCCTGATATAATATCGAAACTTCTAAGAGTTATGTATTTGTTCACTTATGCGATGTAAAAATTGTACATACTAACGCTCACCTATAATTTTATAAATCTTTATTTACCCATACAACTATTTAGACTGTTTTCTTTTGCATGTGGAAAAGATAAGCAAACAGTAAGAAGGTATATATGTTCTGACAAAAAGTAAAAGAGATACTTTATCTTGCAGTTTTCCAGCCCAGGTCCTTGGAAGGCCCAAAGATGACTGGATAAACTGTCCATGTAAGGCCCTAACCAGGGATTTCATGGAAATCTGAGAAGAGGAGCTGAGGTACAGCTGGGAACTGAATGCCTTCTCTCTCTCTCTCTCTCTCTCTCTCTCTCTCTCTCTCTCTCAGTCTTTCTCGTGTGTGTTTCTTTGCATGTGTACTGTCATTTATTATTTTCTCTATGTCTGCACACTAAGCTGCCTTTATGTGAAATCAAATTTGATAGCAAAGTTACATGGCCTGGGTTTTAATCTTGTTCCCTCACTTCCTAGCTGTGTGACAGAACTTTTAATTCCTTCGTGCCTCAGCGTTCTCATCAGTAAAATGGTGGTGGTGGGGAGTTGTTAATGACAGTGATTACTTTGCAGGGTAAATACATTAAGAAAATGAAACACATAGTAAGTGCTATATAAATGGTGGCTCTTGTTATTTATACATCTGATTTCCATTTCCTCATAATTTCAGTTGCCTGTGGGCTGTCATGGTTATCCTGATACTTTCTACAAGCTAGCTCTGACTCTGCTGCTAACTCAGTCCCATATTCTCAAGATGGGAATCTCTCTGGCTCAGTTCATCTTTTTAAGCTGAGCCATTGGTATCAGTTCCTGGCAGGCCAGTGAGTTGGCTGCCTTTTATGCAAGTGCCATGCTCTGGTCCAATCACATGTACAGGGGTTTGGGGGGAATCTCCTGTACACAGTGTGGCTGCTCTCTCTCACCATGTGTGGTCAGTCAGTTTCCCAGTTTCCAACAGAAGAGAAGATGGGCCACAGACACCATAAAACATATATTGGCCTTAGACATATGGAAAGATGCTCAAAGTCACTAATCATTAAAGAAATGCCACAATGAGATATCATATCACACCTGTCAGAATGGCTACCATCAATAAATCAAAGAACAACAAGTGTTAGTGAATATGTGGAGAAAAGGGAGCCCTCCCTCATACACTGTTGGTGGGATTGCAAATTGGTATAGCCATTATGGAAAATAATCTGAAGTTTCCTCAAAAAATTAAAAATGGATCTTACCTTTGGACTCAGCAGTTGCACTTCTGGGTATTTATCCAAAGAAAACCAAAACAATAGTTCATAAAGATCTATGTACCCCTACATTCACGGCAGCAGTATTTACAATAGCCAAGATAGGAAGCAACATAAATGCTCATCAACAGATGACTAGATAAAGAAATTATGGTTCTTATATACAATGGAATATTACTCAGCCATAAAAAAATGAAATTTTATCATTTGCAACAACATGGATGGACCTAGAGGTTATTATGCTGAGCGAAATAAGTCAGAGAAAGATAAATACCATATAATTTTATAATATGAGGAAACTAAGGAACAAAAAGAATAAACTAATCAAAAACAGATCCTCAAATATAGAGGACTATCTTGTGACAGCCAGAGAGGAGGGGAATTGGGGGGCTTGGAGAAAAGAGTGAAGTGTTACAGAAGTACAAATTAGTGGTTGATAGATGGTCACAGGGATGGGGAGCACAGCATAGGGAATGCAGTCAGCAGTAGTTAATGGCTAGGTGTAGAGCCAGAGGGAAGACAGAGTAATCAGGGGGATCGTTTCACAAACTATATAAATGTCTAACCAATGTACTGTATACCTGAAACTAGTAAAAAACAAAACAAAACAAAACAAAAAGACACATATATATTGGCCAAAAATTTATGTTGATGGAAATATTGATTGGATTTTTAGTGAGTTTTATAAATTGAATCATGATTTTCATTGACTTCATAACTTCAAAGATATATATAATTTATGGACTTCTTACTATTACCTACATAGACCCTTAAAATCTGGTAAAAACATGACATCATAGTCTTATGAAAAACAGCACAAATTTTAGAGTCAGGGATCGGGATGAGTTCTGATTCCTGCCCTCAACCACGGGTTAATCCTGAACAATGCATAATATCTCTCTGAGCATCAACTTTCTTCATCATGGACAAAAATTCATCTTACAGAATGCAAGATATCAGTTATTATTATAAGTATACTACTTTATAAGGAGTAGCTTCTTTGGATAGTGCCTTTACTGAAAAACTCAGCATCAGAACTCAGAAACATGAAGTATGTCGTGATCATAATAGATTAAAAAAATCTTTTTAATATCTATGTTTGCCAGAATCAAAAGACTAGCAGCACAGAGGGAAAAAAAATCAATAGTAGAGTAAAGATGACAATGAATACGAGTGACACTGAAGAACAGCAACTCGGTCCTAAGCTGGAAATAATAAAATTCCAGCAGTTTCCTTAG
Source organism: Eidolon dupreanum (assembly GCA_028627145.1). NCBI lineage: Eukaryota > Metazoa > Chordata > Mammalia > Chiroptera > Pteropodidae > Eidolon > Eidolon dupreanum. The sequence continues at coordinate 19,196,750 of CM053508.1, forward strand.
ATCAAAGGCTTGGGCCTCAGAAAAGTGAAAAAGGGACCATTTTGAATATATTGGATTCAGGTATAGTAGGGCTCATTCTTACTAATCTAATTTTTAAAATTGCAAAATTAATTTCTAATGTTCAGATTGTATATTAATAGCTCAGGATGACTTACACATAGGATTCTGATGTAAGACCAGCTGTACTAACTGGTTAAATGTCTAAAAAATGTGATTTGAAGGGTACAGACAGCTCCCTTTCCAAACCACTCTTCCAAAGGACTGCTCAGTTCTGTTTTACTGAGTCTGCTTAAGAAGACACATGTTAGCTAGGCTAGGAGTTGTGTTTTATGGAAGCTGTGCTTGTCTGATAAATAATGCCAATGATATTTATTTCACAGATATTTCAGAGTGAATGGGGTATATTTGTAGAACAGATCTACTCTGAGCCAGGCTGCCTGCTTTTGGATTCCAGCCTCACAATTTACCAGCTCTCTGACATACTCTCATCTTTTAAGTGGAGATAGGGGTAACTTGTGATCATGCACTTCGTAGGGGTGAATGAACTAATACATATATAAAGATGGTATAAATTATCACCTCTTATTTTGTTAATGAGAGGAAAAATGAATGAAATCATATCTTAGTGAGCTGGGTGTGTGTGTGTGTGTGTGTGTGTGTGTGTGTGTGTGTGTAGGGGCAGCCAAGGAACATCATAAGGACATTAGGGCTGAAAACAATGGGAGTACTACAAAATAATATGAAGAGCACACCCAGAAGGGTAGTGGGTCTCTATTATTAGTTTTACTTTTTTTCATAAATTGTAGCACCTTTACCACTGTAGCTGCCGGAGCAAGATTAGTGGAAGTCTTGTCTCACTAACTCTTTTGTCTGTGAGAGAGTTCTGGTTCTGTAGTTAGTAATTTTTTTCCCTTCAGTTGAATTAATTGAACAAAACTTTCTGTACTAAACAATAGGACTATAAAGATTGATCAATACCTATTGTATGTCTATGTAAGAAAATTAGGTGACTGAAAATTTCTCAAACAGTGATGAAAGTAAACATGGTTTATTCTGGGAATGTTAATATAGCTGTAGCTACAAATTAAATTGGAGCTAATACATGCATAGTGTGAAAGGATTCTTCACAGAAACAAACATACAAACTGTTGGAATTCACCATTATGTAAATTAAAGTCAGGTACACTTCAGATTCCTGGTGACAGTCAGGATGAGTGGCATTGCTTCCTGCAGCGAGCCACGAATGCCTTCCTGGATTGAAAAATGGTGTATAAAAAGAAACTTCAAACTTTCTCTTTACAATATTCTAAAGAAAATGTCCTCTTTCTTTCAGAAAAGTTCTCAGGACATAGCAGGGCTGTGGATTTAGGCAGATCTCAGAGAACCCTGACTCTCTCTTACCAGCTACGTTACCTTGGAAAAGCTGTTATCATTTTAAATCTCAGTTTTTTCATTCTTAAAATGAGTATAATAGTAGTAGTTATAGGGTTCTTGAGAAGAAAAAGGAAATAATTCATTTAAGTACTTAGTGTACTATCTACACATTATATGCCCTTAATAAATTCAGGCTTTAAAAAGCAAGGAAGATACTAACGTAACTACAACTTCATTGCCGTCTTTGAAATGAGCAGGTGGGGAGTCAGACATCAGATAAAAAAACAAAATAAAACAAAACATAGCTTGATCTTCCATAGTATGCTAAGGTTATGGAAAAATGATTCCCTGCCCCCTCCCCAGTTTTATTAAGATATATTTGACACACAGCACTGTATAAATTTAAGATGTTGGCATAATGATTTGACTTTCATGTATAATGAAATAAATATACAATAAATTTAGTTAACATCCACCATATCATATAGACATACACACAAACGAGGAAAAAATATCTTTTCCTTATAATGAAAACTCATAGGATCTACTTTCTTAACAACTTGTATGTGTATTGTACTGCAGCATTAACTGTAGTCACCACATACACTGCATCCCTAGTACTTATTTATCTTATAATTGGAAGTGTTTACCTCTTCTTGACCACCCCCATCCCAATACCTCCCCCCACCCTCTGCCCCCGGTGACCATAAATCTAATCTCTTGGAAAAATCATGATTCTTAGCATGTTCTACCTTATATTATACTAAATATAATTACTGTGGTGTTTATATTCTAGTTTTAAGAGTAGTGAGAAGTGGACGGAATAGGCCAGGTCCAATAAGGAAACCTAAAGGGAGGCGTTCTTAAATATTTGCATAATTGTTACTCCACCTAAACCCTAGTTCTAATCTCCAAAATCTCTCTTTAAGCCTGTTGTGATGTGATTTCTGGTACAACTGGTTTATTTCCATGCTTGTTTCAAGCTGGTGTAACCTGAAAAGTTCTTAGTTCCTTTGACAAGGCAAGGATGTGGTTCTTACCTGGTATTTCAAACAGGTATCAGGTAAAGCTTTGTCACCCACAGAGCAGTTTGTATGTCGGTTCATCAGCACTGTCCAAGAGCTTGTTAGAAATGCAGACTCTCAGGCCCCACCCAAACCAGCTGACTCAGAATCTGCAGCATGACAAGATCCCCAGAGAGGGATTGAGCTGAAGAATACCTGACATCAAGTATTTCATTTACATTTTAAAAAGAGTTATGTCAGAGTGATGGATCTCACTCTCTGTTTCAACCAATTTGTTAAAAATTCTGGGTTCCCTAATTCTGTCTTCTCTCCTATTCATTAGTCATGAGAGACATGAATGGTCTTGCCTTTAGTGAGAAAGTAACATTACTGTTTAAATTACCATACTCCATATTTTGTTTCTTATCTCGGCTTGAACTGGAGTAGTGGGAAAGCCCACAAACTTTGGATTAACAGAGACAAAGTTGCTGCCAGTTACCTCTGTGAAAACTAGAGTAAATTAGTTTTTTCATCTGTAAAATGAGCATACTATTAATGATTCTTTTCCCATTTAGTCCTGCAATGATACCCACAGCATATAGGGTCAGATATAAGGCTCTGTGTGATCAGTCCTGTGCTAGGGAGCCCCATGTGGCTAGCTCAGACTAGCCTATGAGCCAGAATATTTAGAATTTATGTAATTTTAACTCTCCGTCGATTTCTGTTTTTAAGATGAGGCCAGAGTTTCCATTGTTCATGCCCTACTTACATTCATCTGACCAAGACTGAGTGCTGTTCATGTGCTCAGTACTGTCCAAGTGATAGAGACACAATGCTAAGCAAGAGAGAGACAGCTGCTACTCTCATGGAGCTTACATTCTAGTAATAACTATACAAACTGTAAACATGTTTGCAACGTTTTATTACAACATTCATTTTGCCTTTCTGTTTCAGAAAAATTTCTATAGGGCATGGCTTTCTGCATTTCTATAACTTTTATTTGAACATATAAACAACATCTGAAGATGAAAAAAGGTTGCTATTGTTATTATTATTTTAATTCTAACAACCCATTGGATTTATGAGAGATGTTAAGTCTGGAAGCTCAGGAATAAATGAAACAAAATTTTTGCAGTCATTCTATTACTATTTGAAAAAACTTAGAGGCATTAAACACCATTTAAGTTATAAATTCCCAGATTTTAAAGACCCAGAAAAGACTAAGGCTTAAATTTATTCTCATTCAACTCTGAAAACAAGTACCAAATATACACCAATACTAAAAATACATGTACTTTGTTTTTACAAAAATAATTTGAATGAGTAAAATTGGCATTTATCACTTTGTTTTCTACTTTAACAATGTCTGGCTCTTAAAAACCTATGACATGCGCACACGTTACACGTATACATTACAAAATCAGGTATCACTTCACCAAATACTTTGGGTAAATTTACTAAAACCTAGTAGCGTCTTATTGTTTTTTCTCTCAGTAAGAATAATCCCTAGTTTGAAGTTTGGTTGAATGAAGCCAATTATAAGTTCAAGTTCAAACATTATTATTATATTTTAATAGCAAACTAATTCTAAAATTGCTCTGTATATAAAACATGTTTTAAAATAATCACTATGATAGACTTAGGAAATGATGTTTCCATCACCCGAAATTTTGCTCCATTTGAAGATAGAAATGGACAGCAGATGGGAGGGTTAAAGACTGGGAACTCCCTAAAGGGCTTAATGACATTTGATATCATCAACAATGAAAATCTCAGACACATTTTCTGTATGGGAAGATGGTGATGAAATGTGTGCACTAAATTGTGAGATTTGTATATATAATTTCTGAAAACCATTTTCTTCCTATTGGTTCTTGAAAAGGAAGCTGAAGTCAGAAATGAATTGTTGCCTCCTCTTTATAATAACAGTGAAAAATGTGCTCCTACGTGTATTTGGGAAAGTAATTTTCTAAGAAGAATTTAAATAGGCCTTTAATAATAAGCTTGTGTAACCCAAACCCTTATCAAACCTGACTTAGAGCTTCGCTATTTTTTTTCTGTCTTCATTGGGGATAATGGATCTTCTGAGGTTCCAGCTACAGATCTGTTTCTGAGAAGTAACACTGAAATATTGTGAAATAAAATCCAAACTGGCATATTTTGAAACCAGGCTACCGTTTGAAAGCTGTTTTCTCCCCTAAAGTAACAGAAAAATACATAATAAGATGAAAACAAAAGTATTCTTTTAACAGCTTAATACACTAGACTTCATTTTTCTTACATTGTTTCCCTCTAGTGCCCCAAAGTGAAAAGTGCAAGAGGATTTTACATGGAAATAAATCCAACTCAAAGGTATTTATTTGCTCATTAAAAAGGAATTAGGACATTTGCTCTCATGGTGCTACTGCCCCCAGGTGACACTCCAGGTGATGCTGTTTTTTTGTTTGTTTGTTTTTGTTTTTGTTTGTTTTTGTTTTGTTTTCCAAAAGCTCTGTTTTTATTTATAGAGTTCTGTCCTCTTCAGTGGCAGGAGGAGTGGGAGAGGTTCCTTTTCAATCCAGGGGCCTCCATAATGTCAGTCTGTTGTTCTCAAACACAGGCAGCAGAGTCATGGATTTGGTAAACTAACCACAATGTTTAGTCTCTCTCTGCTAGAGCAACAAGGTGAGTGTCAATCTCTGCTTCTGTGAGGATCCTGAATTTAGGATTTTCGACTGTAATTACTCCAACTTCTATTTCTGAAAGTTTGAAATCAACTGATAGAACAGTAGACAGGATGTGTGGGCCACAGTTCAGAATCCCTTCTACCTTCTCAACTCACCTGCTCTACGGAAAATGTCTTTTGCCTGATTTCAAAGGACCACGTCAGATTTCAAGGGACCAAGCACATGATCATGTTTGTTTCCATGTCTTCTGTCTTGTCCTGGTATTTTGTCTGAATTTAATAAAGCTATAAATTATAATGATGTGCAGATATTAGGTTCCAGTTGGAACAATTTTTAGCTTACAGTTAATACAATCAAATTAGCTTATAGGCTTAATAAATCAAATATTCACTTTATTATGCTAAATAAAACATAATAGTTTTTTAAAGGGGGGAATTGGACTAATATTTGGATTTCAGGTGTCAAGCACTTAATTTTTGACTTATAAACACCATCCTTGTCATGTTTGTGGTCATTCTTGAGCATTTGAGACAACAGGTGTCTGTCATTCCCCTGGTCTTATAAAAAGAACAATGATTAGGGCTTGCTTCCATAGCAAGAGTTATTACTTTGGGGAAGAACTGCTACCTTGTTGATATTCTAAATGAGGAAGTCACCACTCTGGACTGGTGCTTGAGAACTGTGATTCAGAGCCACTTAAAATTCTTTTTAGCAGGAGGCATGGTATATATAGCCAAACAATATTTTCATAGCGTTTCTTGGGTTTGATGATCTCACAGTTCAGGCTGGACAACTCCCCACAACGACAAGTTTATTAATCAGAGAATCCAGGTATGACAACCAGTAAGGAATGTCTTTGTCTTCTTCTCAGAGAAGAAGGTACTGCCACAGGCCAGTAAGGAAACACACCGATACACTGTGAGCTTGTGGTCTTAAACAGCCTAACCTTTTTGGCACCAGGGACCAGTGCTCCTATGAGAATCTAATGCCTGATGATCTGAGGTGGAGCTGAGACGGTGATACTAGCGCTGGGGAGTGGCTGCAAATACAGATGAAGCTTCACTTGCTCACCTGCTGCTCACAACTTGCAGTGTGGCCCAGTTCCTAACAGGCCACAAAGGAGTAATGGTCCACGGCCTAGGGACTGGGGACCCCTGGTCTTAAATATATGACCAGACACAACTTCACACCTTTTGCCTCTTCTCCATCAGATAATAATTAGGAGACACAATGAAACATCATTGCTTGAATTTCAGTCAGTCAGTTTCCTAATTTGCTTTTAAATCTCAAAATAGAACTTCTGTATTCCAAGTGACATCCTGGATATTTAGAATTAGAACAGGAAAGTTTGAGATAGAGTAAATCTGGATGAGAAGCTTTCTTTGGCATTATTTTAAAGACACTTGGCAGTAATCTTCAAAGGAGGGTGTGTGTTTATCTTTTTTGGCATGGCTTTTGTTTAAATCATTCTGGAGCTCCACCTTTCATTTTGGGTAAGATTTCCTCCAATATCCCTGGCTGCTGTGCTGAGGCTACTATCTGATCAATTTAGGGGAAAAAATGGATAATTTTTATTTTTAGCATCCATTAGGAAAATTATTGCTTTGCAGTTTAGAATGTTGGCTGTTTTGTTGCGATGACCATAAAGCAATCTGAACACTCCCAAATTTCGGTGACTTGTTTATATAGAACTCAGTGAAGTGAGTTCAAAAATAAAATAAAATATCAATAAATATTTTATTTTACTTAAAAATTATTTCAATTCTCTTACCCATTCCCACCAGCTTTGCTTTTTAATGGAAATAACAAGTACTAAAGGGAACAATTTATGATCTTCAATTATAACCTAACTGTAGTTTAAAATTTAGGATGGAAGTATTCAAGAAGAGCTATTTCTTAATGTAAAAATATAAGGGTCAAGTGCATGGGTTTTGGAAGTACACAACCTTGAGACTGAAAACATCCTCCACGATTTACTAGCTGGGAGAACTCTGAGGTTAAAGACTCCCTGAAATTAAGAGTTTTTTTCTTTTATGTAGGCCATTCTGCCCTCTGTATCAAGCAACACATAGTGAAAGTTCAAACCTATTTAGTGGCTACATAAGTAGTAAGTTTTTTTTTTCTGTGCATGAAAATTCTTTTCAAGTTAGTGGTTTCATATAAAAAGACTGACCCTTTGCTCTTTTCTGAAGATTAGCTAGGTTCTGCAGTGTATCGAATGTTTGAGAAGATGAAACATCACTCAGAAATCTGACCTTTGCTTCCTGTTTCATATTTTGTTGCTCATTGTTGAGCATGCCAATGAAATTCTTTTAGAATCTACTTCTTTATTGTTTTATGACATGTAATAAATGAAAGAACTCTCAGAATTCAGAGCTCATAAAGGGAAGTCATCAAAACTAAGGAAAATATTGTATTTTGCTGTTAAAACCTTCAGTTGTATACTGTCTTCTGTATTCTATGATCTATAATCATCAGTGACTTTTGCCAGCACCAAAATTAAACATGAGTCTTATAACCAAAGAAAACTTTGAGAAGTTAGTTCTCAAGATCTTTTCATAATTATAGGATAATCCTGTGGAATATCAAATATATGTATCTGAAATATCTCGAATGGCTGCCTTTCAACTGATTAAATTTCATCGACCTTACATGAGCAATTACTGTGGGACTGGCCCTGAGCAAGCAAAAGCCAATACAGATATTTTATATCCAAAAGCTGTATTCTATAGTTTAGGATGGTGACATGAATACAAACAAAATAGAACATAATACAAGTAATGGAATATGTACAAAATGGCAAATTTCACTACAGAAGTTTATTCAGACATGATAATTGCCTACCAATATTAATCCTTCCCTTCTTTCTTATAAAATAACTCCAATTTTATACCTGGTGGAAAAATGCCCAGCTAAAAACTCCATTTTCCATCCATCCTTGCAACTAGACAGGGCCACGGGATTAAGTTTTGGCTAATGAGAAGCAAATGGAAGTTTTGGGGTTGGACTTCTGGGAAGTCTCCTTAGCATGAGGACAAATGCCTGTGGCTTGCTGGCTGGAATATGGATGTGATGGCTGGAGCTCCAGGGGCAATACTTGAGGATGGTGTGACCTTGAGGATGAAAGCCATGTATGAAGGATGACAAGGAAGGAAGATAGGAATCTGGTCACTGATAGCACAGCAGAACCCTGACTGCCTCTCCCTTAAGTTTAGGGTGGAAATGCATTTCTGTCTTGTTTAAGGCACTGCTATTTTCACTGTTATTAGAATCTAAATGCAATTTTAGATGATATGGAGAGCATAACTTTTTATTCTTTTTTTTTTTTTTTTTGGAGAGAAAGGTGTTGGGGAAGGTAACAGAGATTAAGTAATGCCTCAGCAGATTATTTTAAAGGATGAATAAGAATTCTCCAGGTGATAGGAGATGAGGAATTCCATGGAAGAATATTCACTGTCATCATATACTTCATTAGATATGTTTGGAAATAACTTTCTTGTTTGGAAATAATTTTAAACTTACAAAATATTTGCATGAATAAGAACACCTCTTTACTCAGATACATTTATTGTTAACATTTTACCCCATTTGTTTGTATTTACTGTCTCACTTTTTATGATCTTTATATTATATTACCAATAGTAGTAAACTGTATACATGATGACCTTTTACCCCAATACCATTTTACTCCTAAATATTTCTTCAGAATAAAGATACTCTCTTTTATAATTATAGCTCACTCATCAATTTTAGTAAATTTAACCTTGATACAATGGTTTGATTCAAGTGATTGTCCTTGTTGTATTTCCCAACTAACGTTCTTTATAGCATTTCTTTCTTTAATTTAGGATCCAGTCTTGGGGCAGATATTGCATATAGTTGTCTTGTAACTTTAATCTGGAACATTTGCATAGCCCTTCCTTGTCTTTTTGTGTCAATTATGTTTTTTAAGATTATAATCTTCCTCTCTTTTTGATAGAATATTCCTCATTGTTGTGATGTTTCCTCATGATTAGAGCTAGGTTATACATTCTCTACCAAATACTTCATAGGAGACATGTCCTTCACCAGGTACCCCATCTGGAGGCACATATGGCCACCTACTCCCCACCAGTGACATTAATATTAATCATCCAGTGAAGGCATCACCTAGCTTCTTCCCTGTATAATTACTTTTTATTCACTTGGAACTAATTAGCAGTTTCAATAAGGCACCTTAAGTCCATTCTGAGTTTCTGGTTTTCAGCAAAATTTTTCTCTAGATTGACATCCATTGATGATTCTTATGTGATCTAGTCTTTACTAGGATGCTGTAAATGATGCTCCAACTCCAACACCCCTTCCATGTTAAGCAGTCAGTACTCAGCACTCAGCATTCTGCCTTGAAACCCTGAGACCTCCTTCCTCTCTCATGTATCTATTTTTTTATCGGTTACATTCATTAGCTCATATTTTCCAATGGTTTATAATTAATTATTGTACTTAATATTTTGGTGCTCAAATTATCTCCCATTTGATTTGCCAACTGAAGGCCTCTTCATGTTGATTTCTTGCTCTCATTGCAAGTCTCCACACTTTATTTTAAGGTACTTTTTCACTTTCAGACATAACAATACGCTTCTGATTCATCCTGTATTATAGAGAATCTAGCTCCTTGTGGGTGCTTAGTGAATACCATATTATATCTTTGAATCCTCAGTCTAATTGATATTGCAAAGCCTTAGGTAGATAAGTTTGGTATTAATTTTAAAATATTTAGCTAAGAATATCTTCATGAAGTAGAGCCCTGATTCCTTTAGTTGGAATGGTATTAGAGACCAAATTTTGGGATTAGGTATATTTATGGTAACTGAGTTGTCTTAGATTCTTGGCTCTTTCAGGACACAAAGCTAGAATGTGTGTATATATCAAGTATGTATGTACATATATGTATATTGACATGTACATACAATCATATAGATGTATGTATATACATATGCAGGTGTACAAACACATGTATACACGGTTTCAACATATTTTAGCAATTGAGTCCAGATTGGTATGTCCAATTCCAATCCATTCCCATGAGGTTCTTCTTTGCCATTCACCATGTGTGTTTGTATGTCCCTTCTTCTTTAGAGAGAACTCTGGATTTCAACAATATAACATGTTTACTTATTGTGCAATCTATAAAATATATCAATTGTTTGGGAATCACTTCACTCATACCTTAACATAAGTAAATCTATTAAAAAAAGACTTTAGAACCTGTTTGTAAATTTTCTGCCCCATTTTCCACCCCATAAATATTGTTTTAATAGTAGTACAAATTTCAAAGTCACCAATGTGGGACTTCTGTCTAGTATTGGCCTAAGACTATAAATTTAATGTGTCGAATAGTCTTTACCACAAACTTCAGTGTTTCCTGTACTTGGTCCATTCATGTTGTTGTGCATAAATTCTATATGACCAGTTTGTGTGTGTGTATGTGTGTGTGTACTAATTATTGGCAAGGCACTAAGGCTATGTATGAATTTGTCAAAATTTGTAGAATGGTACAACACAAACAGTGAAACTTAATGTAAACTATGGACTTTGATTAATAATAATCTATCAATATTAGCTTATCAGTTTTAACAAATATACCACACCAATGCAAGAGGTTAATAATAGAGGAAATTAAGAGGGTGGGGTGGGAAAGGTTATATGGAACTCTGTACTTTTTCTAATTTTTCTATGAATCTAAAAATACTCTAAAAAACAAAGTCTATTAATTAAAAAAAAAATAACAAGTTTCAAATCTAGAAAAACTCAAATCAAGAGAAACGAAGAGACTATATACTATTGTGAGTTTTTAAAACTCATCCAGCACAGTCATTAATTAATTAATCATCTGAGAAGCTGACCTAAATATTGTCAAAGGTTTTTAGTTGTTTTCGATCATTTGTGGTTTTTTATTTGTTTGTTTGTTTTAGGAGTTATAATAAATTTGGAGAATTTTAAATGTAGAAAACAATTATATTTTATTTAGCTTTTAATGAATGATCTTCAAGCCATTTTTAAAATAAACTCTCATAGATCTAAGGCAAATTCTGGAATTATTTAGTTTCCTTCTGCATTGTGTACTCCCCTGACAGCTACAAAGTTGAGAGGATTTTCTGGACTGTTGTCAATGGCCAACCTGCTGAATCTAAATTCAGATTAGCAAACTCCTAACCTGAGCTTTCATGATGGTGCCTGTAGAAGAGCAGCCATGGTCCTGGGCCTGACTTCAGGGGAGGCACACAGTGCTATTAGCTTACTGAAGCCTCAGAAGACACGGTTCAGAGAACAAATTTGTGTCACGTGGACATGTGGGTCACGTTTTATATTAGGGCTCCTATTAGGACCAAAGGTTCTCTTTTTCTGCATCTTCAGGACAGTGATCTTGATCACCTACATCAAATCAAAGTTCATTTGCTCTAAGATCCTCAGAAAAAGGTTATGTATTACTGGGAGAATGGCTTTTCTTATTCCGAGTGCAGCCATGCAGCTGTGCTCTGAGACTGTGTGTCCTCGCTGCTTAGCTGCCTCGATGTTTGCTGTTAGTGTCTCTTGGCTTTGAATGGTAGCGAGTAGCAACCTGGAGTGGGCTGGCTTTGGTGGTTTTCAGGTTGGTTCCGATGTCTCTCACAGTCATGTGATTCATATCATTTCGCTAGTAACCATTTTTGGTAACAGCAGCGTAACTTTTTCATGCCAACCATTTTATAGATTTCGTGAACATAAAGGAATATTATTTGGCTATTAATAATGACAGATGTGTGAACCATTGTCAGTATAATAAATGCTAATATGTAATGATCACCAAAGAGGAGCAAAACAAAGGATTGATACACATATTTGTGGCAATCAGGTAAAATTTAATTTTATAATCGTAAGTTCAAAAGAGAATTTTACGAGAGAGTTTAGAATCTAATAATATTTATCAGTTTCTTTTTTTCTGTAATGATGCCAAAGTAGCTACACAGAAGTCATTCTGCAGAAGGTGCTAATGTGTTTTAGGCTTCTCCTTACTCTCATGTAAACCTGGAAATATGGAGAAATGACTTTTAGAAATTCCTACTTGGAGACTGTATTAGTTACCTAGGACTGACATAACAGAGTACACTAATCAAGTGTACAATACATACAACTTCGTTATATAACAAGGTTAAATGTTTGTGTGGGTTTTCTTCTGTGGTATTTAGCCAATTAATCAAATTATCTGTCCCTATTCATCACTGTATTAATTACTACAGCCTCATAACAAGTTCTTATATCCAGTGAGACAAGTCCTACATCCCAACGCTGTCAGAAAGTTCTTGGGCCTTCGCTCTCATCTGTTTTAGAATCAACCTACTGACTTCCATGAAGAGCTCTGTTGATGTTTTGATTAGAATTGTAGTAAGTAAATAGATTATTTAGCAGGAAATTGCTGTCTTTCTAATATTAAATCTTTCTAAGAACACAAGATCTATTTCCATTTTATTTACATATTACTTAATATCCTTCTGGAAAAGTTCATAATTTTCTCCAGATTATAAATTTCTTGCATATCACAATTTAGTAAGCATAGCTAATAAGGTCTATTTTCCATTTTAATATATATTTTTCTGAGATGTCTTTTTTTAGTGCTTATAGCTACTAAAAGTATTGAAATAAAACAAATTTAGAACCAGTCAAATTATATGCTAATTAATAGAAAAGTATTAATTACGAACTAATATTTTTATTGAGAAAAAGTTTTTATGCTATTTATAAAATAGAATAATTAAAATAGTATTCATGTTATTCTTTTTTGTTTCTTTTTTATTTCCATTATGCATATTATGCTTTATAAGGACTACGTGTCAGTCACATTTCTGCTAAGAAAACAGAAAGGCTGGAAAAATGTAGAACAAAGCTGCTGGCGGCATTCAGGGAATCAGGACTCGCAGGAATTGCAGGAAATGGCTGACCGTGATTCAGCTCTGTTCACCGCTGAAATGAAATAATTCACAGGAAGATGCCCAAAGCTTCTGGAAACGTCTTACATCTACCATCTGCCAAAGCCCATGACATGCCTGCCAGGGACACAGGAACAATATGATTTCTCCTTCTCTCCCACTCTCTTAAGCTTATGTGAGTATCTTATAGGTGGAATATAACGTAGACCCCTGCTGCAGAGATTCTGAGAAGTGTGGTCCCTAGTCTTTTAGCCCTTGTGAGTGAATAGTGCTGGCTCAACCACAGATAATTCACACAACACAAAATAAAAGCACAAAAATGAAGTCAATATACTTCATAGGTGGTATGAGCTTGAAATATTTTTATGCTGGTAGACATAGGCAATCAGAATTTTTCGGATAGTACTTCTCTAGAGCCCAGTGACAGCAACTCTAGGGAATCTCTCACTCTCTTATCCCCCAATTGCTCTCTGATTCACCATCCTTCTCCCCGCCATCTCGCTTTATGATCACAGCCTTCAAAAAAGGTAAACCCAATAGGTCTTTAGGACACAACAGACTTTTAGGATGCATCGATTTCCTTCTCTTTCATCTTGCACAGTTCCCATGGTGTGTAGTTGGTCTTCGACTATGAATACTTTCCTCTTGAAAATTGACCTGGGATTTTCAGACAGTAGGCAGTATCCCTGAGTGGACAATGTCCAAATGCTCTAATAGGGCTGGGGAGAGGGAAAGCCTGTCAAACACTCTTCCTTAATCATTTTTTCTCCAGCACACACACAGAAATGATTGCAGACAGTACAGCTCTCTGTCCCTGAGGTAACTCTAGCCTAGTCCCAAAGGGTTGATACCATTCTATAGATATTTTTTATGACTCCTTTCTCCCAGCATCCTTATTGTCTTTTAGTTTGTTTGTTTGGTCTCTAGAAACTGGCTTATTTCATCTACCCCTACTCACAGATAAGTCAGAAGCCTCCGCATTGAAAAAAAAAACCAAAATAACAACAAAAAACCCTTCAGTGCTCCACCTACTCAATGCTGGCATTCAAGAGGGTCATGCCTAGTTCACAAGTGATTCACAGGACCATGTCAATCGCATCCCATTGAGAATCAACAAGAGACTCAGCCCTTAGCCCAGACCGACAACTCACCTTGCCTCTTCCTTCAGTTTCTCTGATTCTCTCACTCAGCATAAGATTCCTCCCCTCTGATACAGAAAAGCAGGCCAACAGAGTAACAGTCCCTTTATCACTTAATATCGTATTGTGTCCAAAGAAAGCAGAACCATACAACAAAAATAGAAGACTACTGACTTCAGGCTAGGTCTAGTAAGAATCCTTAAGATAAAAAGAAGGGGGCTGGAACCAAATTCCTCTCAAGCGCTTGATTTTTCTCACAACTAATGTGGCCTGTACAAACAAGGTTATAGTCAAAGAGATGTTGTGATCTCTCTGTACACATGGTGCCCTTTGGGACTGAGAAAGGACCCTATGGAGGGCCTGTTCAGGGTCTGAGGCCTGTCACTCCTACTTGGATGTTAGAGGTACTTGCATCACCCTTACTGTGTTTCCACAGTGCATCGTGAATGTCAAGAGCTGTCTCTTTGGTGTTCCATGAAAGGCTGGAGGGAAAGGAAGAGAAAAGCAGATACGATATTTCTGCAAAAGACCCTGTGTTAGTTTCATCTTTTACTTGGTTCAGAACAAGTAACATTTGCCAAGGTAAGTTTTGTTTTGCTTTGATTTTTGAAAAATATTTTAAAGATATCAGTAGCAGAGGAAAGTAAGGCTATAGGCATTTTAAAGTAAAGGTGGGTTTCTAGATAAAGACAATTTAGAAGTGATTTCTTCTAAGGAGGTTGTAGATAATTCTTTGCCCCTGGCTGAGGAACTTGTTCTTTGTGCCACACCTGTGAGGAAGACAGCACTGCCAAATTCCTCTGCACAATCCTTAAAGAATGTCTTTGCCTTTGCCAGTGTTATTTGCTCAGGCCTTGTGGGATTTGGCTGGAAGGGTGGGTCAACTCACAGGGCGGGCTGCATTCCATCCCTGGGAGACCCGGGGAGCTACCCAGCTACTTCTGTGGCAGTAGGAACTTCAGGTACAACATTGGGATTTGTTTTCTGTGGTTAAGCATTTGCCTGGAGGTATCTGAAATACTTCTGTGAGATCCTCTTGGTGGTAACTTTTTGTTGTTATTTTAAAATAACTCCATTTACCTTCAGTAAATGACTTCAATGACACAATTTTAACATTTCTTGATTTGCCTTTGCTATTTTGGCAAATCACAGATTTAGGTGGAATATGTTGGCTTTCTTCTAACCTTTGCAGTCAGCCCAGGAAGCCCCTGAAAGAGACATTGTGATCTCTCACTGTTTCTTTCTGCCATGATTTCTGCTGAGTGAGAGGTTAAAGGAAAGAAAGGTGTTACGTACAGTTGTTTTGATGATAGGACCCATTGCTTCACTCTCCCAGTCTTGTCTTACTTTACTGGAGACTCCTCTGGGCTGCCTCAACCAATTTGACTCCAGACTTTTTTCCTTACTGCTGGAGAAATAAAGATATGGATGAAAGAGTGAAAGGACAATAGACCTTATCAAGCAGCTTTATTAGACCCAGTAGGAATTACCCTTGATGCAAGACAGAAGTTTGTTCCCGTTTAATTTTTTCATTCGAACCTATATTTTAACAGAAGCAAAATGGGGGTTGGTTTGAAAAGGAAAGGCAGAGAAGAAATATAAGCTTATAGGTTTCAGTAATGTGAGGCTCATGGACCATACATTTTATACATGCTCTTTTCTAGAGTCTAAGATGAAAATAAAAGTTCATAGACCACATAACTTCTGCTTAAGTATTGGACTTACATTCATGCATAGGATACATGAAGAAAAATATGTGACTTTATAATGTAAATATATCAACTTATAAAACTTTTTTCAGCTCATAGCTTGCCATTTAACTGGCAATGACTATTAACAGTGTAGGCTTAAGCAGGGTAGACACTTGCCAAACCTGCATAAGGAAATACATTTATTCAGAAAAGAAACAGGCACTGAAGTTCTCTTTATTTCTTTCAACATTTTCTACAGCTGCTTGTCCCATGAGGCTTATGGAAAAAAGTGTGTGAAGTGGGCAGATGCTAATGTAGTGCATGTTAAAGGTGCTGGAAAGGCTGAACTTACTAAAAGAATCACACATTTTAGCTGTGAAAGGAAAGTGAGTTACAGTCCAGTTTGTCTGAGGTCCTTCTCTCCACTCTTGGTGGTTGTAGACACTGGAATGAGCCACATTGCTGCTGCAGGCTCGGACAGAGTGGGAGGGACACTTGTGTCGATCTTCCTGGATGGGTGTTGAGCAATCAAAGATCAAACACTTACATTTCTCAGCCTTTCTACATGGGGTTGGCCGTGGGTGTGTAAAAGCAAGGTCCACTCCCTGTTTCTGTGTTGCAGAATTATAGTTAGACTGGATAGACAAGTCAGGTTATGTGAGTGCCTCTGAGGGAGAAATATTCCCAACCATGACAGCTTAGGTCAGATGCGACTGTGAGAAGTCTAACGTTGGCTTCCAAGGACAGAAAATACACATGCTAAAATGAAAAAGCTTCTCAAGAGGATCATGAATAATATGCAGTGGAAAGTGAATGGTGGGCGTGTTGCAGCATCAGCAGCAGAAATAGCAGCAGCAAGTAGCAGAGGGTTAAAACCCTGGCTCTTCCCTCTACCATGTGCCTACTGTGAAACTCTAAGCATTTTACTTAACCCCTCTGAATCTCAATTTCTTCATCCATGAAATAAAGATGATAATATTTACCTTAGAAGTTGTTGAGAAGATGAAATCAGATAAGATATAATTGCTTGCAATCTTACCTGACATAGTAAGTGGTCAAGAAATATTTTATAATTTCAAATGGGCTCTGGTCTCATTTCCACACAAATGAAGTTGTTGGAACATTGGCAGGTCACCCAACCATTCAGAACCTCGGTATTTTTTGCCTTGAAAATGAAGTTTCAACTTTTTTTTTTTCTTTCTCATTTAACATTCTCCTTCTACAGGGAGAGGAGGAAAAATGAGATGTGTTTTTCCCATAGGGTTGGTTAGCATAGACCAGAGGCTGGTCCAATATTGCCAGCTCCACTGCAGACCATTCTGCCCAGGCCCAGTCTGTTACTGTATTGTCTATGGCTGCTTTCTACTATAATGGCAGAGACAAGTTTTTAAATATGAATTACAAAGCCTAAAATAATGTATTTAATATCTGGCCCTTTAAGAAAAGGATTACTGACCTATGACCATAGAAAAAGAATAAAAAGAAGGGTTGATTCTGAGTTGCTTCAGTTAATAATAAAAGCTTTTTCTTTGTATAACATTTTAATTCTCTTTGATATTATCATATCAATCTTTGTCTCTATCTGTGCTCAATGCAAAGGGGAGTCACATTTTATTTGGTAATGTAGGATTTGTGAACAAGGATCTTGATAGTTTCTGGAAAATTTCCTCTGATTGGGAAGCAATGTTCTATAAAATGTACCTTTTCTTTTTAAAATTGCCATATTTTAAACAGACAGTGACTTGAGAATTGTGACTTTTAAGTGTAAAAATGAATTTAATCAAGTCTTTAGATTATTTTTTATCCTGCCTTGGGAGTTGACTGGTTTGTTAGTTGAAAATTTTCTCACGTTTTTAACTCTTCTTTCGGAATTAGTGGTAGGACTGGTAAAAGTCAAGATTTGTTTTATGGGAGACACCTGAATGCATAATCATATATAATTTTTTTTTAAGAAGAGAAATGGAATGTTAGCAGGGACAATTGGGAAATCAAAGCAATAATAAGGTGTACCAATTCCAAAATATTTGAAAATCACTGTTTTCTAGGGACATTATTAATATCATTTTGTTTCAGGAAAAGATAATCCATAGTTTAAGTAATGTTTGGAAATTGAATATTTCTAGAATTCTCTGCCCTCTTCTGCAGTATTTATTCTTTGACTATACAAAGTAAAGGAAATGGGAGACAATTTGAAGATGAATTGTGAAGAGTAACATGAGAGGTAGAGGAAGGGGGCAGAAGAAATGAAGTAGTGGGTGCAGGAAACGAGTGGGAGAGCCTACAGATATGGTAAGTGGGGACTTTTCAGATATTGCATTTGGGGAAGGAGCAGGACATAATTTGGGATAACCAAGTGGTTTGTGAGATTTGGTCAATCAGGACGTGTAAGAAGTAAAGGAAAATAGCAACAAAGACATAAATGTAAGGAGGACTGTTGGGACCACATTTCTCACATTTCTCTAGTCCAATCTATTGATGGTTGAGATACTAAGAAGGTAGATGCAGGAGAAGAAAGGGTCTGGTAGTTTCATTTTTTGTCAGGTGTCTTCTATTTTGTTTTCTAGTGTGTCACATGGTAATGCAAATATGTTCAATTAAAAAACAAACCACTGAGAACTAGCTAGGTCAAGCCCAGTGGAGACACTAAGGATTCAGGTATAAACAAGGTTGGGATCTGGCCCTTAAGATGCTTACATTCTAATAGGGAAGACAAACATAGGTAGAGCTATTTACATGTGTATGTGTACATGTGTTTGTTGATGTATAAATCTAACATATATATGTTCTATATGTATAAATTTAATATAGATGAAACATATACAGAAATTTATCTATTATATGTGTAAATATGAATATATGGTATGTTTATGTGTTATCATAGGTAACATATACAGTTTAGGCATGTTTTCCCCAAGATTTGGCTGGGAATAGATTTCATATAATCATTGCAAACAGTACTCAAGTATCCAGTGATCATTTGAAAACATGGCTGTTAAGTTAATACTGTTTTTATGACTCATAAGTAGACTGTAGAGAATGACTGTTTAAAAAATTGCGTGTGTTTTTAGCATTTGTGTCCAAGATTTTAAAATATAAACTTTTAGATGCCATCCTAAAGATGTCACCTATTTTTAAGAACATAGACTTTTTTTTTTGCATTTATTTACTAAATCAAATAAGTGCATGCACCTCGAACTTTTGTTAACTTAATACAATGTTTGGTTTTTTAAATTGTAAAAATAGATAAAATTATAGAGAATGCTGAGGACTATAACAATATGATCAGCACAATAGACTGAATTATGTTCCCCTATAGATATCCACATCCTAAACCCTGAACCTGTAAATATGTTACCTTGCATGGCAAAAAGGACTTTGCAGGTATGGTTAAATTAAGGACCTTGCAATGGGGAGGGAATCTTGGATTATTTGGGCGTGCTCAATGCAGTCACAAGTGTCCTTGTGCAACAGGGACAGAAGGATCAGAGTCAGAAGTAGGAGATGTAATGACAGAGCAAGAGGCTGGAATAATGCAAAGAAGGAGTCATGAACCGAGGGAAGCAAGTGGCCTCCAGAATCTGAAAAAGGCAGAAACGGATTCTTCCCTCTGAACTTCCAAAAGGGACGAGCGCTGCCAACACATTAACTTTAGCTCAATGAAACTTTCAGATCACTAGAACAGTAAGATGATAGTGATGTTTTAAGCCACTAAATTTATGATAATTTATTACAGCAGCACTAGGAAACTAATACAATTGTGAATTATTAGAGGAGAGAGGAAATAGAAACAGGAGTCTGCCATGATGGATATGGGAACACTAAGGAAAGAGAAGACAGATTGAGACTAAGAAGAGAAAAATGCCAAGCTGAAAAGAATGTTAAGAACAAGTCATCATCTAAGAAAAAAGAATTATGGAATACTACAGTGAACACTGCAATGCACATGGCACCTCTCATTCTACTGTTTATAAATAATCTTTTATCAAAAATTGAAAGTTTCCTTCGTGATAAGCCTTTTATTGATCAATCAATAATTCATCAATAAGTTCCAGGACTAACTCTTGAAAAGATTGTAGGGGAAGAAAAATAATTTTTCTTCTACCCTTCTAAATTTGACTCGCTAGTCTAATAATCAAATTGACATGAGACAAATTAGCTGGAGAAAATTATCAAATTTATTATATATGTATATATGGGGCCTCCCAAGAATATAGGACAAATCAGGCAGTTGAGGCTTATATGCCATTTTGAGTTAAGGAGAAAAGGGGATAATGGTTTGAACTTCAAAGGAAGTGTAGGCCATTCAAAGCAATTAGACTCAGAGGAGAGTCTAACAGGCTGTTAGATTCCTCCCTGTCTGCCTTAGTTCAGATTGTGCTAAGGTGATAGCTCCCTTCTTTTAAATGGTTTTTTTCTATCTGAATTCCTTTAGGGAGGTCAGAGGGTGGTAAAATGCTCTTCTTGAGTCTTTTTTTTTTTTCTTAAAAATAACCAATTGAAAATAATCAATATAAAAAAAGGCATATTTGGGGGTAGCAAACTCTGCTCGTCCTCAGGATCTACATACACCTTCTAAAATCTATGTTTAGTCATAGACAACTAATTATACATTGTGCATTAAAGCATTTGACCACTGAATATAGTAAATGTATCTAGAAGAGTCTTAATTATGCTTACATTCTTATTCTTTCAGATATATTTCCTGTGTGGAAAAACAAAATACATTAATATTTTACTAATAGCTAATTATTAGGTAGCACCTTACTAAGTTCCAGGACATATTCTAAGTGCTTTTTCTACATTTACATGGTTGATTGTTGCCATGACCCTATGTGGGAAGTATTATTTTATTATCACCATTTCACAGACGTGGAAACTGAGACTAGAGAAGCTAAATGACTAGCACGAGTTTACACAAATAGTCATAGGCAGATGCCATATGGCACTTGAGTCTTTGCTCTTAAGCACCAGCCATATTGTCTCTGCTATTAAGGTCTTCTAGAAATGTATGTGGTATGCTGGTTACAACTAGATTATTGTATAATGTGTTTAAGTGCTGTAATAGAGGCATGTACAGTTCCCTCAGAGCACAAAGGAAGAGGATACCTGCCAGTGACTGGGGAGTGCGATGGTAGGAAAATCTTCACAGAGCAGGTTAGATGTTTGTTGGGCCTTTGAAGGTGAGTAAGACATTACCAGGTGTATAAGGGGCAAGGATATTCCAGGTCACAGGAATGGCATAAGGACAAATATTAAAGGCCTAAGGTATATGGTATGTTTGAGCAACAGCAAGCATTTTTATGTGGTTAGAGCTTAGAATATATGGGGGGAAGTGGTGGGAGATTCAGCCTGGAATTGTTTAAAGTAGCTTCAAAAATGCACCTAGACCAACTTTCTGCTTATCCTATCTGCTCTATCTTATATGGTATTTGCAATGTGGCTTGTGCAACAACTTAGGAACAGAATTTTGAAATGTATTTAATTTTGATTAATTTAAGTTTAAATAACCATACATAGCTAGTGGCTGCTGCATTAGACAACATAGTCCTATGTGAACGTAATGTGTTTGAATTTTATGAGACATATGGAAGTTATGATGAGTTTGAAGGTATAGAGTGACATGATTGCATCTGTTTTGGAAAAATATTAAGGGGTGATGTGTCTTTACTGAGGAGAAAGAAATAATTTGATGTGCGCTGTGCCTGTAGCTCACTTCTGAGCAGTTGCAAGGCTTAGGGGAACCATGCGTTGAACCACACAGTGTTGTTGTTTTGGTCACAGCTGATTGAGATGAGGTGGGTATATTAACAAAATTGTCCTCTTATGGCTCTGCAGAAGCCCAAGAGATGGTCTGGTGCAAGAGCTATATCTATAGGAACCCAGTATGGGATGGTGGCTGACCAACTGAAGCAGATCTGTTCCAGATGATTTAAACTGATGCATGCAGAGACTATGATAAATTGGTAACACAATGGAAAGAAGAAGCAGGAAGAGAATGAGAGGTATGGGAACTGAGTCATGATAGGGAGACTCATAGAAATGGTATTGGGTACCCAGAGTTGCCGCAGACAACTAGTGTGCTTCTGCAAAGTAACCAGCAGGAGATATGATTTCTAAGAAAGGCTGCTGACACTGTATCCTCTCTTCCTTTCAGCCCCCTGAACCTCCTGTGCTGTGAGGGTTAAGTTCAGCAGTCCTAGAATTAGCCCGAGTTATTCTATGAAAATAAGAAATGAGTATGCATAGCATTGATCGGAAACATACCGATTAATAGCATTGCTTTATAAACATGCACCCTGAGAGTGTCAGGATAGTTTGCATCAGGTGGTCAGCATTATTTACAGATGGCAGTGAGACTGATCATTTGTATCTGGCGAGACCCCAGAAGTCCTGGTCATATAGCAGGAATGTGCTTATGTAACCAGTAGGGTGTCAGGAGTTCCAGCTGAGACTTCATTTGGGCATTCCATTCACAAGTCAGTGGTTCTTGATCTGAGAAAGTGGATCCTGCAGAGACGCTTCCAGAGGAAAGACAACTGGAACTTGCAAGTGGCTTCTCTGAGCCTTTACTGTGAAGCAGCCTTTAGCTGTGATTCTTATCTTTAATGTGATTGCTACATTGCATCCTTTTCCTGTAATAAACTGTGGTTTTCTAATTATCATTTTGGGTACTGGGTCTTCCCTGTTAAATTGCCACTGTAGGTGTGGTATGCTCCTGTTGACTGTGGTTTCTGGAGCTTATATTTGATCTTTATAACCTGAAAGAGCCTGGCTGACACAGCAGGGAAGCGATTTGAACAGAGAAGAGGCCACTTGCAAGAGATTAAGTAGTGTTCCTTCTAGTTGATGAGGTTGGAACAGAAGCAGGGGTGGTGGGAATCAAAGGGAATGGGAGGGTTAGACTAGAAAGTGATGGATCAGTGATCATTTCATTGGTTGCGGATGTGAAGAGAGTGAGGGAGGAGGTTTCAACCTTAGGCAATAAATTCAGCTGTGGTAATTATTATTTGAGCAATCTCTATATAATACAGAAAAATCTTTCCTTGTTTTAAGAGAACAGTGAGTGTTACAGGTGAGTTGAAGAGCTCATTTTATAGTCATTAATTTAGCCTATTATAATCTTTACTTTAGCCAAGGATAGAGAAGTCTAATAAGAAAGTCAGATTTATAAAACAGATAAACCAGATTTTTGGCAAATGATGAATACCCCTTGTATATGCATGCTTATTGTTTATGATCATTATCCTTCAATCAACAATTACTAAGTGCTTTTACAAGTCAAGAACTGTGCTATGCATTTAGAATAAAGATAAATTTGAAGGCCTGGTCTCTGATCTCAAGGGGCTTATGATATGATAACATGAAATATTTGGTGATGAAGAGTCTAAAGTGAAAGAATAGACTGCAAATTGAAGTCAGAAATAATGATCATGAAAGTATGAAATAACAATCCAGATCTAAAAGTAAAACTTTAATTATAAAATTCAATTTGCAATTCTAAGTTTTTCAGTGGAGGAAAGAGTGATTCTTCTTATCTTTGTGGAATTGTTTGTTTCAGCCTGTGGCCAGGAGGATTGCACTATATTTGCAGTGTATCTCATGTTTCTGTACCAAAGACCATGCAACTAGGAAAATGTGGACACATAATACCCTGAGGAAATGGTGTTGTTGGGCCGCAAAAATGCTGGTGGGTACAGGAATGAGTAGAAAAACTTTCAAGAGGGTTTCTCAACTTGGGCACTGCTGAGGAGAACTTGGCTGCGAGTCCTGATTACCCAATTATATTGCTGCTCTTCCTTTTCTCACTAATTGGAGAGATTAGTGATTGCCTTAGCTTGCCAAACCCTTAACCATATTTATAAGCAGAAATCTGGAAGATGTTAGGAAGATCCAGGAAGGCAGAATGGATGGATGGCTCTTTTTTTCTCTTGACCATTTAATTAATGTCTACTGAAACTTCAAAATTCAATCAGCATTACCTTTCGGGTCCAGGTAGAATTCTTCTGTCTCTCTACTATGTGATACCTGGCCTTGAAAATTGCTCTATATTTCTCCATCTTGGTGAATTATAGCTATTTAATTCAATGTCTGACTCCCCAAACATAGTATGTTCTTAGGAAGTAGTAAGCCTCACTAATTTTTCTGGCCTTTGGACTGAAACAGTACTAGAAGCATATTAGGAGCTTAATATTTGTTAAACGAACAAATGATTGAAGAGGCAAATGAGTTAAGAGAAGTAAACTGGTAAATCTACCACAGATAATAATTTGCTAATATTTATCTACTAAAGTTGAAATGTGCAAATCCTTGGATCCAGGTGTTACATATCTAAGAATTAATTTTACAGGTATGTACACATGTGCCAAATATTTTATGTAGAGTGTTATTTGCTGCGGCATTATTTATTAGCAAAGGCTTAGAAATGATGGAAATGCCCACAAATAATGGATTGATGCAATAGATTATGGAACGTCCATACTATGGAATGCTGAGCAGCTGCAAAAACACAATATAGAAAGATCATCAAGATATAATGTTAAAAGAAAAAAGCAAGATTCAGAACAGTGTAATATGTAAACAGTAATGTAAAATGGAAGAAATATCTATATCTTATATTTGCTTATACATATAAATGTCTCTAGAAGGACCCAGAAGAAATTAGTAACTACGTTTTTTCTTTGGAGACTGAGGTTTGGAGGGAAAGGTTTCATTGTATTCCTTTTTTATACTTTAAGTTTCTAAAATATATAAATACATGATTCAAAATATTGTATAAATAATTCTTTTAAAGATGCATATGGATGATTACAGCAACTTTATTTATAAATATTGCCAAAACTAGGCAACCATAAAGATATCTTTTATTAGGCGAATGAACAAGTAAACTGTGGTATACCCAGACAATGGAATATTATTCGGTGCTAAAATAAAATGAGCTATCAAGTCATGAAAGACATGAAATAAACTTAAATGCATATTATTAAGTGAAGGAAGCTAATCTGAAAAGGCTATATTCTGTGTGATTCCAACTATGACATTTTGGAAAAAATAAAACTATGGAGACAGTAAGAATGCCAGTGGTTGCCAGGAGGTAGCGGAGAGGGTAGGATGGCTAGGCAGGGCACAGAGGATTTTTAGGATAGTGATATAATTCTGTGTGATGCTATAATGGTGGATACATGTCATTATACGTTCATCCAAACCCATAGAATGTACAACACCAAGAATAATATCATAATGTAAATTATGGACTTTGATAATGATGTGTCAATGTAGGTT
This sequence comes from Eidolon dupreanum, assembly GCA_028627145.1. Taxonomy (NCBI): domain Eukaryota; kingdom Metazoa; phylum Chordata; class Mammalia; order Chiroptera; family Pteropodidae; genus Eidolon; species Eidolon dupreanum. Next base: position 19,221,849 of record CM053508.1, read on the forward strand.
CATTAGTTGTAACAAATGTACCATTTCAATGGGAGATGTTGAGAATAGAGAAAGCTATGTGTTTGTGGGGAGAGGGGGTATACAGAAAATCTCTGTACCTTCCTCTCATTTTCTTGTGAACCTAAAACTGCTCTAAAGATAATCTACTTAAAAGGTAAAAAGAAAAGAAATCTGGTGAGTTAGATTGACACTATTATTATAGGCAGGGGTCCCCAACCCCCAGGTGTGGACCGTTACCAGTCTGTGGCCTGTTAGGAACCAGGCTGCACAACAGGAGATGAGTGAGGGGCAGTAAGCAAATCTTCATCTGTATTTGCAGGTGTTCCACAGTGCTAGGTAGAATCACCGCCTCAGCTCCACCTCAGATTATCAGGCATTAGAATCTCATAGGAGAACCAGTCCCTGGTGCCAAAAAGGTTGGTGACCACTGAAAAGGGTCCTAGATTCTAAAGTGGTTCTGGCCATTCTTTTTTCTGACATTAATGTATGGGGGCTGTGGTATATTACTTTTGATGTGAGTGATACAGGTGCATCGTACATGCATATACACTTACATTTCCTGCTAAAAGCCATTGAGATTTTCTGTCACCTATTAGGGCTCAGGCTCACTGTTGCTCAGCCACAGTGTCCTGGCTCAAGTGCCTATGCTCCTTTCTGACACTTTGGAGAGGCAGTGAACTCCATACCCAAGAATGTGGGCTCTGCAGTCAGCCTGCCTGCCTGGATTGGAACTCTGCATGTATCCAATTCTGCTCTGTGTCATCTTAGGCTTTGGTTTTCTTAGCTCCATCATGGATATAACAGCAGTTCCTGTAGTGTAGGGTGTTTGTGAGGATCAAATGAAATAATATGTGCAAGCACTTAGCAGTGATTGGCACATACTTAAACTATTGTTGTATGTTATTTTTTATTATTATTGTTATTATAATTACTATAATTATATTTTATCATCAATATTATAATTATTATTTTTATCATCATCATTATGATCATCATCAGCCATGCCTAATCTCTGCTGGTTTCTTTGGGCAAGGGTAGTTGCCTGTTTGGAGCATGAAGAAAATTCCGAAACCCTCAGGAACTCTGGGCTAGGTCCTCCTGGTTCCTCCTGATGTTATCTATGGAGCACAGGTTTGGATCCTGGTTTAAAAAACCTGGTATCATCATTATGACCTATCCAGTTGGTAAAGAGAGTGGTCTCACCAGTCTTACTGCAACAAGGAAGACATGGGCATACAGGATAAGAGCTTTGCCCATGGTGAATAGTGGGTGTGTACGGAAAATGGAATCCAGACTCCTGTGGGCTCTCTGCTGTGCCCTCCACCTACACCATGGTGGCGCCATTGAAGTGTTAAGCAATGCACCTGCTCCTACCGCATGACGGTAATTCATTAATTCTGGCATCTGTCTACTCCCAGCCAAAGAGAAATTGGTAATTATCATCCTAATGATCTCTCTCTTGTTGTAACATGCACATAACGTTTATTTTCTCCATCTGGGAGGAAAATTAGGAGCCCTCTGTCTTTCGACTCCTCAAAGTCCTGGCATAATAGATTAGACAGCTCTGAGATGCTGCCTTGTCCTGTTTGCTTTTTCTGCATTTTCATCATCCATTTTGGAATCTCTCTGGGGTATGGAGGTATCTCAGTCTGTTCAAGGTGGTATAACAAAATGCCAAAGACTAGGCAGCTTAAAAAACAACAGGAATTTAATTCTCACAGTTCTGGAGGCTGGAATTCTGACATCAGGGTGCCAGCACGGTCAGGTGAGGGCCCTCTTCATGATATCCCTCCAGGGAGCCAGCACCAAGCAGTGGGCACTGACACCTGAGATCAACATGTGCCATCTCAGCCTGCGAGCTTATGCTTTAAAGAGAGCACAAGAACTTTGATGCTCATGATGAAATAGGCGTGGTGGAATGAAGCTATTCTAAGCATGCTCAAGGCTTCCCAGGTCAAGGCCTGAGTGAAACTAAGGCCAAACCTATTTGTCTGCCCCCACACCCTGCACATTCTTGCCTGACCTCTTCAAACTTTGAGATTCTTAATTTTCGGTAGTCCTTTTTCTGAATGTATAATGAGCAATAAAGTAGACTGAATTTTGCCTAAATGTCTAGAATTAGTCTATTTTGAATCAAAGATTTGGTTCTAAATGAAACTGGCGTGTCTTAGTGATACGGGTTCTTGGTGCATAAAATAAGAGAAACCGTCAATTACATGCAGAAATAATTGCTTAAAAGCTCAAGAGCCTTAAATACCCAAAGGGCAGTGTATTTTACTACATTATAAGGTAAAAATGTAAGTTACTACTTGTCTCTACAAGCCGGCTCTGAAACTGTTTTAGCCCTTCATTTGGCTAAATGAATGTTGAAGGTAGCTTCTATTTTTTATTTATTTTTTATTTTTATTATTATTTTTTTTTTAGTTCAGCCATGTCACACCTTGGTTTTCAATGTTTTCATCTGTAGTATTAAAATCCAGCCTCGATCCGACCAACATTTATGGGCATCAGAGAAATTTTAAACATATTTCTAAAATATTTTGCATATATAAAATTCCATAAAAGGGCTGAATAGACATACACACATATATGTATACACATGTGTTATTTTAAAGAACATTTTCCATTTTAAATTTTCAAATTCCTCAACCCAGGATAAGGGCACCCTGAGGAAGTGACCTCCTCGTTCATGGTGGCTGTTATTGCAGTTGCTCGTGCCTTACAATCTGAATGTTTCTACTTCTTGTTACAGTCACTTCTGTGACTACCGCTCAGCTAGACTGTAATTTTCAAGAGCTGTGTTGAAACTGGGTGGATTTGGTTAATTGTTAGTGGGACAGTTGAATAAAGACGACCTAGGAAATTCTAATGACCAGCTCCTCTTAGCGATGTTTCAGACTTGCTAGTCTTCTTTAGAGCCTCCCTGGCTATTACGGAAGGTGCGTTTCAGAATCTGTAATAGAAGCCCCCACCTAGCATGGCCCTTCTGCATTGTCCTTCCTCATCAGAAGCAGGTGTTGACAATGGAATCTGCTGCTGCCCTCAGATGTGAAAAAAGTTTTAAATGTCCTTTCCACATTTTTGCATCTGGTGAAATAATAAAAGGACCAGAATTCTTATATTTCAGAATGTATTTTTTTTTCTCTGATAATTTTACAAAGTATTCCATGTGTAGGATTCAGGTAGCAGGTGCTTTTCATATTTTCTGATCTCAGGGTTCCAAGGGACTTTTCTCTCCTAAAGGAGCTTGCTTCCTATGAGCAGTATACTTCCTGTGTGTGTATCTGCGCCCAACCTTCCAGGCACTACGGGCAGGTCGAGATTCCTCCAACCTCGAGTTTTTTGTTTTGTTTTTTAAAAGAGAATCCGAAATAGGTTTGGTGCTATGCCAACTTGTGAGTGATGTAATCGTGTGTGTTGTTATCAAATAAAAGACTGAATATAGGAATGCATTTTTTTGTTTGTTTGTTTGTTTTTGCCTAACAAGCCCATAAATTATATGAAGAATTCATCAAACAAAGACAGTAAGTCCAGGAGTGAGCCTGTTTTAATTGAATTGGTATTTATACAAGGTGACACCCTCTTTCATACCACCTACCTCCTCCCTGGGTGACTCAGCCACTGAGGGAGAAACCTCAGAACTGTTCATTAAAACAGTCAGAGGTGGAAACTACACTCAGTAAATTCCAGGTACACAAAAGTTTCAGCTGGATCTACCTGGAGAATCACTGTAGACTGTTTTGACAAAAAAAATCCTGAGTTTTCGCTCAAAAGAGGTAAGTGAATTATATTTGCAAACATAAACATGTCTACTTTTCTTGTACAACTTTATTGGTTTGTGTGTGTGTGTGTGTGCGCCAATGATTAAAATTATAGCTTATTGTATTAACTATGTTTTCTTTTTCCCCAGTTGAATTTTGACGGTTTCCAATGGGCTATTCTGCTTGTTGAAAGCTCTGTTGTTTCTTGTCATGATTTTAGGCTGCATTGCCTTTAACTTCCTGGCAATTTTACATATCTGCAGGCATCATAGAAATGAGAAACTTTTTGAGTTTGTGTGGGAGCTGGTGAATCCTGTCATATACATAAGGACAGTAAATTCTCTATGTCAAGGTACCAGCATAAGCTGGTCTATTTTTTCAAGTGACTATAAAAACATTTTTTAAACAGGATCTCCCTGTTTTCACAGTTGATGCTTTTAGTGAAATGATGAACCCTGTTATGTTTTATAGAGAATAAGTCATATTTGTTTTTCTTGACTGCTAAAAACATTGCAAGTCATTGAGCTGTGAGAGAGATGGCAAACCCATTTCCCCTCCACTCTATCTTCCCTTAAGAAAATCACATTTCTTGCATGAATATACCAAGGAATGAAGTGGGGTGGGCTAACTGGGGGTGTTTGGTTTCTCACAGAGATTCCTGTGCATATGGCCAGCTTTTCTGTCTTATAACCTGAGTTTTAACTTAAGAATTGATTAATATGTGTGGGGGCAATTTGCAACTTCTATTTATATTCTAATCCTGAAAAACCAGTTTTGGAAACCCTTCGATAAAAATAGAAAAATTATTTTAGCCAGGCTTTCCTCTACAATTAATAACTAAGCTAAATCGTCTGACTCCTGTCCTTTCTCCACCATTTCCATGTGTGATACAGAACTGCGGGAATCAAATGCAAGGGTCGCTCTCAGTTTGCAACTAGCAGCTCTATGTCTTTTAGAGGGGTGTTTCCCACAGCGTCCCGGGCTCTTTCTTAAGTGCCAGAGTTTTCATTGCTTCCCATCGGCTGAGATGGTCATCTCAGAGTAGTTTAGAGCCCAATTTCTGAAGGTTTACTGAATAATTTTGGCTTTCTAACATTTATAGTAATCATAAAGCCAAAGTTGAACATTTACAGATTATAATTTTACTTTTTATGAAATGCAACCAAATTTAAAACCAGCTTTCACTTTCACAGTTTATAATGCAGATATAGTCATTCTGATATTTGCTGATATGACATCATTAAAATTTGAGATAAGACATCTGTAAAATTTTAGTAAAATCTTTGGTTGATTTTAAATGTCAGGATAGAGAATATAGATAAACAGAGCAGGAATTTTATTAAAATTTTAGTCCATGTAAGTCTTAGATTCAGTTGACATAATTTTTAATTGGAATGGGCAGAGGCTCATCTAGTCTAACTCATGACTTTTCTAGATGAGGATCAAAAAGCATACACATGTTAAGCAACTGTCAAGGATCAAAGTAACAGAATCAGAATGAAAAGCCAGATCATCTGATTTTTGTCTTACTGAATTTCCTCAATGATTTTCAGATTTCTTTCACATAGAGTATGCTTTTGTTGTTTTTGCTTTTGGTATCAGATTGAAACAATCATCACCAAAACCTAAGTGAAGAAGATTACCACCCATGTCTTCCCCTAGGAGTTTTATGGCTTCAGGTCTTGTGCTAAATTCTTTGATAAATTTTGAGTTAATTTTTATGTATTATGTAAGAGAGTGGTCCAATTTCGTTCTTCTGAATGTAGCTGTCCAGTTTTCCCAGTACCATTTATTGAAGAGATTTCATTTCCCCATTGTATATCTTGGCATTTTGTCATAAATTAATTGACCATATATGCATGGGTTTATTTCTGGGCTTTCTATTATGTTCTATTGATCTGTGAATCTGTGTTTATGCCAGTACCATACTGTTCTATTGCTATAGCTTTGTAACATAGTATGAAATGAGAGAGTGTGATGCCTCCAGCTTTTTTCTTTCTCAAGATTATTTTGGCTATTTGGGGTGTGTGTGTGTGTGTGTGTGTGTGTGTGTGTGGCACTACACATTTTTAGAATATTTTTTCCTTTTTGATGCAATTGTAAATGGGATTGTTTTCTTTATTTCCCTGACAGTTCATTATTAGTGTATAGAAACACAACTAATTTTTGTGTATTGATTTTGTATCCTACAAATTTATTGAATATGTTTACCAGGTCTGCCATTTTTTAACTGAGTTTTCAGTTTTCTATGTATAACATGTCCTCTACAAATTGTGAGAGTTTTACTTCTTCCTTTCCAATTTGGTTGCCTCTTATTTCTTTTTCTCGCTTAATTGCTGTAGCTAAGACATCCAATAATATGTTGAATAAAAGTGATAAGAATGGACATCCTTGACTTGTTCCTGATATTAGAGGAAAGGATTTCAGCTTTTCACCTTTCAGTACAATATTAGCTGTTGACTCGCCATATATATTCTTTATTATGTTAAGATATGCTACCTCTATACCCACCTTGTTGAGTGTTTTTATCATGTATGGGTATTGAGTTTTGTCAAATGCTTTTCCTGCACCTATTGAGAGAATTATATATTTTTTTGTCCTTCATATTGCTAATGTGGCATTATAACACTCACTGATTTGCAAATATTGAACCATCCTTGCATCCCCAGAATAAATTCCACTTGATCATGGTGTGTGACCCGTTAAGTGTATTGCTGAAATGGTTTACTAATATTTTGTTGAGAATTTTTGCATCTGTGTGCTTCAGGAACAACGTAATTGGCCTGTAATTTTCTTTTCTCTGGCATCCTCATCTGGTTTTGTTATCAGAGTAATGCTGACCTCATAAAGTGAATTTGGAAGAGTTCCCTCCTCTTCTATTTTGGAAAGAGTTTGAGAAGAATGGGTATTAATTTCCTTTTGAATGTTTGGTAGAATTCGCCATAAAGCTATCTGGTCTTGGACTTGTGTGTTGGCAGGTTTTTGATTAACCACTGGAATTTTGACTGAAAGACCTAAGAGATTTACTTTTCTGGAGACTGCAAACAAAACAGAGAGGATATGTTTTAAATGCCTGAAATCATACTGTGGAATGAACTCCATATATCATATAATTCACTAAGCACTTAACTTAAGCAAACATGATTTAACTGATAATATCCCTTATGATTTAGGCATTAATTTGAAGCATTTAAAAAAAAAGAAGTGATAAATCCTTGGCCAACAATCCAAGAGAAATCTTTGTTTATTTCACACAGCTGATCTTCTGACATTATCCTGCATCTAGGCCATTTGTTGATCTCTTTTTTCTTGCTAAGAACTTTGAAATAAGCGTTTTATGTATCGATGGATGTGTATCTGTCTGCAATTGCTCAAAGTTAACTTTTTACTTAAGAGCCTTTATCAAATATATTTGTGTTTCTAGTTTACTGTTTTAAAATCCATGTGATTTTAGAATTTAGAAAATGCCTTTTCTCAAATGGATGCTTTGTCAAATGACAACTATAGTTATTAGGTTTGCATTTTATGATAGTTGCTAAACTTTTTAGAGATATAAATCATCCTTTTATTGTGATCATTAATTGGAAGAGTGACTTTTATAATTACCTATTAAAGACAACTGACTTAATTCTAAACATGAGAACCAGTAGCTCTAAATACTCATTGTAATTGTATACTTGAGGACTCCAAGCATCTAAATAATTTATTTTGTGTTTCAAGACCTAATTTCTCTGGACTAAAATATGATTAAGTTTTCTTTACATGGAACCTTCTAAGAGAAAGTAGTGAACTATAGACCACATTCTTTAAACTGAGATACACACATCCTGAGACTCTGTGAGAGTATTTCAGAAAATGCACAGAAGCCACAAGATAAACGTGGTACATCGTCATCGATAGCTAATTTTAATTAAAAAGTTTTGGAGAAAACTGCCCCCCTAAAGCCCTGCCCTCTTCTCCTCTCCTTCCCAGTTTTCTCTCATTTGTCTTTAGGTAAAGGATTGAAAGGAATACTATAGAAAGAAGTGCAGGAGGCTGGAATTCCGTTAGAGTTGGATTTAATCATGACCCCACTTTGGCCAACGGTAGCTTATTTAAATGTACCTATCTTGCAGCACCAGCAGATAAAAAGAAAATTTAGGATTCTAAGTGAATCCTAAATAACATATATATATGTATATACATAACACATATACATATATAATATATTATATAAAGTACATTCCATATGACATAATATGACATATTATTTTTTCACAATAGCACAAAGAAATGTAAAACATGAAGAAAAAATCTCTGCAAGATAAATGTGGGACTCAGATGAATAAAATTTTAAAGCTTTATTGTAAGGCATGAAGTCTTTGATGAGTAAAAGCATCTTTGAGTACTGTTCCTGGATGAACAGACTGAATTTCATAAATGTCAGCTCTCCCAAACTATTATACAGAATTCATGCAATTCCATTCAAAAGTTCCAATAGAATATTTCTTTTGGAATCAGAGAAAATAATTTAAAACTTTATCTGAAAGAAATGAATGAGAAAAAATAGCTAATAGAATTTCTACAAAGGAAATTAAATGAGGGGTACTTGCACTAGATATTAAAATATATTATTAAAAAAGTAATTTAAAAAGTTTGTTTCTATTGCAAGAAACTAAAGACAGATTTCTAGAAAAGAATAGATAACCATGAAGCACATTCTAGAATATATAGAATTTAATATGTTAACAAATGAAGGATCATATATCAATGGGAAAGGGATTGCTTCCACCATTGCCAAAATAAACTCATATGGATTAGAGTTTCCACGTAACAATAAAATATTTTTTAAGAATTGAAAGAAAATATATAAATATTTAAATAATCATCTTTGTCCAACAAATACTACTCTAGAATTGATTATGTTCCAAATACTGTAATAAATTTTAGAACTACAGCTGTGGAGAAAAGGGTCTTGGTTACTGCCCTCAAGATTTACTGTGTGTATGTGTGTGTGTGCACGTATGTGTGCGTGTGTGCGTGTGTGTGTGCTTCTTGGGCATGGGGGAAGAATATTACAGGCAGTCTACATGGTGATGTTTTTATAGAGAGATACTCTTTGCTAGTTGAACACTTAGTAGGGCCTTTAATTCAGCCTGGGATGGTGAGTGTGTGGCATGTTGGGAAGCTACCGAATGCTTCTAGGAGAATACATAATGTATGATCTCAAATAGAAGTCTTTCCTGAAAAGAAATTAAGGAATGAAGGGAGCTCAGAAAAAAGAATGTTTTAGGCACAGGGCGTAGAGTGAGCACATTAGCCTAAAGGTGATAAAAAGGATGGAGACTCAAGGAACTGGAATGATTCACTACAGCTGAATGAAGCTAGAGTTTGTGTGAGGAATGGGAGTGGGAAGAAATGTGCTAGAGAGTATGGACTTGCAAGCTGTTTTAACAATTTGGTTTTTATCCTGACAGAAATAGAGCTTCATTGAAGAGTTTTTAGCAAGGCGGTGATTACTTTGGCACCGGTGAGAATGGATTAGAAGAAAGTAAATATAGAGATTGGAAGTATAGCTGGGAAGCTGTTAAAATAGTAAGATTATGGTCACTTGAGTTGGTATCTTGGAAATAAAAAGAAATGTAATCAAGAGGTATGTAGAAGTAGAGTTGTAGGACTTGGTGATTGCTTGGATTTTGAGGTCAGAAGTTCTATGAATGGGCTACAGGGATTTTCAATGAGTGGAAGAGTTCATAAAGGGAAAGAATACAAAATTGAAAGCTGCTGATCAAAAAAGAATCACAATTAGAAGCTAAATGAAAAACTGGGAAAATAGAAATATTTCTGATAAATAAAGAAAGCAATCAGAAATCCACAATAATCATCAGTGGATAATTTACAAAATAAAAAGTAACCATTAAAATTAGAAAATATACAATTGAAGCAAAATGATAATGCTTTTATCTATTAAATTATTAAAGAGATTAATAAATATAATTTTAAATGCTGGCAAATATATGGACACTCATATGCTGCTAGGGATTATAAACTGGTATAAAGTTTATGAAAAGAAATTTGACAATAGAGATCAAGAACATTTTAGAAGTTATACTCCTTGGCAAGTGATTTCCCTTTTAAGGCTCTATTCAAAGAAAATAATCAGAGATGCGTTCAACAATTTTTGTATAGTTTTGTTGCAAAACCCAGGAGAATCATGTTATACTGATAGAGAGAACCATAGGATGAAATATTCTATAATTGCAGAAGAAATAATTATCCTTAAGTGGCACTGGAAAATGTGTGTCAATAGGCAAAGAAAATATGATCTAATAGGCAACGAAAAACCCTGAATGAAAATAACAATGATTGATGAAAGGTATCTGATTTTTTCCTTAATGCTTTGACGTATTTTCCACATTCTCTATATGAGCATGTATATTACTAATATAATAAGAAAGATTATATATAAAATTGGGATAAAGAATGAGCACATGACAGAGTTATAAATATGAAATACGGTGAAGTATTTACAGTAATAGGGGTTTGGCTTATAGTTCATGGTCAAAATTTGGGTTTTCACTCATTTCAGCTAGAACTGGATATAGTCTATGAGGGATCTCAAATGATAGATTTTTTTTATTAGATAGTAGTTTCATTAATGAATGTTATACCAGTGTCTTTTGTAAAATGAAATATATGTATCTCAGAGAGTAGAATGCTTCATGCTAAAACTCTTTACCATTCTACAGAAAAGAGAGCTGGTAGAAACAAAGGTGAGTGAGGGTCTTAAGTCAAAAACAAGAACCAACAGTAAGAAAATGTTATGTTTGGTGGTTATCAGACTCAGAAAATTGGTAGCATTTAGACCTCTGGCTAACTAAAATTGTTAATTTGTGCTGTATTCTGCAGTTTCTCCATCAGTAAGCAAGTTTCTCAATGCTAAACTCAGACTGTGAGGCCATGTGACTAAAGAAATAGCCAACTTACAACCACTGCAGCAGGATAAATGAGTTTTCGCCAGCCTGATAATTTTTGGATTTCCTTCCACAGTGCATATTCAGACTAAACACAGTTCATTAATATAAATGGACTTGTTGACATTTACACTTCATGAAGCCCTGTTAATTTTCTCCTTACATATTTCATGTTCTTTTAGGTGATAATTAGTTGTTTGTTTTATTATCTTCCAGAACATAATGTGTCTGTTTGCTGGTTTATAATTAACAGGCCCCACTTATTCTTCGATTGGAAATGATTTAATAGAATTTGTCCCTTTCAAATTTCTAGGGAGTTTTCCCTATTACCAGTGAATTCTGAGAATCAAATACTAGTGGGTATGGCACTATTATTGAAAAACTCTTTCACACACAAATGTGAATACTACCAGGGTGTACACATATGCCATTATCTGCACATTTTTACTGTATTTCTTTCCTTATACTGTATTAACTTTTTAACACTTTTCATCACTATAAAGATCTCCCCTAGGTGACTAATCACCTTTGATCTTTTCCATAAAGGTATTAATTTTCATAAGTACATTAGAAGCCTGATCAATTGATTGGAAAATTTTGGAGAGGTTAAAATATCCAATTATTGCTCTGTGCTGATCTCATGATACTTTGGTAAAATGACCAAAGAAAGTCTGCTCCAGTTCTCACTCTTGGTTGAGGTTCATCACTGATCTCTACAGTGAAGAGGTTGCCATTCTTCTCACCCTTCCTTTTAGGCTGGTAACTTTCTAACCATAGGCCCTTTTTTGTTTCCTGGGCTTCTGGAATAGGAACTTTGGTGTCAGGCCGATTTGGATGAGAATCCCAACTGTGCACTAGCTATGTAACCTCAGGCAAACTACTGATCCTAAAACCTTTTCCCCGAAAGAACTAATTTCACCCACTGACCACGTTTCCAACTCCTGCTCTAGCCTTTTTCAAAAAGACTCTGTCTTCATTGAAATCATTTGTTATAAAGTTTCACTTAGGTATACAATGAGAATAATGAGAATGGCAACTTTAAACATTGTGTGCGTCTTAAATGAGATAATACATATAAAATTTAGCTCAGTATAGCTATAACTATCACATGATCCAAAATACCAGCCATCATTTTTCTTATTTTTTTTCTCTTCTCTCATCCTCTATTTTATTCATTTATTTTCCATTCCACATTTTTTTTCCTTTTCTGTCTTACTTTTCCTACTCTCTTCACTTTTAACACCACCCTATGCTAGTTTCTTTGTTCATATAACCTTTCTTAAAAGAAAGTTAGCAGGGAGTGGTGAAGATATAAAATCAACTGAGATGTTTTGCCCTTGGGTGGAAAGGAAAGAATGAGAGCTACAAAGTCTTTATGTCAAGAGGACCCAAAAGATGAAGAAGAAGATTGTAACTTAGTTGTGGGGTGGCCCATGGAATTTTTGGAGTTGATACAAGAGGAGATGGGGCTGGGATTGGGCTGTGGGAGGAGCAGATTACCTAATGGACCAAATGCTTCCAGGGGAGAGCTATTATTAGAAATAGAAAATACTGAAGGAAATTGAGAATGATCAAAAGGAGATAAAGAAAGCTGAATAGAAGAAAAAGTGTAAGAAATTGGGGGGTGTTTGACAGTTTTAAATGCATCCCAAGAGAACTAAGAAAGATGATTAGTTTTGTGATTCAGAACCTTAGATGAATCATTTCATCCAAAACCTAAAGACAGATTTCTTTGGGTAGAAGCTGTAGGTAGTGGCCTGGAAGTTGAAAATTTTCTTTTTTCCTCAATCCTTATCAAAGACTTTGACATCATGATTTCACACCAGAGTTTTCAACTTGTGTATTCAGTGCTTTAAAGGGAAAGGTTTTTGTAGTTCCCAGCATAATAGATGCAGGTTTCACACATCTTTTCCCATAATATCTACATTTAAAATACAATTGCTGGTGTATGTCACTGTTAGTCCTATGTGTGAGTAATAGCTTTTTGAGCTGAGATTAGTTTCATCTTTCTCATGAGAAGTTAAAAACTTGATTGGAATGAAACTGAATGATGGCACTTAGAATTTAGGCTACTAAGGTGTCATTCTTTGGATACTGAGTAGATTTGAAACTCGGGGTAAACTCAGTCCCTAAAATAAGTAATTCCTTTAAAGAACTATATAAAAATAAGATTTTGCTGCATGTATTTTTTGATACCACAAATTTGAGAGGTTGGTAATCCCTATTGCACTTTATAAAAGGCTATTTTTAACAAGGACATTATTCACAAAGACATATGCTGTTGATCCTTTTTTTAAATAACAAGAATATCCACATATAAAATATTACTTTATATTCTGGGCAAGATGAAAAGAATTCCATTGCAGTAAAATCTCTGTGGAATTAGAGGTTGATGAAATAGGAGCTTGGACTTTGATGGTTTTAAGTTGGAGTTTCTAGAACTGATTCTGGGGCTACCCAGTGGTTCTGGGGCCACCCATGTCAATGAGGAGATGGTTGGGGTGACACAGCCAATGCGTTTTAAGGAAGCAAAAATGGAGCAGATGGGGTTGTGCAGGAGTTGTAGGAGAGACACACTTTGATTTGATGAGAAACATTTTATTTTTCCACAATATTGGTTATTTTTATTAAAGAAACTCCTAGATACTTATTAAACTGTTATTACTTAAAAATAGAATACATTATAGTTTTCCTTTTCATTTACCTTGCATCAATAGATAGCATGGGGCCGGGAAAGAGTATCACATATTATTAATCTATCCAGTAGGGAGATAGACCACAAAAGGAGCCCAGTTAGAACAGTGCCAGGCTACTCACGGTTTCAGCGTGACCACAGGAGCAGTGAGGCTCAAGGCTGAGCTGTCCAGGGGTGTTGGAGAAGTCATTCATTATTGCTGCCCCTCCCAGCTACTCTCCCATTATCTTCTATCTTTTGAAACTCCATAGCAGGATGTTGGGTCTGATTAGAGCCAGCCAGCCCTAAATATAAGGTAAAGAGAAGATGCCTACTTTTCTCCATACAGTTCTATCCAAGAAGTGCTGACAATCTAGAGTCTCTGGCATAGAGAAAAAAAAATGATGAGACTTGAGCTAGAAAGCTTCGGTTGAGTCCCAGCTTGCCACTCATCAGCTACTCAAGCCAATTCTCTGCTTCTGTATCTGCAAAATGGGGATTATATTACTCTTAAAATGACATGGAAACTGTGAGATAAATTATAAATTACTATAAAATCACCTAAAATATGACTGTTGTCTGAACTCTCCTCCTTACCCAGCAGAGCTTAAAGGGAAGAGAATCGAGGTGGAATATGGGTAGGTCACCAAGGAAAATCTAGAAAACAATATCCATATAAAATCATACATATGTCATCTTTTTTGTCTGGCTTCTTTCATTTATCATGTTTCAAGCTTCATTCATATATTTCTGTACTTCGTTCCTTTTTATTGCTGAGTAATATTCCATTATATGGATATATCTCATGTTATAAATCCATCATTCATTGATAGGCATTTGAGTTGTTTTCATTTTTTGGCTTTCTTGAGTAGTGCTGCTATGACCATTTGTGTACAAGTTTTGTGTGGACATATGCCAAGGGAACGCCAGGGAGTACACAGAGAAGGTGAGGGTTTGTCAGCTGCAATGATTCCTGGAAAGGCTGCCCTCGTTCTCCTGCTGCCAGGCGCTGAGGGCAGAGACCATGGGGCCTCCAAATAGTGAAATATCGAGCATCGAGCTGGCCTCGCCATCTGCCTGCCCTCTCCCATTCTAATGCCAGGGCGCCTGTCTAGTATTGCAATGACTCCTGATGAGAATTACTTCTTGTTGCTGAAGAAGGAGTCGACTTTTGTTTAAAATCAAGATTCTACTTCTTATCACCTTCAGCATGTTACACACTTTCCCTGAGCTTCAGTTGTCTTATCTGGGAGGTAAATGTTATACAATAGCTATCTCATTGAGTTTATTTGAGGATGAGAGACAATGCCTGTGAGGTAACCTGTTCAGAACAGGTGCTCAGCTAATGGATATTTATACTGGCAATTGACCTGTTCAGTAGGACAGTTGAAGATACAAGGGCACAGGTCAGAGACAGTATGGCACAAAAGCTCTTGGAATGACTTAACTATTTTAGAAATGTTTAAATCACTTTTCCCATAAGTACTCTGTTAGTTTCCTACAGCTGCTATAACAAAACACCATAGATTGGGCGACTTAACAGAAATTTGTAATCTCACAGTTTTGGGGGCTAGAAGTCGAAGGTCAAGTAATACCAGGTTTGGTTTCTCCTGAGGCCTTTCTCTTTGGCTTGCAGATGGCCACCTTCCCTCTATGGCCTTGTATGGCCCTTTCTCTGTGTACACATATTGCTGGTGTCTCTTTGTGTGTCCAAATTTCCTCCTCTTATGAGGACACCAGTCACATTGGATTATGGTCCACCCCAATGGCCTCATTTAACTTAATCACCTCTTAAGAGATCCTATCTCCAAATACAGTCACATCTTGAGGTACTGGGGGTTAAAGCTTCAGCCTATGAAACTGGGGAGGGTGGAGACAAACAATTCAGCCCATAACAAGCCCCTAGGGAGCACCTATTGTGCCCCAGACCCTGGAAATACAGAAAAGAAAGACTTAGGCCTTGCCCACAGGAAACTCATTCTTTTGGGAGAGACAGACAATAAACATATAATTATAAAATGCCTTTTCTCTGTTTACCCTGCCCCATATCTCACAATTGAATTTGCAATCCCTGCAAATGCATTCAGCATTCAGAGTCCCAGTTCAATCAGCTGTGAACTCTCCAGGTCTTCACCAGCTCAGAGGAAAAGAATTTATCAGAGCTCATTTTAGAAACAGGAAATAGATTAGTCAAAAACTCAGAGAAGCAGGGCCAGACTGAGGCAAAATGAACAAGTATTTGAGATTGAAGTTTGCCTTTAGATGCTTTTTTACCTCCCTTTCTGCCAAAGTTTTAGCAACCTCTAAACACAGCCAGCCACAGATCCCCTGCCTGTCCAGCAGCCCAAATTCAAGGCTGCTCCATTGCCTCCCCACGCCCAGCCACATCTCCTCTGCATCTTTAGTCTTTGCTTTCCAAGGTGATAGAAACATGAAGTTAAGAATTACTGAGCAATCTACTATATGTCGGGCAATAATTAGACACTTTACAATTTGATCCTCAAAACAGCTCTATTTCATCTTATTTTACAGATGAGGGAGCTGAACTATAATATACCCAGTCAGTAAATAGCATCCTTTAAATGCAGATCTTTCTAACTTCACGAAGACCTTCAGATTCTCAGTTCTAGGTGGAATGAATAGCTAGCTGCTGGTCTCTGTGAAGATAAAATCATGATTGATTACACTGGTTGTTAGTCTTAGATTGAGTGCCTTACAAACAGTGCCTGAGGGTGTCTCTGACTTATTGAGGGTGTCTCTGACTTATTGAGGTATGGTCTCAGGAGAACGGAGAAAGGGAAGCAGGAAGGGGAGGCAGGGAAAGGAGCTGAGCAGGATGTGCTCTCTGCTGGTCTAGTTTCAGTCTGACCCTATGGTGAGCTCTGAGACACAAATTACCTGCAGAACTGGCTCTACCTTGAGGCAAGAGGCTGACCTTTTTATCCTGAGTCAGTCAGTCCCTGTCTACAGGTTGTAGTGGCTAAAGGCAGTTCCCCAGAGGAGGTGAAGCCTGAGCCTGTAGCCCCCAAGCACCAGACTGGTGAAGGGAACCTGTTCTGGGCACTGACAGCTTCTTTTTCTCACTAACTCTAAAGAAATTTACATTCTAAAAGACCCCAGGGAAAACAGTGCCTTGATCCAAAGTTCTGTGTCTTTACCACTTCAGGTCCTAAGATAGATTATTGTAGGACATACTTTTGCATCAGAGGGCCAGAGATGGGAGCTTTTTACAAATTCCAAGTAATACCTATAAACTGTTGTTTGATAATAATACTACTTTAAGTCAAAATGGCATTTATAGTTTAACAAAGTGATTTTTCTGTACATTATGCATTGGCTTTTCACAATAACCTCATGGAGTAGATGGCAAGTTTCATTAACCCCGTCTTACGGGGGTATCAAGCGGTTCCATTATAGAACTTAGATGTGATAAAGCTGGGCCTAGAACCTGCTTCCGATGTGAGATCTGATGCCCCTCAAACATTCTACACACTGTCTGGTTGGATAAACTCTGCAAGAAACATAATACTCCACCTAGGGTGACCAGACACGGCTGATGGCCCAAGAATCTTCCAATTTTAAAACCAAAATTCCCACATTCGGGGAAACCCGGAACCTACTTAACCATTAGACAGAAAAGGCTGTGCCTAGGGCCCACGACACCTTGAGAGGCCCACGAAAAGGTTCTAATTTTAATTCTCTTTACCAGCATGAAAAAAAAGTGAATATAATAATAATAAATATGTAATAATGAAGCCAGACTGAATTATTAATCATCGTTATACGAACACAGACATAAATATGTTTAATTTTGTGTGTGTGTGTGAGTGTGTGTGTGTGTGTGTGCAGGAAAGGACCCACAAAAGCAAAAGGATTCACAAAGTCATAATGCAGCCCTGGAAATTCAGTCAAATCCAGGCAAAGGAACTGTGGGTTGCCTTAACCTCTTAAAAGTAGTGGTTGGTCATGGCTAAGGAGGTTTGGGCTTTAATCATCAGTGTTTTCCGGATCTGTGATTTCTCTGCCTCTGGCTGCTTCCCTTCTCATCATTCACCAGGTGCCTGGGTTGATTTCAGTTTCCCCAGAGAAGGAGCCGATGAGTCCCTTTAAGGGCATTCCGCACATTGTGCTGTCGGTTTCATGTCTCTGTCTCCTTATGGACCTGACCAGACACTTATCTTACTCACCTTTTTGTCCCCAACTTCTGGCTCAGTGTCAGGCATATCATAGGCACTCAATGCATATTTATTGATTAAATAAATGGATTAACTGATGGCCAGTTGCTTGTCTTGTAACTCTGCGTGTTGGCTCTTTATCTATAAAATGAACACATTGGAATAAATGAACTCTCAGGTTCTTAGTGGGCACTTTATGTCATGTATTCATTATATCACATCCTGGAACTGTCAATGTCATTGAAAAATGTGTCTCATTAGCAGTGGGAGGGTCACCTATATATTCTTAGAGTTGTTGTTGTGTTTCCCCCACCCCCATCTCTCTTTTAGATCTGTCCTGGAAGGCAGCATGTCCAATTTTACCTCAAGAAAAACATCTTCCACAGGAAATGGTAATGTAGATGATATTTCCCTCACTTAGAAAACTTAAAAATCTGGAGAAAACCACTCACAGGTCTTAATTACTTTATATAGATATGGAATGCTTAGAAGCAGCAGTCTAATTTAATTAGCACTTCTAAACTTAGGCTTAAGGCTAAAAGTAAAAGTGTAACAACTTTTACTCCTGTAATTGCAGTTCAAAGATTATTTATATAAGATCAGTGTGACCTTCTGTGTTTCTGGCTCCTATGAGATCAAATATTTGTTATTTATGGTCAAAGACACCATAACTTATTGACTATTATTTACTACATGCTTTTAAAACAGTCCTGTGTGTACTTCTGAGGCATATTGTAGAGGCCGCCCACTACACCTGGTGTGGTTTATCCCGGGCCCACGAGTCTACGTTCCCAGGCGCCAGATGGGGCCTCACGAGCTGCATGGGCAGTTTCAGTTGGCAGTTTAATGTGTTATCTTTGATGATGGGGTGTGGGAGTTGTTCTTTCTCGCTGGTGCATCCTACTTTGAAACAGTACCGGATTTGCCAGCCTAGAAGTTTGATGCTGAACAATCTGTTGTGCCTCTTGAAATTTCTGGGTTAACAAACCCACACTCAACTCCATGCAATTACCTCTCCCAATTTTTTATTTTTATATTGATAGATATGAAGAGTACTTCTCAGAGACAATTAGGTTTTCTTGAGGCGAACAAAAGAAGGACTTTCTTACAGGATAACAGCTGGATAAAGAACCGTCCTGAAGAAGAAAGGTAAGAGGGTGGGGAGTGGAAGGATGAGTAGAGAGAGAGCCATTCTCTGTTTGGGAAGCTAATGGCCATCTGAAAAGCGAATGTTTTTCACTTTGTTGCATGGCTAATTTATTAAACATAAATCAATAGCATCAGATTATCAAGAACATTACTACCATTTTTAATTTCTGCATACCTAAGAGAATGTGAGTCATTAGTCAGAGAAAGCAGGGTTTCTTTGTTCTAACTAAATACACGTTTGTGGTAGGGAGATTGCCGGTGCATGTCAATCATATCAGTTGAAAACAAACAGTATGATTCCAGATTTACAAAAGTAATAATTTATCTAAAACTTCTTTATGTGCAAGTGAAATTGATAAATTCTTCATTCATTTTAGTCCCAACTAGCCACATATCTCTAAGTGGCGGTTAATATGGTATTACGTTGTAAGGGAAAAGACTTAGTACCAAGAAAGTTTTGTCTGCTTTGAGCTTTGCTTTGACTACAATCTGAGCACTATGACCAAAGGCATAGATTTACAATAGACATTTTTTTCCAGCCCAGATATCTATATTTATTATAAATTATGTATATACATATGCACACATTTTTTGATTCCTTATGTATCAGGCTTGATATTAGATACTTTACATATCAAGCATCACTGAACCTCACAACAATCACTTAAGGTAGGTATTATATCCCCATTTCACAGATGAGGAATCTGAGGCTCAGGGAAATTAAGCAACTTGTGCAATAGCACACTGCTGTTAAGTGATGGAGTTGAGGTTTTAACACAACCCATTGTCTTTTCTATACATCAATGGTTTTCGATCAGGGGTAACTTTATTCCTAGGCGATGTTTGACAAGGTCAAGAGAGACATTTTTAATTATCAAAAAGGGGAAGTAGTTCTGAAATCTAGTGGATAGAGGCCAGTGACACTGCTAAACATCCTACAATGCACAGGACACTTTACAGAAAAAAAAAAAAAAAAAAAAAAAATATATATATATATATATATATATATATATATATATATATATATATATATATCTCAAATCCATAGCTTCAATAGTGCTGAAGTTGAGAAACCATTATAGGATACTTACTCTAAACTTTCTAAACTGTGTATGCATGATTATTTGAAATATATTTGTAACTGTCAAATAAAAATGTCTATTGAATCCTATTATTAAACCTTATTATTTTAAGGATCTATTGTGGTATTTGGAGACTCACACTAGCTTTTAGAGTTAACACTCTTGGACAACAACCATTTCCTTCTTTGAAGCAACGTTTATTGCTTCTGTCAGACCCTAACATGGCATTTCTATTTTTTTTTTTTTTCGTAGTGATAGAGTGATGTCAAATGTAGATCATAAATTTTGGGTTGCAAATATTTATATAGATGGGTGAAAATAGAGATGTCTAAGGCAAATTACAGTTGCAGGAATGATGGTTTTATGCCAGGCACACCTTTTTGAGAAGACCTGAGGAAACCAGCTTGGATGGCAAGGCAGCTGGCTGAATAGAGGGGAAATGGGCTCTGATGCTTCCTCACGCCCAGTGGCCCAGCTCTGGGCTATATGTTATGGTTCTTCTTTAGGTAAAAACACGTCTGGTGTCTGTGACTCTCTCATAAATGTAGGGAAGGGATACAAGGGAGATGGTAAAGTTCTCTAGGGATTTTTGAGGGCGTAGATTTGCTGGAATTGTTTCAGTTTCACTGTTCTTCTTTGTTTTTAATTGTCTACTACAGTTCTTTCACAGCTTTATCATAAATGGTTTCAGAGTGTTGAGCGAGTTAGTGGAGCAGAACCAGAAGAAATGTGGTGTTTCAGGTTTGGTTGGGTTGACATGAAGGAAGTTCAGGCACTTACTCTCAGCCTTGGCTCAAGGCCAAGGTTTCTACTACATGTTTTGACATTTCCTAAAATTGCCTATAATTTCAGGTCTACTGTACAAAGTAAGAAGGACATGGCTTTGGGATTTTATGTACGAAGGTCTTTTACAGATTTGACCAATAGGAAAAGCAAAAATTTTGAATAGAATGGTCTGGGTCCCAGACTCACCTCTGTCAGTTGGTAACCTTTTGGCCTTAGGAAAGCCACAAAACTGCTAATTTAATTTCCTCATCTGTGACTTGGATATGACAGTGTCTTTCCTGACTAATTCATAGGGTTATTTTAAAGACCAAACAAAACAAACTATGTACTCTCATGTTTCAAAAATGAGCTAAGTCTCTTGTGAATGATCAACCTCCTTAACCACAAATATTGGTAATGATTTTCCTACTTTTTGTCAAAGAAAACTGTCAAGTCCTTAAAATGAAAATGTCCAAACATAATGGGCTTAATTAAATTTAGAACATTTTTATAGAAGACTTTTGCCTTCCTACAGAGAAAGATTCTTCTAAGATATACAAAGTAGATGGCTTTGCGTTCCTACACTCTGATGAAAAAAAAAAACAAAACAAAACAACAAGCAATTGTATTCCATTATTGAATCAAGTGGCAATCTCACGCGATAAATTAGAATAATGATCATTTATACTGACAAACTTGTTTCTTTTCACCGTGCTCTTTCAAGTGATGACTAGTTAAAATAAATACATATTTGTACTTTTGTGTCTGAAGTGCAATGAATTAATCTTGCCAAAATTGTGTTCCTCTCTCCCTTACTTTGTGCTTACTAAATACTGTGGTAACTTTTTACATGACTCAATTTTGTTCTTTCTCTGCAGAGATGAAAATTATGGTAGGGTGGTGCTCAACCGACATAACTCCCATGATGCCTTGGACAGGTGGGTGTTTCAGACACATTACATCATTAGCAGAAACACAAACATGGTAGTTTTTGAGAAGACTTGTTCAAGACAAGCTGAATATTTGTGGCTACCCTCAGGCTTTCCTGGACATTCTGGGAACATGAAGGAAACTCCGTGATATCATCAGGGCTTTCCACAGGGCAAACTCTATGCTTCTCTAGCTCCATGACTTCCAAAGCTATAGACAGCTTGTAGGCACAGAATAGCCAATCCTCTGCCTGCCCCTCCTGACAAGAAAGGGAAAGGGCTCCCACAGAAACTCCACCACATAAGATATCTCTGAACCTGAGGGAAAGGAATCCTAAAATACAGACATATCAGCTCCAGAGTTCACTCGCTTTCTGGGATAGTACACTTTTAATAAACTTCTAGGCTTGTAAAGAGCCAGTATGTGATACTCAGTGACAAATAGACTGACAGCGACAAATTCGAAGGAAAATTCAGACAAAACCAGTCATCACAATGATGTAAATAATCTAAGATTGATCAAATACGTAGATAATATTCTTATTAGAACACATTTGCACTCATACACATACAAACAACCACACCCATCTGAAGATTCCAATTATTTATCAGATAGATGCAAGTTTTATCTGGTCCAGTAGCCTGGGTGTCACCAAAAGGTACTTTAGTAAAGGAGTGTGATTGCCTTTCATGATATGATCTTTAAAAATTAAGTAGACACCTTGAATATGTCTATTTTGGAAGCTTTTATTTGTGAATTTTTCTAAATCCTTTTAAACCTGGTCATAATTTAAAGCTATTCTAAGGGTACTGAGCTTAAAGCCCTTTATGTAAATCATCTGCTTGGTTTTCTGGTTCCCAGCCTTAGTTCATTTGCTTCACTGACTATTCTGTGATTTAGCAGATTCTACCTGTACCTTCTCCTTTGTCTTCATGATTTTGAAGAGTACAGCCTTGTTCTCAGTTGGCCTTTTTAACACTAAACAAAGGGAGCCTGATCATTTGAATCTAGCCACCAATGGAAATTGTCCCCTCCATTTTATTTGCCTTTCTGTGGAACTATTAAAGAACAAACATATTTGTTTTAAAGGGTGAATGGGAAAAATAAGCTTTATATTTCACTGTGTTTTAGGATAACAGGAGATTAATGCCTTCTGTGCTTATTTTATTTAAACTATATTGGTTTCCTAAACCCTTCCTGTTGGTGGATAGCATTTTGGCTAAAGCTACACACAGAACTTTTATCTTCAGTACCAAAATCTTTGAGCCTGAGACATTTTCCCTTTGACCTACAACTAGTGTCTCAAACCACATTTTCCTAAAAGAGTAACGTAGATCATATTTTTTCCTTGCACTTGCTCAAGTGGATGTCCACTTGACACTATCTTCCCATTAGGACACAGAGGCTGTGTCCACTTTGGTGTTTACTCAACCCTGCATTGCAGCACCTACTATGTGCTGACATTGTGTCAGGTACTAGGAATACAACGATACCTAAGACACCACCCTTGACCTTAAGGAACTCTCACATTCATGGGAAAAGATGGATCCATAAACTAAAACACTAGATAACATTTAACATGGAAGGTTCTCTTGTAGAAGAGTATGAGAGTGCTGTGGGATCAGAGAGGATGGAGAGACTAACTCTGCTGAATAAATCGGTAGTAGTCCTCCATGTTGGTGCTCCTGCTTGAAGGATGAGGAGGAAAGTTTTCCAAGCTGGTGGCTGAGGGGCACAGAAAGAAGTGCTTTCAGCAGAAGCGACTGTGTGTGCAAAGAACTCCTCATGAGCAGAGACTAAAAAGGAAAAGAAAAATAAATGATATCTTCTCATCACCCTAGATAACAAGTTTAACGTTATCACAAACTAGGAAATTTTACTGTGTACTTCTCTGCCGGATCATTAAAACATGTCAAATAAGCCTGATAGCACAGATTGTACCTGTGGAGAGGCTTACCCTGTTGAGCCAGACACTATTGTAAGTTCTGGGAACAAAGCACAATCCCTGCTTTCATAGAACTTGTATCTCAGTTGAAGGCGAGAGAGAGAGAGACTGAAAAAAAAGTAAACACAATATAATATGCTGTGTTGTGATAAGTGCTGGGAAGAACAAAGGCAGCTGATGAGACATGAGATGACAGTGACAGAAAAGGGGCTGCTTTAGGGAAGGGGGTCGGATGGCCCCATAGCACCTACTTGCATTCATGTATTACACACGATAGGGAACCACATATCATGATTTCATTCTTGGCATCCTTAAACTTGGGAATTGCATTAGGCACTTTTCTTTACTTTTTTTTCTTGCCTTAACCGATACTATTTCCTCTACCACTGTTTGAAAATGTTTATATCTGTTGATCCTCCCAGGCCCAGCTCTAACTGTATGTCAACCATAAAGCCTTCTCTGATTTCTTTCTCTGGAAATAAGCTTTCTCAACTTAGAACTTTCTTGGGCTTTATTTCAACTTCTTTTCTGATGCTGACCACTTTGGATGTACATGTCTAATTTGTCCCTCTATCATTGTATGTATTGGGTCTATAGTTATTTCATTCTTGATTTCTTCATAGTCATCAGCACAGAGCATTGTGTATTGTTTACCTCCGAATATTTGCTTAATAAAAATATATGGTATCAAGTTAAAAAATTGAATCTTAAATATACTATTTTAGTGCTTGTTTTCTGATTTAATACCCTTGATCTGTCAGCTTCAAATCATGCTTTGATATGCAAACTCAGTAAATCATGGTATAATTCCCCAATGACCTTGCTGTCCCTGTATCACAAGTTTATATAAGACATTTTTTCTTTTGCCAATTGATCATTCTGATCAAGATATTTCCACTGCCTCTATGATCATAATTTCGATTATTGAGCCTTCTCTCCTTTCCTCCTTTATTTTCTTTTCTTCCTTTTCCATTTTTTTATTTATGTCTTCCTCAACTCTCTTTGCCTTCGTCTCTCATCTCCCTACTTCTCCCTATCTCTCCTTCTTTCTCCTCTCCTTCCAACATCTATGTTTTTTCTTCTCTCATTTTCTTCTTTTCATTTTTTCCCCAGTGTTTCCTGTTTCTCTCTTTTTCTTTTATTTCTTCTCTCTCTCTCCCTTCCTTTCTCCAGCATGTTCTCCTCTTTCAACCCTGTCCACAGTGCTGAACTTTAAACAAAGCTGTTTGTATTTAGCCTGTTGTACTGGCATATAGTGCTCCTAAAACTTTGCAGGGAACACATAGCCAATTATAAGGGAATGAGTGCCTATTATGTAAAAATAAACAATATTGACAACAGCACATATTAGTTATTAATCATCTTGCATGTTGTGTCATTTTTTTTACGCATCCGTATGCCCAATTTGAGTGTGTTATAGTCTAGTTAGAAATAATCGTACTTAGGGAAGAATTTCTTTATTAGCACAAGGAATTGAGTTTGCCATAATTTATTCTATTTGAGTCAACACCTTGGAAAATTTGGATACTCCAAATCTGTCTTTTCTTGGTAACATATACATCTCTTACTGAATAGGCTAAAATTTTACCAAATGCATGATAAGTTTTATAAACTATTTTTTGTTATTTATTTGATATTTGTATAATTATTATTATTATTACTTTTTACTATAGGAAAACAAATGAGAGAAATGAGCTAAAGGCCACAATTAGTCGGCACAGATCTGATGACACTTTGGACAGGTAAGATGTTTTTGAACTATGTAAGTGGAATGCATAACATATAGTAAATCCCGTTTCTTATAAAGACCGAGGTATTAAAATATTTACCAAAGTAAACTTTGAACCATGATATTTTATCTCTGGGGACAGAAGGGCTATAAGAATTGAATTACTTTCTTCTTAAAAACACACAATCTTGACTCAATAACACTATTTTTCTAAAATCCTGTTAATAGTAGATAGAAGGAAAAATTCTGAAGAAACTGGTTTGAGTAAAGGTAGGGTAGGCACTGAGTAGAATCTGATCATCTTAAAATGGAGAATATAGTTATTTTTGTGAATATGAGTAGTCAGTTCTTATTCTAACTTTTGATGTTTCCATCTCAATGGCAGGAAAAAAAAAAAAAAGAAAAACAGTTTCTATACAGCGGCTTTATGGAGAGACTGTAAATTTTAATAACACAGTTGTTTTGATCCACCCTAGGATAATGACATTAGCTCTTTACTTTAGAAAGGGAAACT
This sequence comes from Eidolon dupreanum, assembly GCA_028627145.1. Taxonomy (NCBI): domain Eukaryota; kingdom Metazoa; phylum Chordata; class Mammalia; order Chiroptera; family Pteropodidae; genus Eidolon; species Eidolon dupreanum. The sequence goes on from CM053508.1 coordinate 19,247,526, forward strand.
ATTCTGGAGTCACCATATGAATTATAGAATGAATCCATTATGTTTTGCCTGTTTTTAGTTCACTCTTATACAGAGGGAAAAGGCTCATTTCTATAGAGAAAATTGAGAAATCCTGCAAATCAGATTTAAGTTTTATGTTTAGTGAGATACTTAGGAAGCACAAATAAGGAACAAAGTCAACACTTTTAATGGGATTCTAGGCACAATGCACACCTGAGGCCATTGATAGTTGAGGTCACTCTCTGTAGCTGAAGGTGTGCTGCTATTTCGGACAGCAGTGCCACCTGCTGCATTTTAGGCATATGTGCTGAAACTCATGGTATCTGATAGATGCTATATTCAGACTATGCCAGTGTTAATTAATATAGCAAATGTATATACTTTACTCATTGGTTTTCTAAGCCAGTCTCCCTAATGGAGGACAATCATCACTGGTGTCCCTAAGGAGTTAACTTCTCTCTTGTAATTACTAGCTTTGGCAAAGATGAGTTTGTAAAAGTATATGTACAGGAACTCATCTCCACAGCACTGAGTGGCAAGAGGAGTCAAAACACATCTGTCCATTTACCCTGGCCTTGCAGGCTGTCCCGTTGCACCATTAACTGAAGAAAGAAACCCTATTTCTAGGAATGAATTTGAAAGTGAGATAATTATGCCTCAAAAAAGGTAAATATGTGGGCAACCTAGGCCTTTGTAGACTCTGTGTCTGAAAGTTTATATCAGGCCAGTCAAGATAGAGCCTTGGAATAATGAACTATACCAGACCTCACAGACCAGCTAGTTGTGTAATCCTCAGCTTCAGCTGCAAATTAGAATCATGAGAGAGCTTTTAAACTTTACTGATAATTTATTCCCACTGCCTCTCACCCCCAAAATTCTGATTTAATTCGTCTAAGATGAGACCCAGGCATTTTTTAAAGCTTATAAAGTGATTTTAATGTGCAGCCAGAATTCAGAACCACCAATCTAATCCAAAACCTTCGTTTTATACACCAGAAGATGAAGCTAGAGATTGCCTGCTTTACTGACAAAGAGGTTTAGTGGCATGTTTGGAAAAATGTCCTGGTCAGCTCATTCCCCAGGCAGTTCTGTCTCCCAGCAGTAAGCTATATCTCTCAAAGTGTGGAAATAGATGTAAGGGAGAGGACACAGGGCCAATAAAGAAAGGAGATTTCTGTTAGCAGGCATTGGACTCCATAATGTAGGCCAGTCCAAATGCAAGATGTGAAATAATTTTAGGAGGAAGATGATCAAATATATTTGATATGTACATTATATGCATTTCAATAATCATTTATTTTAAATGAGTGTGAGAAAAGTACTGAGTTTACATTTGAAGAGGTCCCTTTAAAAATATAC
>CM053508.1:19249384-19370188 GCA_028627145.1 Eidolon dupreanum
AAGGGAGGAGCTGTGAGAATCAGGATAACTTAGGGGAAGCTCTCTGCCAAAAACATCACCCTCCAAGCCACGACTTCCTCTGTCCCAGCCATAAAAACAAAACTCTTTGATTAAAAAAATTATTTCACCAGTTAGTGGTATTGCCTGAAGGTCTATCAACTAGAGAGTCTAAGTCTCACCTCCATTAAAAGCATGAAAATTCTGATAGACTTAAGAAGCTGTCTTTGCTTATTCAAATCTTAGTGTCAATTATATAAATCAGGTATCTTTCCTGCTAAAACATAAGGATATATCCAAACATGTTATCTAAAAAAAGTCGTAATGAAAGGAAGTGATCTTCACAGCAGTATATAAAAATGAAATAATATAAACAGATTTACAGTGTAATATCTATTATCTTTGGCCCTTGGACTATTACCTGCAAGTTTTCACGTGTTTCTTGTGAGCACTGTCATTTCATTCCTGAAAGTTATTCTTTACAATGATAGGCACTAATGTGGTGCAATTGGTCCTGCCAAAGTCTTGTGGGATTGAGGGAAAGACAGAAGGGAGAGCTAGGGTCAATTTATTGAAGCTTAAACATTGTGTCTCAAAGTAGTATTCAAACAGGATCATTCCACATGAATGTCTCTGGTTTCCTTCTCTTCAAAACATTCTGGGCCACAGCTTCCTGCTTTACTTGTGCATTTTAATCCCCCTGTTGGCATCACAGCAGCTCCTGGCATGGCATGAATGGTTTCTCTCATTGCCCCCTGAGGGCTTGGGTTCTGTCATCTGTGGCTGTCATTGCAAAGATGCAAATGAAAGCTCCTTTGAGGTGAATTGAAGTCAATGTAGCATGCCTGACCCCCACACAGTGGGGGTGTAAATGAATCACCCTTGGAAATAAAACATGCTCCTCTGCTTTTCTTGGCCTTCACAACTGTACACCCACCTTTTCTTTCCTGGGTGCTCTCCAAACTGTCTCTGCACTGTGCGTCCAAATCTACTTCTCTACCCATCTCTGCCACCCAGATACACCCAGTCGGTATTTCCCTGCCTCTTGGAGGCCTTAGCCATTCCAAACTGGAAAAAACTTTTCATCAATGTGATTCTGGCATAAGCAAAGTTTGGCATCATTCTGTTTCTCTGTTTTGTAATCCTTCTTTTCATCTTGTTATCTCTCTCCTGCCTGTTCTCAGATACCAGTGCCCTGTGCAGATCTTTTATTACCCAGGACCGAACACCTTCTTACCCCTTTCTTCTACCTCTGGGAGAAAAGCATATAATCAGCTAATCCACACAGATACACTAAATATATTTTCATGTGAGTGATATCAAATTATCCCCAAAACAGGGATTTTTTTTTTTTTTGAGAAGATGATGGCAACATAAATAAAATACTATCTAATAGTAAAATCTAACTCTAAGCTAGAATGGGAATAACATTTTCAGGTAAATGGTTTTTCCAGGCATATCATGTAACACAATAAGTGACCTGAGCACCTGGCGCCTGCTCGGTACTCACTAGTGGAATCAACAATGGGCTTCTCCCATGGTACAGCTAAACTTGAACAGATTTCGAAAGTTTCAGGCCTCTCTTCAGTACCCGTTTTCTTCTCACCAAATAGAAGTTCATTCAATCACTCCTTCTTTCATTCATTTTACACATCTTCATTGGACACCTGTGTCATATATAATTCTAGTACTTGAGATATAACTCAGTTCAATGTGGAGATAGAAAATTACGTGTAATCCATAATAGCATGATTCATTCCATGAGGAGGGTGTGCTATGGAGAAATATAAGGCTGGTACCACTAGGTTTTGGATACCACTAGAGATGGTAACATCCAAGCCATAGTCTGAAAGACAAGGAGGAAGTGTCCAGGTGAAAGGGAGTGGTACACCAGAGAGCAGTGAGAATATAGGGGTGTTGTTGGTAGGGTATTTAGGAAAGGCAAGTAGTTTGGCACAGCTGCAGTACTGGGTTCATGGGATGAAAACAACAACCACAGCACCTGACATTTCTTGAGCACTTACAGAAGCCAGGAAGTGTTCTAACGCTTTGCATTCCCTTCTACTGGCTTCGGTGCCATCATCAACATAGGAGTTGGGAGACCCGCCATGCTCTGTTCTCTGCTGCCATTACCTATCACCCAGAGCCTCATTACCATACTCTGTCAAGAAAGCTTCAGGACTAATTCAACTATGTTCTTCATCTGTGGCTGTGGATCCCCATGGGAACCACAGTCAAATTATTTCTTATCTCCTGGATCATCCCCACAAAACTCTCTATATTACTGAACCTGACCCAACTTAAACATCATCCTGATTTCTCAAACCCTTCCACAGTGCCTCCCTGGATGTGTCATCAATTATCATCAAAACTCACTACTTTGAACCATATCTGAACGATCTCTCACCCCTTCATGAGTTCTCCCAGAGGAGCCTGCTCCCTCAGCCGCCCTCTGAGTAAGGGCTGTTTTTCTCCTAATTCCATGTATCACAGGGTCTGAATTAAGAGAAGGGGTTCTGTTTACTCACTGCCACTTTCTATCAATTTTAACTCCTTACTCCTTCTTCAAAGCCACGCCATAACGAACCCCCATCTTCTTCAAAGCCATGCCGTAATGAACTTCTCTTTTTCATTGGAATTATCTAAAGGTCTTGGAGTCACTCACCTTTACTCTTTGAAGATTTTGCACCAAGCGCATCATCTCTCACAAGCATCTCTCCTGTCTTAATGCTTGGTGATTTCCATATCCATGTAGAGGATCCTGTCCCACCCTGGCCTCTCACTTTTTTGACCTCTTCTTCAATGTTCTTGTCCTTCACCCTACCTGAGCCACCCATAGATCTTGCCCTTGTTGGTAACACACACAACAAAATTTCAATGTCAAAGCTTCTTTTCTCTGGCTTCTACTTTCTATCTGTCCAGTTTATTCCCTCCAGTCCTCTGATTCCAGAAATCCCTCTGCCCCACCACAATCACCAATCCATTGATTTTTCCATCTTTTCATAGTTCCTCACCCCTCATATCATCATCTCCCTCCATGATGACATGAGGAGTGAGGGACACCCTCTCAGATCTCACAGTCCCTCATAGTAATCGCTTCCTGGTGTAATCCTTCCCCTCCCTTGACACTATTCTTCTGTTGCACTTGGCTGAATCATAAACTTACTTAAATCCAACTCTCTGTATATTCTCTTCCTTCCCCAAAGCAACTGAATATGGCAAGATAAAACAATGTAAACTAGCCTTATTTTAATTCCATGATTATTAACCTCAACTGAACCATTGATCTGCCCAAGGATCCCATGAGAGGCAGTACAGCATGAGGAGGGCTTAGGGAGCAAGATTTCCTGGTTTCGATCCTTGTTTCCTACACCATCAAATCTGGCCTCTTCACTGGATCATTTTCATCACGTCTACCTACTCCAGTAACCTTCTTTGTCCTTTCAGCCTTCAGGTAGCAATGCATCTCTCTCTCCCCTTTTTATTACAAAATACTTCAATGCTTCTACCTCCCACTTTCTCTTAAATCTGTTCCTATAATGTGTTTTCACCACTGCTCCTTCAAAATTGCTGTTATCAAGATTACCAATGACTACTATATTGCCAAAACTGTGGTAGCTTCCCAATCCCTCTTATCTGATCTATCAGTGCCATTTGGTGTTCCCATTACTCCTTGAAACACTTTCCTCACTGGCTTCTAGCATACCACACGCTCATACTCCTTTTCTTCTTGACCACTTCTCTTCAGGCTTTTTTGCTGTTGAATTCTCATATCCTCTATATCTGAAAATATTACAGGGCCCAGCATATAACACTTGGCCCGCTTTTTGTCTCTAATTATACTGACACCCTTGGTGATCTCCAGTTTCAAGAATTAAATACCATCTCTAAGTTGATGATGCCCATATTTATATATTTTCCTTGGATGTTCTCCTGGCTTATTTTGTCACTTCCTTAAGGTCTTAGCTTAAATTTTACTTCACAAAGAGCCCTTCCCAGTCCATTCTATATAAAACAATGTCCTTACCCCATCACTCCATATCCTTTTACTCTTTTTTATTTTCCTTCACAGCACTTTTCTCCATCTGTCAAATATTTATTTGTGTATTGAAAGCCTTTTGAAAACAGGGAAATTATCCACTTTGTGGAGTGCCCTGTACATAGAAAGCTACCAACAAATGTTTGTTAAATAAAAGGCAAATTTTCTTTCAGTTCTGACAATACCCCAGCAATTCTATTAGAGGGGTTATTACAGACAAAGAAACTGAATCAGGTTAACTCATTGCCACACAGCTGACAATTCGGGTAGTGTGGGTCCAGAGCCCACACTTTCACGTAGTATGCGGTCTAGATCACAAGAGTACTTTTACAAAATATGAAAATTTATCTTGATGATAACAGGAAACAACTGGGGTAGTCACGGTTGTATGGGGGAGAGACCTGTCTTGAGTAAGGTGCTGACTCCATCTAAAATATGCACATAAATGCCTGTCTCCCGTTCCTAGGTCACCCAACTATGTCAGCTCAGAGGCTGCCTTGGCACTTTGTTGCCAAGTTTAGGCTGACAGTGTGTGTGTGTGTGTGTGTGTGTGTGTGTGTGTACGTGTGTGTGTGTGTATGTGTGTGTGCATGCGTGCATACTGTGTAGCATCAAACTGGCCTGTACTGACAATATTTAAGTCAGATTTAGTTAAGAGCTTCAAATCAACTTTACCTTGAAGTCTATGGAATTGAGAACCTTTCTTGCTGTGTCTGTAGCAGCCTGATAGTTGACATAATTCCTAAAGAAGCTTATATATTAATGCCCAAGAACCATTTACTATGCTCATGCACTGTTGACCCAAAATACCACAACTTGAGCTAGATAGTCTAGCAAAATATTAAGCTGTTTAAAGAACACATTATATTTCAAACTGTGGTTAAAAAGGATATGGTTTACAAAAATCTGATTAAATTAACTTTTAAAATATCTGTAATTTAAATACTTGACTTCTTTAAAGTTTAGTGCTTCTTAAATTTTGGTCTTTCAAGTACCTCATGTACTGGGGTTCTAAGATGCATAAGATTTTCATGTAGGTAATAAATGCATTCAGCTAATAGATGCTAAAATCGACCACGTTTCCATGGTAAAATGAAGTGCTATTTTCTGTTTTAAAGGGAACCAGCTGCTCACCCTCCAATACCCCCAAAGCCCAATTCTCCTGCTTTATCTCCTAACCAGCTGAGATGGGATAATAGGTAAGACTTAGCACTCCAGAATTTCTTGCCAAAATGAAGAAATCCAAGAGACATGAAAGCAAATGAGTGGTGAACTGTTTTGTGCAAAGCATGGGTTGTTTGTTTTGTGTGCACATTCATTGAAGAAGCACTTGTGAAGCTTTTCTACTTCTGTTTGTCAGTACAAATGTTTATTTACATTTACCTTTGAATACTTATGGCCATTACTTGTTTTTGGAAATACACTTTCAAGAAACTGAACAATGTCCATGTCCAGGATGTTTAGGCTTCCTCTAATTTATATATTTGGAACCAATACATAAGAAACTTCTCCCTTTCTCTTTCTTTTTCTTTGCCTATAAATATATATGTTCACATGTGCATATTTATATGTGTGTATATATAAATATATACATAAATATGTGTATACATAAATATATATTTGGTTTATATTTACTCATTGTTAAGTTTCCCATTAAGAGCTGTAATTTCTGATGAAAAATATTTTTAAAACTTTGTGTTATTGCTCAAATCCTCCCTTATGTTAGAAATACCTTTGAGTAGTTCTTTAGTCTTGTTTTAGCTAAAGAATCTGTAATTTTTTTTGAAGCTTGGAAATTTGAAAAGTGTTTTAATTAACTCATCTTCAAATCAAGAAACAAAAAAGACTACTTTTCTACTTTGAATTTCTGTCACTCTATCTATCATTAATACTTAGAAACAAATTCAGAGATCTGAAAATCTTCTCATGGGTTCCTATAAAACTGTTGAATAGTCTCAAACCATTTTTCAAGATGTACACTGCACATTTCCATTATTATTGTGAAATTAAAAAATAGTAAGTCAATGAAGACAATACATTAGATTCACTTGATCGCTCGCCTTTGATTCTTCTGTATTTTTGCTCTTTGATGGTAATTTCTTTAACAACATGTAAGACAATTTTACAACTATTCTTTAGTAAGAGAGTAACTTCAGCTAGAAAATGCTGACTAGGCAGCAGTGCTATGTGACATTAGGTGTTCACCCTAGTGAGTTAAAAACTCACGTCTGAATTTCTATTCAGTGAAACTTCACAGGACCTTTGAAATTTTGTTCTTAGGATAAGAGGATACATTTTTTAATGAGTCATCAGAATATTTCTTCACTAAGTTAATAAAAAATATAGGTCATATTTATAACTTTTTATTTGTACGATGGTTATAATTATACTCTTAAAAACAACTTCTCAAGCTTTCTATCTTACATTATTTTTCCTTTTACAGTATTGAGCAATTAAATTGAATTTGAGTAGGATTTTTTTAGGGGGCTAAAATAAATTAGCTTTAGTTCCTCCTGAATTCTAGTCTAAAATTAGTGACTTAAGCATTAAGCATATGTAGATTCAAAAGAAGCTAAATTTCATGGGAATTTACCACTCTAGTTTCTTTCTTCCACCAATGATCTGAAAAATAAAATTAGGACAACTTACATGTTTTAAATCCTGATTACTTTAATCACAGCAAGATGATTTTAATGAAAGAATATGAAAGGGAAGTGTTTCCTATGTAATTAACACATGTCCTCAGGAGTACAAAAAAATAGTTGAATATAGTTTCTTGAGAACAAGCAAGAATGCATAAGTAGGTCAATAAGATACTTAAAAAAACAGCAGAGAAAAGCTTTATATCAGAAATTGAAGCAGAATCTAACATTATAAAATTTAATTCTGTCAACTCTTTGTGGTTGTTCTCGATGTAGTGGGTGTACTGGAAATTTAAAAATATGTCCCATCATATCTGAGCAAATATATTTCTTGAGAGTATTCAAATGAAATGTGCTTAAGAAAAAAAGTATCTCTCTGATGCCTCAGAACAAAAAAATGATTCTTAATATTTTAAAACATTGTATCACCTAATAGAGATAAGTATAAAAATGCTTTATTGATGATTGTAAACTAAAATAAAGTGAACATATTTAGAACAGATATTAAAAGAGATGGGCTAAATTGCAAAGTTAGCATTTTGGACTCTAGAATTTCATGTAAGATATGGTTGAGTTCTTGTGAACCAAAAGAGCTAAGGTGAAGTTTGTTATCTCAAGTAGTGCTATTGTTCCAGTACGCTTCGGTCTTTTTGAACATATATATTTTCTCAAGAAAATTAAATTTAACAGAGAAGTGTTTTCTTACCTAACAACAATTATCTTTATCTTTAAAAATACAGGCAGATTTGTCCCTCTAAAGCAGGTGGATATACAGAAACCAGATCTGCTGAAAGAAATATAAGGTATAAGGAACTGTATCTGTAACCATATATAACTGAAGAAATGATTAAGTATGTTTTATTAGAACACTTAAAAATACAAAACAATAGTAAAATAGATAAAATCAGTTTTCCAGCTGACTTTAATATAATAGGTAACAAATATTTTTATATGTATCTAAGAATTTTATTCTTTTTATTTCTATTTTAGGCTTTACATTAAGAAAACCCAAATTGTCTGAATGTGTTAACAGAATAAGATGAAGCCTCTTAAGATAGGAAAACACTTCTTTATTCCAAGCATTTGTCCCAAGATCAATGACATAATTGATATTAATGTATAAATGAATAGAAATATAGTAATTTGTTCTGTAAAAGCTTTCCCTAGAATTGGCTGCGTACTAAGGTCACATCCAGCTCTACCTGAGGCTTGCAAATTGTACTGATGACTTTGAATGAGGTTTCCCCATGACATTCTGATTTATTCCTGATGTCTTGCATACCCCATCTAGTTTAGCATTTGTTTTAGATATATCTTGTTTTTATTTATATTTTTAAGAAAATAAAACACTATATCTGAAATTAGCTTTTGGACAATGCCATGTTATAGGTCTATCAATATGGTAAGCCAAATTTTTTATTATGCTAAAAAACACATAATAAGTTTACCATTTTAATCATTATGATAAATCAATTTTTCAGTCAAAACTTTTTTTTGACTGAAGGCATTTTTCAAAATTCAAAACTTACATACTTGTAATTTTTTAAAAATCATCTCCTTTGACCCTCAGAACAGTACCAGTTTGAAACACATCGCACAGATACCTTACCTTTCAGGAAAATAATATTTGCCTAGTACCTAGTAACTTAAAGTGCAACTCTACCTCAGCATTTCCTGAACTGTGTCCCATGTGCCACAAGATGTTGATGTATGTTCCGTGAAAGCAGGTTTAATGGCCCCACACATTGTGGAAACACAATTAGAGTTCTTGCCACAGACTCCCCAGAGCCTTCAGTGTGCTTACATAGCTTCTGAATCTCCAAAAGTTGGCTGCAATTCTCAAATTTACTAGACTACAAAATTTTTTTATGGAATTCTATTAACCTATGAGACATTGTTTATGAAACATAAGTCTTAATTACAGGGAAAACCTATAAGGATTTTCCCAATTATTCCTTTTCATGATCTAGAGAGATAAGCATGGATTTAGGTGTTATGTGTTATGAGCTTCCACATAGCCTATAGTTTACAATGTACTTTCTTTCTCTTCGGAAGCCTAAGAAGACAATTATTTTCACCCCATACGAGGGGTGAATTAAACATCTGAGTATGTAACATAATGCTCCTTAGTTTTTGTAGAAAAGGTTCTAAACACACTCTGTGTTTACTTGTGCAGTTAACTGTATTTTCTTTTTCACATCCTTTTTTAAGTATAGAACTTTGTGGCAGCCAATGACAAGTATTTAGGAGAAAGTGTAGTTATTTTAGTGAGCACTAGATGGCAGAGGCAACACCAGGTGGAATGAGAGGGGGTGTGTGTGTGTGTGTGTGTGTGTGTGTGTGTGTGCATGTCATAAGCTAATATGATGGAGTTATTTTGTTATTCAGTTAGACTGAATGATTCCTAAATGAGACATGAACTATCACTTTCTTCACTGAACACAGAGAGAAATTTTAGCTGCTTTACAGATTGCTCTACTGGCACTGACTTGTATTTTTGTTTTTCATTGCTTGAAGGAGTCAGGATCTTGAGAACATCGTCAAAGTGGCTACTTCACTTCAGAAAACTGACAAGGGGTGAGCTCTCAGAGCTTTGAGCTTGGTTTTTTCTTTTCTGTACATTTCAAAAAAAAATGCTTAACCAGCACCTTAAAGTTCTCAATATAAACAAAATCCAATGTTGTTTATTATATAGAATCTAAAAGAAGAAAGAATTGGTGTCCCTAGATGTGTCATTGAAAATTGGGTGGTACTGATATTTATGGATGGTTTCTTTCCTCTACTTCCTCTTCCGGTGACTGTGACCTTAACTGTCCATGGTTTCGACCTAATTCCAAACCACTCATCTTGTTTTTGTGTTGTTTGTCCAGACCTCCATGACCCTGTCTCCCCAGCACTCCCACTTAGAATATCCTAAGCCATATTCAACTCCCTTCTCAAATAGGCTATTTCCTGACTTCTCCTCTGTTCTTCTATTCAGGCAAGCTCACCTTTCTGGAACCATTCTTTTCTCCTCTATGTAGTACCAGGCATGTGTGGATCAAATGTCTGAAATGTCCCTCATGAACTGGCCTCACCCCAGTTCAAACTCTCATTGACTCCAGCATAGATTATTAGAGTAGATGTCCAGATTTACTTACATTCCTCCAGTCTCTCTTCCTGCTAAAATTTTACAACTCATCATTGCCAGAGTTCCTTTCTAAGATTCTGCCAGAATAGTCACTTCGCTGGCTCCCCGTTGCCCATTCGATTACATGAAACCTCTTCATTCAAGGCCCTTGCAAACCTGGCTCCAACCTAACATTCCAGAGTTCTTTTTTTTTTTTGTCATTTTGTTTTAGGTGAGCTGATCCCTTTCAGTATTTCCTGTAATGCAGGCCTCGTAGTGGAGAATTCCCTCAATTTTTGTATGTCTGGAAAGGACTTTATTTCTCCTTCATATCAGAGCTTAGCTCAATATATTATTCTTGGCTGGTAGTTCTTTTCACTTAAAAGTTTGAATATTTGATTCCTCTCCTTTCTGACTTTTAAGGTTTGTGCTGAGAAGTCCGACAATAATCTATTAGGTTTTTCTTTATAGGTTACCATCTTTTTTTCCCTGGCTGCCCTAAGAATTCCGTCTTTGTCGTTGATTTTTGATAATTTTAATACAATGTGTCTTGATGAAGGCCTTTTTAGGTTGAGATAATTGGGTGTTCTGTTGACTTCTTGAATTCCAGGCTCCAGCTCATTCCTGTGGTAGCTCTTATGCACAGATCCCACGCTTGGACATGCTGGTGTGCAGTTTGGGCGGTTTTGTTGATTTTTAGATGTTGAGCATATTGTTTCGAGGGGAGATATCTGGGGACATCTCTTACTCCGCTATGTTTCTGACGTCCCTCCAGAGTTATTTCTGACTTCACCTTTACAGTTACCCTACACTCAATATCAAATCAAACCACTTTCTTTCCACAGTTTTCAGATGCTCGTCTTTTTTTTATGCCATTCTATGTGATGCAGTCTCCATCCTCAAGGCCACCATATTAATCAATCCAAATCCTACCCATTTTTAAAGAATCAGATCAAATATCACCTCCTTTGTTAAGTCTTCCCTGAGTTATCTAGTGAGATGTGACTTCTGCTTCTCCAAGCTATTAGAGCCCCACGATTTATGTTTTATGACAGCTAATCATATTTTGTGTTTTTTTCATGTTTGTGTAAATGTCTCATTGTCTCTATCATCTCCTAAATCTCTTAAAGCAGATATTTTGTCTTATTCACCATATGTCATTTACTTCATTTACTGAGTCTGATATGATGTTTTGTACAAAGTAGGTGTTTATATAATAGAGTATGGTAAAATAATGATGAGCAGTGAGAAAACCTTGAGTATAAACATTTTATAGTTTAAATCACATGCTTACAATTTTTTTCCTTGCTTAATTGAATTTAGCAGTGCTTAGAGTGTTGTTAGGAATTGCAGTCTCAGTCAAAAGAACTAAAGAGAAAAAACAGAAGCAACACTTGGTTTGTATATGCAAATTAATAAATAAAAGAGAAGCTCTGAATCCAGACAGGGACTCCAGAAAATCTCCTGAATGCTTCACTTCCATTCCTTCTCTCATCTAAGTGCCTAGATCTCTAATATTATTTACTTATTTTTGTTCATGGTGATATTTTTTAAATAGAGATTGAAAATAGTTTTTGGTGAGAGATAGGGAAGTTTAAAGGAGAGATATATGAGTGATGCTGAAGAGAAATTATTAGTTTGTCATAAATCAAACAAAAACAATGAGAGCTGCAATTAGTTTAACTTTCCTGTCCATTCTCTCTAGCTGCAATGCATGAATTCCATAGCCAGATACATTCTTCACAGGGAGAAGCTGCTTCTTTGACAGGGCCAAGGGGATGTGTCTTTTGCATCAATAGCCAAGTATTGTTACTGTAGGACATCCGTAGGAATAGCTTTATTTTTTTGAGCTGCTCTTTGTGGTATTTCTTTGTGAAATGGACTATTACTCTTATCTGATTAAATGCATTTAATTTATTGCAAATGCAATGGTGAAACTTAATATCCAAAGCTTTCATCAATTTAAGGTCATTTTAAAAGCTGAACTTCTTCATTCAGATGCAATCTCCATTTGTTTAATTTACCACAGAGTATCTTCTCATGATTTATGCTAATTTTCTTGTGATAAACATGAGCAACTCCAAATCCTGATAATCTCATCATTGTGACTCACACCAGTCAGAAAGGTCTGTGGCTAAAATTTACAGGATTCTTAAGTCTGCTCTTTCCTTGGGGACATGGACACATTCACAGCCTCAGAGCTGGAAGGTAGAATTTCAAGCAAGAAAAGATAATGTGGCATTGTGTCAGGGGACTGGGTAAAGTTTGCGCCACATAAGGACAGAACGTTAGTCACTTTTTTTTCCACAGTCAGCAACTTTTGTATTTCAGTGTTTATTCTCAGGCTTCAATCTTACCATTGAATGCATAATATTACTGAAAGGATTCATCTGTAGCTGTTAATGCAAGGTGTTCTTCGAGTCTCTAAGAGGATTCCCCAGCAGTTATTCTGTCATTACCTAATGCCAGGCATCTTCAAAGCACATAATGTGACTTAGTGACTATACCTTTCTAAGGCTGACCCAAAGTCTTGGTGTCTCTAAATGCAGTTTAAAAAATAAACATAACTAGCATTTATTATTATTATTATTATTATTATTATTATTATTATTTTAGGTGAGGCAACCTCTGGTTGACCTCACAGATTGCAAGGACCTTGTCAGTTTATAATCCCTTATTTTTTATTTTTTACACCTATAGCACCTGGTCTTCCTAGGCGGTCTTCCATCCAAGCACTAACCAGGCCCGACCCTGCTGAGCTTCTGAGATCAGATGGGATCAGGCTTGTTCAGAGTGGCATGGCCGTAGACAGCTAGCATTTTTTTAAAGAAAAAATTTAGTATCGATTGGGAACTGTTTAATATAATGGCCAAAATTAATTGAGAGTTTATGACTTGCCAGACATTATGCTAAGCACTTTATACTCATTAGTTTATTAATTCTTTTCTGAAGTGGGTACTATTAGTATTCTTATTTTACAGATGGAAAAATTGAAGCAGCTAGAGTCTAGGTTACTCACCCAGAATCACCAACTAATAAGTGGTGAATCTTAGACTGGAATTCAGGTATAGCTGATTTGGGAGCCTGAATGTGTAACTGCTGAGTTACTGAGACTCGCTTCTTTCTGGTCAACACTGGTGATGACTCAAAAAGAAACAAGGACATTGAGAAAGTGTGGAAAACATGTAATTCTAGAGCAGGAAGAAGGAAGAACCAAAGTCTGTGAACTGAAAGGCTGGATGAGGAAGGCAAGGGAAATGGGAATGAAGTTGGACAGGAAAGTTGAGGAGAGAAAAGGTGAGGAGTGGACAAGAGCAGGAGACCCACCAAGGCTGCCTTCTTGGGAGAGAGAGCTGAGCTCATTTGATTCTGAGGGCTATTCTGGAACCCAGGGGTTGAACTTAAACAGTTTGCTCCTGAAGAAGCAGCCAGAAAGTTACAGTTATCTCATATGGAAAAAACATAGAAAATTTAGCTGTCCTGGAAAAAGGCAGAGTAGAATTTAAGAAAGAAACCGACTTACTGATGAACAAATGTTTTCCAAAGCTGCTTTGTCTAGTATATTACGCAATGATAGAATCTATAATTAGTCAGTGCACCTGTATTTGTTGGTTCAGTTAAGAACCTGTATTAAGTATCTATTGTATGAGAGACACTGTATTAAAGATTGAAGAGGAACTAAGGAAAAATACAGCTCTAAATTTTAAATGGTGTGTGTGTGCACACTTGTATGTGTAAGAGCAGGGACATTAACATAAGGTAAGTATGCAATAGCTGTATTAAATGTATAGTAGTGTAAGTGCCATAAAGAAGATGCAAAGTGTTGCGAGGGTTCCAGAAGTGGAGCCCTCCATGTATTCAGATGGAGAACTGGGAAAGAGTTCTTGGAGAAAGGTGTTTGAGGACAGCTTTGAAGGCTAGACAGGGTTTTTGTAGATGTTAAACGTGGCACATATGTTTTATTTCAGAGAACTCAGAAATAATTGTTTTAAGGTGAATCTGCCCTTTGACTCTGGACAAGCTTTTACTGATATGAGATATTTTTTTTCTCTTCCAAAAGTGAAGAATTGGATAATATCATCAAAATGAACAAAAGCTTGAATAGGTAAGATTGGAAAACATGTATGTTTTGCTTTGTTATTGAACTGCGCATAGCAAGTTTTTATGCCTTCTCAGTATTTGAGTAAGAGGACCCACACACTGGGCTAGTCAAAAGTGTTCTACAAATCTTGAAAAGAAAGCTTGCAGAAATCATCATCATTTCGTTATAGTATGTATGATTATTACAATCTAAAGATTCTAATATTAAAGTATCTTTGATTTTCATACTCCATTTGTGTAGTAAGGCAGTTAAATGACCACGTCTCTTCCTAAAATATTAATACGTTAGTATTTAAACAGTTTGGTTTGGTCACTAAATGCTTTTATTTAATCATTACAAAACAACTTATTATCTTAATTAACATTATCTCCTTATTTTGAATCACTTATAATTGCATGCTTTAAAAATTATAGAAATTGAGGTTTGTCTTAGAGGTGTGTGGAATTTTAATTATCTTTCTGTTACTTTGCATACTAACATATTAGACAGGGACCAAAGAGAGGAGACACAAAGCAGATGTCGAATGAATTAATTGATCAAGAGATGCAGTTTTCATAACCTGCTTTGACAATAATGATACATTTTACTGGCTATCAACAACTCCCTTAAATTTGCTCCTTTTCAGTTTTCTCATTTATTAAGATAGGAGATATTACATCAAGAATCACAGACTCCATGGCCCGTTGAGACCAGGCAGGTGGCAATGAGTGAAGGGAACTGACTATGTGAAATAGGGGGAACACCCAGTTCCAAGTGCCTGATTATTTCTCAGCTCTGGCTGATATTGCTGTGTGAGAATTTGAGCCCAGCTCTGTAGCACATTTTCAGGAGATCCTGAAAATCCAGGTTTCTATGTGTTATGGACATCTTATAAATATTGGTTCGCATTAAAAACAAAAACATTCTATGTAGTCGAATAACACATCTGTGTACCTATTATGGCTTATGTATCCCCAATTTGTATCTTTTATTTTCCCTAAGGCCCACTGCAATTTAAATTTTGAGCCTATGAAGAAATCTGTTTGGAATATAGCAGTTTCAAGAATTATGTCTCATCTTTCCCAATCAGCTTCTATTTCCTTAGATGTAAACTGGTCTGTTTAGAGTTACGTGTCTGTTATTACCACTGACAAGGTTTTTATTTAATGTATTCAAAGAAATCAAGGTCTTGATGGTATCTTCAGAGCAACTTCGAAGGCAGAGCAAACAGAGAAAAGGTAAGTGCATCTGTCTCTAACCTGAAAATATGATCTCCTCGATTGCTTGTTTCATTCTTTCAGATGTTAGCTGGAAGGGAGTTGTAACCTCTGACATGAAAATGTACTAGCAGATGGGGTAGTGTCCTCACTATTATATGTTTAGTTCAGACATAGCTGCCCAGAAGGATTTCTGCTCTTACATTCACCAAATATAAATGATCAATTCATGAAGAATGTTTATTGGATCTGATCTTTCAAGATACCACACAATTTTATTTCAATGTGCAGTGTTTTGTTTCAATTTCTTTGTGTTATACAGAGCCAAAAGCCTTGAAAATCTCATCTTTCTTCATGCCCGGACAGACAAAGATAGCCGAGGGTAAGGTTTGATTAAGACTCTCATAGGCCTCTTTGAATTAGTCCTAGACTGTGTACTATTTCCTAGGGGAGACCCCCTGCTCAGAACAAGAGTCAGGAACCCTGGTGGAACAGGCCCCCAGTCAGGGTCAGGAGATGGGTATATATCTTGGTGCTGGCTCAGCCTCCAACATCAACCTGGGTGACCCTGGGCAAGTCATTTAACCTCTGGAGACCTCAGTTTCCTCATCCCATAAAATGAAGGGCATGACCTAGATGATCTCTAAGTTCTCTTTTAAATCTAAAAATGGAAGCAATCTGGCTGTTACAGGTGGTAGACAATAGGCTGGTTTATGAACTAAATATATTTATTATAAGAGACTTGGTGCTGGGAACATAGCCCTTCACCACTGAGATCTTCATAAAAATATACTAAGGCCACTTTCATTTGGAATCTTGGTTGAATCACTTCATAGGTATATCTCAGATATACCTGTAAATATTTCAAAGTTCAGAAACATGATTTTATTTATTTTGTCTCATAAAAAGTGTTAATAAATGATCAGTAACCAAACTGATAGCATTAAATAGGTTAACTTATAGTTCTAGACTGTTATCGATGTACTAGAAAATTGACTTATGTTACTGATATTATTTTTCATGTTGAAAGAAATCAAACTCTCGACAGTTTCATTAAAGAAAATCCCAGAACAGTCAATAATAACAAAGGGTAAGGATTTAAGAGATCTATTTTTTCCTCAGATTGGCCATTTACTTTGTATTTAATTAAGTTTGCCTTCCTAACATGATAATTATGTCTGTTGTGTTGGTTATCTTTAAAATGATTTATCCGTGCCAGTCAGTGCTCAGAATGGTATTCTAGCTATCAAAGCCACTCTTGGCAGATGCAGTCTCAATTCTCTCTAATGGAGAACACTTCAAATCTATACGATGAAAGTGTTGGCAACAATAACCCCACAGATATCGATATATTATTATAATGTAAATATGCAAGCATTATTATAGGTGATTTTTTTTTTTCAAGTGGAGAACAGACGAAGTGGGAAAATAGTCAATTATCTGTGAGTGGTTATATGAGTTTTACAGGAAAAGAGATTTCAGATATTTAAAAAATGAAGTTTATAAAGTTCCACAAAAGTGGTCAAAAGTAGGAAATGTAGTGTGAGCATCAAAAGTAATCATTTTTTGGGCCAGAAGAGACAAGAAAAGAGAAGTGATTTATAATCTGGGATAACTCAGTAGCAACTGGGCTTTGATGCAGGGATGACTGATCTCATTAGTGTAGTAGGGAGAGTCTACTGTTCCTTTTCCTTCTTTTCTCCCTCCCTTCCTTTCTTCTTTCTTACATTAAAAGAAACTAAAATGTCAATAGTCTTTTCACAGTGAAATCAGAGATAGATGAAAATAGCAAAGGGGAATGCTCGAGCAATTGAGGAATTTAAAGGGATTAGCTTTTATATTCCCTAATAGTTTCAAACTATTGGCATGTGAAAGTTTTATTGGTTGTGGTCAATTTATATAAAGTACTGGAGCCATCACAGAGCTATTTCTACTTTTCCAAGTTTACTTCACAACATTGAATTTTTTTTTTTATTAAAAATGACTAAATCTTCAATGTGTTTAAGTTAAATATATTGGTCATCTAATTTCTACCCATGATGTATATGTTAAAAGAAGACAGTGTCTCAATAAATACATTGAACTTAACTTCCCACCAAACCACCCTCAAACCACCCTAAGCAAAAGCTGAGACCTACATGGAATGTATGCTTTTAACATATGCTTTTAAATGGATTTAATAATAACTGAGTAATGTTTGGGACCTTACTATTAGGATTATTATCATATCTTGACAGCATTTTGCATGAGTAGAGACCCTTGAATTAAATATTTTTAAGAACTTCTGATGCTTTAGGTACTGATAACGTCTTACGCCTGTTGTGAGAAATCTGCTATATCATAGACATTGAATTGCTCTCTCTCCTTATCTCTTTCTGTTGCTCTGTTCCCCGCCCCAATGTTATAAAGAAACCAAGGCCTTGGAAGTCTTGTTAAAATTAATCAAAGGACTGACAAAAATGAGAAAGGGTAAGTAAAACTTCTACTTTGATGTGGTTCTCTTTTTTTCAGATTAGCTTTTTACACCTCACTAGAAATGAGAGTGTTATGCTTTCCCCCATCACAGATGAACTGTTGCACTTGTAGACCTATCAGAGATAGTTAGCAAAGAAATACTGTTTCCATAGGATCACAGGTTTGAGTTACATTAAAGTAAGTGCAGGAAAACCAGCCACATAATCTCTTATTCTATATTATCTTAAATAATTGAAAAATTAGCCAAATTTTACATTGAAACTAAAAAATATAAAAGACAAAATTGCAAAGTGAAAGGTCTGCTGGCAAGTTTTTCTAACTGATTTAAAACAAATACAACTGTGGAAATTAATAAAGATAAGCTAAGGATAATCACATCTGGCCCTGGAAACATCTGACCTCCTTTCAGGGACATTCTTGTTTATACAGATTTCAGAAAAAATTAAATGTAACCTAACTGGCATCAAGTTTTCATTTTTTTCTAAAGAAGCCAAGATCTTGAAATGATTACCACTGCAAACGTCAGGGCAGAAAGAGCTAACAAAGAATGAGAACTGCTTTGATGTTTCTTGTTTATTTTCTCCTCAATTAATTGTGTGATCTTCTCAGTAATACTGAGGGGTCACATCTTTACTTTTGTCTTCTCTCATCTATGTTTGATCCCTACTGCCATGACCTTCACTTTGGAGGGTCTACAGCACATTTTACCTAAATTTACATTTATATGCAGCCCAATAAAATCCCAGAGATTAATTTAACTATATTTGATAGTCAACTTTTATAATAAGAATGAATTTAATATCAGTATAATAATTTTCTTTAAAATCTTAAATTCATCATTAATCACATAGAATGTGTGTGTGTGTGTGTGTGTGTGTGTGTGTGTGTGTGTGTAGTTCAATGGGAGTACTTTGAAACTGATTTAAACTGTTTTTTTAAAGAGGTGAAGACCTTGATAATGTTATCAAAGTGAATCCCAAAGAAAGTCTGGCTAAATCTGATTTCTGAGACAATCAATAAGATAAAATGATGTGGCATTTTAACTTCACAATCATATTTTATTAGCATGCAATTGGACAATAATGAAGGGCCATATGGCTTCTTTTTAAAGAATTTTCCCAATGTTTAACAGTGAGTTGCCTTTTCTCCCAGATTTTGGGCTTTGATTTGCTTTTAAGGATGAATTACTGAATTGAATTTGTGTCTAACTAAAGCGTCTTGACAACATTTTCAAAACAGATCTTCAAAATGATAATGATACCAAAGAGTGAGGTTTAACTAAAACTCCTATAAGTCAACATCTCTAAGGATGGTGGTCTCAGGAGGCAGCCCAGGGGAGAGGCTCGGCAGGTACATGCCCTGGGAGCACGGACATTCCACTACTTCTTTCCTTTAGAGCTATGTCAACATGATGGCACTACTCAGCCATGACGCTTCTGCCATCCTGTACTGCCTCTTTTGGGTTTAAGTTCCAACCCTTTTGGTATTTATTCGATCTATTTTAATCGAGAGAACATGTGTCCCCCGAGAAGTGAGACATTAATTTTTCTATTATGTAGGTGTTTTTTCTTGTCCTTTATAACTTACCATAGTCTAGTTATTTTAAAAAAGGTTTTGGTTGGGTGAATGGCTGAGTCTATATGAAATCATATATCCCTCTTATTATTTTATAATAGTTATTATAAATAATATTTATTAATTTTACTGTTACTAAATTCTTCTTATTATTAACATTATTCTCATTTTTAAAAAACAGAATAGGTAATTGTATCTAATTTGTTGAGTAGAAATTTATATTCCATCTGGTTCCAATATAGAACTTTATCTAACTTACATTATTTTAATGCTGCCCATTTGGGATATTCTAACAAGATGTATCTGAGGGTAAAGTTTATTTTGTTAACTACCAAGTTTCACATATACTACACATTTTGAGAGCAAAAATTTCCATATGTTTCTTGTTAACAAATAAAGAAACTTAAATGATCTTCAGCTCAGGATGTAAGAGAAGAGTTTTCATTTGTACTTGGAGTTTTAAAAATTGCATTGCTAGAGAACTTGTATATTTATGACTCCTTAATCTTTCCAATCATTGTCCACTTGATTAGTATTTTATTTTAACAACATTGACTAAAATTCATTTCCTTCCTCAAAGAAAACAAGACTTCAATGGGGCTATTAAAGTGAATCCTGAAACAAATAAAAATATCAAGAGGTAAGACATTTAAAGCTTTTTCTTCCCCTTTTGTCTGGCATTTAAAGTACATCAAAATTCTGAATGCTTGTATTCAGGAGAGTAAATTAAAATTCAACCCCAAACTGAACTTTCTTGCCAAAACACATCATATTAAACAATTCTATACAACTGGTACACAGAAATGATCTCTTGCATTTTATTCTTGGGTTAAGTTTGAGATCAGGTAGATTTTGAGAAATTAAATGGGAATTTTGACTGACTTCTTTTGAGCTAAGTGATTTATTTCTTTGTATGTATATGTTTGTGTATAATTGCATGTGTGTATACATATGTAAGTTGTGTGTTTTTATATGTGTGTACATGTATTTGTATAAGTTGTATGTGTATATATGTGTATATACATGTATATAAGTAGTGTGTGTGTATAAATGTATGTATGTTTATTTTTTAGTGTTCTTCAGAGAAACAGAACCAATAGGATATATAGATATATAGAGAGGGAGAGAGAGAGAAAAAAAGGGAGAAAGAAAGAAAGAAATTGATTCATTGATTATAAGGAATTGCTCATGCTGAAAAGTCCCAAGATCTGTATTTGGCAAATGGGAGACCTAGGTCAGTCAGTGGTATAGTCCGAATCCAAGTCCGAAGGCCTGAGAAACAGGAGAGCTGATGGTGTAAATTCTAGGCCAAGGGCAGGAGAAGACCAGAGCTGCAGATTAAGTAGTCAGGCAGGCAATGTTCCCTCTTACTCAGCCTTTTTGTTCTGTTCAGGACTTCACCTGGTTGGATGGGGACTTCTCATGTTAGGGAGGGCAATCTGCTTCACTCAGACTACAGATTCAAAAGTTAATCTCATCCAAAAGCACCTTCACAGACATGCCCAGAACAATGTGTTACCAAATATCTGGGCTCCCTGTTGCCCAGTCAAGTTGACACATGAAATTAACCATCACAATATGTGTATGTATAAGTGTGTATGTATTAAGTAGATGTGTGTACACATAGTAGTGTATATATATAAATGTATGTATGTGAGTATGTAAGTAGTGTGTATATACATATATATGAACTATGTCTTCAGATGTGTAGTGTATTTGTGTTTACTGTGTGCATGTGTAGGAACTGTGGTATGTATTTAAGATGAAGATCTTAACAAAGTACACTTCATTAAAAGACTTCTACCCGTGAATTGTCAAGTAAATCTGGAAAGGTTATGTCCTCTTGCTTTTTATTTTTTAAAAAGCAGATGGAATGTATTTGAAACTGCGCTTGTTGGCATGTTGCTGAAAACAGTGTACCAAATAATTCCATGTGGTTTTATTCGAGCTCCTTTTCATTAAGTTAACTCAGTACATGATATTATTAGATTCTAAAATGTGTCACTGATGCCTGTAGGCCCAGTCAGCAGAGCAAGGGCTCGCTATCTAAAAAGCTGAGGTGTGTACTGTCAGGCTGCCCTGTTCTCAGTAGCCTGGCATGTAGCATGGTCAGAGGCCAGAAACTTGTACATTTTGCGACCAACAGACTGAGAAGAAAGCATTGACTTCCTTGTCTACCTGGGTGGTTCAGGGAGGTGACTCGAGATAGTGAATGTGAGCAGGAAGTCTGAAAGACCTGGATTCAAATTCTGGCTCTGTACTGGCTAGCTGTGTCCCTGTGCCTCAATTTGCTCATTTTCAAAACACAGATCATAATAATCTCAAGCCTAGCAGATAGTAGATATAAGAAACTGTTAGTGATAATAAAGATCAGATGAATTATGTTTTCTTAATGATTTAGATACTGTTCACATATTTAATTCACTTTGACTCGCCAAGAAAAATTCATGTTTTCTTTTCTAATTTTTATTAAAGTGTTTCAAATCATGACCTATTGTTTTTCATATGTTGGTGTATGTATACACACATGCCTATGTGTACACATGTGTACACATGCATACAAATGTTTGTGTGGATTTATGTGTGTATGATTATGAGTGTAAGATTTTGTAAGTTTTTCAAAGGCAAAATATGATTATGATCCCCACTTATTAAAAACTCTCAATGTTATCCCATTTGAGGTAGAATAAAATTCTAACCCTTAGCGATGGCCTTTTAATTGTTCAATAAAGTCCAGCCAAATTGATTCTTTTTCTATTCCAGGCTCATTCCTGCCTTATAACTTCTGCATGTGCTATATCCGCTTCGGGAATAGTCTACCCCATAGCGTCGCATTCTTAAAGAGGTCATTTCTGACCCTTGCATATAATTAAGTCACCACCCCCTACCTCCAGCCCCAGCACCTAGTACCGAGCAGGTACTAGCCTTTCTTTTTCATTTTCTTCATAGGATGTACTGTTGTCTGGAACTGTAGCATTCATTTATATGTTAGATTATATATTGTTTGCCTCCCTCCATGCTAAAATGGAAACTTCATGAGGATTAAGCCCATATCCCCATTGTTCACAGCTATCCCAGCACTTAGGTCCTATTGTAGGCTTTGCCTAACTATTTGTGGATTGAAAGAATGCTTAAACACTGAAGATAAATACATCATGAGGCATTGCTTAACACAATTTAACTCAGAATATTATTTTATATTATTACATTAATTAGTGTACTCTTCTATACTGACATTATGAACTTGAGATTTAAATAGTCTCACTTTGATATATGCTTTATTTAATATGTTTAAAAAGATCAAGATCTTGACAATGTAGTCAAAGCAAACTCCACAACCAACACAAATATTACAAGGGAAGAGTTACAAGGCTTATTGTTGTGTTTTTTTTTTTTGTTTGTTTCTTTGTTTATGTTGTTTTTTTGAGTACTCAAATCTGGACATAGAATCCCAGAAATTTTTGTTTTTCAGTCACTGGCATTCAAATCCCACATACTTTGTTTAAGCAAAACCCAACAAAGGGTTAAAAAAAAGTCAGCAAGGAATTTTCTGGAGTAGAATGATTGCTTCTGTCGGGTTAATTGTTTCATTATTTTTATTATGAAAAAGGTCTACATTTTTTTATTGCTCCTTTTAGCCTGAGTATATGCATTCTCAGACTCTTGGATACAAGTAAAAACTTGTGTCAACATCTGGTCACTTCCAAATATCTTTATCTTTGATATATAGGCACAAACACAGAGACTTTGTGATATGATCTTAGTAGGGCCACAAGGCATGAAGAAACAGTATGTTCTGAGGGTGTTCTTTACCCATGTGGCAACTTCCATAGATCAGAGGAGCTTTGGCTGGAAAACACATGTAGATGCAATAACAAAAGCAAAATTCCATTAAGATCAAAAGCAGATTTACTAAAGGGTAACAATAAAATACTGATGTATTTTCAGCAATTTTGTGGAGATTTGTATTACAGTAAATGTATTTTAAATTTCGGAACTCTATAGACTTTAATCTTCTTATTGTTTGTTGCCATCACAGAACTAGTCGAAATTTGTAGTTTTAACATGAAGTTATAAGCACAGGATGCATATCAGACACCAGGTTACATATCATAGACTTTAACAAACTGGTGTATTAATCTTAATTCATTGTTATGAGTGGAAAACTTGCTAATGGATGTCATTTGCAAAATACATATTCTCGGAAGCTGATTTGAAAGTTCCACAGCATGTTAAAGTTAGATATTAAGAGAATGCCTTCTGGAATATTCTATGAGATGTACACATAGGCTATTGCAAAATGTTCAGTGTGCCTGGCAGAAGTTAAGAATATAGCATTAAATAATTCATAATAGAGACAGAGTCCTAATAGAGCATTTAGTACTGACATAATGGCTCCAAGATTAAAATACTGTCTCGCTGAGTCTCAGTGAGTTTCAGAGATGTATAAATCCCTATGTACTTCTGCAGTCACCTTTACTAATCTTCATCTTTTTGACAGGATCTCAGTCAGTGTTTATACTGTGTCTGAATTTTAATAAATAATATTGCTCACTTAGCATTAATCTATCATTAACCTCATCATTTTTTTTTAATGTTTTACAGGGGCCAGAGTCTTGACAATCTCATCAGAGTGACCCCTGAAGTAAATAGAAATAATCCAGGGTGAGGATTATATCTTTATCTTTCTTCCTTCTCTGTCTCCACCAATTTGTGGCACTCATTGGAGAAACTGTTGAAAAATCTTTGGATTGGAATCAGAAAGTCTGGACTCCATTACTTACCAGATGGGTGCCTTTGAGCAAGTCCCTTAAATCACTGAGCTGAGGGTTCTTTGGTTATAAAATGAGGATCATAATGTCTCTTCCACCTTTGTCACTTGATTATTGTAAGGATTAAGTGAAATAATGGATATAAAATCCCTTTAAAGCAAAAATGAATAACAGTTAAATTATTTACAAAATACAGTTTAGTTATAGCTACAGCAAATGAGAAACTAAGCCAGTGTGTCAATGACTTGTAGGGAGGTCAAAATTTGTATTCTTTTAAAAGAAGGTCATAGACTGGTATTAATTCAAATACCAAAACTTAATAGTAAAATTTATCTTGAGTACATATATCCTTTAAATTAAAATATTTATTTAGTTGATTTAATTCCATTTTTATTTATCATGTATTTGTTTGCTTTTTTGTTTGAAGTTC
This sequence comes from Eidolon dupreanum, assembly GCA_028627145.1. NCBI lineage: Eukaryota > Metazoa > Chordata > Mammalia > Chiroptera > Pteropodidae > Eidolon > Eidolon dupreanum. The sequence continues at coordinate 19,273,722 of CM053508.1, forward strand.
TAAAGACTTTGATAACCTCATCAAAACGAATCCAAGAACAGGAAAAAGTGTGCAAGGGTAAGATTTAATAAGCTCTTCTTTTTTGTTTCATGCTAAACAATGCTTAAAATATAATTAAATCATAATTTCAGCTGACTGACACTAAACTCAGTGATAGTTCATGAAAAACCATGCAATCTCCACAATCTAAAATGTTAAAGATTTTGGTCAGCTAAGATGCATAGTTGTTTTTCCAGGATGGACAGGACTTTTATTCGTCAATTTGTTTATTTTTCTTAAGCAGAGGAATGGCACAGGAGAGAGGAAGAGAACTAGACTGGAACCCATAGACGTGGGACTAGGCCTGGCTCTGCCCTCACTAACTGTGTGAATAGGATGGGTCGCTTGCCCTGTGTGAGTTTAGTTTTCTCATTCTAAAAGTGAGGAAATTGGACTAAGTGTTCTCTAGTCACTTCTAGTGCTAATTCTGTTACTAACTTCAAATAAGATGGTTAAAGTAATAGAAAGTGTATGAACTCTGGAGTCAGGTTACTTGGCTTTAAATTCATCCCTGCCACTACTAGCCACAGAGGAAAAATATCTTTCTTCATCTTAGTGTTTCCCTTTGTGAAATTGGGATAGTCATACTTCCTATGTCACAGAATTAATGTGAGGATTAAGTCATATAAATCATGTAAATCACTTGGAACAGTGCCTAGCACATCACACATTTTCTAAAAACATTAGTTATTGTTTATTATTTCTATGCGGTTATAGGTAGATTCAAAAATATATATTCATAGTCAGGACTGAAAAACTCCAACCCTTTGAGATAATTCTTGTTTAAATAAGTATTTCATAATAAAACATTTTTATAATAAAAATATTTCTCAGTTTTAATAAGTATTTACAATCACAAGGTATAAGTTGACCATTGATCTGATAATTTCTTCTCTGTTTTAAAGGGGCCAAAGTCTTGACAGTGTGATCAAAGTGGCTCCTGAAATGAACAGAGCTAACCAAAGGTGAGGTTCATAGAACATTTCTATCTCTACTTTTTTTCTGTTCAACTTAAAAAAAGTGATAAAATTCGTCATCCCATCATAGAGACGGCCAGTGATGGAATCCCCCCAAAAGCAAGTCCTTGCTCAGGGCTCCCTGGCCATGGGCTTGAATGGAGGAGAGAGAATTCTTTAAAATATCTCTTATCAGTGTGTGATTTGTGCTCCATGTTTGGGATTCCCCATGAGATGAAACATCACCCCAAAACAATTTCCTAGAGCTAAGCAATCTAAAGAAGGTCTTCATGTGAAGAAAACGTCTCCTACAGTCTTTCTCCCTCATTTATTTATTCCCTCTCCTCTTACTGTCTACCACCGAAACACTTCCTAAAGTTGGGGGTTATTTTTTAAAAAATTATTATTGGTTCATTGAAATAATAAGGAATACAGAGAATGACGTTTGTCTTTTATAAAAGAATTTTCTCTAAGACATGTCATGTTAGGTAAGTAGAGAGACATGACAGAATCATGAAGCTATAAACATATATTGCTGTTAGTTTGAACATGAGTTAAATACAAAAGATACTAAGGTATACATCTTCTTTCTGATAGATTTTCTATCTTTCTTTACATATAGGAATGTTCTCTATTTCTTTATACTATATACCTCTATCGTATAAAGTTTATCAGGCTAGATAAGGGGTAAGCAACTTTTGCTTAAAGGTCTAGACAATAAATAGTTCAGGTTTGGGAGGGCCAAAACAGTTTCTGTTTTAACTAGTCAACTGGCAGCCATAGAGTAGTACATTATAAATGAATGGGTATGGCTTTGTTCCAATAAAACTTTTTTTACAAAACTAGATTGCACCCTCGATTTAGCTTGAAGGCCATAGTTTGCTGACCCCTGGCAAGATAGTATTTTATGTGGATGGGAGAGAAAGATTAATTCTGAATGTACTTGGGATAGTTTTCAACAAAACATAGCCTGCTTCCCTTGCCCCTAGTTTGCATATATTTGCATTCACTTTATGGTTACCCCCAAATTTTATCACTCTTTTATCTGAATATTTAATGCTAAATTGTCTTTAGTTTTTTTAGTGCTAAAAGAGAGCATAACATTATTGTCATTGTTTGAGGGTCAGATACTGAATCTAGAGACCATATAATACTTTATATTACAGATTAAGATTCTTTGAAAGATAGATCTTCATTGGTCTTCTTCCAAGAACACTTAGTTTGTAAAGCTAAAGATGTCCTTAATCATATGAGCTTTCCCATGCAGTGTTTGAGCCTCTGTTTGAGCACCCACATCCTACCTTATATTGCATTAGGTCATGTGTTCATCTCTTTCATGTCATAATGAATTTTTTGAGTTTAGAGAATGCTTACTAGTCATGTGATTTTGGACAAATAGTGTAATCCCCTTTAAGTCTCAGCTTCCTTATCTGTAAAGTGAGGATTGTAAGAGTTATTTTCTTCATAAGTTTCTAGAAAAATTAGATAAGATCAAGCTTGTAAAGCATGCAGTGCTCAAGTACTTGTTGGACAGTATCTTTTGGTATTATTGTTGCTGATACTATTTTTTTCTTCATTGTTGGGTCCCCATAGCACCATTCAATGTTTAATTCAAAGAAGATACCAAAGAAATTATTCTATTATATTGAACTTTATGAAATTATGACAGTCAACTGTATGTGACTCACCAAATGACAATTCCATATAGTTTAACATAATGTACATGGGGAGATATGTACATGATAAAATGAGTTTGTGGTTAATATTAGAAATTAGTTAAGTAATATAAGACTTTCTGGTCTTTTTTTTTTCTTTAGCATATATAACATATTGTCCCATAATGAAGTATATCAAATTAGGCTTCTTGTTCAGGCCTTTTGGTATTAGGGTTTGTATGAGAGCCAAGTGTAATAATAGAAATGTCTCTTTAGAGCTACAATTGCCTATTTGAGTGTTTAGAATAAAAACAAGTTATATAATTTGAACTCTTACTAGTTCTGATTTAGCATTACATGAAGTGTGATTCTAAAGTGATTTGATTTATATCTTGGAGCAGCTTCAATGCTACATGTTCGTGTCATGTATATCATCTATATACCTTAGAATCAGGAAATAACTTTTTTTTTTTTTTTGGACGATATGGGAGGGAAATAAGGAACATATGGAAATGATGAGCTATTTTATATTTTTCTCTTATCTATTCCAACCTTCAAAAATACTGGCCAGTAGAAGGAGGGAGCAATTGAGGGGATCATTTTATGAACTATATAGATGTCTAATCAATGTACTGTATACTTGAAACTAATTTAAATAAATAACTTTATTTTAAAAAGAAGTTTATCTGCATGCTCCCAGGCAATAATAATAACCTAAAAAAATATTCTAATTCTACTACAAAATATAATATGGAAAATAAGTTTATGAGTAATTTAAATTTTGAAGTTATCTTGAAAGAAATAAGAATAAAATGAAAATAAATTTTCATATATCCATAGTTAGGTAAGAAATGAATTGATAGTAGCAATCTATATTTCCATGGGCTAAAAAGAGAATTCAAGTAGTGATGAAATTTTAAATTAGCAATAATCATTTAATTAAATAGTAAGGTTGAAAAAATACACAAGTTATTATTGATTTTAGTTGATTTGACCAGCTACTGAAACTTACAACATTGTTTTAGGAACCAAGACTTGAACAATCTTATCAAAGTAACCCCTTCAGCAAACAAAAGGTAAGCTTATTAGGATAATTTAAGAATCCTGAGCAAGTCTCCAGTTTATGCCAAAAAATGAGATTAATTATTTGGCTAAACATATTTTGAAAGAGGATATAAAAAAAAGAGAGAGAGAGAATGAATCGATTTGTTGTTTAGTAACCCTGTATTGGTTATTTTTATTATTGCTTCCATTTATTTCATTATAATTTCGTTTAGAATGATCATATTGAGGCTACGTCTATATAATTACTACTTGAGGAGTTTGACCCAATAGTATAATAAATAGTTATACTGTAATTTTATAGTTAATAAATTATGTTTATAAAACTGAATAAACCAAAGAATATTGGCATTTTACTCCTTCACAAAAATTAAAGGATTAATTTTAAATGAATGCTAAGAAAATTGGTGACATAATATTCTTATTCTTGATTAGAATATTTTTGCATGACATTGGATTTGCTTCTGTCTTCTTAAAAAGTTAAGACCCATTTTACCCTGGAACAAAGGTTAAGAAAAGCATGCAAAGTAACTCTAAACTACCTTTCAATTCTTGTGAAGATAATATTGGTGAAAAGCACTGTGCACATGTAAGAAATCATTGTGAACATAGAGAGATGAAGATATCAGCAGGAAACATGGGGTATGAGATCTAGTTGCCATCGTTTGAATTCCGATTCATCCTCAGTCACTTCTTAGGTACCTGGCCCCAAGGAATGTCTTACCTTCTTTGACATTCAGTTTCTTTTTTTTTATAAAGGAGGGATGGTAACATAAACCTTACTAGTTTGTTTTGAGGATTTAAAAAAGATAACTAATGTATATAAAGCAGAAACTCAATAAATTTATCACTTTTCATATAGGATTCCATTGAAAGATTCACATGTCAAAAGAGAAAATGCCAGTCATAAAATTTACTGACTTCCAACTGAATTTGACCTTTTTTGTTTGTTTGTTTGTTTCAGCAATGAACAAGGTCTTGATGAACTTATTAATGTAAGCCCCAAAGCTGTCAAAAACATGGCTGGGTAAGAGAAAGATGTTTTTGATTAATTTGACTTACAATCATTCTATTTACAAATTGAATATAAGACTTAAAAAATCATCACAATTTTTTATGTCCCTGGAAGCTTAGATATTTAACCATTTGTTAAAAGCAAGAAAGAAAGGTAGTTGGAAAAAATATGGTGGTGGCTTCACTTCTTTCAGCATCAAGTAAAGCAACTGAAGGAAATGATTGGGGTAGGAACGTAGCTAGTCTGTGTGCTGTTTACATAGCTATGCCTCTGGAATTGATTGAAATTTATTGATAATAATTTTTAAAAGACTTAGATACTTCATTAGACTCATCACCAGCAAATATCATTCACCTTGTTTGTGAATTGTATTTTTTGGTTCTTAGTGAAAATTTTATGAAGTTCACTGTTTTTTAGATGACTTGCTGCTCCCAGAAAAGTTATGGACCTAAAATTGGTAATTTTTTAAGTAGTATCTGTAAGATGATGAAATTCACTTTTTGTTTCTGGTTATATGAAGATTTTTATGTCATTATACACTGCATATATATGGTATCTGTCTAATCTATCTTAAGCATGTTTTTATGATTTTTCTTTTTGAATTTAGTTGGTATATATAAAAATTGCAACATTTTAGAAGTAGAACCTCAGAGAACTCATAGACCAGTTAAGTCTGAACAATTTTGAAAACCTCTGTTTCGGTTGAACCTATTCAATTTACAGAAGAGGAAATCACGACTCAAAGTTTAGGTGATTTGATCAGGGTCACAGAGAAAACTAGTGGAAGAATGATAGTAGTTATGTGGTCTGTAAGGCAGGGAATAATTATTGAGCACCTACTGGGTCTGAAGCTTAAAACTAGGTATCATTAGTTGCACACTATATAATTATATAGGCCATAGACACCAAAAAGAGAATTCAGTAGACATACTCAATCTTATTAACAGCAGGCAATTATCATAGATTAAAGCTAATTATGTACCAGGGACACAGAGATATTACTCCAAGACAATAATAGGTTGTCGATTTAATATATTACATTTTGGAACACTCATGTACTGCTTGCTGAATATAGAATGCATTGTCAGTGCATTGCATTTAAAAAGAAAAAGAGGGATTGAATAACTAATTTAATAAAGAGATAAGCAGAAAATTTCCTATTCATAGATTCCTAGGAGTAGAAGATGGTGGAAATAAGCAGAGTCTTAGAGATGATTTAATCCAGTCTCCTCATTTTTCAGATGAAAATATTGAGGCCAGAGTCAAAAATCTCATAGTCTTCTGTGAGTAATTCTAACTTCAAGCCAACAACTGTTAGTACATGGACTTTGATCTTAAAATAAATGCAAGTTAATTGAGCATCTCAGGAAATAGTGGAGGCCATAAAGCTAGGATTGTCGTTCTTTCTATGTATGGGACAGCCTGGAGGCATCCTTTACTGCTTTTCAGTGGCACTTGAATGATTACTCATAGTTGACAATTACACAAATGTGCAAATGACTGCAAAGCATTTACCGCTTTTAAACTATAAATAATATCTAAATATTCTGATGTGTCTCTTTACTATATCCTTAAAGCAAAATAAATGAAAGCAGTAACAAGTAGAAAAAATATTATATTTTTCCTGGATAAAATTTAGGTATAAAATTTCTGTGTTTTCAGGGATCCAGGGCCTAAAAAAAGTCTATAAATCTGTTGTTTCCACTTCATTGAGATAAATTGCTTGATGCTCACAATCAAGGCAATTTAGAACTGTTACTAAGAATTAAAAAGTGAATTTCATCATCTTACAGTTACCACTTAAAGCATCATTAACACACAGTATTGTCTTTTTAGGAGTAGTTCGAGAACACAGGATACATTTTTATGTTTTCTAGGTTAGTGTTTTTCAAACTGTGAGTTGCAACCCATTAAAGGGCCTTGTAATTAATATAGTGTATGGCGATCAGTATTTTTCCCCAATTAAATAAAATGAATTAAATAGAGTAGAAAATATGAGTTCTTATGCAGCAAGGGTATTATTTGATGAAATTTATGTTTTATTATGCATGTCTGTATCTATTTGAAAAGAGAGTATTGGGCTATGATGTAAAATATATTTCTTAATGGGCTTTATGAAACAATTTAAATGTGACTGTTTTAGGTTGTTGGATAAATCAAATTTTCTATGTGAAAACAGAAGGACAATGAAAATGGAAGTTCTCATGTTTGTGATTAATTTTATTTACTGAAAGGTTGTGGCCTATGAATGTATTTTCTCTTCTACACAATTTTAGTCTTTGCATTCTTTCTTCTAATATAGTACATAAACCTAATTTTAAAGATCGTTGTCTTTCAGGCACAGTTTAGCTCATGACAGATTTTGCAATCAACATATAAAAGGAAATTATATTTTGGATAGTTTTTATGTGTTAACCATTTCTTAAATAACTTTCATAGGTATCAATTGATTATCTTTATTTGAGAATATTATTATTGAAGATAATTCAAAACAGTGAAAATTTGGTTAGGGGCTTTTTGTCTACCACAGAGATCTGAGAATGATTATGAAGAGATCAAAGCGAGGGAAGCCATGAGCTAGAGAAACGTAGACCTTTCTCACACTTTTTTGATAATTAACCTCTAAGCAGCTCCCCTTCAGTTGCTAACCTTGCATCATTATTTTTGATGAGTAAAATGTATTTTATTTTTATGTAATGCAAAAGGGTCATTGGGTGGAAAGAGATACAGGCAGGTTGCTGTCTAAGATGGTAGAAAGCAGATGTTTTCAGTCCTGTGATTTCTTGCCATGGCAGGCTATTGTATTTCTTTGAATACATATTAAAAAGGGATTTAGAAGGACACTTGGAAAAAATTACAACTTTCTAACCCTTGAAGCAAGGTATATACTGAGGCAGTAAATAACAGCAAACCACGTGGGAGGAAATATTGTTCTGTGACTGGGAAAAGAAACTGGTAGGACTTCAATTAGAAATTATACAGTTTTCAGAGTATGTGACTAATTTGACCACGAACAGCTGATTTAACTTGGCTTTTTATTCATCATAAAGGAAAGAAAACTCAATTTCGATGGGTTGCTGGAACTCTCTTTGAAACCTTATGTTAAGTGTAAGCCCAATTTTAGAGCTTATTATTTTTAAAAATATATACATTTAGTTGGTGAATATGATTTTTAAAATAATGAGGATGTTAGAATCTGTTTGTCTCTCCACAACGTTAAAACATTCCAGACTATAAAGATGTTAATCATCAGATGGATGCAGTGAACACTTAGCCAGTATGCCCTGGTGGATATACTCTGACAAGAAAGCGAGTAAAATCAGAGTAATTTTTCTTCTGATCCAGCATAATTCATTCTCCCCTGGATTCATTAGGAAATGTATTTCAAGGCTGTTCAAAGCCAAACCAATACATCTCAAACTAAATAAGATAACAAATCCTTTTTTCCCTATTTCCAGCCAACTTAAACTCTTACTATCTCTAACCTAGCTGCTTTTATTTTTTTTCCACTTAAAGGAATCAAGATATTGATAAGTTCATCAAAGTGAATCCTGAAGCTCTTAGCAACAACCAAAGGTAATAGAACTATATTAATTTTTGTGCTTTAGTCAGGAAGAATATTTTGTTTTATTATTATTTTAAGCAGATTTATAAACTTAATGATTTTATCAGAAGAACTCTATAATTAATCAGCAATCTTTTCTCACCTTTCTGTTTCAAGAAACCAGGATCTCGATAACTTCATCAAAGTGAATCCCGCAGCAATCAGAAGCAATCAGAGGTAATCATATAAAAGCTGTCATTTTATGTTTCCATCTGTCTGTTGTCTCTGGATAGAGTAGGTTTATAATGTTGCTTTATTGAACTAGCACAACAAAAAAACCTATCACTAATCTGAATTTATTTTTCTCTTTTAAATAGCCAAGACTTGGACAACCTTATTAAAGTGAAACCTTCAGCTCTCAGAAATACAGAGAGGTAAGTGACTTTGCCTATTTTAACATGTTCTTGAAATTCTTGGTTAGGCTTTCTTTCTTTCTCTCTCTCTCTCTCTCTCTCTCTCTCTCTCTCTCTCTCTCTCTCTCTCTCTGTCTTTTCAAGGAAACATATTGCACTCTTCTGGAATCAACTGCAAAGTTTTAGACTCAATAGTTCTTATTTGCACTAAGACAACTTAGTGTTGTTGTCTATAGGAAATAGAGTATCAGGACTGAAATGAAAAATGATTGAAATTCAATAAGAAAAAAAATATCATGGAGAAGCTGAACCAAACTGATGGTTTACAGAGATACTTACAGAGAATTGGAAAGTATATTCAGGATCTTCAAAATTATAGACCCACAGCTAGTGTGGACTCACAAAATATTAAGGCAGATTTTAACCTTGAATTTCCATTTTGAGTTTTGCAAATATCTTATAATCTACTATCTTTATGTCATATCATTCACCTAAAGGGTTTTATTAATAGAGAATAGATAATGCACTAGGGTGCATTGCATTAGAAGTCAAAATTGTTTTGTTGACCTGAAATTTTATCACAATAAATGTAGCTGGGATTCATAGACTCAATATTCTAAGGTGAAAAATTGACTAAGAAAAGTGGTCTGAACCCACAGGGAGAAGGAGGACAGTGTGTTACATTCATTGACCTAGCTCTTATGTCTCCTAGTTTCTGTTCCACATTAGTGTTTTTTCTATTTGCTTTTTCTATTTGTATGTTTTTATCATGATGTTTGGGTCTCTGAAGCAGGAAGATACAAAGGTGGTCAAAAAGCCCTTATTACTTAGAGAGTAGCATTTGTTGAGCACCTATGGTGTGACTGGCAATTTATATATATTTAGTCCTCACTACAACCCTATGAGAAATATATTCATACACCCTACATTATAAAAGAGGGAACTATAGCTCAAAGATATAAAATAACCTCATTAAGAAAGAAAATACATCCTGGATCCAAGCATAAGTCATTCTGATATCACTACCTAGAAGAAAAACAAAAAATCTAACTGAAACAGCCCTGATTCTCTTCTTTCCATTCTTTATCTCCTTACAGTCCCTTCCCTTCTAATTCCTCTCCCACCCCCACAGTTAAAAAACTACAATGAGATACATTTTTTCTAGAAAATTATTGTTAAAATGAGAAGGAGGAGAGAAAGTACTTATCTCATAGAGGTTTTCTAATAACTGAAATAACAGCAGACTTTTGGTGTTGACCCTGCCACTGATAATCATACAGATACATCCTTGTTAAGTAGAACCATTTCTTCATAGTGGTATTGGTTGGTGATTTTCTTATTATTAGCAGTTTTAGGAGGTTTCTGACCATGTTGGAAGTGATTAGGTTTAATAACCACATGCAGAATAACTAACAGTGGCTACTGTAGCCAATTCGTCCCTCTGGATGATTCTGTATAACGAACTGTCTCTCTCTCTCTGTCTCTCTCTCTCTCTGTCTCTCTCTCTCTGTCTCTCTGTCTCTGTCTCTCTCTCTGTCTCTGTCTCTGTCTCTCTCTCTCTGTCTCTCTCTCTCTCTCTCTCTCTCTCTCCCCTCCCTCCCTCCCTCTTTCCTTCTTTGAATTTCCTTCTCTTTCCCTCCCCCTAGCAAATGTGCTCATATTGACGATAGTAACTTTCTCATAATAGTTTGGCCTTTTGTTTATTAGAAGAGGATAATTTTATAAAAAGATAGTTTCTATTTCAACAACTCCTAATAAAATATCTACAAGAAGAAGACATTCTCCTTATACAGATAGCGTTACTATTAAAATTTTAAAAAATATTGGCCATCATGTTGTTTTCAGTTGGCAGCTTGATCCCCAAATGTAACCTAAGTGCTGTCTAGTGATTCTTTAGTAGCTACACAGATTCGATGGTAGTCAGCTTGGATGGTGAAGGAAAAAAACAAAACAAAACTAACAACAACTAAGCCGCCTATTTGAAAAAACAGTGACTTTATTCAATTGGTTCCACTACTATATCTATAAAATAGCTATGCTTCCATTTGATTTTAGTGGGTAAAAAGTGGGGGCACTTTAAAGTGCCTCCCAGTGGGAATAACAGCCATCAGGCACTTTTACATCCAATTCAATGTGACATGAACACTGATTATTTAATAGTGTAACAGCAGTGAATGAGAGTTCTTTTTACATGACTTCGCTGACATTTCCAGCAGCTGTATATTCAATTCACAGTTAGGGGCGGAATAAACTTCAGTCATCGATCAAAATGTAAGTAGGTGTCCCTGAGCTCTTTCCAGGAACACAGCAACCTGAACAAATGCAGATGTGCACAGAATTTTCATTTATTCAGAGAGAAACTGCATGGCTTTCAGTTTTAGAATTGAGAGATGTTAAAGAGAGATTCAATTATTTGTGGTCTATAAACTGCTGCTCCCAAAAGAATATTAAAAAGTATCTAGTGATACTTACTTAGGCCTTTAGAGTTAGAAAAAGCATTTTTTATCTGAAATAGTAAAAAATATTCTGAACTATTTGTGGTATTATACCTCCATCTTTTTAAGGGTTCCCCATTTGCTAAGACATACCACAAAGTTTTTTTGTATTCCAACAAGAGAAGAGTTCCTTCTTATATTCCTATTGCATAGTTCTCATATTTCTGCTCAAAACATAAAGCGGGAGTGGGGAGGAGGAAGGGGACTGGACAACGTTGACTCTTTCCAACGCTTCGTTCCCATAATCCATATATCACCTTGGATGCTTCTCCTAATTATTTCAGGAACAGAGGTACTTCATCACCCCCTGAACTACTGTAGTCTAAGTTACAGTTCAGTCTCCTAAGTGATACCTCTGCTGCTTGTCATACCTTCTGCCCTTTAATCCATCTGCTGCACTATAGAGTGATATTTCTAAAACAAATATGATCATGTCATTTTTCTGATTAATTCCTACAGTGGCTTCACATTTCCATTGGGTAATGGCTGTACTCCTTTACCCAATTCCTGAAGCCCACCCCATCCTACCTCCCACAGACCTTCTCACCACATCCTCTATTACGTTCCTTTCACAAGTGAAGCTCACCCGAACACCCTGACTTGTGCACACTGCTCATTCCTTCTTCATCCCTATTAAGTGATTAACTTCTATTTATCCTTTAGGTCTCAGCTTAGGCATCGCTCTCTCATGCTCTGGAAAGCCCCATACCCCCCTGACCCCCACCACATTTACAACTGATCCTTCTAGATGTTCTCAAGGTCTCTATCCTTTCTGTCCCATAGCATTTGTCTCTGAGAGGAAATTATTATTTAATCATCTTTCTTAAACTATAGCATTTTTAATAGTAAGATTGAATCTATCTTGTTCATTTCTTTATCCACAATGCATATCACAATGTGTGGCACATAATAGGTTCTTAATAAGTATTCTGTGAATTAAAGGCTAAATCTCAAACTAATCAAGGCTCTATAATCATCCACTTAGATAAAGCCTATTGCTTTCCAGCTCTAACATTCTGAGCCCTCATAAGTGAAACCAGACTGAAGAAATCTGCTATCTTCTAAATGGTCTCCTTTAGCCAATGACTATCTCTTGCTTATGACATAATCTCAATGAACCATGGTGAATTAGAGCCACTAAAATCTTGGTCACATCTTATATTTAAAATATCTAAATGGCCCAATTTCTTTATGGATCTGTTAATTTATTTAAGATATAAACTTTAAGATTCCCTCATTGAAAATGATTATAAAAAATATGTAAAGCTGGGCCTGTTTTGCGATGTCAATAGAGCTGAAGAACTACACCAGTTATCTCACTGTATTCTATATTCCTTTCAGAGAGACAAATATTCCTTTTGAAGTAAAACTTGATGCCTAAGATTTAGTTCTCGGTAGAAAAGAAGTACCATAGTAAAATTTTTATATGAAGACTCTTAATTTTGCAAATGTATTTGATACTTTACAAAAGTAATTTAAGTAAGCTGTAGAGAGAAAAACATATTGCGGCTTTTAATAAATACCTCCCACGCCCTCATAAGAGAAGAGCAGTTGAGAGTGAGCCAATAACTTTCTCTCATAAAGAGCTTATCCTAGGAAAACTTATATAATAGACAATAACTAAAGGGGATCAAATAGATGGTGACAAAAGTAGATTAGACCTTGAGTGGTGAGCATACAATGCAATATACAGATGATGAATTATAGAATTGTACCCTTGAAACATATGTTATTAACTAATGTCACCTCAATAAATTTAATAAAAAAGAAGACACTAATACCTTGGTCCCTAGAATCTCCATTTTTCCCTTTAATCTGCTCTGTAAGGGAGTATTACATTCCTTAATTGGGACAGTGGAAAATAAATTACATTATAACATAAATAAATGCTTACATTCAAAATTTGTGCTATGATTCTACATAACAAATAACTCATGTTTTCTCCAAAACATTTTGAAATCCACATAAAGAAAGTATTTTATTTGCTATGGCTAACAACTTTTTTAAAGCATTTATCCACAGAGAACTGACGATTTTTCTTGGAGTTAATTCCAGCTGTTCATAAAACTATCGAATTATAAGGTCTTTCTTCCACTGCAACTGTCACAGAAAGGGTTTGACTGGGATTCTATAAAAATCTTTTTTTCACACTTTGACTCACAGCTCTTCATCTTCTACTGCAGTGTAAAAGACACAATGTAATAAATGTGGTCTTAATTAAAGAATGAAATTTATTTTTACATCGTTCAGCTTAGGAAGTTTATGAGCAATCTGAACTTCTCTTTTATTAGATCTTCAGATCTAGCTGATGACATCAGTCAGGGTGAATAACCAAAGCAAATACACCTTTTTTACTTTTCATAATTTGGAACTTTTTGTTTTGCTTTTTTAAAAATCCATTTGTTTACTCAAGAGATATTTTAATCCTCTACCCTCAGCTAAGCACTGAGCTAAATGCTGAGAAGAAGTTCCAAGCATTGTGTGTAGATTGGGGTGGGGTTCTTTTTAAAATGTTTCATGTTAAAAATAGAAATAATATAATTTTAAAAATTAGACAATCAGATTCTAAAGTTCATATGAAAAAAAATAAGTGAGAACATTTCTGAAAAAGAAAAGTAATAGAGCCCTAACAGATATTATATACCTTCAATAATATAGCATAGTTACTAGGATATAAATAAAGAGAACAAAACAGAATGTTTACAAACAGACTCAAGTCTAAGAATTCAATATGACATAAATTCAGTGCAGAAAAGATGAACTACTCAATAAATGATGCTGGGACAATTGGGTAACCATCTGGGGAAATCAAGTTTGTTATACCTGTTAAAAAACAAAATTTGACCAGTAAATTTGAAGATCTAATAAGTTTTAATTAAATAATTCATGAATTGGACGGCATCCCATCTAGCAACTAGAGGATACTCTTATTTTGCTTTAAAGGTTAGTATAGATTATTCCGAATGAAATCTTATAATCTACTCTATCAAAACCACTGATAATGTAGTTTATTTACTGATTCAGTTATACCATTTTGGGAGTGTGCTTCTTTGAAGACATGAATGCATAGGTCCAATTTTGAGTTATCTACTTGTAGTTGTTACATTTGTTAAGATTGTAGTTTCTCCTCTTTCCTCAGGTTTAGACCCATTTCTGCTCTCCCTCACAACAGGCAGGGTCCAAAAAGACTTGGGTCCTGGAGAGGGGAGGGTGGGTGGGTAGAGGAAGAGTTGGGGAAAGGTATAGGCGGAGCAAAGATTCACTGTCTGCAGCAGCCAGGAGTGAAAGTGCCAGAGGAAGTGAGGATGTCCAGCATTCGGCTGAGAAATTAATCATGTCATGAGGGCAGAAGCAGATCTGTATTAGTTTGCTAGGGCTGCTATAACAAGTACCACAGACTAGGTGGCTTAAAAGCTTAAAACAGAAATGTATTTTCTCACAGTTTTGGAGGATAGAAGTCCAAGATTAAGATATCAGTAGGGTTGGTTCCTCCTGAAGGCCAAGAAGAAAGAAACTATTCTAGGCCTCTCTCCTTGACTTATAGAAGACTGTCTTCACTCTGTGACTTTACACTGTCTTCCATCTGTGTGTGTCTGACTCTAAATCTCTCTTCTTATAAGGCTACCAGTCATATTAGATTATGTCCCATCCTAATACCTCATTTGAATTTGATTATCTCTGTAGAGACCCTATCTCCAAATAATGTCACATTCTGACATACTGACATTAGGACTTCAACATACGAATGTAGTGGTAGGTGGGGGCACAATTCAACTTATAACAGCATCCCAAAATAAGGAAGCAAATCCAGCATTGGGAGCTATATAAAAAAGTAAAGAAATATGTACAATTATGGGTGAAGTAGGCAGGTTCTGAGTGATTGGCACAAATGGAGGTGAAATGTCCATCACTAGCTTTACTGATCTTTTTCTACATGGGCGTGGCACACACCATGTACCTGAATGTGGACAGAGCTGACTGCCTTAAAGATTCAGAATCTAATAACTTTCCCTTGGGGACCCATTAATGTCTTTTCTCACATCTAGGCAAGGTAGTAATAGATTTCCCCAGAGAAGGAGAAAAAGGATTTAAATTAATTTAATTTAATTTCTACAAGTACTTTTGGAGCAGCTATTATGTGCAAAGCCATGTTAGGCCATGGTAATATGACTCTGCTCTCAAGTTGCAATGAAAACCATCAACTTACTCTAAAAATAATGGCACTCAGTTTATCCAAGCTTAGCAATGGAGGGAGAATCATTTCCCAGGACAAAATTCTAATTATCAAGAGTCACATTTCCTGGTGATCTCTCATTATTTACCACACCAACCATCTCAGTTTGGCATGAAATACCATGACACTCCACTTAATTTTACTCCATTACCCCCAAGTATTTAGTAAAGTATTATATTAAAATATTAAGGGAAGATCACTTAATCTAGGCTATTAAAATATTATGGTGGCCCTTGAGGCCAAGAAGGTGGCTCTAGCAAATAGTGAAGGACTATCAGGGGTTAGGCAAATGCAAAGCTTTCTGTCTCCATTTCTGAGTTTGAAGGATGTGGTCTAAGAGGATTCTTCACACAGTGCCAGCAGTTAGGCTGAGGAAGTCAGTTTTGAATTTTATATCATTAAAACTACAGAATCAAATGATTTGATATTTCTGAGTGACTTGAAATCTTGTACTTTTTACATATATTAATTGGCATATTTTCTATTACAACTCTCACTACAAGGTAATTTAACTAAGTTTTACATTTTCAAAAATGTGCAGCTAGTATTTTAAATGTGAAGTATGTGTAGCTATGGAATGCTGCCTAATTTGCAGATTTGTCAACTATTGATGGTTTGTATGTTATATAGAAAAAGCATTAAATATTTTCCACAATAAGATAAATTTTTATATTATTTTTCACCTTTATCAATATTAACATTGGGAGTGAGAGTCCGCATACTGATCCCCTATAGAATAACCTTATTTAAATTTACTACTCAGGATCAGGAGAAAAGAGAGCTTTAAAAACTGAAATTAATTCTAACAATGTGAAAAGTTAGGGCAGAAAGAAAAATGAAAAGTAGTTCCTCAGAATTTTGGAATTAATAGTAAAGTATTACACTGCTGTGTCACTACACTTCTATTAACTATCATTTATTTATGCTTATCCAGTTCACCTACAACTATAGTAATTATGTCCATAAATTCTATTTACACTAACTCATTTATTCTCATTGTAACCTTATCAGATTAGATATTATTATTATAGTTTACAGAAGTAATCTTGGAAAGGTTAACTAACTTGCCCAAAAAACAAGGTTTATGACAAAGGCTTTTCCAAACTCATTAAAAAACAAAACAAAACAAAACAAAACCAAGAACTACCAGTGTTATAGCAAATATGTACTGTAAATAACTAATATATAAATAAAGATGACATTGTATCTCTTGAAAATGTGTTAAAATTTTAAGAATTTAATTGTCCCATTTATTTATGCACATTATGAATTGTTAATTCAAATTTTGGGTTAATTTCTCATATTTCTGTGATCCAAAAAGCTAGAAAGAAGCTTCTAATTAAATAAATATCCAAGAATTGATTTTAGATGGACAGGTGGCTAGGCACCAATTTTTGACTGTTTTACAAATTAGTTAATTGACCTTGGAAAATTCGCTTTGTCTTTCTGAGTCCCAGATGCTAGATTTGAGTGAAATAATCCATGTGGAAATACACAGTAAGTACTTTGTGACACAAAGTTAGTACTCATGAATGTTAGCTGAAGGTGAATATCAATCAGTTGTTTCTTTTCAGACCAGATTTCTAAAACCTTCCAAAAAATTAGTTCTTTATCACTTTCTGATAACATAACCCATGCTCTCATACTTGAGTTGTACAGATCGATAGCTCAAGGTCAGATTTTCAGTGTCCCAAAGAATGCTTTTGTCTAAGATTATGTACTGACCTTTAAAGTTTTTATGCTAATATTCATTTATTTCCTAAAATAATATTGTAACTAAATTATGTGTGTATAACTAAATTATATGTGTATATATATTATATATGTATATGTTATTTTTTTTTTTTCTATAGAGACCAGGACCAGGAAAACTTAATTGAAGTAAATTCTAATGTTCCTAAAAATAAGAATGGAAGGTATGACTTATAATAATTTACTTTTGTCTTATGAATTTCATATGAGCCTGTGTAAATTATGTAAACTTGAAAGAATTTTGAGGAGTTTATTATGGTATTGAAATATAAATATTATCTAAATACAAAAAAACAATGTATAGGGTACTTAATAGCCAATATTGAAAAAATTAACTAAGTTTACATTCTATTAAAATTTCTGACTAAGGGCCTGCTGTTCTATTGCTTAGTATAAAAGGCATCATGAAAATTTCTGCACTTGGGCTGTGAAAATTTATATTTACTTACTGTTGCTTGGTAGGCTTTAATGGTGCAGAAAGCACTCAGAATATCTTCCTTGGATACCTAGTGCTAAAAGAATACACAAATTCATCACAGCTACAACATAGAACCTAATTTTGAAATTTCTTTACACCACAGAGCATAATGACTTTAAAACTATCGTACCTTGGTTGTGTTTACAGGAAAATTAGGATAGAAGCCATATTTTACTGTTGTTACAGACTGTTTAAATTAGGAAAGAATTAAAAATTCTTCCGTGTTTAACAATCCTTTCCCCCACATGTAGGGGTGACTCTAAAAACAATAGGGCCTTATTCTGTACCTTCTTCCTAAGGTGCAGCTACCTTTTCTGTTTTTTTGTTTTGTTTTGTTTTGTTTTGTTTTGTTTTGTTTTAATTAATGTAAACAAATGATATTGTTGATATTTTGTGCAGAGAATGGAAAAGCAGGAGAAGGGCTGGGTCATTTTTTTTTTTCATAATGTGTATAAAAGTCTCTTGCATCTAACAGATAGATAGTTTCTGTCTGTTCCCTTAATTCTCTAAATCATCGTCTGTCTTCTTTTATTGTGATCTCAAACAAGCCTTTGATAAAACAAGAGGGGACGAGTTTTCCATAGAATCTCTTTATCTTGGATAAACATCCACTATTTTGGGAGTAGGACTGAGCTTACAATTAACCAATCAAATATTATTTGAAAGTAATCAAGGTAAAAAAAAAAAAGGAAAATGATTAAGTATAGTTAAGAAATTCCCCATTTAGTATAATGAGAGGTGCTCCAGTTTCAGTTGAGCTTGCTCGTGAAATGGGGTTTTATTGCAAGGATTAATGAGGAAATAGAATTTCATCAAAATTCAAGAGCAGGAATGGTAACATGGCCAGGCTTCTCAGAGGCCCAAACTGGAAGGTTGTTCATTCTTGACCAGAAGATGTTCCATCAGGAAAACCTTGATAATAACCTCAATTCTTTGTCATTATTCTAACTCTGTTAGATTATGAATGTTGGCTTCTGCCTACTTCTTCCACTTATTGGCTTCCTTATTTTCTGTTCTTTATCTGTTTGATACCAAGAACTTTTGCTGCCTCCCAGTTTTCACTTCTTCATAACTTGGTTTACTCTAGCATTTCATGATATGTCTGGTCTTCTTTAGTAAGGCAATGGGGGTGTGGCCATCTGCATAGAAAGTGTAGAAATGGAAAACATCATGTTTGACTTCAAGCTGCACATACTCTCCTTTTCCTTTCTGCGACTCCACCTGCGCTTCCTGCCAGACATAATTGCACTATTATGTATATATTCACAAATGAACCCACTCTCTTCCGGGTGGGATGGTGATCATTCAGTTATTATATCCAGAGGTTATAACTCCCACCACTGTCTGTGGATCCTTGAGTTCCATTTCCAGGTGGTATTCATTCTCTTTCAGTTCTATTGCAATCTCATACACAGGTATGATTTCTCATGGTTCTGCTATTTACAAATTAAATGGTAAATGGAACCACTACCCAATCACTGACAAAACAACTGTAATAAAATTTTCACTTGAAAAAAAAAATGGGAAAAGAAGAAATCTGGCCTCAATTTTTATACCTATGTATTTAGGCGACAGAAAAAAAAAAGTTTACTTAATTCTAAAAATGGTTAAATATTTAACAGAAATAAAACCGAGGATCAGAGAATAAGAGAATTGATCAGGTTAGTAAATTAGAAGATAAGTAAATCTGAGAGGTAGAATGAACCCAAATGTTCTGGCATCAGATCGTCTCTATTTTTTTACAGTAGAGTGCTTCACTTCACATATTTAGAATTTGTAAATTTTACAAGGGCTCAAGACCTTGACAGTTTTGTAGACGTAAACCCTAACATATATGATATAAAGTGGTAGGCTCTTAACAAGCTTTTGTTCTTTATGAAAAATTGATTTATAAAGTTTGCAGTGATATGACTGTTTATCAGTTGAAATTGTTTTCTGCTCTTTAATCTGAGGTTGCTAAAGTTAAATTAATAAGACAACGAAAATCTAAATCCTGGCCAATCTGCTCAATTGAGACTTGATTCGCATTATGAATGTATTCACTTTGTATAGTAATTGGATGCCCAAGCAAATACATATTTTCTAAGTATATTCAGAGTTGTGTGACTGCCACCACAGTCAATTTTAGAACATTTTCATCACCTCATAAAGAAACACCATACCCATTAGCAGTCATACCTCAGATGGGGCAGCTAGCTACTAATCTACTTTCTGTCTCTATGAATTGCCTATTCTGGACATTTCATGCAATATGTGGTCCTTTGTGACTGGCCTCTTTTACTTAGCACAATATTTTAAAGATTCATCTATATTGTAGCTTGTATCAGTATTGCACTTCTTTTTATTGCCAAGTAATATTCCATTGTATGGATATACAGCATTTTGTTCATATATTCATCAACCAATGGGCATTGGGTTGTTTTCGCTATTGGATTATAATTCATTATTGTGAATAATACTGCTGTGACCATTTGTATGTAAGTTTTTCTATGGAGTATGCTTTCATTTCTCTTGGGTATAAATCTAGGAATGGAATTGCTGGATTGTATAGTAACTCTATGTTTAATCCTTTGAGGAACTGCCAGACTATTTTCAAATCAGCTGTGCCATTTGGTACTCTTACTAGCAGTGTGTGAAGCTTCTAGATAGGTAAAATTTTCAGGTGAATTTCCACTGCAGAAAACATTTTCTCAAATGTAATCCCATTTGAATTCTGTAAGATGCAATACAGTGTTTCAATTTATATTTCATAGTGTTGTTACTTAATTAAGAAACAAAACTGTGACCATTAATTGGAACTTATAATTCAACAATTCATTTTGATGAAGGATAACTTCTTAACAATAAAGCTGTCAAGTGACAAACATTACCTTTTGTGA
The DNA here is from genome assembly GCA_028627145.1 of Eidolon dupreanum. Taxonomy (NCBI): domain Eukaryota; kingdom Metazoa; phylum Chordata; class Mammalia; order Chiroptera; family Pteropodidae; genus Eidolon; species Eidolon dupreanum. Next base: position 19,294,244 of record CM053508.1, read on the forward strand.
ATATTATTCAGGCATTTGAGAGGAATATTTTGGCAGAGTCCTCTATTGTACTGGTACCCAAATTTCAGTGTACATCAGAATCACCTCATGGTCCAGGGACTATATTTTAAAAACCAGTGTTCATTTGGGTAAGACGTTGGACTGCCCATCCTCTACAGTAGTGGTTCTCAACCTTGACTTGCATGTCAAAGTCACTGGAGAGGTTTAAAAGAATCCCAGTGCCTAAGCTGTACCTCAAACCAATTAAGTCAGAATATCTGGATGTAGGACTCAGCAGCATTTTAAAAAGCACTACATGTTGTTTCATTTGTTGTTGAAATATTGTCTAACTATTTCTATGGCTCTACATAACAAAAATTTATTGTTATCACTTATTAGCATCAGGATAGAATTACCTTTTAAATTCTATCATCATCTCATGAAAAACAAAGAAAGGCTTGGGAACTATCACAGACCTTAGGAGACTAAAGATGGTTATGTGGAAGTGGTATCTTCATTCGAATTCTGGATATGAGAAAGGACATCAATGGAAAAACTGATCTAATACAAGTATAGCCTGTAGTTTAATTATAATATAATACCAGTTTTAATTTCTCAGTTTTACCAAATGTATCATGGTTATGGAAGAAACTAGCATTAGGAGAAGGTGAGCGAAAGGTATCATGGGGATTCTCTGTACTGTCTGTACAATGTTTCTATACATTTAAAATGAGTGCAAAATAAAGGTTCTATTTTTTAAAAAAACTGTCATCCTCCAAACCTAAGTGAGGAGCAAAATCCATTAAAGAGTTTGTCATTCTTCATTCCAAATATGTTTACTAACATTTGGTTTTTATTCACAATTATAAAAGTTAAATCTTTTATGAAGGCATTGTCATTAATCTGATTATAAACCCAACTAAGAAATGCTACTTTTATTAGTTCATGTAGGCTGTCATAACAAAATACCACAGACTGGGTAGTTTACACAACAGAAATTTATTTTCTCATAGTTATGGAGGCTGAAGTCCAAGATCAAGGTACTGCCAGGGTTGGTTTCTGGTGAAGCCTCTCTCCTTGGCTTGCAGATGGCCACCTTCTCACTGTCCTCACATGGCTTTTCCTCTGTGTATGCACAGAGAGAGAGAGATCTCTGGTGTCTCTTCCTCATTTTATAAGGACACCAATCCTACGGGATTAAGGCTCCACCTTTATAACCTCGTTTAACCTTTATTACCTCTTTATAGGTAGACCCTGTCTCCAAATCACACTGGGAGTTGGGGCTTCATTATATGAATTTTGGGGAGGACATAATTCAGTCCATACTAGTACTATCTGCAAATGTTTTCCCTCATATTCAGATTTTACAAACTAGTGATATTTGATTTTACATTGCTGAGGACAATACAAACACATTTCAAACTCACTGGCAACCTTTGTCCTTTGAAGCTGTCTCTTTGTTAAAATTAAATTTTGTATCATAAATTTTTTTATTTGAATAATTTCTAAAAGTTCCTAGCTATGTTTATTATTCCTGGAATGAAGTATTTTAATAATTACATTTAAAAGTCTTCTAATCATATTAATTCCATTGACTGTTTACCTTGTATCATTTTAACTCTGCTGTATGTTTTGTGAAGCATCTATTTTAAAACTGGAAGGTGATTTTCCATATGCCAGAAATGATAATACATGAACAAATGTTTTTCTCTTCCTGAAGAGCTATCTGCAAATGGAAGGAACAGCCTGTTTATGAATGATAAGGCATGATTAGGATCTAAACACTCCTCCTGGTTTCCATATCTCTCCTATATTAGTTTACTAATATGGAGGAGAAAAAGGAGCTAAAGCTTTTACTATTCCTGTATTAGAATTTTTCTCTGTTTCATAGGAAAAAGCAAATATGCCTATACTTTGTTAATCATAGTGACATGTTTAGATTAGCAGAAATCTAGGTCAAAGTTCTGCAATCTTCAAAGTATTGCTTTCCATTAAAAATAAAATAAAAAACTGGAATTTCTCCAAGGAACCCATGGATAATTTTCATTAAACTGATAAACTCTCAGATATACTACACATGAAAAGCTTTCTTAAATGGCATTGCTGCTATGGAAATGTTACTGGAACCAATTTCAGATGATTTCTACCTTTGATAAAAAGTATTCTATTATAGCATTAGATAATATGTCACATGCCTATAGATTATTCTTAAAGATATGACAGTGATCTTTCTGAAGGAATAAAATAGTACATGTATTCTATTTGTGTATCTGTGCTGAAACCAGGCAAACATAAAGAGGTTCATGTTAACTGAACAGAATTTTAATTAAACAAAAGAATTCTAAGTTGCCTTGATTTTAAGTGCCAAATATTTCCTTTGCTTTCTCAGGCTAGATGGCCAGGTCAGTGTATCTACCGATGCTTTAAACAACAGGTCAGCTAGAACCACTGCGTATTCTTATGAAGCCAGGAGGAATTTCAGGTACTACTGTGAGTCAATTATAAAACAAATTACAGGACTATGCTTCTGTTTTTTTTTTTTTTTTTAATTTCATATACAACTTGACCCTTCTTTTGAAATGCAGAAATTTCCAATTTTATCAGTGGCTAAACAGGCTTACACAATGGTGTTGAGTTAGCAACTTGGTCATTTGTAAATTATGGCAGGAAAGTGGAAAATGTGATTTTTTTCCCCCTAAAAAGTCTACAATTTTTTTCTTTTAAAAAGCATGCTTGTGAAGTTGGTGTTGACTTTATTCTTTATGTAGATTTTAAAGTATCATTAAACCAGATGTTATCATGTTAGTTAATTAAAGTCCATTTTTGTTTGAGGTTATGTTTGGAAATATGAATGAGACATCAGGGAAACAGACACTAAAATATATTACACAAATATTCAAAATAATCTTCATGCTCTGCATCAGATTTACTGAGTAATCAGTTATCACAATAGTGTTCTAAAAGTAGGCCAGGCCCGTGATGCGTAAGAACAAAATGGGAGACACCAAGAAATTTTGCAGAAATGGATTAATATGGCTTTAACATTTATATTTCAAAGATTATAGTTTAGAAGGAATATATGAGCATTATTTTTTTCTGCATTGGATCAGATAATAGCCTTGTTATTTTTATTATTCTTATAAATAAACTTTAAACATAAAATAAAATGATTTGTATTGCAGTTCCGATGCTGAAACCAAGTCTGCAGGACCAAACGATACTGTTGTATACACAAGGACATATGTGGAGAATAGGTACTAGAAATCTATCTATCTATCTATCTATCTATCTATCTATCTATCTATCTATCTATCTATCTTAATTAGTTTCAAGTATACAGTACATTGGTTAGACATCTATATAGTTCATAAAACAATCCCCCCAATTGCTCCCTCCCTCCCCGGCCTTCCACGTAGCCAACATAATAATGCTAACTACATTCCCTAAATGTTTTGCTATACTTATCTTACAATTTTGAAATTATCTATGTTTAAGAAATGCTGTTATTTTAGAGTATGCTTCCTTTTTTCAAATAAAAGATCATTCTAGAGTACATTGAATTCTAAGTATATAATTCTTTATAATGTTTCCAATATTAAGTAGTTGTCAAATAATCATAAAAAGTCATTGGATGGACTAAATAACATTTTAATATAGCACATGTATGTGTAACAGGATAGACATTTGAAAGTTTTCGCATGTGTTTATGTGAGAATATGACTACATGTTTATAATAAGCTTTATAAAATCACGCAAATATTTCTATGCTAACTTGAAGTCACCCTTTAATTCACTGGTTCTATCTACTATTATTTACCTCTAATCTGAAATAAGGAATATAACTTTTGGTAAATATACTCTGGCCCAAATTACAGGGAACTGATGGCCTACAAAATCTGCTGGTTATGCGATGGGTGTTGAGAGAAATGTTAACTAAGCTCAGGGATTAGCAGCCCACTCCGTTTCCAAGGAGTATAAAGACAAAGATTAGCCTCATAGTGGGGTAACATGATGATGGGGCTCCAGGAAATTTAGTAAATTCAGTGTCAGGTGAGCAACCATCCAAAAAAATAGAAGTTTCTCAAATCCATACATAATGCACCTTGTGAAATACAACCCTCAAATTTGATTTTTCCACTTAATCCAATTTTCCCTTAAATCTACACTGACTGCAGTATAGTATAGAGGCCCTAGAATCAAATTTGGGATTGAATCTTTATCATTTACTGACTGACCATGTGGTTTTGACAAAGCTACTTAACCTCTTTGAGTCTCAGTTTACCCATCAATAAAATGAGAGTAATGATATGTGTATCATATATAAACATGTGTAAATTTTTATTTAGCATTGTGGGTTATGTGCTCCGCAAAGTAGATTATATTTCTGACAGCAGTCTGCCTACGGGCAGTAAGAGAATTCTCATTAAAAAATCCCAAGTGAGGGCTGTGGAGTTATCACTCACGATATGAATCAATGGGAACATATTGCTTCCAGTCCTAATACACTCACAGGTAGCATATGTACTTGGGAAGCAATTATGAACAGCCAGTTGGTTAGTGCATTACAGAATTCAGTTTTCCCCAGAAAGAATGATGTTTACAAACTGGAGCAATCTAAGAAATAGAACAAAGAGGACTTTTTAAAATTTTAAATTATACTTTTTTCTTTTTGCTTTCATGCCAAACTAATCTTTCTTAGAAAATTTCAAGTAAAAATAAAAATTTCTATAGCTTTGTGTAAAATTCAAGAGTCTCTATTTTTGTGTGTGCAAAATGGTATGTATATATGTGTACTTTAGGTGTTTCCTTTATGTGAAACTACCTGTAGCTTTCCTTCAGTAAATAAATGAGGAGGTGCAAGCATAAATTTCATTAACAAATGACATCTTTTCCTGATCACTCTTGTTCCTGCTCTCCTTGCCCCATTCTCTAAATTTATTTCAGTAGATATGTCAGCTTATGTCAATTTGGGGTGGCTTGTGTATTATCAATATTTTTCCAGGTTAAAAAAAAGTCATTAATACATTGTCCTGGCTTGTAAAACCACTAATAATAATAATAATAATAATAAAGCTGAATGAGGAAGTGTGTTTGCTTTCTCACCTGCATACAAGTATATACATCAATACTAGGGAAATAGCCCAGTTCTCACATGTCCATATGTATTGTTTCTAGTAAATCACCAAAGGATGGATATCAGGATAATGCCTCTCGAAAATACATACAAACTGTTTATTCAACTTCAGATAGGTGAGTATGTCTATATTTCTATACATAAATGTCTATATACGCACATTTATGTAGACATAATATATGTATTCTTGTATGTTGTACTTGGAAACGGTGCTCCTGATGGTGATTTTTATGTATGTGTATGAAGTACAGCAACCTCTGCATCCAGAAATTTGTTCCTTGGCTTCCTGGCTGTTGCCAATGCACTTTATCCAATAAAGTCTCCCATGCCTTATGGCTACCTCCTAGGCTGTCCCCTCTACTGTCGCTGATTCTCAGGAGTCCCCCACACAGCCACATTATTAGAGTCTCGGTTTCATTACATCACTAGCCTGTGCCCTCAGTCCTCCCTCCTAGAGATTTTCCCAAGCCAGCTCACCTTACGAACAGCTGCGTGGATATGCTGCTATGACCCACTCTGGGCCCACACTCAGTTCCCGGGAGGGAGTTGCAATGAATATCAATTTTGTGCTCGTAAAATGACCCCAGGCTTTTGCTGTTGGTGATGATCTTTTACCATTTAATGTTCAGCGAGGCACATAAATGACTCTCATGGGAATGTGGGCAGCAGATTTCCAGTGGAAGAAATGAAAATAAATAATTAGCATTTCAACCTAACCACTAAAAAACAGTCATAATGTCAAAGTCTGTTATTCTACTGATGATGTTTCTCTATGGGGGGGCTGGGAATACGGCTCATTGAGGGCAAAGACGTATTTTATTTTCATGTGCAACCTCAGCTTGTAATGCAGTGCTTGTCACTTAACAGGAGATACTCAATAAATGTTTTCTGAAAACAAAACAAAACAAAACAAAACTAATTTCCTATTTGCTAAGGGAAACCTTGATAGACCAGGCATCAAAATTATATCCCCTTTCTGTCACCATTACCAATATTCTTCTGAGTTTCTTGCGTTTAAGTCATTGCTCTTTGAGGAATGAAATCAACTACACGAGCATTAGAAACAAAAATGTCTATGCAACCAAAAAAACAGAGTTAGGTTCTTTATAATGCTTTGAAAAGATCCTTGACTAACAGTATGATTTTAACAAGGACACCACCTATATCAGAGCTGTCCTGGGCTCATATTTTTATTGTTAAAGTAAGGAAGGAAAACATTCTTTATAAAAATATTGCTCTTAATATAAAGATTTTCAGCCTTGTTCCTCAAGTGGTCCTTGAAATTTTGCTTAGTCATCAGTGCAAAAGTCAATTCTTTGTTGAGATCAGTCAGTCAAGCAACTTCTGTTGATTATTGTGTGAAATGAGCCATATCCTCACAGCTCGTATCTAACCACATTAATTCCATTTAAGAAGCTTCCCACTTTACAGGATAAAGACGGATTCCTTTGCACATTATCTATGGGTCTTCAGAACCTGCTCCTGTTGAATACTGACCGATGTTTGATCAGTCCAGACACCCTCATTTGTGCAGCACTTTGGCATATCCTGCTCTCTCTGCTTGGAATCCCCCATCATGCCCCTCCCCACCTCACTCAGCTCACCCTGAGAGCTCCTTTATCTTCAAGCTGTAACTCACATGACAGTTTCTCTGACAAGCCTTTCCTGCCTTCACCCCAGGGATTAGTTGCTCCCTTGGCTGTGCTCTCCTAACTTTTTCCACATATCTGTAATATGCTGTGTTTGTCGACTCACACACCTGGCTACCCTAGTAGAAAGAAAGCTTCTCATTGGAGAGAACTATCTCACTCTTCTTTATATTCCCAGCTCCTAACTAAGTGCCCCTGGAATGGAAGAATGATAGGGAATGCCTGTTTTCTACTCTCAAAGTGCTTATATAGGACATTTAAGTCTGTGTGTACATATGTGTGTGTGTGTAGTGACTGTGTGTGTGTGTGTGTGTGAATAATCCACAGGAAAATATTTGCCAGGAATATATAAGCAAGTAGCTATAGAATTAGATGACAAGAGGAAATATATATATGGGTTAAGGAAACGTTAGTGAAATGACTGAATGTATAAAAGTAACAAGATTATCTACTCCAATCCCTTTCCTCTCCCACCTGCTCCTCCCTTCCATTTTCCCTCCTCTCTGCTTCTAGTCCTGGGCTTGATAACAGGATCATGGCTCCTGGGGCATGACTACTTCATTTTGACAAAGTGAACCCAGCAGTCCTTGTGGGCAGGCCCAAAGGTAGCATGGGAACTCTGGGACCATGCTACCTTTATTTAAATCCTGTCTGCTGTTCACTGGCTGCATCACAGGTACCCTTCTGTGCTTCAGTTTCCTTTTCTGCAAAAAGATGGTAAAAACAATAGTATATGCTTCTCAGAAATGTGAAGAATAAATGACTTTATATAAACAAAGTGCATGGGAAATGTACTGCATATATTAAGCATACTAACGCTGTGTATTGGTTATTTTTATTTCACTACCCCATTATGTACCAACTTTGGAAATTTCAGGCTTGCATGCCAACACTCTGAAACTAGTAAACTCCTCAAGGTGCTATGTAAGGCAGTCCTAAGACCTTCTAAAAGGAAAAGAATCACATCATTATTGGCCTTTCTTAAAGCTCTGGTGTGACCCAAGTTCTTTTGGACTTGCCGATCATGTCTGCAGCTCATTTATTATTGAACATTATTTTTCCAAGGTAAATAACAAAACTTGTTTCCACCAAATTTGTGTGTATGGGGGTGAGTTATGTCATTTTAGAGAATGTAAGTTTTTTCGTAAAATGTAGCCCAATATTCTGACTTTTACAAGGACACCACAAGTAGAGTCATAAAAGAGTATTTGGTGACTCCTGACCCTAGAGTCTAGGGTACTACAGACCCATCATTTTTGAATTTCCCAACACACTCTGAATAGTTTTCTATTTTTGTCCTATTAAATGTTTCGAGAGCTAAAATTTTATATTAATCTACAGTATAATTTTTCTATGATATATGTAAATTAATAATTCAAAGCCCTCTTCAAGCTTTAAAAGGTACTTATGACCTAGTTCAATCAGGAAACTGTGATTATCTTTGCTCTGCCAGATGCACTTTTGATTGCTAATGAATTAATAATTTAGACTTTCCCTGATGTTAATTCTTTGCTATCATTTTGAGTTAATAGAAAAAATCAATTCCAACACTAAAATAAGTCCTAAACTTTCCTTGATTTTGACACAATTTCCTAGAGTATCAACAAAATTAATGTACCATTTTCACATGACTTTATGGGGAACACCTCTGTCTTTTGCTTTACGACAAATTTATTTTTAATTGCTTATCTCTCTAGGTCTGTCATTGAAAGAGATATGTGCACTTACTGTCGAAAACCCTTGGGCACAGAAACTAAAATGATTTTAAATGAATTACAGATTTGCTGCCATTCCACTTGTTTCAAGGTAAGGATGTGTTTATTGTATTTAACTAAATATAAAATTAAATAATGACTGGAATAAAAAATATTTAATGAAATACATGAGATGAAAAGCTTTCAGAAACACTCTCATCCACATTAATAATGCACTACTTAAATATTTCTCAGAGTTCTGTAGCCTAACCTCAAAGGATTATAATTACTCTCTTGGCTTTAGGCTTAGAGTTGATTACTGACATATTTATTACTCTTACCCTAGAGATTTAAGTCTGTAAAAAAGATAAACACTTATTCTCTTTGTAAAAGTTTTTGCAAATAAATTAGACTTTACATAAAATATATAATGAAGTCCAAAAAGGAAAAGAAATCGTTGAGAAGAAAGGTAGCAGCTCCTTATAATATGAAGTTAGGACTGATAGGCTTGACCATAGTTGAAATTCAGTCTGCTTTTGAGAGCACAATTAATTATAATTAATTGTGGCTTAATATGATAACAATAAAACTTAAATAATAGAATGCTCACAGTTCGCGTTTTCATATTTCATTGCTTTTACTTCTCACAATAATATTGGGTAGGTCAACATTACAGTTTTTGGTGTAATTGGATGAGCACTGAACTAGAAATCTAAGACCTGAGTTCAAGTTCTAACTCTGTTACTAACTGTGGCTGTGTGACTTTTGGACAGTCATCTAAATTAGTTTGGCTTCAGTTTCCTCATCTGTAAAATGGGATAGCTGGCTAGAATAGTGATTCTCAACCATGGCTGTACATTATAATCACCTAGAGAAATGAGGAAAAAAATAGAACGTCTGGGACCCAATTAAATCAATAATCTCAGAGGTGATTCCTGGGCATTGGTATTTTAAAAAGCTCTTTTGATAGATCTAATGTGGCAACCAGTTTGAGAACGACTTGCCTAAATCTATGTGTTCTTTCTATGCTGACATTCTATGGTTGATATGAATTATCTAGTTCAGTCAAGTAGATATAATAATTTGACAACTAATTGCTTCTCTTCCAATTACCTTCAGACAATGACACACAGCAATCAGAAATATGATGCCTCATCTTGAGCAAAAATATCTAAATTTAGGCCATAATATATAGAATTCTATGTAAAAACGTATTCTTAAAATTTCACAATTATTTAATCATGAGAAAATAAAATTTTCTTTTAGTTATTAAAATCTACTCAATGAAGAAAAAGTTAGGCTATAGATCTTTATTTAAATTACTATGCAGAAAACTTTATGAAACAAGAAAATTCTGGTTATTGGTTTTGATAAATGCAAATAATTTTCATTTATTGTATTTTGGATAATTATTTCCACTTTCGATTTAATTATAAAATACTATTAAGAATAAAAATGTCCCCACACTCCTAGAAAAAGATGGATTATTCTCTAGTTATGATAATAGAGAACCACATGGACTGGTTTAAACATGTCAAATTGATCAATGACAATTTACTTCAATGAACTTTCCTTGAAAGCCAGCCAGTTGGTGACAGCCTCATACTTGAAAGTTGGCCAGTCAGCACTGAACTTGTTCCAGTAAACACAGGATTAAAGTAGATGTCAACCCTTGCTTGCCACCAAACCAACACAACTCAAAACAAGCTTTCCTCTAAACTTCATGTAAGATTAGAAGTTTGTTTGGTTAATGTTTGCTTAACATCCAGTTTGTATGTCTGGACAGCATAGATCTCCTTTAGTAAGCAAACAATGTTTTTTGTTTGAGATATCGAATGGTGATCTTGTCCTTGGCATAATCAATTTTTTTTATTTATGTATTTAAATTAGTTTCAGGTATATAGCACACTGGTTAGACATCGATATAGTTCATAAAACAATCCCCCTCAATTGCTCCCTCCTTCCCCTGGCCCTCCACCTAGCCATCATATTAATGCTAACTGCATTCTCTCTGCCATGCTCCCCATCCCTGTAACCAACTACTAATTTGTACTTTTTTAACCCTTCATAACCAATTTTTGAAAATTTCTATCCACTCTATAGTGAGTTAACTAGAAACCTTGGTGGTAGATATTCCCTGAAATGCACACCTGCATTGTAGAGAAATGTTGTGAGATGTAGGGGAAAAGTTCGTCTTGTGGATTATGGACAAGTACACTGTCACTTTCCCTGTGGGTTCTCATGAGGCTTCATCTGAGTGTTTCTATGGAGAATAGTCCTGAATGAACTGAAAGGAATTTCTATCTTGATATACTGAGAATCTAGACTTTATATGTTATGTAAACTTTATGCAATTTTTTCTTTAGTGTGAAATATGCAAACGGCCTTTGGAGAACCTACAAGCGGGAGACAGTATTTGGATTTATAGACAGACAATACACTGTGAACCTTGCTACTCTAAAGTTGTGGGTAAGTGTTAAGCTCTGTTAACATTTAATATTGTTGAAAATGAAGAATTTCAATTTAGTAAAAAATATTTTATTAATTATATTTAGTTAAGAATTCAGCTGCAGATAGTATGGTAGTATTTTTTTGTTTTACGGTATGAAAAAAGCCAATGTTTATATCGTCTTCTGATGTCAGACCAGACATAGATATAAGTAAGTAAAAAGGTTATTTATTTTAGAAAATTTTGTATTTTTCCCAAAATAAAATAGATCTCTGCTCAAATAATTGTTGGAATTGAAGTCCATCTATGAATGACCTTTTACATTTGCACCAAAATATACTTTTTTTACTTAACTTGATTATTATGCCATATGCCTTTTAATGTTATTTGAAATGGGAATTTAAAGTTAATTCTATATAATTCTATATTAAATATAGCATCTAAGTATTTTTATCAGTTTAAGACCAACGTGACTATAATTTGGGCTCTTCATTAGCATAAGTGACGTGAGAAGAAAACATTAATGACCTGCATTTTAAACTCACATTTTCTATAAACTTAGCATGAAAGCTCTAAAAGTTGATTTAAAAGATATTGACAGTACCTAATAAGCTAGTAAAATAAAATTCTAAGGAACTTGATTCGTTTTAAAAAGCCAATAATAACATTTTAGTTTTAATTCAATAGTAAGTAAATAGAATAACCAAGACGATATTGGGGAGGTGGTCAACAACACTACATGAGAAGCAAGTTTCCTAATGTCTTAGTGTGGTGAATGAAAGAGGAACATTCTTACATGGAATTCAGAGTAGGAATTTAGAAACAAATGTGTAATATAAATGAGGCAGTGGGAGGCTACATCTGGGAAATGCTCTGAAAAATATTCAGAAACCCACGTTCCATCAGGCTGCAGAATCAATTACAAGAACAAACCTAATTATATTTATACTTTGCCTTCTATTTTCTGCTTTTCCCAGCCAGTTCTCATATTCCTTTTTCTTCCTAATTTAGCAGCCTTATTATGATCCAATATTATTTCAAAGACCTGACATGCATGGTGGCAGTTCTAAAACTTTCACTCTCCCAGAAGTCCATGATATGGCTTAGGAGATGGGACCATCGAAAGACTCAGAAGTCATCGTGTCTTCTTTCCTGTCTATGTGCACTCCATAGGCATTGCATTTGATAGTACTTTTAAGTACATTTAAATTGTCAAGACATGACTTTTATGCATCTCATAAATATGACTATGAAGCATCAGTCCTTCGTATTTATAATGTGACCAAAAGCCATAGTGATGAATGCAGTAGAAGGAAAAAGTAAAATTCTGAATATACCATTGATCCCCTTGATGAGTGATTATTTTAAAAATTTTAGTTATAGGCTAATTTTTATACTGAATTTGCATATCTAACTTATTTTCTTTAAAATTTTCAGCAAAGTGGAATCAATAATGCTGGAACATGGAAATCAAGATGAAAGTGTTCATAAAGGAATTAAAATTTTAAAGAATGTGTAATCTAGAAAAGCTTTTACATGGAAAATTGACTTTCATATACAATTAACAATTCTGCTATTGCATAAATAATCAAAGTACCTTCAATAAGGTCATATACATAAAGGCAACCATCTGTTATCTGGCTAGATTTAGCCATCCAAAATTCAACTGGTTTCAGTTACCAGTGTCAAAGGAATGATGCTTCTGATTACAGTGAGTCAACGTTGTCAACCCTAACCAGTTCCACCTCTGCTCTATATTTAGGCTATGCATCATGGTTTTTGCTATAGATAATTTTCTCATTTTCTAACCTTTTTTCCCTTAAGAATTTGGATTTGTAGACCTTATTGAAATCCTGACAAACTGTTAAGAAAACAAGATATGTTTCCTTTATGTGCAAAAGAAATATTGATAGAAAATTTTTTATAAAGTTTGGCTGAAAGATATTAACATATAAAGTTGTGTGGACCTCAGAAAATCACTTGACCTTTCTGGGTGTCTGTGCCTTTATCTGTAACATGAGAGGCATTGCACAAAATTATTCCTAAGCTCCCTTTCTGCTCCTAAAATTATTTCATTCTAAAGCAAGTTTCTGTTTGCTCTTTAGAAATATATTTGAATATGTGTTTGTTAATCATATCGAATTAGAGAGGACATCTAAACAATTGAAACTTAGTATCATCTATCATTTTATTGCAGTTATAATTTTTAAAGGATATATTTTAAAAACAGAAAGACATTGATTTATGGGTAATGGGTAAAATCATATGACATATATTTTACATATTATAATTTGTTAAATTTTTTTGCATGCATTTCAAAATCTGGGTACATAAGTAACCTATGAGAAAACAATGGTTATGGACTATAAAGATATGTTACATCTATTAGCATGTTACATCTATTCATATTATCTAGCACTTTATATTTACAGATGGCTTGTAAAAATAAAATGAACTATCAGTGACACAATCTTTTTGTGGAGCGTCTATAAATACTATTAACTGACATTGATTTTTGTCAATTATTGTGATGATGATTTATTATATTCCATGCCATACCGGTTAACTTAATTATTTAACTTCTTGAGCTACAGCTTTTATTCTTTAAGAGCTTTTTCTTAAGGAATTGAAAATTCGATAATCATATGTGAGAAACTAGTATTATTAACATCGAGAAATTGAACTTAACTATTTTGTATGCACATAGCAACTGCTTCTCAAAGGAAAGTATATGGAACATTGAAGAGAAGGTAGAATTTTGGGGAAGTTTAAGGCAGCTGTGAAAAACTGACATAAACAAGGGAGATTAAAAAGATAGTCATGTATTTTCCAAATGCTGATAAATTTAAAGAATTATTCTTCTGTATATTGATTTCAAGCATCTGTTCCTCTTAGAGACTGGTTTACAAAGTGTTAAACACAAAATGCTTATTAAAATAAAATACAGCAATGTATAATTGTCGTCCTATGGAAAGGGAGCCAGAAAAAACAATTAATAATAATTTGATATTCATTAATTCATGCTAGATGAGAAGCAGTGGTAATTGAGCCATGTGTTTTATTGTTCTTTTATTACATGCTATCAGAGTGGATCAAAAGAAATAATTTTCTTAGAGTTGGAATTCATGGCAGAAAAGGGCGGATGGAATAATATCCTTCCTTTTTATATAAAATGTATTAACATCTCAATGCCTTTGTAGTAATTAAAAATCATTTGACTATCATTTTTAAAGTATTCTACTTTAGAATGCTTCATTAAAAAAACTGAAAGGAACATATTTCTTACTTTTTCTGAAGCTGTTTAACGGACTCTTTCTTCTATAATAATGTATTAAATTAAACCAAAAACTGTTGTAAAAATAGGATAAATAAGGAGTGGAGAGAAAAGGGCTTCTGATTCACCAAGTCCTCTTCATTATGTCTGGGTTTATTCATGCCATAGGAATGACAGATTGCTAAAACAATTTGGAAGACCTCTTTTTATTGCAGCCAATTAAGTATATTATGATTGGCATACTTTTCCTGGACATAACTGTCTAAATTTCAGAATACCAAATCTTGAATTCTATTACTAATTAGGAGATGTCTCTAAAGGAGAATTAATTGCTCCAACAGGAAAATATCCTTCTAAAAAAGCAAAATGGAGGAAATATAATAATCTTAGAAATAGAAGTTGTTAAAATAGTATTCTTTCGTTTAATAAGACCAAAAAACAAAAATTTATTCAAGAAGTAATCTGTGCATCCTTAGTTGTTTGACTGCAATCACTTTTATAATTAGATCTGAGTAAGGAAATGGTCCAGCTCTCACTGTCATTTACTCTCTGACTTGTTTACTACAATAGAAAATCACGAGCATTTGGAACATTTTCCTGCTCAGCTTGATTCAGAACTCTACCAAAACAAGTGCCTGTTTGGTTTACAACATAGCAAACTAACAATGACCATTTTTTTTTTTTTTTTGGTACTACTGAATTTACTGGTTATTTTGGTACAATGTAAATAAATAGCTTTTAGAATTCCACCTTTTCCAGAGTAGACAACCATTCCCAGAGGCACCCATAAGTGGCTGTTTTAACTTGGACAGGTCTTTTCCCACATAGGCTTATTCCCTGCTTTTTAAAATGTGAGAGTAGGTTATTGGCTTTCGAATGTATCCATCAGCTCAAACACTGCATGGATCTATTAATTTATCCCTGCCGCTCACCCATTCTTAGGTGTCTCTTTTGTTAGGTGCCTGAGAGTTGTGTTTTATATGTGCTTTAAAATTGCACATTGACTTCATCACAAGAGTTGGGCACCATTCTGAACCTTATTTACTGGATCTTTGTCCTTCCATTTAAGAAGTATGGTTTCTAAGATATTACTGAAATTTTCAAATAAATGAGTTAGATAATGGTTTCAGTTTTTTCACTACAAGAGAGAAAACTGAGCATCATCATTGCCTGATAAATGCCATCTAGGAGGGATCTTTTACTTCATTGCCTCTGTATTCTTTGATACATTCTTCCCATTAATAGATTCAAATGCTCAATTATTCTAGACTTTGTATAAAAGTAAAGCGTGGTTTATAATCTACCATCATTCATTCATTCATTCATTCGTTTGTTCTATTATTCAATAACTTGAAAATCTTTATTTAGAATATATGTTCCAGATCTTACTGATGACCAAAATAGCCAAGGTTCCTGTCCTCATGGAATTTACATTCTAAAGTGAGAGTTGAGGAGCATTTTGAAAGACAAAAAAGAAACAATTTCTGAAAGTAAGATACAGTGATTAGATGAAGGAGTTTTAAAAATAATGTGGTCAGATGATATTTCAAATAAGATCATAATGATGAGATGGAACCAGCCTGGGGAAAAGCATTCCAAGGAGAGATGTCTTAGTATTGGCCAAAATCAGACCATTTTCTAGGCTCACTCTTGCTTCTTTTAAACATAATTAAATGAAAGTTCAAAGATGCCAGGAGACAGAGACCAGTTAAAGACTTTTTAAGCTTTCTTTATTCCTAATGCAAGACAATATTCAGATATTACTCAGATAGCTTTCAACCCTCTGCCAAGGGGTGAGTTATCCCAAATGCCTGCTTCTATTCTGACCTCAGACCGAAGTCACTGGCTTGGATAAAGGAGCCCCAGGCATACTCTGGTGACTGTGTCAAAGGTGACTCACTTGGAATGGAAACAAAGGCTTGGGTAAGGTTTCCTCACCTCACCTGAGGCAGTAAGGATCAAGTGCCTTTCTGCTTTCCAAACAGAAACATTAAAAGATTAAGCAGCATCATTTCAGATCTATGAGAAACTTTTCAGAGGAATTTTATAAACATCACATGTTCTCTTCCGTTGTTACAATATGAATAATGTATCTGATGGAAAAGAACATTCAGATCTTGGTATAACTTTCTTGATAGTCACAATTTGTTAATTTTACCTTCTTTCCCAAGAGAAAAGGAAAGATCATGAGCTTCAAGGGTCCTTCTTGCCCATAAAGCCAAACTGGAATGAAAGTTTCCCATAGGAAAGTGTTTAGGCCCTGCGGCAAGTGCGACTTTGGTGTGATTTAGGAATAAAAAGACTGGAGGCTAGAATTAGTGAACATGTAGGATGAGGTTGAAGAAGCAGGCAAGGGACAGGCCATGATAGTTTAATAATGGATCATTAAAAATTTACATCATCAAATGAATGTTGACATTTAGTAGAATTCATTTATACCTTTCAGATTTGTGTCAGTAAAATATTATTGAATAGTATTGATTTCATGAACAGGTTAAAATTACATTGAGACAAATATAGTCTACTGATTTTTGACAAAAGCACAAAGGCAAGTCAATGGAGAAATAATTGTCTTTTCAACAAATGCAACAAGTGGTGCTGGAATAATTCAATATCTGTATACAAAAAAAAATTAAAAATATAGATATATAAATAAAAAAGAACCTAGACACAAACCTTACATATTTTACAAAAATTAACAAGGTGAATCATAAATTTAAATGTAAAATGTAAAACTATAAAATTTCTAGAAGAAAACATGAGAAAATCAACATGACCTTGGGCTTGGAGAAGAGTTTTGAGATAAAACACCAAAAGTATGATTTATAAAAAAACAATTGATAACTTCAACTTTATTAAAATTAAAATGTGCTGTGTGAAAGACACTGTTAAGAGAATGAAAAGATAAATCACAGACTTGGAGAAAATATTTGTAAAACATATATCTGATAAAGAACTAATCCTGACCGCTGTGATGGCTTATCAATGGATTGGTAGCTCAGGGTCTCCTATAAAACATCTCCTTGTATATACAAAGATATTGTGTTAGATCTCCCCAGTCACTGATAATAAAGCCTTTTCCTATTGAACAAAGGATATGACATCTGTGTGGTCATTTGAGAATAATTCTGGCCTGATGCCCTCAATTTACAGGATCTACTGATGAAGAGAATCAGGGACCTGGGTCCCTGAACAGTTCCATATATACATAGCTGGTTTGTCAGTGGCAAAGCTAGGATTAGAAACCAGCACACTAAAAGTGTCTCTCACTAAATATGGGGTTTTTAAATGAATGTGATAATTGAAAAACACTCTCACCAGAGTAGAACACAGCAACAAAATAAGCCTCACATGTCATTCTCTTATCTAAATAATTCAGTATTTTATTAACTTTTAAATTTACTGTGACACACTGCTAACTCCTACTTAACTTGTGGTTTTTATGGTTCTGTATCAATTCTTATCATACATTTGCAAAATAAGTTATGTCCTAGCTTGCTTTTGTATAGATTTCTTCTTTTACCAGTTATATTTCTGTGCTCTGTGTGTGTCAACACAGAATTAGTTGAATGTATAGTCCTTTTGAATTCCATTTGACATAATATGCTTCAAAAAGTCAAACCCTGGGACCAAATAAATATTTTTACTAAAGTTAATATGCATTGTATCTATTACATGCCTCCTCAATTTATCATATTTATCAATCATTATTATTTAAAAAGTTAGAATGGTATTTATTCCTTTAAATTCCAATGGAGAAATGTGGAAAATCAAATCATATGCCAATACTAATAATTTTTTTCTGGCACACCAATAATTTCCACTCACCAGAAATCAACTGTGTTTCAGATACTTCAAATACATGTATTTCTGGGTCTTACCTTTTCAGAGATGTTACAATGGGAAATTTTTCAGCAGTTGTTAAGTGCAGGCCAAATTATTCAAGAACACTAAGTAATATACTGCTGAAATGCTTAATTTCATGATATTTTGGTATGCTGAAGAAAATGTGTGCCACAGGAAAAAAATTAAAATATCTCAGCATCAAAATATTCAGCCTCAAAGATTCCTTTTCGTTATTTTTTATTCTGATGGTTTGTGGGTCCCCAAGAGTATCATCACTTCTGACGCCCATTGCAAATTCAAGAGATCCCTAGACCACTGTTAGATTCATTACATTTTCATTAGTAGAGAAAAATGAACTAGAGAAAACCTTTTTTTTTTTTTTTATATCTGTATGCTTTAACGGTATCACCAACTCATTTGCTCATATACATGCTTCCGGGTGAGTTAAAACCAAATTTGAAATACGATTTATAGGGTATTCTACTGGCAAAAGCAAGCAACAAACCTTCCTTTTCCATCCTCACAACCCCTTCACTCTTCTATCCCCACCTTACTCCCACTTTCTTCCAGCTTCAGGAGACCGGTTCAGTGGTAGTTAATATAGTATGCCAGCTATATTACACTTATTATGCTTACATTTTTAAAGCATGATCATCAATGTAGCTTCCTAATCGGCTATGATTCTTTAATCTCAAATATCAAGGCAGTGCTCATATTTCCCAAATTATACAATAAAAGTTCTCTCTCTTTTTAAATTTGTTTGAACCATGATTCAGAAAGCTCTGTACATTGCATTTGGTTAATATACTCATCTCTAATAATCCATACATTCTTCCTCCATATTTTTTCCTCTTTGCAATTTTGTCGTTGTTGTAGAGGAAGGCGAAGAAAGATGAAAAGAACAGGAAAGAGGGGGAGAAAGAGGAGCTGAGTCACTTGTCTCAGTTTCCTGCAGTTTGTATTTTTGCTTTGTTTCATATACATTTCTTTGCCCTTGTATTTCTTTCTTGAGATGTCGTCAAATTCAGGTTTGGGAGTGGTACAGGCAGTGGTTGTAATGGGGTATGTGTGTGTGTGTGTGTGTGTATGTGTGTGTGTGTAAGTCTACTTCAGTGATATTTCATCAGAAGCACATAATGTCTTTCATTTTGTGGTGTTAGCAATTCGTTAGGGATTATAAAAAGTGATGTGTTCATTCTATTTTTCTTTTTTCATTTATCAACAAGAACATATATATAAAAATATACTTTCATCAACAATTTGGTTACCCTGAATTTATATGGAAAATAGAGAATAAAGGCTTTATCCTTCACTAGTTTTCAAAATAACTCAAAGCCCTACTATTTTCAAAAGTTGATGCATGTATTAAAGTATTGTTTTGAACTCATGGATTGAAACACATTTAAAGTGTTTCAATTTAAACACATTTAAAGTGTTTCAATCCATGGCAATTAATATCTTTATTGACACTTAAGTAGTTTAATCTTCGGACGGTGGGAGCTTATTCAAGTTGGCTTCTAAATCCTTTAGACACAATCCTATGAGCCTTTGATTAAAAGTTTAAGGCTTATCTAGCACATTTCCTACCTTAGACCTGCAATCAGCACCCTTTTTCAAGACCCCTGGTCTCTTTTTATGAGAAATGGTATTTAAAATCCAAATGTAGGCACTAGGATAACTCATTGCTATTGTGTAGTCAGCATCTTTAGGCCATTTCAGTGGATAGTGCTGAAAAGAAATGTACTTTCTTACTAAAAAGTATAAATGAGTTAACACTGATATTCCAGTGTGATTCAATTCAAGATTATAAGGTTATACTCACTGATTTCAGTGGATATCTCTTTTCTCCCAAGCCATTAATATTAGTCCTCAATGACACAAACATAACTCTTATTTGCTTTATACCATAGGTCACACATCACAGTCTCAAAATAACTATATCAGCAGCATTATCAACAATATATTCCTAATAATGTCTTCAATTCAAATAAAAGCATCTCTAGGAAAAGGGGATGGAATCTGAAAACTGACAATATGGATCATTCTTTCTTAAGCAAAGACTAATTGCATGGCTTAAACATATTTACTTGGTGTTAAGATTGGTATAGAAGTGTTAAAATACTGTATTGTGGAAGTGTAGTAGAGGAGGATGGGAAAATTTTCTTCTCAGAATTACCACCTGGTCATTCAAATGACTCATAAGAATGTCTACAACTACTTATCTCTGCTGTGCATTAACCAGAAGGCTAACATATTTGCAGGGAAGCTCTTGTAATGTGACAAGACTCACAATGAGTTGGTCTCCCTCCATGAGAAAGACACAGTAGGGGTCAAGCCATACCCAATTACACCACGGTTCTCTCTGCTATCCCTGAATAGTTACCATAGCCACTTTGAAGCACTGAAGTAACAGATGGTAAACTTAAAAGAACAGCTTTTTAAAATTTTAAACAAATTCAAATGTATACTTCCCTCATCTTCTCCATTCTACTCTTTGCCAAAAAAGGGGAGAAAAACATCACAAGTATGATTCTGAGTTATTTATTTTAAAAGTATCATTTATCCTAGGTTTCAAAATCCATTACAACTCATATTAAACAGTGCTTTTTTTTGTAAGCCAGTGCCTCATTTTTGTTAGCTTTCCCCAGCTGATGACCAGCATGTGGAAACAAGAGTTAAGAGGCTGAAATTTCTAGGAGGCAGTAGCAGGGAGGTGGGCTGCAACCCTGGCGACTCTTCCAGATTGATATACCTGAATGAATGTGAAAGTTTCTAATCTTTCTTTTTATGAGAAAATATTTTATGTCACTTACATTTTAGCTTTTATCTGAGAGTTTATTTTTATTTATTTATTTGTTTGTTTGTTTATTTATTTATTTATTTGGTGAGGCGACCCTTGGTTGACCTCACAGGACCTTGTGAGCTTACAATCCCTTATTTTTAAATTATTTTTTACACCTATGGCACCTAGTCTTCCTTCCCATCCAAGTACTAACCAGGCCTGACCCTGCTTAGCTTCCAAGATCAGTTATCGGGCTTGTTCAGGGTGGCATGGCCATAGATAAGAGAACAAAGTTTAAAACCACTATAGCTTCCTCTCAGTCTTTGAGCAGGGATGCTAATTAAATGGTGTACAGTGTATGGTGCACTAGAGGCTGAGGTGGAACTGGAGTTGCCACATGCACAGTTAAGTAGCACAAAATCATCTCCTGTGGAATGGGGGTTTGGTGTACTCTTTAGTTTTAGGGTCTTTTAAAAGCAGATAATAAGAGTATAGATTTCTCACCAAAATAACATTCCAAGTTCACACTTTGGGTCACCCACAGACTCCACATCCCAGAATATAACAAAGGGAGCAAAAAAAATCCTCTTTATGGACCAAATACTAAAGAGATGTGTGGGACTGAAGCCACAGGACGGCCATTCTCAGTACCAGGTGTGGCAGAGATGGGGGGATAAGTTTCCCAGGGCCACAAAGTGCGTTGGAGTGGCGGGCCACTCTGCCCCTCTCCACCTTTCTTTTCCCCCATCCTGGAAACAGCGGCAGAAAACGGTGCTGCCAGTTGCTGCTTGGAGCCAAAGCTCAGAAGAATATGAGTGCCAAGGCAGATGACAGGACAGACTCAACCTTCATGACCAAATCCAGTCAACATGCCATTTGATTTAAACTATTCCCAATGTCATAATCAAATAAGGGCACTGAGCGTCAAGAGAAGATCTGGTTTTGGACAACAGTTCTTTGGGGCTGGGTGGAGGAAATCACAAAATCTCTAACTCAAAATGAGAGGGAGGGAGAAAAAAGTAGCACCAACTCAGGGTAGATCTAAAAACCAAAATTTCAAAACATATGAACAAAATTAACACAAAGAAAGATAGCAAATAAAATCAAATATTGGGAAATGAAATCATTCTAGACAAAATGAAAATAAATGTACCATTTTAAAAAGACTTTAAGGTAAGTATGTTTAGAGTTATCAAGTAGATACAGAAAGGAATAGAACCATTCCAAATGAATGGGTAATTATGCAAAAAAGATGATTTTTAAAACTCAATAGACTGGATAAACTCAAAACTGGAATAATCAAAATTTGAATAACAAATAAATTGATTTCAATATACATATAAATTATATATTTTATAAATATGTTAATATAAATGTTACATATTTATAATTATATAAACTACATGTGTGTATTATTCTACAACTAATAAATAGAATATATACATATTATTCAAGTACACATGACACATTTTCAAATATTGAGAGCAAACTAGGGCACAAAGAATGTCTCATTGAATTTCAATGAATCAGATTTATATAGATTATGATCTCTAATTACAATGCAAGTAAATTAGGAATCAATATAAAAGATGATAGAAAACATATATACAGAAGCAAGCAAAAATCGTATTTTTAAATTGCAAATGAGCCAGACACAATCACAGTAAAATTATAGCAAAACAATCACAAAAACAGGAGATTCCAAAATTTATGGGAATCCGCCAAAATATTTAAGGTAAATCTTAGCCGAAAGTTTATTTAGTAGCAGGAAAAATTTACAAAGAAGTATATCATAGTAGGCAGTGTGGTACACTAAATATTTCTTGTTCTTCTGGTCCTATGATACAATTTCATACCACCGCTGCTTTGAAGTTCTGTGTAGCCATATGACTTGCTTTTGTCAATGCAATGTGAGTAGAATCAGTTTTGTGCCAATTTAGGCAGGAACCTTACAAGGTAGTATACAGTTGGCTAGACCCTTTGTTCTAATCTTGGTGATTATAGAAGCATGGAGATGGATCTGCCCTTAGCCTAGGCACACAAGCAAAGGTGACAGTCTTCTGAGCTCCCTGGCTCTCTTCCTGTCTGCCCACATGAGCAACACAACAGCATCACAGGAACAGCTAACCATTGTCTCGTTTCCAAGTTAGGTTTCCACGGTTATTATCTGGATTGCTGTCTTCTACAAACTAGATTATTTTAGATTTTCTTCTTTGGAGATACATTTGCAATCTGTTGGCCTAATCATCTAATGAGCCTGATCTTTTCAAATCATGTTTTATTGTTTGTTGTTTTTTCTGTCTCCAGTTTTTTTAGTAGCATCTAGGGAGCTTTCAAATACTACTTTCCATGGACTAATAAAAAGTGCTTACAAATACAATCCAATAAAGCCCTGAGTCTGAAAACCGAGGCTTTAAGCTGGTTATAAAGCTGGAAAACTGTCCCAGCAATTAATCCCCCCACCCATCCTACCGGTTTGACTCCTCTTTAGTTATCAGAGTGCATTCATCTTTGAAGCTTCTTGCATTCTGTTTTGGTAAAGGCAACCATATTTTTAATAAAGTATTTTCTGCTAATTGACTCATACCTTTCTTTCTGAAAATAAAAAAAAATATTCCTGAAGATAAGAAATAAGAACATGTCAGTAATCACTATGACAAAGCCTTTTGCAACATAATTATCATTGTCTCTGTGAAAGATCTAGAAAGAAATTATAGTTTAAACAAAGATTGCTCTTTTGTAATATTATTCTTTTCTGAAAATTAATTATGTGCATAGACCATGATTAGGTACTCACTGACGGTTTGTTTTGAATAAGTTTGCAGCAACTTCTTTGAGGCTGGCTTGTAACTTCTAGAATGTAATGATTTGCTCAAAGAACGCTGCACTATTTTCTGTGTGCTGCCTCCCACTGCCATTTATTTAGCTTCCAACACTCGTGTTCTTGCAGCTGTGCCCATCCCTTGAAGACCTAAAGGATCTACCTTAATAGGAAGGTTCGTTGCCCTGCCATGTCACACAGACTTTCAAATGACGTCTGGCTTTGGTTCGTAACACTACGATTGTGTTTTTTTTTTTGTTTTGTTTTGTTTTGTTTTTCATGGAGTTTTATAAAAGCTCTGGAAATTATCAAAGAAAATTCTTTTGAATTAAAAAAAGAAATTTCTCTGCCACATTGATGTTTATGATGAAAGAAACATTTTAAGAAAACATTTCAAGAAAATAGACTTCTAAAACCAAATAGTTTCGAAAGCTCTAGAGTAGACATCAAGTGTGATGGTTGTTTAAATCATCTATTTTTACCAACAAGATCTAAGCTATACCAGATTCGTTTTTCTCTTTTAATACATTTTGAAAAAAATTAAGAATGCTTTTAAATATGATGTTATTGCTCAAGGTTTAAGTAATCTTTAAAGAAGAGCACACCTTATTCAAAAATATCTATCTGTTTTGGGTTAAAAAAGTTTCAGTGCTTGAAAAAACTTTCTGAACTTTCTTTTTTTTTTTTAATCTTTGAATTTTAAAATACCTCCAAAACCATTTTGGGATCTGTTCAGGTCCCACACAGGCTATGAGAGTGGCTATTGACATCTGAAGAATTCGAATGGCTAGAAATGCAAAACAAAGCAGTGATGGTTTATGCTCTTTTGTCATCTGCACAGAAATAAGCATTGAATGAATAGTCATTGTACTGTCAGAAACGTTGTGCCAGCACTGGTAACTGTTGATCTTGGAAAACTGTTTTCTCATCTATGCCTGGTGGCTTAAAGTTTCAGTAATATTTACTTGCTAATGAATCAGACTTTGTTCAAGGCATTCCTGACTATTGATTTTGCATTAGTCAATAGTTTTTACTGATAAGCCACTAAGACCAGAGCAGGGTATTCTGCTAGATGCTGACTAAGACCAGAAAGCAGATACTGCAGTTTATGAGTTTGGACTCTGAAGTCAACCTGCTTAGCTTTAAATCCTGGTTCTGCCACTTACTGCTTGGGTAACTTTGGGCAGATTGTTTGACCTTTCTGTGCCTCAACTTCCTCAATTATAAAACAGGAATAATAATAGAAACTACCTCAAAGGGTCATTTGGTGATTAAATAGACAGCTTAGAACAGTTGTTGGCTAGCATCTACTAAGCACCAATAGCTATTATTAAGATAAATAGCAAAAATTTTCATTTTAATAGGAGTGATAGATTTGTGAGCTGTTCATAAAAACAACAAATTGATTACAGAAAAAAAACAGCATTGACTAGGTATTAGAGCTGGATGCTGCATCCTAGCTCCAGTGTTGCTTTGATACATTCTATATCCTGTCTGATAAATGAATATCACACTTGCCCAATGCCTCACAGCTTCATAAGGAGAACCAAATGAAATAATGTATACTTTCTACCTGAAGTCTCCCAAAATATTTTAGCCAAAATTAATTGATCCTTCTTGAACATTTTCTAGGCTGTTGGCTTGTATTTTCATCATGATACTTATCATACTAAGTCTATAGTTAGTTGTTTATGTGCTTCTTTCTCTAGCTAAATAAGGTCTTAGTGGTGGAGACACTGTCTTACTCACTTTTAAAAAGTCATCTCGCATTGTGAGTTGAACATAAGACATGTAATATCTGTTTATTTAAAAGGGTTCTGAAAAGTATAGCTTGCCAAATAAACTGAATTATTATTATCATTATTTTAACTACCATTATATGTGACCTTACAGGGTATAATTACATGTATTGTTGGCATGAATTTGAATAGCAGAGTTGGGTGGGGTCTGATTGGAGCAACTCACACAAGGATTCCAGGTATACCCTGGAGATATTTAGGGTTCAGTTCAAGACCACGGCAATAAAGTGAGTTGTAACCGTCTTGCTGGTGGAGGGTCTTGCCTTTAATTTGTAAAAAAATTGCAACATCTGTGAAGCACAACAAAGTGAAGCACGTAATATGAATTTATATTTACATAAATTCTAGTTTCATGTATTTTTGTTTTCTTTCTGCATTATCCCCTTACATGAAAATACACACATTAGATGCAACAAGTGTTTTTGTAGCTTTTAGTTGAGTGAGATGTGAAATAATTATTATGGGGTCTGCAAAAAGCCTTCTGATTCTCTCATGTTGTTACCATGTAATAAATGAGGTTTATGGAAATAATTAGGTTCTTTTCTAAATTCCAACTAGAACTTGGGATTTATTTATTTATTCATCTATTCTTTAAAAACCCAATTCAATGTTTCTTTGCTATGTGCTGGACACTGCTAGGCGCTGCACGAAGTCAGTGGGAACTCATAGTATTCAAGCCTATTCTGGTGGATAAACAGGAATATCCATTAAGATTCAAAAGGAAAAAAAAGCAAACTATGTTGTCCAGCTGAATCAACTTGAAAACACAGTTGGGGATCTTTGATTGTAGTTTAACACATTAGGTGATTTTCTTCTGCAGTAATTGGATCATCTATCGCAGTGCTCATATTATGGTTTGTCTACCAGACAGATTGGAAATCTACGTTTCAAATAGATAGGGCTTACTCTTAGAGAAATTTTACTCTAAGGCAAAGGTATAGGGAAAGGGGTGGTTGGACCACTAGAAACTGTTCTGAGAAGTGTCATTTTTGTGACTGAACTTGGACAAGTAACCTAACTTTGTTAGGTTATCTATAAAACTGGGATAATAACAGGCTATTACAGATTTCCTTGAAAAATTAGATTTACAAATTTAAGAAGGAGCCATGCTGCCTGCCTTTGTAGTTCTGTAGCTAGATCAATTTGATATCTGTAGATACTGTTAGAGGTATATGTGAAAAATACAAAACAAAATAAGTTTACTTTCTCTCTTAAAAGTCACTAGAATAACCAGGGTTCTGAGGTACACTGGAGAAATACACATTTCTTTAACTGGATTTGAATGTGTGGTGTATGGATGTTTCTCATCAGCAAATGGTGTTCCAGATGTATCCATAAAAGCGTGAAGTTTTTAATGAGACGTGACCTTTCATTTTTCATATCTTCTTTGTAAACTTTGAAAGTACTTAATGTATTTCATTTAAAATAAAAATATTTTAAAATTGAGCAACTATATGTGCAATTTCTTTCAAAACGCAAAGCTTACAAATTTGCATCAAAATAAAAAATCAAGAGTGCTTAATTAAAACCTTGACACCATCGACCTCTTTAATTATGTGTTAAAGAGACTGGCATCCTGGGGATACCAACTTAAAATCAGTGTGCATTTTGAGTCTCTGGTGTGTGTACATGTGTAATCCACAGAAGGGAAAAAAAAGAAGAGGTACTTTAATAGAAACGATATAAAATTTCTCTAGACATGAGTCATTTCACACTTTTACAACAGAAAGAGGGCAAATTTGTCTTTTCAGAAGAAGAATGAAGAACAGAAATTTAGGCTAGAATGTTTCATCTCTTTTATGTATAAATTTCAATGAATGCTTTCCTTTTAAGTAACAAAGATTTGTATAAGTGTTACTTAGAGAACATAGTTCTAAAGCCTGACTACTGGTTGCTTGGATGTGTTCTATAGACCATATTGGGTAAATGGGGGAGGAGCAGGCTGTTTATTTCTTTCCTCAAGAGTGTATAAATTTTGCAGTAAAGTGATTGCTTTTCTTTGTATCTTAATTCTTGTTGTCTTCACTAGTTTGTGCCTATTCCCAATTTCTGCTGTTAATGTGGAACCCAGCAGCTCTTTGTTCTCATTGTGTCTGTCGTCTCCCTTTCTTTGTGTTGCAGGGACACTGCTACCCACATCTGCCACTGAGCATGCGGAAAAATCCTTCAATAGATTCTTTACTTAGGACTTTCAGTAGTATTACTCCACTTCTCCAGGTTTTAGTAATAACCAGAATATCCAGAAGATAGACTGAAACTTGGAAAGGTGATGGGTGATACAGGTGGTTAGTCTGTGGTCTAGCAAGCTGGGACACCAGAGAGAAAAGAACAGGGTAGTTACACATATACTGATCTAATTTGTGGAAGCTCGCACCAAGCAAGTTAAATACGGAACACCCACTCTCACACAGAAGCTAGAAATACAGGCTGACAACTGAGAAGACACAAGTGTTTCTGAGCAGGAAGGCACAAAGCTATATCTAAAATCACCCCCATACAACGTGCTAGCAGTTCCAGAGCCATGTGGTGGTACACTGTCACAAAGATTGGTACGTAAAGTTTCTGAGCAGCAACCTTTACTAGATCATATATGATCTGAAGATTGAAACTAGTTGTGCGGACTTCTCTCATAATAAAATCTCAGGCTTTCCTCTGATCGTGTTAAATATTCCAAATGCTGTCAACATCAATTGAATGAAACTTGATTCAATTCTTCTGCTTAAAAGCAATCCCAAGCAGATTTGCTGATATTTCCCTTAAGATGTAAAAAATGGGTTGGCAGGTAAAATTAAGGATATTGGGGGTAGAGTTCTGAGGCTTTCCGTTTTTCTTTTGTCCTCCAGCAAGTCTGACCTTATAGCTTGTGGATTAACAGTTGGAGCACAATTTTACTCATGTGTCTCCCTTAACAATTTTTGCCTATTTTCTTCACTGTTTTTATGGCCAAGTGTTAGAATGGTGTTAGAGTTCGGTGCTGTCTTTTTTAAAATCATTATAAGAATATAGATATACAGTATGAAAAAAATGATCGTTTTATTGAAGTAAACGCTGGTGGTAATGAATATTCAAATTAGACTGTTTCCTAATAAACTGAAGTGAACAACTGGTTCTTTAGCATCTGGCCAGTCTCCCTCTTAGAAGGGGGATTTCTTCTTTCTCTTCTGACTCTTCTCTCCCACCATTTTGTTTCTGTATCACCAATTAGTGGATTGTCAGCATCATTTTGAAACCTTTCTGTTTCACCTATTTACTTTTCGGTTCTCGGGATAACGTCCCCTAGCCTTTTGGTTTCCTATAAGTTTCATTAGCTTAGTGGCCTATGTTATTAAGCATAATAGTGCTTTAGGAAGGTCGTAAACCAACAGGTGCGTGGTCGCTCCTCCAGGGCTGGCACCTGCAGCACCGGCTCCTTTGGGAGATGCCCGTAGTTCTCACTCTCCGCAGCTACATGAGAAGTGTCTGTGGCGGGAAAGTTCTGGTAAGGTCCAATCAGGCACCTGGGATTAGGTAGCGTGGGTGGGGGTGGCGCCCCGCCCCTTGGAAGAGCCTCCCCCTTGGCCGGGCCTCCACTCAGACCCCGCCCACACGGCGCCCGCGCCCCGCCCCGCCCTGGGGCCGCGGCTAAAACCCGGAGTCGCCGAGGCGCCCAGGGGACTGGAGAGACGCTCTGAGCATGTGCAGAACAGCTCGGCGGCGGCAGCAGCCTCGGCTCGAGGCGGGGGCCCGGTGCTGATGCGAGCAGCGGACGCGGCCTCAGCCCCAGCGTGGTCAGTTTCCTGGGCTGGGGCGGCAGGAAAGAAGCCGTAGCATCCCCGCTACCCGAGGAGCCGGCACGGAAGCGCGCAGTCCCAGGCGGCTGCGGTGCCCGCTGGGCCCACGATGATGGCGGAGCAGGTGAAATGCACCTCGGCGGGGGGCGGCTCCG
Source organism: Eidolon dupreanum (assembly GCA_028627145.1). Classification (NCBI taxonomy): domain Eukaryota; kingdom Metazoa; phylum Chordata; class Mammalia; order Chiroptera; family Pteropodidae; genus Eidolon; species Eidolon dupreanum. The sequence goes on from CM053508.1 coordinate 19,323,596, forward strand.
GAGCGGGCTCCGGGCCAGTGGTGAACGCGGAGCTGGAGGTGAAGAAGCTGCAGGAGCTGGTGCGCAAGCTGGAGAAGCAGAATGAGCAGCTGCGGAGCCGGGCGGCCAGCGCGGCCGCCGCCCCGCACCTGCTGCTGCTGCCGCCACCACCTCCCGCAGCGCCGCCCCCCGCCGGGGCCTGCAGCCCGTTGGGTCCGCGGAGCCCCCCGGCCACCGCCGCCGCCTCGGGAGGCTTGGGGCTCGGGCTGGCGCTGGGCGCCGGGGGCAGCAGCAGTGGCGGCACCAGTCCCGCGTTCTCGGGGACCTACTGCCTGCCCAGCCCGGCGCCCTCCCTGCTCTGCAGCCTGGCGCAGCCCCCCGAGGCGCCCTTCGTCTACTTCAAGCCAGCGGCGGGCTTCTTCGGCGGGGGCAGCGGTCCGGAGCCGGGGGGCGCCGGGACGCCGCCTGGGGGAGCCACCGCGCCGCCCTCGCCGCCCCCCACGCTGCTGGACGAGGTGGAGCCTCTGGACCTGCAGAGCGTGGCCGCCTGGCGGGACGAGGACGACTACACCTGGTATGGCCGAGCTCCGCTCCCTGCCCCGGGACCCTGGCCTCTGAGGCCGCGGCGGCGGCGGGGAGGGTGTGGGCAGGAAGAGAGACGCGGCCTCGCCAGAGCCCCGCTTGCGGCTGCTCAGCAGGTGCCTCGCCGGGCGGCGAGCAGAGGCTTTACACGAGGGCGGAAACCTGCTTCTAATAGCTCAGGCTCACCCGACCGGGGATGTACTGATCCCCTCCGTCTCCTTGTATTCTGCTTTCTGCTGATGATTGGGTCCCTAGCGCCTCCTTGGCATTAACTGAAAAATCCATGCTAGCTTCTCTTTTTGTCACTCAGTCTTGCTCTTTCCCCCGTCTTTTTTGGTAGTGACGGGGGATGGGTAGGGAGGGGTTGGCCTCAGTCTGAGGCTGTAACTGTTCTTTCCTCCCAAACAAACGCTGGACAGGATTTACGTGTGGTCCCTCCTCCCGTGCCATTCCTCGCTGCCTAGTGATGGATCGCCCCTTCGAGATCCGTTCTTGTATTTTGGGTTGTGCCGTCGTACGTCCACGTCCCCAGCATTTTCATTGATAGCTTCTCATTTCAGCGACCGACTTGGTTTTCTAACAGTGCTGACCTTACGAGCTTTCCTGTTAGTAATTGTGTCAAAAATGAGAGCTTTTCAGGGAATGGAGTGGGCAACTTGAAGACATTATATTGCGTAAGAACCAAGGAGCTTTCTTTAATTTTTAAAATTACACTGGTGATTGAAGAAAAGTGAGATTAAAGAAACTATTTTTTCCGAAACTCCAAGTTATCAGGAAACCTGAGACTGGGAGCCTTTATTCAGTTGAAATCTGGTTAACTCTACTTTCCTTCAATGAGTAACCTTGGAAGGGGTTCTAATTCCTTATTTTTCATGCTACTTGCTCATGGAATAATATACTTTCTCTAGTCGCTAGAGAAGTAGTGTGGGATATAGTCAAATGGGTAGAAGCTTCAGATAGTGTGGAATTTACCTTCATGTGGGGAAAAATGAACAGCACTCACCTCTTCATAGCAGTGGCTTGAAGAATAGTTGTAGTTCTTTTATCTTGGGTGCTTTGATTTAGGACCTTCTTTTTTTTTTGCAAGCTGGGTTTTCCTCACTTTCTTTGTGTTGCTCTTGCATGATTGCACAGGAGGGAATGGGAAATGGAGAACCTTACTGGTTTCCTACTGGAAACTGTGGTGTTCCTTTTCCCTTACACTCTTTTAATAAGAGAACTCTTATTGTAAAGTACATTAATTTGATGCTGAGAATCAGAACGTATGGAGAATGTTCATATATAAGGCATTTATCCTCTTTAATACTTTTCAGCAGCTGTGCCAGTAGCTCAAGCTGTAAAAGTCAAAACAACTCACCACTTTCTGGAAATTTTAAGCCAGTCTTTAGAAGCTACACCTTTTCTTGTGAAGCCAGGCTGTATTGTAATCTCAATTTCAGCCTGAATATGGTACTGGAAAATGTTCTCGTGGTTCTTAGGTTATCACTAATAACTATAAGCCCTTATGCCACTCTAATGTTATTTTAGTTTTAGTCCCCATTTGGCCTTTTCTGAATATATATACTTAAATAATAGAAGGAAATGTATTTATATTTTTGATGGAGATCAATTCTATGCTTTAAAATATTAGTACTTAAAAACTATACCGTTACTATCATAAGTGAATTAGATTGGTGATATATATTATTTTAATATAAAACTACATATAAATATAATTTATTTCTTTTGAATGGATTTCTACCATATTTAGTTGTCATCCAACTATTGCTTGTATTTTATACCTAAAGTTGGCTTTTATAGTTTTTCAAAAATCAAAATACCTTTTTTTAAATCACCTACTTGTTGGGATTAGCCTGTTAGCACTTCAGATGGTTTGATGCAAATCTAAATTGTAGCAGGTTTTAGTAATTCATCAAATATATAGGTGAGTGAATCATTGCTTTGACACTTTACAAATGTTTCTACAGACAAATGGTACAGTATTTATAGAGTATTGTGGCCTCCTCAAAACAAACCTAGGATTAGAATCCCAGGTGGAAAAACAGAGGGATCATTAATCTTAGTGGGATGAACTTAAAATCTTTTTTAAGGTTACCAGATTTACAGAAAACTTTCTATCAAAGCATTTTATGTATTAAGATATTTTTGAATTGCAACATTTTTGCCTGTTGGTGAAAAAATAAACAGGGTTTACCCCACTTGTAAATGCTTGTAGTTCCTTCATCACTGAAAACTGTCTGTTCCTGTCTTATGGTCTCACAGGGTACTTTTCCTTTGGATTCCATGATTTGTTTGCAGGATGGCAACTTATTTTTATTTTCCTTGTTTATTAGGAAAAAACTGTAGTGGATAATATGTACTTGATTATTTTAGAAATATTTAAAAATAAAAGTTACATTTTCATCGTAAAAGTCAAAACATGGAAATGAATATGAGGTTGCAAATCATCCCTCTTACCCTCAATTTACTACCATAACTCAAAGTTAACTCTATTGACATTCTGTAGGTCCTTCAAGATAAAAACACAATTATAAATATCAATTTGAAAATATATACACATCAGTTTTTTTGTACTTTAATTGAACAAATCTTGGATATCTTTGTCTCCCTGTGACAGGTACATAATTATGAAGGTAAAAATGTTATGCACCAAGTTACTATTAACTGAATCACCTGCAGTTTTTTATTCATTTTTATCATGATTTCATCCTAATGACTTAAAATTGATATTTGATTATTTAGAATAGTCTTTCCTGCTAAGATGTCCTGTCTTCAGGAAAGAAAGCTTACACACATAGATCAATCATTGAATATTTTACAAGTTCTTTCATGTAAATCTGTTTTTCCTAATAAAGCAGAGTAACTATTCACCTTTTATTAACAACCTGGACTACACTTGGCTCAAGAATTAGGTGTAGAAGGAAAGCTGAATTTGTAGTCGGTATTTGCTTGATGATAGTTCATTGGTTGATGAATGATCAATCAGGTGTTTCAGGTCTGCTTTCTAAACAATTATTTAATCCATAAGTATCTTCTGTTTATAACAGAACAAAAGTTTTTATAAGAAAAACAGTGTGTTCTGCTTTTCATCTTGATGACAAGCTTTGAAGCAAACCAGTTGTCTTATTTCTTCAAATATTTATCTCAGTTGAAGTTAAAGTATTTAATTCTGCCATAATATAACCTGGTTATCTTTAGCACAGTGCTGCTAGAATTAAATGTCTCAGGAAATTAAAGTTGATTGAGATTCCAGAACCTTAATTCTTAAGTCCAGTTATTCTAATCCCATAGTATTTCAGCTGTTATTTCAGTGTTGAGGGACTGAAGCCCCGAGGTGAAATGACATATGTAAGGTCCTGCAGTTATTTACTGACAGAATTAAGACCAAAATCCAGGTTGTTTACACAGATTCAGAAGTGTTTGCACCATTGGTATTTTTTTCTCAGCTTTGATGTGAGCCAGTTTAATGGATTGACCAGCATTTCCCTTTTTTTTTTTTAGCAGTTAAATGTTATTAAATTAACTCCTAAGTTTATCTTGCATCTTTAACATATCAAAAGTAACAGATATTTAAGTTTTTTTTTTTAAATAAAGTACAGTAGAATATAAAATCAGAGTGCATTATATCTTAATAGAAACTTGTCTTGGATAAACTTATTTCAGTTTTACATGCATGTGACCTGGGTTGAAATAGTAAATGTGTTTGTGTTTTATGGTCAAAGTTAGGAAAACTCAAGTTTATACTATTTGAAAGCTAAATGGACTTGGAGAAAACAGGTGGGAGAGCATAGCTCTGAAGATAGTGTAGCACTGATGAAAGGTCTTGCACACCTCAGCCAGAAAGACAAGTCTGTGTTCAGAAAATGCCAAGATAAAAATGTGCTAATATATAAAATACAGTCATAAAAAGGCCTTTATTTTAGTGGAGTGGCAGTTAGCAGAATATTGAGACATGTAAAAGGAAAGTGGCAGAGATTTTAAACTTCCCCACCTGGAAAGGACAGGAGAAAAGTACATAATCACATACAAGGGAAAAATGGTGATAAGTACGAATTAAGGAAAATTTAATGAATGAATATTCATCTTCCATGTGTAACACCAACACCCTGGACAGCTGGTTAAAATCCTTGCCAGTTCTTCATCAAAGCTGTTGAACACCTTGTACTATACATATGGCACAGCTAAATTAGACCACCTAAACTGTTTTCTTTGCATAATTGATTTTCAGTGAAAAGACCAAAGGGTGCTTCATTTTCTGACAATGCTAATTGAAAAACAGTGTTTACTAGGAGAAAGTGGAGTTGACTAAAATATGTGCTGATGTGTCTTTAAAATGAGTAACTTTGAGATGCTACAATGAGACACTGAAATAAAAGTTTAGATCTAACTGGAAGGAGTGGAGAGATTCTACTATAGGATATAGTTCAGTAAATAAATTTGGACTTTGTGTATCTTTTTAATAGTTTAGTGGTGGTAAGTTTCTTTTGCAGTGGATGACCAGTTTGATGCTAGCAGGTGCTAGTGAATTGAAAACTTTAATTTGATTAGAGATTGATTGTACTTATCTGTGCTGATGTTTTAGCTTTCTTTAAAATAAAACTGGTGACTGAAGGCTCTTAAAGTTGCTTGAAATAACTTCATGTTACTTTTCAGTGGCAGGTTCTGTGTGTGTGTATGAAGCTGTATCATTTGTTTTTGCATTATCTGCCAGAAAGATGACTTTAGAACCAAACATTTACTTGAGAATAACTGAAGTTTTTTTTCTAGACCATTATAATACTTCATTTGAAGCATTCAGGATTATTATGGTGGGCTTTGTATTATTTCTGACCTCCCAGTGTTAGCACATGTATGAGTCAAGGGGTCCAGAATATGAAATGTATGGAAGAGATTCTCTGTGGATAATAGCTTCTAGTCATGTGCTTTTGGAAATTATTGAAGAAAAGTTAAGGGATATTAGTGTGACATTTAAAGTGATAGCTTTTCTAATATTTGAAGAATTCTTAAGTTTTAGGCTAAGTCTTTTCAGATATTCTTGCTAGATTCTAATATACCATCAGTGAAACTAGAGAAGTTGAAAGTAGTTTGTAAGTCACTAGGAAGGATGTTGTGTGAATGATAGCAGTAAAGGATATTGTAAATGTTGCTGGCATTGTAATACCAAAGAATAAGGTGATTTTTTTAATGACTTTAAAAGATTGGAACCATTTAGGAGAAATACAGCTTTTGCTTTGCTTATCTACTTTTGGAGATCTATGAGTTGTACTCAAGGAATTTATAGCTACATGATCTCCGTAACTGTCTTTTTTCTTTATTTAAATCTGGCTCTAGGCTTTAGCCATGGAAGTAGTAGGCTCAAAGCTATACTGGGTACATTGTTTGGACACTAACTCTGAAAATGATCACTTGTCTTAATACCATATATTTACATAGTGCTTCTAAAGTTTTATCAAAGTAATTCAAAGATGTAAATAGTTGGAAAACTCATTTCTAGCTAGGTTTTTTACAGAAAGCAGTAGTCCTACTCTTTCCTACTTCTGCGTCCACCACACAAGCATCCCTTTGTACTCCTCTATTTTTGTTCATTTCTAAACAGTACTTATTCTAATGATATTAAACATCTGTAGACTTGTTTTGGAAGGTGAAGACTAAGCTCTTCCCCTCACTCCCAAACCACCATATATTCTTTTCCTTCCATGTTTTTTTTGTAATTTTTGTAATAAATCATATAATGACTGTATTATGGTTATAATTGTTATTAGCTGAGCCCTGCGAATTGTATGTTAATTTTATTTTCTCTAAACCCTTTGTTTCTCCAAGAGTTAATGGTCTCTCTTTTCCCCCTTCACTTCCTTTAATCTTCGATTACTTATCCAAACACTCTACTGGAGCCATAAATTCCTCAATAAGGTCAAACACATTTGATAATCTCTTAAATCTGTTCTTGAAAGTATATTTTGTAATGCCATCGATTCTGGCAAGCTTAATTAAGCCCATTGCACCAGTCTTTACCATTCACTCCTTAGGCTGGATGCCTTGTGCTGTTGTCATGGAAATGCCTTAGATTTCTTGCCTTTGTAGGAGCTAGTATTTCTTAAATTCTTTTTATTTGTATTTCCTTCGTTCTTGGAGGTGGGGCATGGCCTCCAGTAGCTTTCTGAGAAAGGGCATGTGTACATTTTGAAATCCTACATATTTGAAAATGTCATTATTCTTTTCTCCCTTATACAAGAGTCATAGCTGAGCTGGGTATAAAAGTGTAAGTCAATTTTCCTTTATGTTTGAAGACATTTTTCTGTCTTGTTCTAATTGTCATTATGTTCTAGATATTGAAGTTTGCTGTGATTTGGATATGCAATTCTTTTTGACATTAGCTTTTTTTTTTTTTTTTTTTTAATCCCTAATGTTCTACAGTGTCACATTGTACCTTGGTATGGGCCTCTTTATTATTTGTTGTACTGAACATTTGTGGGTGCTTTCATTCTAGAACTCAGTGGCTTCCCTTTAACTCTCAAATGTTCTTTTTTTTTTTAAACATAACTTTGTGTGTGTGTGTGTGTGTGTGTGCGCGCGTGTGCGCGTTCACGTGTGTGCATGCATACATGTTTTAAAACTTGCAAAAATTAGATTTAAGCTCACTTGGTGCAGTCATTTAATTTTCTTATCTCCCATTGTAAATCTGTCTTTGTTTTGCTTCTGGGAGACTTCATCTTGACCTTCTAAACTTACTGAATCTTTTGTCTCTACTTTAATAGTTTCATTTTCCAAGAACAAAGAAACTGTTTCTTTTGTTAATATCCTGTTTTTGTTTTACGAATGCAACATTTTCTCAGATGAGATTTTTCTCATTTCTTTTTTTCCCTCTACTTTTAGTCTCAGGGTTTTACTTAAAAGGAATATTCCAAATATCCGGTGTCTTTGGTTGGTTGTTCATACCCAAAGGAGGTATTGAAGTTTATCTAAATTCTGCATAGGTGGTGCTTTCTGACTGGTGCAGTTTACTAAGTGATTGAGTGGGTAGCAGTTCAATTTTCAGTATCTCGGTCTTCTCTTGGGTTTATCTGTTTCTCCAAACATTAACCTTCTGTACTCCTAGAAGGTATAAGTATGGCAATCAGTTCTAGGAATGTAAAGGGATAAATGAGGCTAGGGTTCTAACTGATCAGGAGGTAGACTTTCATTTAATTTCTCTGGTACATTAAGGTTCTTCAGCCCTACTTCAACTAAATTTGGTATGCCTGAAGTCAGAGCTTCTCTGGATCAGCCTGTCTACATAGTAAACCTCTGGTCTTAGGTTGTGATAGAGAAGGGGTAGCAGGACTGGCTGTAATGGGGGTAGAGGAGGGGATCTGGGGTTCTATTTGTTCCTTATGCAAACTTCCAATTCAGCTTCCTGCTTTCAGTCACATGACCATCCCGTGTTCTGTGAACTTCAGGGTTGGGTGAGACGTAAGTACCAGATAGCATGGGTGGACAATGGAGTATGAAAGAGAGAGCTCCCCACAAATGAATATGGCACAGTGGGTCACTTAACAATCAGATGTTCCTGTGGGAAGTGAGCACTGCTTTCGAATATACTCTGAGGCTGTATGGTCAAATGAAAGAACTTTATTACAAAGGCCCTAAGAGGTTAAGGAAATCTTCTGTGGAATTCATCTACATGCAAAAAGCAAAAAAGTCTACCAAAAAAAAAAAAAACTGGTGTGAGTATCTGAAATCTGGAGGCAAGCTGGTTGGTGGAAGCTTCCTAGTGGATAGGAATAGTTGTCCTTTGTGATGTAGGAGATACTGGGCAGAACAGTGCTTCAGATAGTGGCTTCACGTGGCAGCAAAGAGGGATCTGGGAACAAGCGAAGGCTCAGACAGTGACATGAATTTGTGTATTAAACAGTGAGGAAATTTTATTAAAGCCTAAAGATAAGGAAGTTTCACACTTGACTAATTTAGGGGCCCATTTATGTCAGGGCTGCTTATCTCTGATTCACCTACATGGTATATGGCAACCTGAGTCTTAAGTATTAAGAAATTGAAGGGCAGGAAACAGTTCTTGTCTTGTGTCTTTTATTTTAAAGCTCTATTAAGGATTAAGTGAAATATAAACTGCATTTATTTAAAATGTACTATTTGATAGGTTTTGACATGTGCTCCCACCCATAAAATCATCACCACGATCAAGACAGTTGGACATATCCCAGTTGCCCAAGTTGGGACGGCCCTTTGTATTCCCTCTTTCCTTATCCTGCCTACCTCCAGTCCAGACAACCACTGATCTGATTTCTGTCAGTCTAGATTAGTGTTTTCTGTACTTTCGTAACAATGAAATCATGTAGTATGTACTTTTTTTCATTTGTTTTGGTCTGGCTTCTTAACAATCAAGATAATGATTTTGAAATTCATCTGTGTTTCATGAATCAATAGTTCTTTCCTTTTTATTGTGAGAGCTATTTGATTATGTGGATATAATGGTTTATTCATCTTTTATTGATGGTTAATTTGTGGCTGTTACAACCATTTGTTCAAAAGACTAACATTTCTTCACTGAATTGTTTGTACTTTGTCAAGCATCAGTATTCCATATATGTGCAGTTCTGCTTCTGTTTATCTTTATGCCCTATGAAACGGTCTCCTTGTGTTGAGTCTCAATCGGTAGTTCTCCAACTTCACCTTTTCCTAAGATTGTTTTGGCTATTCTAAGATTTTGAATTTCCATATGAATTTTAGAATCAGCTTTTACATTTCTACCAAAAGCCTGCTTAGCTTTTGATTGGAATATTGTTAAATAGATCAAATAAGAATAATTGATATCTTAATATTTTATCTTCTGACCCTTGAACATTGTCTCCCCATTTATTTATCTTATTTATCTTAGGATGTTTTGTAGTTTTAATTGTATAGGTCTTGACATCTTTGTCAGATTTATACTTAGGTATCTTATGGGTTTTTTTAATGTTATAAATCAAAAGTGCAATTTCAAAAATACTGATTGTTGATAATATGTATAAATACAGTTTACCTTTTTACATCGATCTGGTATCCAACAGTCTTGCTTATAAACTCCATTATTAGTTCTAGTATCTTCTTTGTAGATTTCTCAGGTATTTTACATAGACAATCATGTCATCTGTGAATAAAGACAGATTTACTTTTTTTTCCAGTCTGAATGTTTATTGATTACCTGATTGCACTGGCTAGAAACTCCTGTCTTTGCCTTGTTTCTGATATTAGGGGAAAGGCATTCAAAGTCTCTCAATGTTACTTTTTTGTAGGTGCCTGTAATGAGATCAAGGATGTTTCCTTCCATTCCTAATTTGCTGAGTTTTTTTTTAAATCAGGAATGGATGTCATATGCTTTATTCTTTGCTGAGATTATCATATGGTTTTTCTATAGTAAATTACACTGATGTTTGAATGGTAAGACAACCTTTCACTCCTAGAATAAATCCCACTTGGTAATGATGAAGTAAACTTTTTATATATGGTTGGACTCAATTTACTAAATATTTAGACTTTTTGCTTCTGTGATCATGAGGGATATTAGTCCTTTATTTCCTTATAATGTCTGTGTCTTGTTTTGGTATCATAGTAACACTGGTGTCCCAAAATGTGTTAGGATATGTTCCTTCCTCTTCTGTTTTTTGGAAGAGTTTGGGAAGAATTTGATGGAATTAAGTGATGAAACTAGGTTTCGGCTTTTCTTTGTGGGTAGGTTTTTCTAATTTTCCATCCTTTTAATCTGTATGTTTATATATAAAATGTATATGTTGTAGACAGCATGAAATTGGGTCTTTTGTGACCCCTTTAAAAATAAGGAGAAACTTGTCCACATGCCCATCATAGTCTCACCCCTTAGTTTTTATTGGCTAGGATTGTGTCCAGGGCCTAAAGAAGTCATTGGGCAAATGAGAATGATGGGATTACTATGACTGACTTAGCCCAGTGCATCCATCACCAGGTGTGCTCTCCCAACAGCAGTAGGAGCATCACCTGGAAGCTTGTTAGACATTCAGATTCTTTGACCCCACCCCAAACCTTCTGAATCAGGTAGGTTTGAATCAGACCTACCTACCGATAGATGTTATCAGTTTGTGCTTTAACAAACCCCCAAGATGTTTTGATGCACCAAAGATTGAGAACTGTCCTGTACTGTACTTGGTCTAAAGAGAGCTACCTAGTACTGGACAGTTTAGGGCTCCTTTAGGGAGGGCGAAAGGGATGGATTTACATAGGTAGGTGATAATCTTGTCATAGAACACTGAAGTGGGGCCCAGTAATATAAATTTTTAACTAATCAGTGTACTCTTGTTGAAGGCAGGACTATGTTTACATAATGATATGTTAGTTATTATTAAATCAATTAAAACAATATTTTAGAATCTTCGTATGTAACGGGTTAGCGAACAGACAAATTGGGCCCCCTGCCTGGGTTGTATAGCTGATCAGCGAGATTTTTACATTATTAAATGATTAGAATAAAAGAGTACTATTTTATGACATGAAAATTATAGGAAGTTCAACTTTTTAAAAAAATTATTTAAATTAGTTTCAAGTATACAGTACATTGGTTAGGCATCTATATAGTTCATAAAATGATCCCCCCCAATTGCTCCCTCCTTCCTCTGACCTTCCACCTGGCCATCATGTTAATGCTGACTGCATTCCCTATGCCGTGCTCCTCCCCCCATAAAAAGTTGAATTTCAACTTTTAATGTCTGTGGTTAAAGTTTGTAGGAACACAGCCATCCTTATGCATTTACATCTCATCTGTGATGCTTTTGGGCTGCAACAGTGGAGTTGAGTAGATGCGACGGAGTCTGGCCTACAAAATGTAAATACTTACTAGCTCGTCCTTTACAGAAAAAGTTTGCCAACCCCTAACCTAAAGGAATAAGTTGCTGATGAATAGTACATTCCCCAATATACCTTGGATAACCGGTAACTTATTCTAATAGTCTTGACTATAAACAGTGAAAGAGTGAATAATGAAGTATGTTATTTCAAGAAAGTACACGCATTAGAATTATGGTAACCTTGTTTGGAGGAGTATTTAATGAGATTTATAATTAGAATACAGCCTTATAAAGTAAGGTCAATTACGAGAGCCAGTGATTATAATTTTTTTCTTCCTTTTTTTAGTTAACTTTTAGTTAATCCTCAAGACAACCATTTTATGTAACCCTATCACTGAAACTAAAAGTTACCTCAGCACAACATTTTGTTCAGTGAAGGGAAATCTGTTTTAACTTACTGTGGTTTGTGGTGGTTATTTTGAATCCTACTCATTGCTGTGTAATGAGATAGATGCTAGAAGAGAGCTCTTCCTAAAACATATTTTGAAAACTGTTTGTTTGGTTTTAATGAGAAAGAAACACATAACAAATTTAGTATAGATTTGAGACCGGGGAACTACCTGATTAAAGGTTGGGAGAATCAACAAACAATTGATTTACACTTATTTTTAGACTTATTTTTTTTTTAAAAGAACATAATATTTGCTTTGTTTGCCATGTCATATTTACATACATTAGCCCAAGTTCATGTAAGATTCTGTTACCAAGAAAGAGATGAAAATGTTCATTTTTAGAAATATAAGTGAGATAGTTCGATCATCACGGTGCTCATTCAGGGTTAGTTCCATAACACAAGTCCCCAATCTCTGACTGAGACATAATTTCATACTTTTTTTTAAAAGTCCTTCCCACCAAGCTACAGTAAGTGTCATATTTTTTTTTTTGGGAATGTTGCCTGTTTAGATAATTTTGATATTTGAAGTCATCAAACACAAGTTCTGTTTTGATAGGAATGACCAAAGATGTGTTATTTTCTGTAAAAGAGGTAATCTCACCATACCTATATAATACCTATAATGTAGATTTCTTTTTTTAAGGTTATACGTTGGCTCTTCAAAGACATTCTCATCATCAGAGAAATCCCTGAGCCCTTTGCAGTGGTGTAGACACGTCCTAGATAACCCGACTCCGGAGATGGAAGCAGCAAGGCGCTCCCTGTGCTTTAGACTGGAGCAAGGTAATTGCACACCTGAAATTTACATTCTCAAACTCTTGCCACTGTAAACTCTTTTTGTTGCTGGTTTTGGAATAGACACTTACATGGTAAAACCTTACCCTGAAGTCTGGCTCTTGCATGCAATTCACTTCACATGTATTACATACACATCAGGGTTTCTTCATATAGAATATATTTAGTTTCCTGATTGTTTTCAGTCAGATTTTGAGCTTGTTTTAATTTGTATTGGAAAGTAGGACTACGTATTTTTCTATTTTTTTTTTTTTTTATTATTTCTTTTTGCAAATATACCAGTAAGTAAAACAGGTCAGTCTTCAGTCTTCTGTAGGTGGTAACAGGTCATGTGGCTGGATTCCAGGATGGAAAGGTGAGGTTTCCTAGTACTGACCTTTTCGAGTTCCTCAAATGTTTAGTTGTATCTGTAACTGGAAGTCCTAACCTTTATAAACTGGAAAATAATCTTATATGTAACGTTAGTTGAATTATGGAGCCTGACATAAGTCAAAAAAAAAAAAAATAAAGTGTTGTAGAGGGAAAAACAGCAAAAGAAATGAGCAGTACTCAGTTCCTTGCTATTTTGATTAAACAGACTATTTAATTAAAGCTGTGATTATTTAGGCTTTTGCTTGTCTTAACCTCTCAGTATCTGTTTTATTGTCCGGGAACACTGTTTCTATTCTGTGGACTACCTGCATCCAGATCTCACTTGAGCTTGGAAATGCAGACTCTTGCCCCTTCCAGATTAAATAATCAGGGTTGCTGGGAGTGGGGCCAAGGGAGTCTGCATTGACAGGTTCGGTGCAGTTCTTATTCACACTGAAGTCCGAGAACACTGTGTGAAGTTCTTCAGGGATAACGAATGATTATAAAATATTTGGACATAAGACAGTATAATAGGTAACATTTCTTGAGCTCTTAATTCTGCGACTGTCAGGACATTAAGTTCTCCACATCCTTCATTTTATTGTCTTACCACACTCATGAGGTAGATAGTACACTCACTTTTAGAGATGAGAAAAGTAAAGCTTAGAGAAATTTGAAGGATAATGAGCCACAGTTGATACCCTGGGGGCAGAGCCAAGAGCCTGGGTCTCCCTGACACTAAAAACTCCCCTTAACCAGTAAGATATACTGCTTCTTTTGTCCAGTCATACATTTTAAATATTTGTGGAAGGTCAAATTAAAAAGCATGTTTTATTAACATTTTAACCAATAGGAAATAAGTGATTTAGTAATAGAAAGTTGAAGAGTGGAATAGGAACAAAGGAGTTTTAGGGTTAAAACTTTGATGACAGATGCTTATCTAAGAGAACAACTGTCTCCGAGCCAGGAGGCTCTGGTCTTGATTCTCTTCTCTTTAACTTAAGTGACCCTAAGCAAGCCCTAAATCCCTCTGGACTTTTCTCTTCCAAGGGCTGTATAGACCTTCCCGAAGTTTCTTTATTTAAACATCCCTTGATTGAAGGACTTTATATGCACATTTTTTATATATGAATTTGGCTCAATTTTATTTAAAATAAAATTCAAGTGAAATTCAGAACTAGAGTTCTTTAGCTCAGGGGTGAACAAACCTTTTTTTGAAAGGGGTCCAGATAGTAAGTATTTTAGGCTTTGTGGGCCACACATCTCTGCCAGGACTAGAAGTAACTGTTGATGCAGACAATGAGCAAGGCTGTGTCCCAATCAGTTTTTGTCTGTGGACCCTGGGATTTGAATATCATGTGATTTTTTTTTTTATATGTCACCAAATATCTTTTTATCTTTTTTTAAAGCATTAAAAAAATATGAAAACTATTCTTAGTTGCTGGTGGGTATTATAAAAGCGAGGGCAGGTTGGATTTGGGCCACCTAGGCCATAGTTTGCTAACCTCTGCTTTAGTTCATTTGCATACAGGGTATATTTACATATAAGGCTGATTTTAAACAAAGAAGAGATCCTTTTAAATTTGTAAATAATCCTAATTGCTGGTGGCTTTTGAGATTTTAGAGTAAGTACCTGATCATCTGATTTTCCTTTGACAAGGAGCTAAAGCAAAATTGTGAGGTCATTAGGTAACGAACTGACATGCTGCAGTTTGTCATATGAGTTTATTTAATCAGAGAACTACCATTTCAAAACCAAAATTAGGCTTTCGCTAAATTTGTATAGTGTAAATCTTCCTTTGTGGTGAAACTAAATGCTTTTGATCCAAAGATCCAAATCCATAATCTCATTATGAAATAAGAAGTAATCCGATAGAATAGGGTATTCATTGGATTAAATTTTTCTTTGAAATTTATATTTAAAGCAGTATGTCTATAGTTTAGAAAATATTAGTCTTAAGGATATTACAAGGAAAATAGCAGATTCCTACCCCATCTTCCCCTGGCCATTTTATTGTCTAGATGCAATTACTTAACAAAGCCGATTTGTTTGATTTTGTCTGTCTCTATAAATTCTTTGCCTATATGGTTATTGCTTGAGTTATCAATTTTAAACATTATCCATTGGCTTTCTGCTTTGGAAGATAAAGATTTAATTCTTTTAATAGTGCCCCCCCATACTTTTCCTCTGCATATCCTTCCAAATAGCTTTTTACTAATTTTAGGATACATAAATTATGATAGAAATATTAGCCATGCAATATTTTATTATTGTTTCTTTTTTCATCTAGCTTTTTGTTTTTTTTTTTTTCTAGGATTAGTTGTAAAAAGACATCTATTTGCTTTTTTTTTTTTTTTTTTTTTTTTGTCATTAATTTATCCCCAAACGCTGCAAATGAACCATCCTCAGTATGGTTAGACATATAAATCCACTAAGGTTTTAATGTTTGTTTTTTAACTATTCCTCCTCATGGTGTCCTGTTCTCTTACTCCAGTGAAAACTGGTTCTCTTCAGGCCTATTCAAAGCTATCATGGTGGGACTTCCTTTTGCTCTCATCTTGGGAATTCTGTCCTCTTTTCAGTGTTTCCGGATGCAGACACTTTTCCTTTCCTTATATTCCCTTTTTCAGTAGAGTACATTGTACTGTTGCTTTTTGGGGTGCATAGGAGAAGGAAGAAGATATGTGAGAGGTAGATTTTGAGGACTTCATAGGTATGAAAATACCATTATTGTACCCTCACTCTTCCACTTTTTTTTTTTTTTTTCCCCTGGGCTAAGTGTATAATTTTAGGTCAAAAACCATTTCCAACAGAGTTTAGAAGGCATTGTTTCATTATATCTTAGTTTCAGGATTGCTTTTGAAGTCCTATACCATTCTCATTTCTGATTCTTGTGACCTTTCTTTTTTTTTTTTTTTTTTTTGTGATAGACAGTGGGCAGTTCAACCTGGAAACTTATGCTCTGCAAAATTTCAAGCATTATTTCTTTGTAGTTACCCCCTCCCCTCCAGTTCTCTATTCTTTCTAGATACTCCTTTTAGTCAGATGTTGAATCTACTGGATTGATGTTCACATTTTATATTTTTCTCTCCTGTTTTCTATCCTTATTTTTTTTTTTTTGATGTTTTACTTTCTTGGATATATTTTTTTTAAATACCTCTTCTAAACTCCTTTGCTGCATATTTATTAAGTACCTTCTATGTACCAAGCACCATTGTAGGTCATGACCAAAACCGATGTTAAGTCCTGCCCTCACTGAGTTTACCTTCTCGTATGCACTGACCTTCATGTACTCCTCCTGTTTCTTTTGTAAGGTACCCTTATTTACGTAAGGTATCTTAAATCTAGCAGCTCTCTGTTTCAGATTAAGTAATAAAACCTGTCTTTGAGAAAAGGAGAGGAGCAGCTGCTTGGGCAGGGGAGTCAGCCCAAGCATTTCAGTTCTTTCCTGGTAGGTTTTGAAACGGTTGTCCTGTGTTTGCTGCACCTTAGAACTCCCTGCCCTCTGGGCTCCCTTGTACCTTAAAGGCCAGAACCTTTCTAGGTGCTTGTTGTCTTATACCCCACTGTGGGCCCTTAGAACAGAGATTGCTGAAACCCAAGTCAGTTTCCTAATGCTTATCTTTTCTTTTTTTCATTTCTAAATGAAAAATAATCGGATAAGATCTCCTCTCCCAGTCAGTCTTCCATGTAGGTTTATAAGACTTCAACTGTCATTCTAGTGTGGTTTTGTAAGAGAATAGAGAATTCATATTTAGTCCTTTATATTGAAGAATTCTTGCAGACTTCCATTTAGGGGGTTCTTTGTCAACGATAGCAAATTAACATATCAGAAATTATGCTTTTAACTTAAACTATTCATAATATGACATAAATATTTAATTGGAAGAATGGGAGCATTTCATGTTTTAGAAGTTTCAGGTAATTCTAATAAAGCATTTTATTTTTGTTTAGACTTTATTTCTCTCTCGAACAGTCAGCATTTTCAAGTAATAAATATTGAGCATTTTCTTTGAGACAGAGTTGTTTCCCTTCATTTGAGAATAAACTGTCCAAGGACAGGAACTTTGTTTTGTTATTAACACCAGCCAGAAGGGAACCTGATCTGTAATAGATGCTGCTGCTAAAATAAGTGAATTTTTAATTCTTTTTGAACAGAATGTCATAATGACTATTGTTATAATTTCAGTTTTGATTTCGAATATTTTAAGATGGGATGGAGTCTTTACACTCTTTTCCTTATTAGCCATCTCTTTCTTCGAGAAGACTGGCATCATTTTAAGTATCAACTTGCAGCATTGTTTTCCTATGCACAAGCATGTTTACTTTAATTAGTTTTACTTACTGCATTTTGTTTCAAAGTGATTAGTGGTTACATACGTTCTCCCTGAATTTAAAGGCTGTTCACTTAGACCATCCACTGCTGTGACAAGGAGAGATTAGAGATTAGCTTTGAAGAAAGAGTAAAGTCATCCTCTCTGTGTCTGTCTCATACACTCTTTTACCGAAGGATAGGTAAATGTTTTTTAACATTAGCCTGGGGCTTCAGGTAAGATGTTGCTTATTTAGAGAGGAAATATTGTAAATATCTGGTTTCTATTTCTTGACCCTGATGTTTTAGGAAGAAAATTGCTCAAAAATTAAAGACTAATTTCCTATCGAACTTGTAGAAAGGGGCTGTAGTTATGAGGAGCCAAAGTGTACTTTGTGGGTGGACCTCATATCCCCTCTGATCCCTTGATCTTACATCCCCTTTCTTATTTCCTCTTGTACCCTAGGAATTGTTTTCTTGGTTGCAAATTAGCTGTCTTCCCTGCTTAATGAAGAAGCATCTCCAGGAAGACACCTGAGTAAGGGTTTGTCAAGCTCAGTTTCTGTAGGTACATTGGGCAGCATGTTTCCCAAGATTGTCTCGAATTGTACAATTGCTGATGAGCTCATTTGGATTGTAACTTCTTTAGCTTTCTTTCTGCTGCCTACATTCTCCATTTGGGAGGTCTTCAAACAGCCTGTATGTATGCTGTATCTGACAACTCTGTGACTAGATCTAGATAACAAAACTTGGTAAATTATGGGAGAATGTAAGAGAAGTCTTCAAGTTTTGTCTTGAGGTTGTAAGAACAGACTTATTAAAACCCTGCTCTTCTGAAGGAAGTTAGTTTTTCTAAAGAAAATGAGAGAAAGTTATGTTTTGCGAGACTTAATTTTATAGGGAGACAGCTCCAATATTATGACCATTTTAAGATACTGCTAAGAGAAGTGCTTTGTGTTCACAGCTGCAATTTTGCAAATTGGTTAAATATATGTGTTTAAGTTGCAATAGGATAATTATTTTTGGTGCAAGGTATATATATTCTTACAAGATGAATGATATGTATGCAAAACCCCTAAATTCTCATAGGAAAAGTACTTAAATTAACTGAAACTTCTATTGTGGATCCCAAACTTATTTTCCCCTTTTCTAAACTGTTTTTTTTAATACAAATTTTGTAATTTATAAAGTCTTACATATCAGGTAGTCAGCACAGGCAAATTACTTAAGCTTTCTCAGCCTCTTCTACATTTATGTTTATTTTTTAGAGTTGTAAGAGATTAAGTAAAGATATTTGTAAAGCATACATAGGCTTAAATATTAGGTCTCTTTCCTAATATATTTGAATAATGTAAATGGCTTTATTGAATAATGTACAGAAAGTAACATTAAAAGTAAAGTAACTAACTATTGAAAGTTAAATCTTTTGGTACTTTTAAATTTGCAGTCTGGTATAAAATTAACTAAAAAAGCCTAGAATGCTATTTTCTGTTTGTTTGTTTTTGTTTTTTTCTTACCCATACACTGATCCTTGAATATGCTGCACTTGAATATACAGTCTTAGAGAAACCTCTTATCTGAGTTGTTTTTCTTCTTTTGAGGAAAAACAATGTGAGGGTAGGGACCTCCGTTTCATTTTGAATTGCTGGTGCTGAATAACTATTTAAACATGTTTTAAGTTCTGAATGTTTGGTTTTTTTGATCTATTAATTTGACTACGTTTCCATTCCTTAGGTGAACAGAGATTTGAACATTTGGTGCTGTAAATGGTACCTGAGTAGCCAGTCCAACGAAAAAAAATCACAGGGTGGTCGGTGCTCATTTAAATGTTTGTTTGCGGGGTGGAAATTTGAGCCTGTTTGTTCCCTGCCAATGCCCAGACTAGTTCCTGTCACATTGTAGATGTTGAATGCCAGTTATCGAACAAACAAATATGGTGGAAGAGTCTTTGATCTAGTCGTCAGACTTGGTGCCCTATCCCTGTTTAACTATGATTAGGAACATGCCGCTTGTTTTTAGTGTTTTGCTTAGGAGGTAGGGACATTTAACAGATTTCACAGAGCTATTAGAAATATTTCAGAAAATGTTGAATGTGAAATTACTTTGGAAAATGTGAAGTGCTGTATAAATATAGGGACATATTCCTAATATGCAATTTTTTTATTCAGAAACTGAACCAAAAAATACAGGGAATCCTCTTTGTTTGGCTATTTATGCTTTATAGAAAACTAATGACATTTTTTTTTCCTCTGGGGAAGAGTGTTTTCTCTACCTAAAAATAACAGTACTTGTTAGAGTTAGAAATCTCAAACTGAAAAAAATTTGAGTGTAATTTATTCAAGAATAGTAGAAAATTTGACACAACCTCATTAGTCTATTCTTTTTCTTTTGTTTCTTCTTAGATCTGTATGCATTCTGTTTTTGACATAATTTTCTATATTCTCCCTCATTTCCCCCATCCCTTTAGGATATAAGTAACAAACACTCATGGAACTTTCATGGTTAGCATTAACTCACGTGGTGTCCTAAATTGGACTAAAGGCTAATCTAGAGTCTTTGCTAAGTTCATGTCATGAAGCTGGCATGCTAAATAACGAAATAATGATTAAAAAAAGCTTATCTAAGTAATTTGAAACACCCAATATGTGGCTCACTTAATTTGAGGCCAGTTAATAAAAGCTTATCTTGCCTTAAGATACTTCAATGTCTATAACTATTGAATCAGGACAGGTCACATTTGAAGAGTGTGGGTATAGTTTTCACAAGTAGTGTAGCCCTGCACAATTACCATCTTGGGTCATGTTTCACTATGACTGTCTCTCATTTCCTCTGGGATTATATGCTAAACAAATGGGAATAGATATTTCTTTATTGAGTTTTTCTAATATCTTCATTTGATACCGGTTCCCATTCTCATCTCAGTTGTTATGATGAAGCGTTTCTTTCTAAATTTAGCCAATGAAGAAGAAAGTCGTCAACTAAACCAGTGCTCTGAAGGTGGTTGTAAAGCCACACGGATTGAATTGAGACATTAAGAAGCTTATCAAGTGTCTGTCTCCTGGAACCTGTCTGGTCTCTCCTTACGTGACCCAAGATGCTATCTCATTAGTTCATGTTTCCAGTCTCAAGGTGCTCTGTCAAATTTGGGACACAAAATTAAAACTTAGTCTGTACAGTTCATTTTAGGTAAGCTTTGTAAGGGTTTCCCTTTCTCTGGAGCCATACTGAAATTTTTATGCAGATAGGGTCTCTTGACATTTGCTGTTATTCCTATGTACTGGAAATTGAAGACACATATAGTGTCATGCCATGAGCTTCCATCACAATCTTGCTTTGCTCTTATGTTCAGAATAGCCCCAGTACATTTGCTTCAGTATTGGAAATGTTATTTAGTACAGCAAGTAATAAATAATTGAGACTGTGCTCTTATGAAATTTGCAGTTTCTATCCCATGTGCTTTTTGTGGGCTTTGTGTTTTGTTTTTCTTTTGCAGTTCTACCGTGGAAAGTTTAATAAAATAAGCAGGAACTTATGGCAGTGCCTGATGCTTATTATAATGAATGTATAATCGACATGCTATTTTGTTATCTACCCCAACAAGGAAAAAAATAAAACAATAGAGATTCTCCCAAAGTAGTTATTTACTACTTTCATACTACTCTGATAATTGATTAAATTTACCTCTATGGCAGCAAACTTTTGTTTTGGTAGGTGTTCATTCCTATTTCTTGGTAACAGACCTCTACAAAATAGAATCAATTTATGCAAGAATTTGTAGATTCCTTTTCTCTAACACTGGACCTTGGTCAGAGAGATGATTCGACTGCTGGATCATAAAATGTATTGAGTACTTGCTGGGTGCAGGCCCGGTGCTAGGTACTAGGCATACAGTGGGAGACAAACTTAACACCTTGCTATTGGCACATGCAGTCTAGTACAAGAAACAGATTACAAAGTTTGCAACTCTTGCTTTTTTTCTTCCTTTCCTTTAAAATAAGCATGATATTGCTAATGGACATGCGTCTGAGGGCTGTGGCCAGGACATGTCACATGCTTTCACAAGGATGTGACATGTTGAGGAGCCAGCAGGAGTTAAAGCAGGTAGGATGGGGGGAAGGAAAAACAGCCCAGACTATGGAAACAGCATTTGCAAAGGCCCTGAGATGGGACGAGACTCATGATGTGAGAGGAACTGGCAGACCACTGTGGTGGGAGTCTAAGGGAGACAAATGAAGAAGGAGAAAACAGCTGAGTGACTCAAGAGGAAACTAGAGAGGTATGCAGGGTTTTCAGAGCAGTCAAGGATTCTGGACTTACGATGGTTGGGAAACACTTCAATAGTTAGAAGCAAAGAAGTGACATGATTCTGGACAGAAGGCTGCATACAGGGTATTATCTAAATTGTGTTACAAGACCGAGCCTTTGAAACCTGGAAAGACGTGGAGTGAAGTAGTGATTTTAGAAATTCTTTGGAATATGATTGAAGTTAGGCTTTAGCATGTTTTAAGAGGATTCTTTATTGTAGATAAACTTGGAAATGTTTTCCTTTGTTTCTTTCATTAATATCCTGAATTTCTGTGTGACCTCATGTGAGAAATGGTACTATAAAATATGGCCAAACTCTTCATGATACTTAATTTACTTTAAAACATAAGACTTTGATATTCTCATTTATTTATAACACATGGAGCTTTAAACTTTATTAAGTAACAAGTTTCATGTATTAGAGTTTTGGAGCTCTTCTCAGTCTGTATTTGTGTGTTTAATTTTTTTCCATCATAGCTATAAGATTGTATTTCAAGGAATGAGGTTTGTCTGTGTGTAAAGTATCAATATTTTGAAATTCAGATTTGTAGTCATCTTGTGTGTGTTATCATATGCATATGGGTGTGTATATGTACATGCAGTATGATTGTATGTTATTTTCCATTTTCATAGCATTTTTAGATAAGGAAAGTTGGATCAGTAAAAGGATATTCTAGCAGTAGGGGTTGCTTGCATGTGCTAAGGATGATGATTACAAGTGGGGGTGATGTCTTTAGGATAGAACAAGATACTTTTTTTTAAGGAAGGTAGAGCGAAGTGCGGGATTCTTGTTGAGAAGCAGAGCTTGGGGTAACATCAGATGTTCACATAGACTAAGCAGAGGATAGGAGGACTTCTCAAGCATCCCACCCTTAGGATAAGGACCTCCTTATTTTGTATTGTGGGGATCCTCAGCTGTTGCACGTCCAGGCATCATATGAGAAGCCTGCTTTTGGAATAATCCACCCATTTTCATGGTGCCTATTGTCAGTTTTCTTTTTTAAGCCAGAGGCCCATTGGGGCAATACCTGTTTTGGTGCTGAAGGAACTCATGCTAGTTATCCCTTCAGATTAACTTAGTCTTACACATAAATATGAACCAGTAACTAAGTCTTACTTTTTGGGAAAGCTAATAGCAAGAAAAAATGATCAACTGAGTTTGTAGGAACCAAGTAAGGAGGAGGACAGAAAACCTAGTGTGCTCAGAATTAAGAGAGTAATACGTCTTTAAAACAAGAACAGATTGTTGGGAAAATAAGGAATCAAATATTTTTAGTCATTTTTAATTTTCTGGAAAAACTAAAAAAAAGAATGAACAGGGCTAAAAACCAAGCTGCTTATCTGAATTAGTGAAAGGAATCTCCCAAAAGGAGAACAAAAAAGTAGAGAAGTTAGGGGACATGGAGGACAAATCCAGAACCTCTCGTCTTTAATAGTTTTAGAAGCAGGAACAGATAGTTGAGAAGAAGAAAGTATCAATAAATAACACAAGAAAATTTATTTGAGCTGAAGAACCTGTCTTTAGCATGAACTAGGATAGACCAAAAAAAAAAAAAAAGACCTACACTTAGACATCCTGGTTGAATTTCTAAAGTTAAAGAGAAAATCCTAAAAATGTTCAAATTCTGGTAACAGACCTCAGATAATTCGTAAGTAATATTGGATGCTAGATGAAAAATGAATGTTGTCTCTAAAGTTTTGAAGGGAAATTATGTTCAAGCTATAATTTTGTACCCAGGCAAATCATTAATTGTGGAGAAAAATGGAGGTTTTTGGTTTTGCAAAGATTTAGAAAATTTTACTTTATACACATACCCTGTTTTAATGGTGAAAAGAAAGAGCCATGAGATCTAGAAAACAGTGGCCACGAAGATGACCTAGGAGAAGCCAAGAAAGATGATGTAAGAAAATTAGTTGAGGCTGAAGGCTCATGGTGTTCTTCACTTAGTAGTTGATAGTTACGGTCTAGTGCCATACAATTACTTTTCTTTCTCTTGGTCCTTTCACAATATTCAGTTTCTCAGTTAATGATACTTATTACATCAAAACACTGAAAAGACACATTTATGTGGTTTACTGTCTAATGACCAATTTAAAGCTGCCCTAGTCACAGCTATAGAACGAAATGAAAATACAATAAACCTTAACAAAGTAAAATAGGACTGTCAGATCTGGAGATGGATGTGGAAGGTAAGAGGCTGTGTGTGTACTAAATGTCTAACCTTTTTACTGGGGAGTCGGCTACCAACAAGGTGGTATCGGTTGTTTACTTAATGTTACACTTATATACTCATTATATAATTGTCTCTAATTCCAAAATAAAACTGCTGTAAAGTGGGTCTGGCTATTTCAGACTTTTATTTATATTTTAATGTTCTTTGTGCAGGCATTGTAATAAAGTCATGAAAGTGGTTAGTTTTAGGGCCCCCCCAAAGTGTGTTTTGTTTTTTTGTTTTTGTTCTTGTTTTTGTCAAAACCCTTAAATTTATGTTTACCACCTCTCGAGATTAGTGGGTCAGAGGCCTTCTCTGCCACTGGAATATAAGTCACATGCATTGTGTCCCTTGCTAGAAGAACAGTATTTAGCCCAGGTCATGCTGAATAGGAAGGATTGTTCAAATCCCATTTCCATCACTCTTCTATTCAGCAGCTTCTAGTGCTTTCCAGCAGCCTGCTGGGCTTGAATTTGCTGCTGCACCGTACATGGTGAAGGGCAGGAACTCCTACTGGTTATCTAGTCTACCCTTAGTTCCAGGCAGGAAAAACCCACTATTTTCAGACATGAAGTGATCTAGCCTATTGCTTCATAGAATTTGATCCCATAGTGTCTTTCTTACCTCACAATGCCAGTGTAGAACTTGGAAGTTCCTCCAGCTGGTTGTCACGGCGTGCATTGTGGCTGTAGTCTAAATTGAAAGCAACTGTCGAGAATCTGCATGCCAGCATCACACCCTTGACAGATTATTAGGTCACTCTTTCCCCTTGTTCTTTTCAGGTTGAGTTATTTTAACACGGGGCCTCTTGTCACGTTCTGTGGCTGTTTTCACTGTCCTTAAATTTGATTTAAGCCTTAGCAGTCAGGCCTAAGGGAGAAAAGGCTTATATAAAAGGGAATTTTAAAACATGCCTTTAAAGTATAATTACTACTTTTTAAAAAAAATATTTCTTATTAACTGCAGATGGGAAGTCTGATGATGACTTTTGAAGTTGTAGAGATCACTGGGTAACACTGTCTGGTCTGTGTGTGCTTAAACTGGCAGCTTCTCCAGTTTGACCAGAGATTAAGTGGAAACAAATTGACAGTCCAGAGAATTTCCCCTTTCTAGCCCTCATTTTCCAGCTTTACTTTTAGACCACTGTCCTGGTTAGAAAAGACCCACAGAAGGATTCAGTAGTTGCAGTGAGAGGAGCATATTTGGTGTGTGGTCTTGGGACTGGTTAAGGTCCGAGAAGTAGAAAAGATTTAATGCTTTAATTATGATGACTAGATTACTTTAACCAGTAAGATTATTTTAACTGTTAGGACCTAGGAAACATTTAACTTATTAAATTCAAATGAACAGTTTTAAAACTCTGATCCCTATGGAATAACTCTCATTCAAATATTTATTAAATATCTACCAATCATTGGAGGTATATAATCCCTTAGTTACTTTCTAACCTACTATATTTTAAGACAATTCTAATGTTGAAAATAACTTTCTTGATAAGCTCTAGGTATTATTTAAATGAACTCATGTTTCTTTAACGGCAGTATGAAGTCATATTTTTATAAATTATTACATTTTGAATACAACTGGAAGTTGAAATATTGAGTACTATGTCCTGGGGTTATGGGGGTGTATGTATATGTTTCATGGTTACTAATTTTAAGTCATTACATTTGTCATAGGTTGAATGAACTGTGGGAAGATCAAATTAACGTAGCAGGTTTTTGTAGCTACAGTTTGAAGATTGAGAGACTTGGTTATGACTAACTTACCCTGATTAAATGGTCCTTAAATATACCAATTAGGAACATCATTTACTAGTTCCTTGGTTCTCATGTGAATACACTGGCAAATAAATGCCTAATAGTTGACTCCTCTTTACTTTGTGTCTCTGGGTAAGAGCACTCTGAACACCTGTTTCGCAGTAGTAGTAGGACTTCCTAGATCCCATATGCTTATTTATCAGGTCATGGAGAGCTGTGGAGAAATTAATGCGACTCAAATTTACCCAATAAAACTAGTGGATCAGATAAGCTGCAGACCATATGCTACTACTCCAGGGGGCTTGCTCAAGTTGGAGTCAAGTCAGCAGTGCTTGCTTAACATAAACATGTGGCCTCTGCAGAAAACTTATACCTCAGTCTCTACAGAGTCTATAAGAGTGAACTGGTAAAATACTTCCTTTGTTTAAGCCTAGTCCAAACACCTGAGTGTATCCATGTGCCAAGCATTTCTGTAGGATTTAGGTATATAAAGATGTAACATCACCTAGGAAGTTTATGCTAGAGAGGATGGTTGTGAAAATGGAGGTCTTCCTGCCCTGGTGGTGTGTGGTTTAGGTCAGAATGCTGTGGTCTGGATAAAACTTCCTGCCAATATAAGGGAGAGTAAAAAGTGTTAAAAAGAGCTGCTGTCTCCCTTTCCTGATCTCAGACCACTCTGTAAGTGGTGGTAGTCAAGGGCCATGTAGTTGGATTCCTCCCATTGTTTGGCTTAGTACTGAGGGCTACCTACCCTTTATATAAAGAAAGAATAAAAGGAGAAGGATTGAAAGCTTGCTTCCTTTTACCTTACTTTTAGGACTTTGTGGTAAAGAACATTATTTAAGAGTCAAGGATATGACCTTAGGAACCTGTGGTTTTGAAGAAACCATATTTCTTAAAAATGTGGCATTTGCAACATTTATTTCCTGAGATAGTCTTTGGATAAGTAGAACTGTTGACCTGTTCCAGTAAAATTGTTGAAGGTTCAGGTTCAGTAATTTGCTTCAGAGTTGGTAACATCTGAGTTAATTTAGTCTGAGATTGTTTCAATAACATGACTTTGAAAAGTGCATCTTTTTGAGAAAACAAGTTAAGCTGCCTAACAATTAGGAAAAGTGAAAGAGTAGAAAATTTCTGCATCCTTTCTTCTACCTAGCTTCTAGAACATTTTCCCTCAGAATTTAGAGAATGCTTCTACTACAGCTTGCTGTAACTTTTCAGTAGATTTTTTTTTAAGTGCTTTATAGTTTGAGAATGCATGCTGCAAACTTCTGTCTTATATTCACCACTGGTCTGCATATTATCCTCTGACAAACTTACCTTTTTTTCAGATAGGGACCCTGCAGCCGCACGGTGCTTCATTGTCAGGCTTCAGCTCTCGGAACAAGCATGCGGCAGGGTGGAGACTGGAGCTCTAGCATCTGGATTCTTAGTCCAGTCGGTCTTTCTTGGTCTTTAGTCTTTTGTTAGTCTTTATTACAATGTTAGGAGAAACTGCAGTAAAGAAATATGCCATCGGCCATTATTAGGTCTCACACCTGAAATACCGGTGTGCTAGAATTCTAATCCTGTGCATGTTTCAGAGTGAGCATCATAAAATGGGTCTGCATGTTAGCCCAGGGGTAGGCAGATGAAGGCTATATCTGACCTTCTACTTGTTCTTATATGGTTCCTTTCACATTTTTAAGAGGTTGATAAAAATCGAAAGAGTAGTGTTTTATGATCCATAATTTTTATGAAACTCAACTTATGGTATATATAAAGTTTTACTGGAGCATAACCACATTCATTCATGTATTGTGTATGGTTGCTTTAATGCTTTGATGGCAGAGCTGAGTAGTTGCAACAGAGACCATATGGCCAACAAAGCCCGAAATATTTACTAGCTGGCCCTTTACAACCCTTGTGTTAACCCGTTGCTGCGATCTTTGACTTTTACTGGCGTTGACAGCTTCCATCTAACCCTTCTAGACCCCCATCTAACTCAACTCACCAAGATCTTACCCTAGATCTCTAAAAGTCCCCAGTGGCAAATAAGCTTCAGTCACTAGGGGTTTTTGTTTTAATTGTTTATAACAAAGTTTACTTTGACATGTCTGTGAACAGTATAGCCACCACACTTCATCTGCCTCAACTTAAATCCATACGACATAAGTGCTCTTCACAGAATCATAATACAGACATTTGCTAATATCTTCATGTTTTGTTTAGGCTTACATGTTGAGATTGGTATTGTTACAGAGATGTACTCTCCAGACCTCTTAGGCAATCACTTTTACTTATCCCACTGGTGGCCAGGCTATTACTACTTCACAGGTTCTTTATTCTAGTCTCTGCCTTCTCAGCATTTTTATTGCCTTCTAACTTGCAGATAAGAAAGGTGATAAAACCCACCTTCATCTCATATATCTTCTATATTCTATCTTAGTCTGTGTTTCAGAGGAAGAAATAACCCTCCCTTTTCCTAGGCTGTCCCCTCTACCTTATCTCTTCCTTCTAACTCCTCTCTCCCATGCCTTCTGATCTCCAGGATCTTACTTTCCCTTTTCTGTGGACTCCTCTCCATTGTTTCTGTTCTCCTTGTTCTATAAATATGCAGGTCCCCTTTATCATTAAAACTCCTTCCCTGAGTTTCATACTCCGGCTGCAACCTTGTTTCTTCTTTAATAGCCAGGTCTCTAGAGAGAGTAATTTCTTCCTCATCTTATATCTGCTTGACCTATTTATTAATACTGGTTTCTGTTTTAACTCCTCTGTTTAATCTGCTCTCATCAGTGACTAGTTGTCCTAGCCAGTGGCCTTTTTTTTTTTTTTAGTTCTCATTCTATAGGACTTCTCTGCAGTAATTCCCACTATTAACTGTTGCTTCCATGTCAAAACTCTTCATCATCTTTATTCTTTTTGGGCTCCATTGATCCTTGAGCCTCCACAATTCTCTCTGAATGACCTTTCTCCCTTTATCCTCTCTTAAATGTTCCTTACTTATGTCCCTTCTCTTTTCTTTATGTACTCCTTGGGTGACTTCTTTGATGCCTGTAGCTTCATTCATTGATATGCCCTGATCTCTTTCTCTCTAGCCCTCTCCCCTGAACTCTAACTCCTTACTGGACACCAGCGGATAGGCATGTCCTATAACGATCTTGCATTCAACTCATTTTTGTTCCATTTAAGCATGTTGATCTCATGTTCCTTATCTTAGTGGATGGCATTGGTGTTTTAGAAACCGTGGTTTTAGCTTTGGCTTCCTTTTCTCCACTCCCTGTATTCATAGGGTCACCGGTTATCTCCACTTTAGCTCAGATGTGGCTTAGCATGTTCTCACCAAATATTCTGCTGATACTTTATCCAATACCTTGTGATGTCTCACCAGCTCTACTAAGAAGCCTCCCAGTCATCAGCCTCTACCCAATTAGTCTATCATCTACGTGGCTATTTATGTCATCCTCATGAAATATATACCTGGTCATGTCTCCTTCTCAAAGTTAAAGCACTAATTGAATATTAAAGCTTATACTATATACAACAGTGCAGAAATTGATCCTGCCAACCTCTAGCTCTAACCCTTCTCCTGTATACCTGATGCTTCAGTCCTAACTATTTGCCATTCCCTGAATATGCACTGCTCTTTTCATACCTCCATAGCTTGATGTGTGTTATTTCTATCTAGAATGGCATTGAACCCTGTGAGATAGACTCCTCAACCTTCCAGGGCCACGTTAAATGTCATGTCTTCTGGTGAAGTCTTTGGATTCCCTCAAAATGAGCCACTGTCTTCACTTTGCTGAGTGCACTTCACAGTGCTGTTATTGCACTTCCCATAATTCATCATGCTCATATCTTCATAGGATATGGCTGTCTTCAGCTCTAGCTGGTCTTTAGAAATTGGAACGGGAAGAAGGGGAGAAGAGTAACCATATTTTACACATCTCTGTCTTCAGCATCTGGTACTTTATAGCCACATGGCGGATGCCTACTCATATGAATACAGAAATGAATTTTAAAAAGCAGGTGGGAGCATAGGGGGCAGGCAGATTTCCCAGAATGACCATAGAGCAAGGAAGTAACTATGTGCTGTGTGTATCTATGAAAGATATTTGGATAACTGCTGGAAATTGGCCTTTAATTTAATTTTTTTTTTTTGGTATCTGTTGGAAAATGTTAAATGAATGACTGCATGTGGTTTATAAATGTCGAGTGTCTGAATTCTGGAACATTTCACTTTTCTTTTTTGTTCAGGGATACACAGCGTTTTGCCTTGGAAGATTTAAGTGATAGTTGGACAGTTCCTCAATGCAGAACCTGGGATAGAAAACGATGGAGAATATGAATTTGGGTAGCTGAGGAGAGATGTGTGTAAGGTGATACAGAACTATGACTTATTTAAAGAGTTCTATGAATTTTAGTAAAACAAATTTAAATTTGCTCTTAATGAGTTTTCATCAGACTTAAATCTGAAGAAAACATTTGTAGGGGTGCTTTAGACTGATTTCTTCTGCCAGAATCAGTCCACCCTTATGGGGTGTTGATTCTGGATCACCTCCTTTGCATGAGATACAGGATGTGACAGAGTGAGACATTGTTTCTGTAAGCTACAATTTTGCCTTTTAGAGCCTTATTCTTAGAAAGGAGAAAAAGGAGAGAAGTAGGGCTTGTTTTCTAGAATAACTTGCCCCTGTGTCTTAGTCTGTTCGGGCTGCTGTGACAAAATTCTACAGACTGGGTGGCTTATAACCAGCAGAAAGTCGTTGTGCACAGCTCTGGAGGCTGGACGTCTGAGATCAGGGTGCCAGCATGGCCTGGCGAGGGCCCCCTCCTGGACCGTGGACCTCTCATAGTGTCCTCATATGGTATAAGGGGCGAGGGAGCCCTGGGGGGCCTCTTGAGTGAGGGCACTAAGCCATTCGTGAGGGCTCTGCCCTCCTGACTTAAGCACCTCCTAAAGGCCCCACCTCCTAATACCATTTTCTTCAGGCATTACCATGTCAGCATGAATTCGGAGGGGAGGGGGACACAAACATTCAGACCATAGCACCCCGATTAGAAATGTGGTTGCAGTGTTAGAAGCTACTAGAAAGTGTCAGAGTACCGAAGGACCTCCTCACCCAGCTCAGACCAACTCACATGCTACAGTACTGATGGTAAGGGTTATGGAAATTTTGCTGAACTCTCTCAGATGTTTTATGATTTCTTTGGTTGAAAGAAATGATAGCATTTCAAGAATTTGAGGAAGCTTTGTTGCCTTCCCACATGGCTTACTGCCAACCAGTTTTCTTGGTACAGCCCCTCACTTTACCTGTGCAGCCCAACATTGCAGGAACTAGCTAATCCTAGACAGTGACTCCTGTTTAACTGTTTTGTTTTTGTTTTTAGGCAAGGCAACCTTTGCAAGGACTTTGTCCCTTTACAGTCCTTTATTTTTTACGCCTACAGCACAGGTCTTCCTAGGTGGTCTCCCATCCAAGTACTAACCAGGCCCGACCCTGCTTAGCTTCCGAGACCAGACGGGATCGGGCTTGTTGAGGGTGGCATGGCCGCAGACTGTTTAACTAGTCTTGATGTTTTCCCAGTCACAGGGCCTGGCCATTAGTAACATACAGTCATTTAGCTGGAAACCAGAAGATTTGCACACAGAAGGGTCGGCAACTTAGACGTATTAACGAAGTGCTTCTACAGGTGCATTTCTTTCATGAGCCTCTAGCTGGGATGAAATGTCTAGACTAACCTTTGTCTTCAAATGTATTATACTAAATTATAGTTGTAGTAAATTTAAGAAATTGGACAAAATCATTTAAATGTCAAGGTGAGAATGGTAGAACGGTTTGAAGTAAGGAAATATTGGTGAACTTATCAAGATTTTGACTACATTCAACATTTATTGATTGCACATTATGTGCCAGACATAGGTAGGTACTGAACTGGCTCTCAGTAGTGAGGAGGAAAGAATGAAAACAGTTATTTCCAGAATATATTACAGTGTTGCTTTAGTTTTGAACTCTTAGTTTGATGCAGTACTGACCTTTTGAGGATTGTCATTAAGATTTTCATTAGATCACTTACTTTGTCCTTTTATGTGAATTATCATACTGCTTTCTTAAATTTGATTTTGATTATATGCAGGAACATATTTAACAAAAATTTGGATATTTATTGTATTTACTATAGGTAAAGATGATCAAGGCATGGTAGGAATGTCATTGTTTCTGGGAACTTTTTTGTGGCCCAAAGAGTAATTTTCAGTGTGGAGAATTAAATAAGTTTAGATTCTTCCTTAAACCTGTCATATCATTGTCCTTTTTAATTTTTCATCACTTGATATTATCACAGGAGCATTTATCAGATCTATTTGGGGAGTCATACTTTGCTTAACAATGTACAAAAATAACTATATGAATGTGTTATTTTTTTTTTTTTAATATATTTTTTTAACCTCTACAGCATCCAGTCTTCCTAGGTGGTCTTACGAATGTGTTATTTTTTACGTCAAGAAACTTAGAAGATGTACAGAAAATAAATTAATAGACCTTTAGACATTCTCAAATTATTTTTCACAGAAAGATGAGGGGTCAGTCCACAACTTAGTAATTTATAACATGTATGTCAATAGAAAATGCTCATTAGACAAGGGAGACAAAGTAGAAAGTTTAACCAGTGCGAGTATATTCTTAACAAGGAAGTTTCAGGAGCACTAGGGGTGGGCACGGGACACACGACAGTGGATAA
Source organism: Eidolon dupreanum (assembly GCA_028627145.1). Taxonomy (NCBI): domain Eukaryota; kingdom Metazoa; phylum Chordata; class Mammalia; order Chiroptera; family Pteropodidae; genus Eidolon; species Eidolon dupreanum. The sequence goes on from CM053508.1 coordinate 19,355,855, forward strand.
GGGTGCTAGTGATGACCGGCAGTACCTTTCAGGTCTTGTATTTGGTGAAAAGCCACTGTAGCACCCCAATGGAACAAAGTAACACAGTTAAGATAATATGACTAATAGCTTTGGGAATGATGTTCAGAACAGGCTTGCTGAGGGTAGTGCTGGTGGCTGGAAGTTCATTGAACAGATTGCAGTAATCTGGTGAGAGGTGGCAAGTGTCTTGATTAAGAAAGATGCAGTGGGAAAACACAATAGTATGTAAACCAGACTGCTTTATATGATGTGATCTATGTGAGCTATTTAATTTCTTCCCTGTATGCACACACATCACATTGGCATTTCTAAATCATCTAAAGCTCAGGATGTTTTAATATTCGAGGTTTGTTAACATATTCAATACTATTCAGTGGATATCTGACAAGGAACAAAATTTTCTTCAGTCCATGCCTGCCTAGGTCAAGGGTTTCTCATAGGAAATCAATCGACTTGTAGACTTAATATGACTCTAGGGGACTGGCTGATTTTGCCTTTTGCCTGAGCATTCATCATTTTAGACCACTGAGACAAGGAAGTGGCAAATCTCATAAACAGCAGGTTGTCAGGTGATGTAGTGATTACACCGAAGTTTTAGAATGTGTAATGGCTTTGAGCTGTCGAGTTTTGATTCAAGTGGGATTTCTGTAAATTTGCTTTAGTTTGTGCTCCTCTAGGTGCATGTTTATGATTAAGAGAAAATAATAAAAAGAAATACACAGAAAATTAATAAAATAATTTAAAAAGTTGCAGTAGCACTACAGAGAGCATGCAGAACGCAGAGAGCATGCAGGAGGCAGTTTAGGTCCAATTCTCTGCTATCAGAGGTGTTGCAGTTAAATGAAGAAACATAATCCACGCCATCTCTGAGTTTGAGAAGCCCTTTACTTAGGGCTAGAACTTTGGAGTACAGATATAGGAAAATATAACTTGTTCAGAAGTTTATCACTCATTTTCCTCTGTAGTAAATGTCTTCTTTCTTAGGGTCATTTTGATCATCATCGAGCCTCAAATAATTTAACATCTTTATATGAGAAGAATCCATTAAACTGATTGGAAAGCATAAAATTGCCCTATGAAAATGTCCTTTTTTGTTTTATTCGCTATAAAAACGGTTCCTGTTACAATTCTTCAGCTCTGTAGTGGGGAATAGTAGGATGTGATGGCTTCCGCTCCTTTTCTCTCTCCTCCGCCACAGCTTTGGGCGCCGATGTAGCGTCGTGGTTGTTTTGTTAGCTTGCCTCCACAATAATCCTCCTCCCTCTTCTTAAAAGCCTCCATGCCAAAGGACAATGTAGAGCATTCTTTCTTGCAATAGATGCTAATTGTGTGCTTAGTCGGGATCTTGCTGTCATAGCCACAATCACTGTGCCATTGTGCTGGGAGGCTGGGTCACAGCAGTCATTGTGCAGAGTGGTGAATGCTGTTTACTTGTGAAGCGCGGCCGCCTGCATCTGTGGCTGAGAACACGCAGTCACTGTAATTTGCCTGGCGAGTGATCAAACTGGTATAAAATAACATTGTCTGTTAAGCAAGTTAGCAATCACAAAGAACTATTGATCTTTTTTTTTTTTCAGTATAGAATTTTTTATGAGAAACTTTTGAGTAATAGATATTGAAAATGTGAGACAGCTCCCTAGTTTGTGTTGCATATTTCCCTTATATGTCAATGTGTTTTGGAATCAGGGGTCCATATCTAGGAGCTAGGAAGCTGGGAGTGCCAGCTTTGCAAGTCTCCGCTCTGGCTGCTTAACCACAGTTGCGTTTTGGTTATGTGGTGTGACTGCAGTCAGTTAGGAATGAGGCTTCATGGCAGTGCCCCCTTCATGAAACTTACGAAGATTCTGAAAGTGGAATCATTGTGAATGCTGATGTTTCCTTGTCTAGTTCTTTCACTTATATAAGGAAAAGATTTTTTTTTTTTATGTAGTTGTTGTAATGGGATGGTACTTAAATCTCAAGAATTCTTGCTCAAGTAAAAGGAAATATTTTGCTCTTTTCAGTAACCCTGGTGATACTTTACATGGCTTTTAAGGTCCCAGTTTAGAACTGATTATTTTCATGACTACCCACATCCATTGTTTTTCTCTACCTCACTCCCCATTTTTAAACATTTTTCATCTGTTTGACTGCTCATTAGCATTGCTCATTAAGTGATTTGGGGAATATGCTTCAAATCAGTCCTTTTTATATGTCTTTCTTCAAGTTTTGTCAAATTTTCAGCAAATGTAAATGTATTTATTGCTTAAAGTGAAGTTTAACCTAGTTTATATTTTTTATTTATTCCCTCTCATCCCACATTAGCATATATCTAAATGATTGCTGTTTTTAGGAAAGTAAATTTTGACAAGCACAGTAATTTGTATCCCTTGAAAGGAGGGTAAGGAATGTTTGCTGTGATGTACTCAAGTTTTTACAGTTTGGGGTCTTTTTCATGATTCCAAGAACTTAGAAATAGCAAGGAGTTGGTAATTTTAGAGGAGAGAAATACATTAATTAGGCCAGGTAAGATAATGTTAGATCATCTGACTATTGCAGGTAAAATTTTTTGGTTTCTTATTTTATAATATTAAAGTAATAATATGTATAATCCTGCCTTTAAATGTTATATAAATATATGTTCAATATGGAAACTTTGGAAAATATTTTTTATAAAGATAAAAAAAATCCAACAGATCACCACTTAGTCACTATACCTGTCATCAAAATTAGCTGTCATTAAATTTTGGTATACATCCTTCTGTGATTTTGTATCATTTTTCCATAAATCTTGTCTTGGACTCAAGGCCATTCATAAATGTATTAGTCACATTAAGTTTCTTTCATAATTTAAGAGTAGGTTTCCATAAAAATTTTTGATCAACATTTTTTGATATTAAATGTGTTGAAAATTAATGTTAGGAAAAAATATAGGACTGTGTATAGGTAATATTGAGAACAATTTCTAAAGTTTATAAATTTTTTTACACTAGCTTTATATTATTACAAAATACTTAAATCTTTGCACAGAAATAGAAAATGTAATATAAAAATTCAAAACAAATTTTTATTGTTTTCAGGCATATTGGCTTTAATCAAGGTGAGACTGATTTACTTTTCTTAACGGATGTATAAATAGGACCCTAATTCACAAATAGCCCCCCCTTTTTTTTTTTTACATATTTTCCCCTAGATAAATGGAAGTCAGTTAAGATGGTCTTATGAAAAGTTGCTTTTTATCTTTTCACTTTTTTTTTAACCTCTTCCTTTTCTCCCTCTGACAAATCAGTGTCTGCCTCTGTTATAGCTAACTGCTGCTGTTTATTTTCTGCTTTTATGACAGCTAGCCGATGGCGGAGTCTCTTCTCTTCAAATGTCTCACTGGCTTTTCCTTATAGTCCTGTTGCAAGACTCAGCCCTTATAGCAATGGCATTAATACTCCCAGCTTCTCTAAAACCTCAAATAAAGCAATACTAACACCTGAAAGAACAGGTAATATTTCAACTCCTTGACTAGCCGCTTGCTTTGTCATTCAGTCACTGAACACAGCTTAAATATCCATCTGTCATTGAAAAACTTGTGGGTAATCTTATCATAATGGGGAGTTTGTGCTGCATACTTTCTTTGGGTACCAAAAAAGTGAACATAGTTGTACTTTAACACCATTAATTAACGTACGGCTTTCAGTTGTGTGTAGTACATGGCCTTTCCTTAGTTCGCAAAAATTTATGCATATTGTTACGTTTCCAAATGCCTAACATGCTTTTAAAATTAAATGTCAAACACAATTCAAGTACTTTTTATTATGATTCATGAATATAAGCCTATTATATATCTTGTTCTTTAAATTTTTATTTTTCTGGTAGCTTTTTATGTTAGGGTTGCATAGAAAAAATAGTCATGGTGGATTCTTGAGTTGAAGGTCTCACCATTTCCTTATTTGTCTCAGCATCGCTGTGGTTCCATTCCTGCAGTTTTCTGCCTTCAGGTCCTTTCTTCCTTGGTTCTCTTCTTTCAGGCCATTGCTTTTTCACTTTCATGAGTTATTATAAGTCTCATGTGATACTCTGCTCTCAATTATGAAGGATTTGTATATGCTTCTGTGTATGTATGTGTGCCTTTTATATGTGATATTCTTATTCATTTATAGCGCTATTTGTACCTGTTTAAAAAATGGACCAGATTAAAATTTAATTTTTAAATATGTAGTAATTACTCCCAGAGATAGGCATATCTGATTATTAATTGAAAGTGAATATGTATCCTATACAGTGCCTTTAGATGTATGCTTATGTAGTCAAACGCTGATTTTAACATTAATGATTTTTTTTCTTATGGTGAAAAACATGAGATCTATTATCTTAACAGTATTTTTAGTGTATAGCACAGGAAGATTTTTTTTTAATTGTGAAAACAATTTGAAAAAAATGAAAATGGTATTGTATATATGAATTATGAACATATGCAGATGTGTATTTCATGACAATAGGACAAAAATTTGTGTCATGAAAACTGGACAAAAATTACTAACACGAATTATAAAGCATAAATAGATACTAGTTCTTTAGACTGAACAATAAATGTATTTCCTTTGTTTTTTAGGGTACACCTCGAGGGGCTCCCCTCTCAGCCCCCAGTCATCTATAGATAGTGAGCTGAGCACTTCAGAATTGGAGGATGATTCTATCTCCATGGGCTATAAGTTACAGGACCTCACTGATGTGCAGATCATGGCTCGTCTGCAAGAAGAAAGTATGTTCTTTTTAAACTGGAAAACTTTTAGAGGCTTCTCCTTGAAATATGAGGGTGTGGAGAGTCGTCAGGTATTTCTTCTCAGGTGGTGGGCAGACGATAAGACTATTTCTCTCATACTGGCCTACCTCGCAGATGGAGCAGTTAAATGCTTCTCACACTGTCATGGGCGTTGGCAAGGTGTTTGGACTTACTCTGATCAAAACACACTGGTGTAAAGACATTACTGGAACAGCCACTGTGGCAAACAGTTTGTCAGTGTCTTAACTAGACATGCCCTTTTCATAAAGCCCAGCAAGTTTCACTCTTGGGCATTTATCCCAACGCAATAGAAATTTATGTTTGTACAAAACCTGTACGTGAATGTTCACAGTAGCTTTATTTGTAACAGCCAGAAACTAGAATGGACTCAGATGTCCTTCAGTAGGTGAAACGGTGGTTCCTCCATGTCATGGAGCACTACTCAGTGATAAAAAGGAACGCGCTGTGGATGAATGCGGCATCTTGGGTGATCTCCAGGGAACTGTGCTGAGTTAAAAAGGATGATCCCAAGAGATTCTACACTGTACAGTTCCATTTATATAACATTATGGAGTGACGGAATTTTAGAAACGGAGGACGGTTTAGTGGTGGCTACAGGTTAGGGACAAGGTGTGGGATCTCGGAAGGGAGGTGGATACTGTTGCAAAAGGGCAGCACAAGGGATTTCTGTGTGTTTTATTTTTGTGGGTTTTTGGAACTGCAGTATTTTGACACTGGTGGCAGATATTTGATCCTACAGGTGATAAACCTGTGTAAAACTTAATACTAACATATACACACATACATGAGTAAAACTGGGAAAATCCAAATAAAATGGGTTTGTATCATTGCCAGTATCCTGGTGGTCATGTTATTCTATAATTTTGCAAAATGTATCCATTGGGGGAAACTGGGCGTAGTGCACAGGGGACCTTTCTGTATGATTTCATACAACTGCATGTGAGTGTATAATTATCTTAATAAAAATTCAATTAAAATGCATTGATATACTTCTCAGGGTAAATAATTATGGAAGACAAGTTTATTGGAAATGGGACAGTTTATCACTGGTTTTGCAATAAAGTTACAACAAATAACATGGGAGTGAACTACTTCAAGGATATTAATAGCATCAAAACGCACAAGATGTAAATCACAGAACTGAGCTAAGCTTGTTCTGGAGTTATCTTTACAGGCCAACATAAGCTGAAACAGCCATGTTTCATTTAGGCATAACAATTTCCTGCTTTCAGAATTAGTCAAGGCTACTATGAGAAACATAATAATGCTTATACAGGACTTAGGATACATTTGGGGGAAAAGTAGTCATTTTATGTCATTATTTAGTAACAGTAAACTAACAGTAACTCTTTCTAAATCTGTATGGCTAAAAGATTGGATGTCAGTTTTCAGAAGTTAAGTAGTCAGGGATAGACTTTTAAAAAAATTGTGGTATTAGTAGTGAGATGAATAACTAGAAACTTCCAATTTTACTGTTTTTAGATGGTTGTCATTTAAGATGACCCCAAACTAGTGCAGCATTGAAATGTCAGTATGCAATGAAAAAAATATTAGGAACAAAAAGAGCAAAAGAGAGGTGACCCCATTAGAAGATACTCACACTGCAGGCTTTGAGCTTTCCTTTGACTCAGAGTGGGGTGGGGGTCAGCAGGGGTTCCTGCTGGGTAGAGATTGGATTATTTTAATTGTTTAGCTCATAGCAAACTGTTTATGATGATGATGAATAGTTTTTCCTAAGTAGCCTTCCTAAGTAACTCTCCAGAGTTCAGAAGGAATCATTTGGGGAAATTGACAGACATTGGTTGGTGGTGAACTGTAGCAGTACTGTATTTAATCTTCGCTGCAATTGGGGCAATCTTTTTGCAAAACAATAGTCTAATTTTAGACATCTACTTAGTAGATAAGGGTATCTATTTTCTTGGGATTTAACAAACTAAGAACATAATGGGTCTGCATTTGAATCATTTGGCACAAATTTTTGTTTAATATTTAATAAATTGGAACTTTTCGCTAGTTTGAAAAGTCTCATAATATGATTACTTGTTATTTTATAGGTCTCAGGCAAGATTATGCTTCCACATCAGCATCTGTGTCAAGACATAGTTCCAGTGTGTCATTGAGTTCAGGAAAAAAGGGGACATGTAGTGATCAAGAATATGATCGATTCAGTCTGGAGGATGAGGAAGAATTTGACCATTTGCCACCACCTCAGCCTCGTCTTCCAAGATGCTCACCTTTCCAAAGAGGAATTCCCCATTCACAGACTTTCTCCAGCATTCGGGAGTGTAGGAGGAGCCCCAGTTCCCAGTATTTCCCTTCAAATAATTACCAGCAGCAACAGTATTATTCACCTCAAGCCCAAACTCCAGATCAGCAACCAAATAGGAACAGTGGAGGTAAGTTAGGATGCCCTTTTGGTATTTGATCTTTCATATGTACTCAAGGTCATGTGTGCTTTAAGGTCAATGCAAATAATTGTAAATGTTTCCCAAATTTATTAAGTACATCCTCAAGACCTTGTCAATTTGGTTTAAATTTAAATCTGTAAATGACCAACTTCTGATAATGTGACCTAGATTTATTGACGTATAGCTTCAAGAAAACCACTGTGAAGTAGCTGGCTCAGAATGTGTCATAAATGTGGAACACCTTTATGTTGTTGCTGGTTTAGCCGTAGGATGGGCAGGGTTGTGCAAGTTGATGAATTTGTAGTGGAGCTCCACGCAGCCCAAGGCACTGTGGTGCATCTTTCTGCACCTTTCCCCCAACCTTCCATCTTTTACTACCTATTCTTGGCACAGAATGATGGCTTGACAGTGATGCTTGGAGAGGACGCTGCTTGTTACATCCAGGTTTAGGGGGAGTTGGGATGTGTCTTTCCCTCTGATTCCCGATGTCTAGAATTAACACCTGGGTAGCGGTAAGGCAATGGCGGCTGATATTTGGGGTGTTAATGGATGGTTTATCTGCCAGAATGTCAACATAGGTTGGAATATGTGTTATTCTCTTTGTTTTTTTTTTTTCTCTTCTATCTTCATCTTCATTATTTATCTTCCTTCTCCACTCCCAGGAGTTATACTCTTTGACACCTAAAAACTATAGGGAGAAGTCATGTAACATTCTAAGCCTGATATGTTTTTGTACTAATGATCAGTCACATACAAATCTGTGTAATGTAGAGAAACAAACCATATTTATACAGGTGTAACGCCATTTCTCAGCTGGAGACAGAAGTGCTTAAGCAGGTTATTTTATAATATTGCAAAGCCATATTATATTTGTGATCATCTATTACCACCTTTTTAGTTTTTACCTTTTCTTCCTCTGGACTTGTCTCATTCATGCTGAGAGGTCACTTGAAAATTCTAAAAATTTTAGTCACAAGTTGTCTTACTTTCAGAGTTCAATTTTAAAAGAAAACCTTGGCAGCCAAAGAATGTCACAGTAACTAATTAAAGCTCATAATATCAGAAAAACAGTGTATTCTCTGTGCTTAATGAAAGTTATAGCCTTATTTTGTGGTTAAGAGAAAGGGTATGTAGACTTGTTTCTCAAGAGTTTTTTTGTCAAGTGTCTTAGAACATCATATCCTAGTTGTCAGACAGATGCCAGGTCTGCACCTTGATTGGTATTGTTGACGGGATGATTGTCTTACCTTAGGAAAGTGGTTTTAACTTACATTAAGCACCATTATGAAAAGGATTAGATTTCCCTGTACCTGGGAAAGTAGAGAAGATCACAGCTTAGTGTCCAACTGTGTTGGTTTTATTGTTCCTAAAATGTCTGAGCTCCTACAAAGGAAGATGGAATACAATAGCAGTTTTCTGAATTAGACTTACGACAAATGAACCTAGTAGTTGAAAGCGCAGGCTCTGACATCCCACAGACCCCGAATTCTAGTCCTGTCCTACCCTCGTACCTTTCACAGGTTTCTCGTGGCTCTAAGCATTGATTTGTGAACAAAATATCTTTCTTAGAAAACCTAGGTATAATTTCACATCATACCATCTGGTACATATTCTCCCAGCCTAAGGGAAAAATGAGATGATGACCAGGCCAGGAGTAAAAGTGCTGAAGAAAGTGAATAAATGTCTCTCTCCCCCGTCATCCCCTTAAAACAACAACAACAACAACAACAAACAACAACAAACTTATTAACAAGACTCAGATATCAGAGCCTTCATTTGTTACCATGGAATGTTATTTAACAAAATTATGAAATAAAAATGGTAACTTTGAAACTATTCTATCAAATATTTTTCTAAATTACTAAAATAATAGATAGGAAATAATTGTTAAATCATCGATGCATTTAAAAATAATTAAAAACAAACCAGAAATGCATTATTTATATTTATTGCCTCCATAGCTCCCATACTGTCTAGGTTCAGAAGAGACAGTCCTTAAAAGTTCTTGGGATTTCTAGGGGTCATAGAATTAAAAGACGCATGTTTGGAGTAGTTTGCCAGATGACTACTAAATCTTGCAGGATCCTTTCTAACTAATTTTAGGGCGTGGCAGAAATTATTGGTGGCATGCGTCATCAGTGTCAGCCCGAGCACCCCCCAAACCCTGTCTGTACTGGAAGGCTGAATCTAACTGTTGTTGATGGTGACCAGAAATCTTCTGGTTCCCTGGGACTCTTTAGTCTTTGTTCCAGGGACTTTGCTCCCACTTTTATATGAGAAAACTTCTTCGTAATCTTTCCTTGGGTTGTTCCTCCAATTCCCTGCTGCCTTCCAGTCCTTGAGCAAAAATTTCTGATTTCTTTGTGAAGACAGAAATAGAACATTATTTTTGATTCCTTGAATGTTTAAAGTAGCTTTTGCCATTGAAATATTCCAAATTGTTCGACAGGATAGGATACCTCATTTCCAGATGGTCCCCAACACAGCTTGCAGACCGCAGCTTAGCTCCCAGAGAAGTGTTCTAAATATTTTACACTTGCAAACCTTTATTTTTAAGAGCACATTGCAGATTTAAAGCTTTGTGAAACTCGATGCTTAAGTAGGAGTAAAGATAGGTTTTTAAAGATGGATACATCTGGATTAACAGAAATTAGAGACATAACAACCAAGTCTAATGTGTGAACCTTGATTGGAATGTGGTTTAGTGGTTTAGGGAGAAAATATGAAAGACATTCTTGAGATGTCTGGAAAATTTTGTGTATGGATTATTAAAAGCTGTTGTTAATTTACTTATATATCAGGACAATATTGTGATTCTATAGTATTTTTTTATTCTTAGGAGATTCCTGAGATTTCAAAGTGTCCAAGTACCTTCAGATTTTAAATTTAAAAGAAAACAGTAGGAATGATAGTGACTAATTTATTAAAGCTCATAACATAAGGAAGACAGTGTGTTCCCTGTGCTTAATGAAAGTCATAGCCTCATATTAAAGTTGAGGGAGACGGCATTTAGGGTTAAAGTGTCGAGGCCTGTGGCTTTTATGTCACTTAACAGCAGCAAACAAATGTGTATATACACATAGAGATGAATATGGCAAAATGAAAACTAGTATACCTCGGTGGAATACATACAGATGTACATATATGCAGCACTTCTATATATATGAAAACTTTTGTAGTAAATGGGAAATTTTTAAGAATAAACTTAGTGCATTTTCTAAATAATAGCATAATTATTTTTCCTTGCCTCCCTGCTACTTAAATAGATACAGTCTAAATAATTTAGTCTTGTATTGATAAAGGCTCACTTTTTAATGCCAGTCATTGTGATATTCAAAGGATCCAGAATTTGTTAAGAGTAGGCCTCAGGGAACTAATAAGGAAAATAGTCAAGAAATCTAATTGTCATTGGCAGTATTTGAGCACATTGAGTAAGGAAATGTGTAGGTGGTCGATTTCTCAGCTAGGTGGTCTATAGAAAACCTTCTCTAAGGAGTGGTTAGTTGTGCTAATTTTTAAAGAATTAGTAAAAAATTAGATGGATATAATACTCTTTCTGGTCTTATATCGTAGTACTCTTCACAGTTTCTTATACTTCCTTATGCTTATCATATAAGTATACTTACTATACTTGTTTAATTTTCTGTCTTTTCCCTAGATCGCCCCAAGGAGGCTAAAGTTACTGGACAGGGTACAGCGAATGGGCATAAGCAGTGCAGAATGAGCAGAACGTGAAAGGGAGAAAGAAAAGATGAGCTTAGTTTTGCCCTTGAGCACATTTTTGGATTGTTATTTACATATATCATTTGTTTTCTGTTTTAGCTTGCAAGAAAATAACCGTGAACGTGAGTGACCTGATTAGTGATTTAGGGTATATTATTAATAAAGATAAAAATATCTAATAGAGTTGGGGGTATGTGAAAAATGTGAGATGTTACAATGTTTTGTGGTTCTCCAAAGTTCAACCCAATCTTTCAAAATGTTATTCTCTTAATATTAATTTCTCTGGTTTGAGAGAAAATAAACTGAATGTTAAATTTAGTTTTCTTCTTTAGGATCAGTAATGGAAAAATAGATTGAGAAACACTGGTCAAGGCTATAAACTCAGTGACAGTCAGGGACTATATCTAATACTCTGGTAGCCCTAACATCATCTAGAGCACCTGGCATGTAGTAAATACACAATATTTGTTCCCTTGCTTATTCATTTCACAAAGCAGGGAAGGGTGTCCGGGTGGAGGGACAAGCATGCTCACAGGCATGAGAGCGTGGAGTACTTGGGAACCTCATTTGTCCACTGTGGTTGGAGAGTGGCTGAGAGGCAGGGGTAGCAAGAGATGAAGCTGGAGAAGTATGTATGTAGAGCTGATACCTTGAAGGGTCTCACCTAGGCCACGCCCAGGATTGGGCTTTCAGGTGAAGGTGAGGGGGCGTAATGGGAGGGTTTTAAGGTGGTGACTAGATGTGTGTTTGTGCTCCGAGCAGTGGAACTAGCTATATGGAACATAGATTGGAGGAACAAGACAAGGTGCATGGAGACCAGTTAAGAGGATTTAGTGAAAATGTGATGAATAATGAGATCTCACCTAGGTGTTAGTGGAAGATTCATTAAATATGTGAGATAAAATTATGAGAACTCAGAGTCAAGCGTGTAGAAGAGAGACTAACCTTAGGAGAGTCTCCAGATTTCTGGATTAGGTGATTTGCTGGTTAGAGCTAGTCAGCAGATCTAAACAATGTTAAAGGAGCTGTGTGTGAAGGGCAAAAAGAAATGAATTTGGTTTTGTACTTGAATGGGTTTTTGCTTAGTGTTCAGATATATCCTTTGTTTCCTGATCTTGAGTGACCTGATATACCTTAGGTTTTTGTTTTGTTTTTGTGGTAGGTGGGGTTGTCTATTAATAAAAAGAAAACTAATTTATATCGTTGCAATCTTTTGGCTCATTTTACTTTTCAGCAACACTGAGCTCTGTGTGTGACTCTGCTGCCCCTTAGTGGCAGAAAAGGTACCTAGCAAGGAGAAAGAAACGGAAGCATTCTCTTTTTTCAAGTCTCCAAAGGTTTGGTGGCATATACTTATGATAGTTAAAACGTTTCAGGAAGTTAATGTGGTACTGTCGATGTGATCACTGGATATCTCAAAACATTTTATAATTTAATTTTATTAATTTCCATCTTGATATGTTAGCAAAAGAGTCAGTGTTGGTTTTGACTCTTAGGTTTTTTTTTTTATTATTAACATGTAACAATTGTTAGTGTTTTTTAAAAAAACTAAATAGCTGTAAGATCATTTTCTAATCTCACTGTAATACAGTTTTATCCACTTATTATATAGGAACAAATAGCTAATGAGTAGACTATCCCTCTTTTTATAGAACTCGTGTTTTATGTCTGGAGATATTAAGTGTTTTCCTACACAGGAGGTTAATTCCATTAGTTTGTTATAATTCATAGTGCACACAATAATTTTTGTTATTGAGCAAAATATGACTTATATTTGTATTTACTTTTGAAAGCTAGTGTTTTAATTGGCATAAAATTTGTGATTTTTAACTCAGTTAAATTTTCTCTTCTAGACAAGCTCCGAAGAAGTATGCCTAATCTAGCTCGGATGCCAAGTACAACTGCTGTTAGTAGCAACGTAAGTTCTCCAGTAACCGTGCGAAATAGTCAGAGTTTTGACTCAAGCTTGCATGGAGCTGGAAATGGAATTTCAAGAGTACAGTCTTGTAGTAAGTATACAATTTTTATTTTTATTTTTGTAATTTTTAATTAGTTGTAACATCATTAGGAAAATATCTTACTATTCTATTTTTTTTTCCTTGAGCACACTACAAAACGCTTTTCTCCTTGTGACTCTTTTTGTAATTCATCATTATAATTGAGCAATATTTTTACCAGTGCCTATTACCAATTAATAATTAGTAAATTATATGTAATCCTTTGTATCCAAGGATAACAGAAGCACTAAATGGTGATTAATTTGTCCACTCGTCATACAAAATAATCTGTTTTCTTTGTAGATCTACCTCTTTCTAATTGATACCTTTACTCTGAAGAAAGCACACTTCCTGTTACTTTGGCGGTGTTTTCATCAGTCCAAAGTTTTTTCTCCTATAAAATGAAGTTTTATTATATCTAAAGTAGTATTTATCTACTCCATTTGAGCTCACCACACCATCTGTCATTCAGTCTGTTTTACCAGCAATGAGCGTGAGCAGGGCCGTGAGCGTCACTCTGGTGTTTTGTGTTTTTCCTTTGTCTGGGAACTGTTTTTTCCACGTTCAGCCCCCTTCCCCACAATTCCTTCTCATGCTGTCTATACAGATAGTTGGGGTTAAGTCCGAGGCTGATCCCTGGGATGCAAACTCAAGTTCATAGTCCCAGGATTTATAAGCCCAAACCTGGGAGGCCTGAGTGTGATCAGAGCATGCTGGCACGGTTCACAAACCAGACATCTAATCGGCACCCAGAGTGGTTTGTGGCCCTTCTTCCTTGACAGAGCCAATTTTGGGACTCAAGTGGTATTACCCCAACACATGATAGTCCTTCATTTCTTTATGGCATAGTTCCCAAAGACAAAATGATAACCTTTACTCTGCACGAGGAAGTATGCTGACTGGTTCATATTCATTTCTCATTTAGTTCTGCCAACAACTCCATGAGGTAGTTTGTTGTTCTCATTTCACAGGCGAGGAAACAGTTTTAGACAGGTAACAGTTTGTCCAAGGTGACACAGGCAACAGAACAGAGATGGAGAATTCCCATTAACTACTGTGATATTCTGACTCCCACATGCTGTTCTTCTCTCCCCTTCTTCACTTTACTCTTATTTATCTTTATGATGCAGCCCAAATATTACTCACTTTGAAAAGATTCCATTGATGATCCCAGTAGACTCCCCGATCTGCCCACAAAACATGTCTAGTTTGAATTAGGTTTTCAGTGCTCACCTCTGTTACTCAGTTACTTCACTGTCACTATGCTTATCTTTCACTCTAGATTACGAGGTCCCTCTGGACTCAGACCATAGTTTACCTGACTTTATGTCCCCAGCACCTGGTATGCTGCCTGGCACATAATGAGCTCTTAGTAAATGTTTGAATGAATGAATAAAAAAATGGTATAGCG